>BTHU01000020.1:41357500-41940000 GCA_036184795.1 Tokudaia tokunoshimensis
GGTGATGCAGAATCAATCATCCCGACTAAATGACAGGGAGGAGGATCCCAGGTAATAGTAACTGTGTAAACAAAGATCCTGCTGTGAGAGACAGGGTAACCCTTGGGAAGAAGTGGGTATTTTTACCCTAGGATCAAAGCCAGAGTTCTTGTAAACTCCATGGTGAGAAACAAGACTGGGAAGGTTGATGGTGTCTGCATTATAGAGTCCCTCGTGAGCTACCCGCTCGTGTCTCTTGTACAGTTGAGTCTCTGGTGCTGATTCTGAATCTCTGGGCTCTCATAAGATTGTGGTTTCAATATTCACTTTTCAGAATTCCACTCAACTTCTTCCCATCTTGAAAACTATAGCTAAAGGCTGTTCCTTCTTCGGCACTCAGTATGGACCATGCCAAGGGCTAACCCTACCGCTCCTCTAACCATTTGCTTACTGCTCTGGGCTTTTTTACAGCAGGATCTTGCCTTGCATTGCCTTTGTGTTTGCTATTCAGAGTCAGATGGAGCCCTGAAACATTTCCTCATGATTGTCCCTGGACTTCCTGTTCTCTGTTTTGGGGCGTGTCTGTTTGGGGGTGTGGTGGAAAGCGCCAGTAACCTTGTGATAATGGAATGACAGAAACAAAGCTAGAAACCTGTTCACTCCTATACCCTGAGACTGAGCTCTCTAGAGCAGACCAGTGAAACCTTTTCAATTGAGGCCAAGGACTATAGTATCCTCAAGAATCCAAGCTAGGTATATCTAATTGGTGAGCCACAGGCTGCCTGCATCTGAGGATAATTATGAATGCAGTCAAACACATCTATAGATGACATCATCATAATGTGTTGTCAAAAGATTGAACTGCTAAAAGGTCCTGGGTCATCAGCCTATACGATCCAATGGACAACTGGAAAAATTACCAGCAGAGTGGATGACTTTAGAGTCCAGACATGTGACTTTCTCATTCACAGGCCCAACACACTGAATGCCCCTTTCGAGGCTTAAATAGGAAACAGAAATTGCTTTGGAGAGGTTTAAGGATTTAACAAAGCCTTTAGTGCCTGGCTCGTGAAGGGACAAACAGAAGCACAACTGCTATTACTGTCGCATTGTTAGTCATAGAGAAGGACAGAGATGCTTGGGACAGAATGCTTGTGTCCCTTAGAGGGAAGGAGTCAATTAAAACAGGCATGTGCATAACTCCGTTTATTGCTGCTGTCGGCACAAGGATTGTGTTGTTCATTTAATGCCACGGGTCTGCAGGTAAATTGCAAAATCCTTTTTATTGAGAAGTCATTCCAATTCCCACAAATGTTTATTGAGTCCCTGCGATTCCTAGACTGGCTGGGGAAAGGAAGAATGAATGAGCTGCTGATCTTGCATTACCTGGGGAGCGAGAGAAAGCAGAGGACAGATTTCCTATAACTGCGCGGGGAAATGCTTAACTACAGAACACAGAGCGGTATTTACTTTTAAGAAAATCATTGAGATCGTATGGGGTCTCTAATCATCTCAGTGAGTTGATGGATGCTAAACGGCTACAAACAGCTCAAATTCTGCTTTGCAACCATTCTTACTTTCATAATAATATGTTATACCATATCCATACTTACACAATATATGGATAGTATTAAAAGAATCCTGATTATCTACTGCTAATTATTCTTTTTTAAGTTTTTAAGATTGATTTTAAGTGTGTATGTATGTATGTATGTCTATGCATGTGGATGAGAATGCCCAAGGAGGCAAGAAGAGGACATCAACACATACTTACCTGCTGAACCATCTCTTCAGCCCCTAAGTGTTCCATATTATGTATTAATTGTATGCATATGTGTTATGTATATAGCACTTACTATACAAATACATTTATTATCAATATATAACTATATAGTATTCTAACTATGTAGTTTTATATATGTAATACATGTTAAATACAAATATTTTTTGCATAATACTCATGTTGTTACATTATATAGAGTCATACCTGTATATTGATTTCAATCAACAACAGATCTAATGTACAACCATAGTCCCCTAATGTTATATCTCTGCCATTTTTGGACTGTTTTGAGCTAGAATATCTTGGTGGGGGCACATGGTAGAATAAAGCACCCCATACCATAATTAGTCATGAAGCAAGAGAGATGGAAGCCTAGAGTCCTAACATCCCCTTCAAAGGCCACCATTACTGACAATGACATGAAAACTCCCCCAAAAGCTCCACCCTCAGGGTGATAGCATCTCTCAACCATACTGCAGCCTGGGAAATAAGCCTTGACCACTCATGCCTTTGCCAGATTTATTAAATTCAAATTACAGCAGGATTTGTATAGAAGTAGCCATCAAACTAAACTGTGTTTCTTACAATGGTCCCTAACCCAAGGTAGTGGCATCCTCAAAAGAGGGGGGACATTTGTACACACGAAACCAGCACAGCAGGAAGACAAGTGCAGAGACACAGGCAGTGGGTAGCCATCCGCAGGCCAAGGAGGGCAGCCTGGAACAGAAATCTCCCTCGTAATCTATGGGAGGAATCAACTCCTTGATTTGAAACGAGTTACAAAGTGCAAGAAAAGAAGCTTCTGTCATGAAAGCCACCTGGTGTATCACGTCAGTCTTGTAGCATTCCCCACAAACTGATTTAAAGGTCTGTCCATTTTCAAGGTGCTCATGGCTTGTGTTTTGGGTCAGATGAATTTGATGTGTTGTCTGGGGTAATCCATCAGATAGAGACAGATGTCAATAGCGTGGAACTAAACAACGGGGGTTTGGAAAGTAGTTGAATGGATAAATGTCATATTTGCCCAGACGGAGGGAAGAAGGGGTTGCAGGGATGTTAGAGTTAATCGTAACCTCTTCCATCACTGTCAGGGTGTAACCAAGGCTGATGTGAGGTCAGTGAACTTGACCGAGTCACTCCATTCACTGACTGATGATATTTATGCTCATTTAGAAGACAGAACCCTCATTGTCCCATAATATATGGGCAAAACATTAAATAAATACCAAAACTCTACTGTGCCCTGTGTAGAATCTAAGGTTGATGTCCATGTTCTGAAATGTTGACCTACCAGAGATCATACCATATCTACTTCAGGCAGCAAGTTCAAGTTGCTTAGCTTAAAATGTCAAAAATAAGTTACAGTCTAGAATAACAGGAAATGGAATTGACAGGAGTTGGGAAGCCTTTGGAGTCCCAGCCATGCCTCTGAAAAACTTAGAGGCCTGGACCTTTCTCTTATATGTAAGACAGTGTTGGGGGAGGAGATATGGGGTGATATTCCAACTCTGACATTCTATGAATCTCTCCATCTTGCCTTTAATTGGGAAAGGTGGTAAGATAACACTATGGTCAATTGACCTGCCAACTCAAGTTACCCACCAATACAAGGGCATGAAAATAAGATGATAGGCAGAAACAGCTATGGCAGATGACTGGTAGAAAGAGCTCCCTCCTTCAAATGGCAAATGGGATGCTGGAGAGCAATGGTAGATTTTTGATATAACTGTATCTCTCTATCTCTATCTCTATCTCTATCTCTATCTCTATCTCTATCTCTATCTCTATCTCTATCTCTATCTATCGCTGCATCTTTTTTTAAAAAAATGTATTTATTATATGTAAGTACACTGTAGCTGTCTTCAGACACTCCAGAAGAGGGAGTCAGATCTCATTACAAATGGTTGTGAGTCACCATGTGGTTGCTGGGATTTGAACTCAGGACCTTTGGAAGAGCAGTCAGTGCTCTTAACCACTGACCCATCTCTCCAGCCCATACAAATGCATCTTAATTACCAGCAAATTGGGTTTTACTGGAAAGTTTCGAGATACACATGCTCACATAATTTTGTTCAATGTCTTAAATATTGAACGTATTGGTAGAGAAGACACAAATCACCTACCTCTTAACTGCATTTGTAATCCCCCCTAGACCATTTACCATTTAAACCACATGTTGACCTTTTTATTTGAATGGCCTTCTTTAGCCCTGGATATAATAAGTGCCCAAGGGGGATAGGTGATTAAGATTGAGTATCTGGTAAGAATTACATTTTGTCCCAAGTTCTTAGTCTGGTATAATACCTCATTTAACCCCTCCGTTTGGGACACTGCCAGCCAGCTATATCTGCTCCACACACAGCATACTAACTGTGGCTTGCTGTGTGATTTTCAGTCTAGACATGGAGCACACTTGACTCATGAGGACACACCAGATATGTCGAGAGTTACTCCTACAGAAGCAGTTCTCCATTAGTACTAGATGGAAATTGGTTTGGTGGGCTCTTGATCATGGAGGTGTCAGAGAGACTGAGCTCTGGATGTTCATAGCAGATATTAATTTGATAACACATGCATGATCAGCTCTTTCTTTGGGGGATTTTGTTTCTTTCCAGTGCTATATATTGTTGAACTAAGCCATTGGGTTAAATCATCTGGTTTTCTTTTGGGTCTTTTTATATGTAAGGGGGGTGTGTGCATGTTTGTACCTATGCGGGTGTATAGACACATATGCACATATGTGTTCTTTGTGGAAGGTCCTGAGAACAATCTTACATGTTGTTCTTCGGTATGATGTCCACATTTCTTTTGAAGAAGTGTCTCTCATTGGCCTGGAACATGTTCAATTGGCTAGGGTAGCTGTCCAGCAAGTCCTATAAATTCACCTGTCTCTACCTTCCCCATCACCAAGGTTACAAGCATGCTCCACCATGACCAGCATTTTGCTTTTCTTTCTTTTCTTTGTTCCCTGCCCTTTTCTGAATGTAAATTCTGGGGATTAAACTCAGGTCCTTGGTTTTGCAAGCCATGCACTTACAGGATGTGCTATTTTGCTGACTCCCTGTTTGGGTCTTAATCCTGTTAGTACCTAAGATTATCTTACAAATAAACCATTTATATTCAAGTGTTTGCTCCGAATCTGCTTCTTAGAACCAACCTAAATGTTCTCCAAGACTGCTATGGAGCAGGTAGCGTTACTGCTGAGATTTAGCTCAGTATGGTTAAATAATAGTTTAGCTGGGGTTCTCTGGATCCTGTTGACTTTCCCCCACACAAGTTGTTGCCAGCCACAGCAAGATTCTGTCCTTCAGGAGACATGGTGCAATGTCTGAACACATGCTTGGCTGTCACAATTAATCTGAAGACATTCATTACCTCAAGAAGGAAGAGGCCAAGGATGCTAATAAATATCCTATACCCTTAACTGAAAAAAATATAAATCCAAGCTTTAAAAAAAATGACAATTGTACCAAAGTTGAGAAATTCTACTTTCTGCCCAGCAAGACTGGCTATTGGATACTTAAGATATACTGTGTCTATAAGTGTCATGTTTTGTGCCATGTTCTTGACGCATTATGTAATACTTCTCTCAGAATGGTGATGTTCAAGTGTGATGTGATTACTGTGTGTCATTTCCAGGGTCAAGCTGTGGCTCAGTTGTGTTCTACCATCCCCAATGTGACCGTCTTTGGAACAGCCTCTACTTTCAAGCACGAGGCCATCAAAGATTCTGTGACCCACCTCTTTGACAGAAATGCCGACTATGTGCAAGAAGTAAAGAGGTAAGAGGGTGCCTGTGCAGAGTGCCGGGCTGGCCCCATGCTCTTCTCTTGAAGATCGTTAGTATTCATTTAAAAGATGGATAATAGTGGAGCTGGAGAGAGGATGATTGAGAGCATTTCTGTTCTTACAGAAGAACAGTGTCTAGCACCTCGTGAAACTCCAGGTCCAGGGTATCTGATGCTTGCTTCTGTCTTCCTTGGGTTCTGCACTCATGTGCTGCACATACATACATTTGGATAAAACATTCATATACATAAGATAAAAATAAAGATGACTAGTGATGGTGGTAAACATATATTGAAGGCTTAGTGCTAGCTCTTAGCATGATGTTTTACACGTGTTAGCTTAGCAAGTACTCTCAACCTCCCTGTTATTAGCCCCAAGGAAGAAGCCAGTCCTACAACTTGCAGAATTAATGTGCTAGTGTTCTGCTACCTGCTGCTACACTGTCTTGACACATGCAAATTTAATTCTCATTCATTCACATAAAAAGCTCAAAAGTAGATGCTCATCTGAAAGAAGATTCTGGTACCCAGGCTCTATATTTTGGTTCTATCATCGTCCTGAGTCTTCTGATTTTTTGGTTCTACCTAGAAGATGGGAAGATAGCAATAGGCCATGCATGGGAGGTTTTTATTCATCAGTCCTAGGATAGATAAACATATCCTGCCCAAATTTGATGCTAATGTTCAGGTCCTTGGGCACACTTTACTGGGAACAAACTGAAAACCTAATAATATAAGCAGGCAGACCTGGCATTCATGGAATGGTGCACAGTGGGGTTCATAGCAGGCCCTCTGGCTTGTGAACTCATGCTTTCACCACAGAGAGGGTGAGCCACTTACTTCTAAACAGTTGAGCCTGAGTCATAGTTACCTTTAAGAAGAGGGGAACCTGGAAGAGAATGTTTTGGAGATAGATGTACCTACCTGCACACTGAGCAATGGGTCCAAAGGTCAAGAAAATAGCAACAAAACTTAACAGTCCAGGGTTATCTGACTCTATAAGCTAACTATGGTGCACCTGTGATCCAGAAGCTATAGCTTATGGTCATGCATGTCTATAAGGGTATTGCATGGAGAGTCCAAGTAATAGCACGTCTGTAGATTGTGTGTGTATTTCACTTGGCTGCTGTCCAAGGTGAACTCGGTCTCTGCATTTCTAACTGAGAGCTGCTGGAGGAATCAGTGGTGGTCAGGAGCTGTTACTTTTCTCTTTTCAGTCTAACACTGAATTATAAAGCTTAGAGGTAATTAGTCACCCAGTTGGCACCATGATAAAGGAACTTTTTTTTTTTAACAAATCACAAATTAAGATGAAAAGGGACAAAGCTGATTGTTCAAGCAGAAAATTTAGACTAGATTTGCTTTTTGGTTTTTTTTTTTTTAAGTGGAGTATTTTTAGAAAGGGGAGTTTTCTGATGAGTAAAAGGTTCAGAGCTGTTGGATAAGGATATGCCTAATTCATTAACGTGTTTATTATACAAGCATGAGGACCCTGAGTTCAATCCCCAGACCCAAGTAAAAGAGCCAGGCACAGTAGCATATAACTATAATCCCAACACTAGGTAGGCAGAGACAGGGGGATCCCTGGGCTTGATGGTCAGCTAGTCTAGCCAAATAAGTATTTCTCAAGGTATAATGAGAGACCCAGTTTCAAAAACTAAGATAAAGTCAGACATGGTGGTGTACATCTTTAATCTTAGAACTGGGGAGGCAGAGACAGATTCTGTGAGTTCAAGGCTAGCCTGGTCTACATAGTGAGTACCAGTCTATCCAGGATTGCACAGAGGAGCCTGTCTAAAACTTAAGGTAGAGAGCGATTGAAGAAGATAATTCAGTGTCAGCCTTCAGCTTCTACATGCACATACGTGTGCATGCACGGACACACACACATACACACACACACACACACACACACACGCAGAGTTATACATAATGTAAGGATGTTCCAAGATCTCTAGTAGGTTGTAAAAAGGGAGCTTTTTTCTTTTTTTAGACTGATTAGGTTCTTTTTACTTATTTAGGAATGTATATGTATATTTATTTGTGTATATCTGTGTAACAACAATCAATCAAAAAATAAGTCACAAATTTGAAAGAGAGCAAAGAGGGGTATGTATATATAGGAGGATTTAGAGGAAGGAAGAAATGATGAAATTATATTGTAGTATTGTTTTTAAAATAATTAAAAATAAAAACAAATTCTTTTTTCCTATTTTATTGGATATTTTCTTAATTTACATTTCAGATATTATCCCCTTTCCTGGTTTCACCCCCCGCCAGAAACCCCCTATCCCATCCCCAATTCCCTTGCTTCTATGAGGTTATTCCCCCACCCACCCACCCATTCCTGCCTCCCCACCCTCGAATTCCCCTACAATGGGGCATTAAGCCTTCACCGGATCAAAACCTGTGTCTCTCCTTCCATTGATGCCCGACAAGGTCATCCTCGGCTACATATGTGGCTGGAGCCATGGGTTCCTCCATGTGTACCCCTTGGTTGGTGGTTTAGTCTCTGGGAGCTCTGGGGCGTCCAGTAGTTTGATATTGTTGTTCCTCCTATGGGGTTACAAACCCCTCAGCTACTTCAGTCTTTTCTCTTAACTCCTCCATTGGGCACCCCATGCTCAGTCCAATGGTTGGCTTCGAGCATCCGCCTCTGTATTTGTCAGGCTCTGGCAGAGCCTCTCAGGAGACAGCCATATCAGGCTCCTGTCAGCATGTACTTCTTGGCATCCACAATAATGTCTGGATTTGGTGACTGTATATGGGATAGATCCCCAGGTGGGGCAGTCTCTGAATGGCCTTTCCTTCAGTCTCCATATTTGTTCCCATGAATATTTTGTTCCAAAAAGGGAGCTTTTATTTAAAGCTAAATATTTGAAATCTACCCCATTTCTCAGAGGTGCAGAGATAACAGAAACTCTCAAAGATTTCTCTCTTTGCCCAGTCCGCCTACTTTTGACTAGAGTTTCTCAAGTTGTGAACTAGAATATTAACTTCACTAATCTTTTCTTTAATATCCTTGACTGATAATTTTGCATTCATCTACCCACTGCTTAATAAATATGTTAGGGTCTGAGATGGGATTGAACTTGTACCAAAGAGGAAGATCCAGCAACAACCAGTCAGAAAGGCTCTATACTTACAGTTTGGAATCTAGTTGTGGGAAAGGAAATAGACAAAAAAAGTAGGGGAGAGAGAGAGAGAGAGAGAGAGAGAGAGAGAGAGAGAGAGAGAGAGAGAGAGAGAGAGAGAGGGAGAGAGGGAGAGAGAGAGGAAGAAGAAGGAAGGGGGGAAGGAAGGAAAGGAAAGAAGAAAGGAAGGAAGGAAGGAAGGAAGGAAGGAAGGAAGGAAAGGGAAAAGAGGAGGGACCCATGGCTCCAGCTGCATATGTGGCGGAGGATGGTCTTGTTGGACATAAGTGGGGGAGGAGCAGCCCTTGGGCCTGAGGGGTTTTGATGCCCCAGTGTAGGGAAATGCCAGGGTGGGAAAACAGGAGTGGGTGGGTGGGTGGCTGGGTGAGGGAGTACCCTCATAGAGGCTGGGGGAGGGGGGATAGGATGGGGGGGTTCCGGAGGGGAGACCTGGAAAGGGGATAACATTTGAAATGTAAATAAAGAAAATATCCAATAGAAGTAAGGGGGAAAAAAGGAAAGAAAAAAGAAACTATTCAAAGAATACATTGATTTGTACTTTTGACATATGCTGTAGAGTGTTAGCGGAGAACTCGGACATGACACTGACCTAAGTAAAAGTCTTGGCTGAGAACTGAGAGCTGAGAAGTTTCAGGGAGAAAAGCACTTTAGATTAGGGGAGAGAGCATTGCTGCAGCGCTAGGGAAACCCGAGGTTCTGAAAGGAGACAAATGTGGCTGGTTATGAAGAGCACTAAGAACAGAAGATCAGGACACCACAGCTACTCTCAACAAAAGGAAGCCCACAGCTGGGGGACTCCTGCCTGCCTCACTTCCCACATAGCTTTTCCATCTCAGACATTTCCTACCCTGGCCCCACTCAGAGCCTGAATCAGTGGTTTCTATTATTAGGAGAATGGAAGGAAATAGTGACTGGGATCTACCTCATTACCACCTGCCTTCAGAGGTGGCTTCCAGCCGCTCATTTTATGTAGGGACCCAGGAGATAGGGGAAATGGCTAGGGAGCGGTGAGGGTATAGCCTTGACCCAGAAATCCCATCCTCAGGAAATATCCAGAGCAAGATTAAAGCCAAAGGCACAAAGCTGCTCAGTGGAGCTCTGCTTTTGCCTGGTCCTCAGCGCTCAGCATATGTTGACAGTGAATTATAATAGGCCTGTTTGTAGCAGTGGCAATCAGATCCAGCCTCTGCCGTCAACAGAAGGCAAACGGTGCAGGGAGTTTTGCTACACCACACGCATGTGTTACGCAGCCCCTAAAAATGATAATTATGAAGGCCGTGTCACAAAAAGAGAAAAGTGCCTGTGGTAGAATTTAAGGGACGAAAACAGAATGCCAAATTCTGTCAAGACTGTGATCACAACTTGATTCAAATTCTCTGTGCACAGGGAATGTAAAATGAAAGGGATGAAACAGTCACTCAGATGTAGTAAAGCATTGTGCAGAGTCGTTTCTCTTTGGTGTCTTCCTTACAAATACGGTTACAGTCGTCTATGTACAGCGCACTACAAAAAAATAATAAAACAAAATTTCCTGTAATGAAAACTCACAGAGACCAGCCAAATGGAGGGCTTCTTTAGAATTTATGCTAAGCCAGGGAAGAAGTTAGAGGAAAAAAAATATTTCTTTTCTAGTGCATGTGCTACATGTGTGTACCTATGCATGTTTTTATATGTGCAGGTGTGATCACACATGTGTGTGTACATGCATGTGGAGGTCAAAGGGCAGCATTCAAAAATATTGACACCCCTTCTTTGAGGCTGGGTCTCTCATTGATCTGGAGTTCATCATAGCTAGACTGGCTTGCCAGGGAGCCTCAGGCTTCTTCCTCCCTCTGCTTGCCAAGTACTGGGACTACCAACTTGTGCACCACACCCACTATTTTCCTTTGGGTTCTGAGGACCTAACACTTCTCCTCCTCATGCTTGTGAGGCAGGAACTTTAATAGCTGAGCCATCTCCTAAGCCTAGAGGGGGTAAAAACCAACACTGGTATAGACTCCATCTTTGCATTGGCTTTCTTATCTGTGTGTAGAAGGAGATGAAAATGGGCCAAGCAGTTAGAAGCCTGAATCTCATGCACAGTTAGCCCCATGGCATCCTGGAAGGGTCCAAAGCACCTCAGCAGCAGATGTGGGAATAAACCTTAGGGGAGCTGGGACAGAGCGAGGCAGACAAGAGCGGCCATGCTTAGATGTCTTTCAGTGAGATGACCATTTCACAAGCATCTTTTACAAGTGCAAAAGGCATCCCACTTCATAGATGAGAAGACGGAAGCTTAGAGCCAGATTTACCCTCCAAATCTGTGGGCTCCATTTTTTCCCAGTTCTTTATGGTTTGCTAGATGACCTGAGGAAATATTTGAGCCAAAAGGATGCGTCCATGACATTGAGTTGGTTTCACTGGTGTGGACTGTCATTACTCATTAAACTGTAAACTACACATTTTAAATTCATTCTCTTTATTACCGTCAATTGTAGCTCAATAAGGCTGCTTAAAGTTTCCTTTAAAAATCAAACATTTGGTAGAAAGGGTGCACAAAATTGTTTAAGACCTTATATGCATGCATTCATGTATTATTTTTTATTATTGATGCCTACAAATATGGTACACAAACAAAATGGTGACCAAGGTACACAAATCCTTGTGTCCTGAAATTTCCAAACTAATAGTCACAGTTAATATAATAAGTGATTGCATCATCTCTTAGTAGAGACATCCAGGGCATTAAGGTGACACAAAGAAGCAATATCTGACTGAAAGCCCGAAGCACACATGGGATCTCACTTTAAGGTCTTTGCAAATTTGATGATGTGGATCCCGTCCTTATTTTTCAGGGAAGAGGCAAGGTATAGAAGGTTTGAATACCTTTTACATATCTACACACACTGGGACTTTCCCTGCATGGCCTGCTTCCTTAGTTTAAATCTTCTACCATTTATGGTCACTCTCCCAAAGGCAGTAGGAGTGGCTTCCCGTACACCCCACCCCTGCACTTCAGTTAGGGAACCATGCCATCCAACTTGAAGGCTGTGGCTGTGTGGGATGCTAAGATGGCAGGAACAGGCTCAATTTCTCCATTAGGCCATGTCAGTCCCAGCACTGGGTACCCTAAAGTCATTCTGTGGTTGGAGGTCATCCTGTGCAATGGTACTTAATAGATGCAGTTAGCTGCTACCCGCCATAGCTCACAATGTGAGCCATCTCTGGACATCACCCAGGCAGGGCTGTGAGCAAACAGCTCCCAATTAAGCAACCTTGGAATGATTACCGATTGAGGCAGTGAATATGCTGATTACTCAGATTTGTTTGCTTATTGTGGTGTGTGTGCATGTGTCAAAATATCACACTGTGTGCTGTAAATATGTGTAATTATTACATATGAAAAATCAAATTTTATTATATGTATTATTGATTAGTTGGTTAGTTGGTTGGTTGGTTGGTTGGTTGGTTGATGATTGATTGGTTGATTGGAGAGGTATGTGCCATGGACTACACATGGAAGTCAGTTCTCTCCTCCCACTGTATGAATCTTGGGTCTCAAACTCAAGTTGTCAATCGAGATGATAGGCACCTTTGCCCATCAAACCATCTCTCCAACCCCAAAATATAAAAATTTTAAACAGAACTTTCTTAGCTACATGGATGAGGTTCTTGAAAGCCCTTAGATAGAGTTAAAATAGGATTACACTGACAATCTAGATTCTTTGCAAATTCAAGGCCGTTAAGAGTTATTGTGTGACATGAATCCATGAGATGGTCTGGCCACAGTGGGCAGGGTAAGTGGGAGAGGGTACTCAGGGGCCAGGAATGGGCAAAGTCAAAAGACAAGAATAGGAATTAGGGGGTCAGCTCAGTTCATAAAGTGCTTCTCTGCATGAACAAGAACATCTGATTTTGACCCCAGTACACACATTAAAAAGCTGGACGTGATAGTACATGCATGTGATACCAGTGCTGGGAAGATAGAAACAGAATTCTTAGGGTTCATACAGTCAGCGTGACCTGTTTGGCAAGCTCCTGACCAGCGAGGAGCTCCCCTCTCACAAAACAAAGTAGACAGTCTGAGGAATAATGCCCCAGGTTAACCTATTGACCTTCATCCATGTGTGTACACACAGGAAGAAAATAGAAAAGGAAATAGACATGGTGACCAGTGACTATGGAGAAAAAAAGAGGAAAGGAAACTTGTGTTTCAGCTGCTGTGGACTCGGGAGCTGTTGGGATGTTCTTTAGCATGACTGTGAAGCCTCCAAGGATGACAGGGAGTGGGCCTGGATTGCAGTTACTTGCTGCGTGACTGGCTCTAGGAGCTGAAGAACAAAGCTGAGGAAAAGCCAGATGAAGGAGCACCAGATCCAGAGGAATGAACCCAGCTCCCATTGAGGGGTCTGCTGCTTGGTCATGGAACTTGAGTCTGCAGACTGAGGTTAAGGCGGAAGCCATGACGTGTGAGCTCAGAAAAAGCAGACTGTCCTCTTGCCTTCGGTTGTCTCAGTGCCAAGCACAGTGCCTGGCTCATATAGTAGATGCTTACTCAAGCATTATTGGAAATTATTAAGAATCAAATTGCTGAGAGAGAATAGGGAGGCCGGTCTAGAGGTGAGTTCTGGAAAGAATAGTATTAAGTATACACAAACCTCCAGTAGTGAACATTTCCTGAGAAGCCTACAGCGCATCCATACTTAGGATTAGCACTTTGAGTGAAGCCTATGTAAGGAGCTTGCTTGCTGGGCACCAGATACCATGCCTGGTACCTTGTAAGAAGCCTACTGTGTGTTGCCCATCACACCCAGCAAATATAAGCCTAATGTACACCAGGCTCTATGACATCTGAGATAAGCTTACTAGGGCCAACCATTCTGTGAGAAGCCTACTATGCAACAAGCATATGGAAGTTATGACACAGGCAAGTTCTCAGATCACAAGGAATCTAGAAAAAGAAAGCTCAGCAGAGAGTCAAGGAAACAGTTTAAAAAAAAAAAGGATGCACTTCCTAGCAGGTTCGAAGGCTTTCTACACCAGTAATGGCGCTCAGGGAGCCTCACCCTACTCAGAGAAATCCCTCCCTTTTCCATGTTGGTAGAAAGCAAAGAGGCAGTACTCACCACAGAGAGACCAGGAGTGGAGACAAAGAATGAACCGTGATGTCTAGGTCAGAAATTCCAAAGCATCTTGCTTCTGAACTAGTCCAGAGAGTCCCTGAGCTAGGTTTGCTGGCACCTTAAATCCACCAAGACTTGTGACAGCAACAGAACAAGACAGAGGACCCACACTGCCTTGTCCCTCGGCCCACTTCTGCTGCTGGGAAATTAGGTATGCACAGGCAGTGTGACACTCTAGAAATGGGGAGATCAGAAGTGTGGGTGGGCTTTGAGCCTCTTGGAGCTGACTGGTTCTGATGCTCTCATTAAAAAAAAGACACCCAAGGATGCTTTTAATGTGAGCATTACAGTGACCAGGTCCATCCTAAAGATATTTCTGGACCTAATACTTTTTTTGTAAAATGGTATCTCATGTGAACCATGACTGTCTGCAAACTCTCTACATAGTCACAGATGACCTTGAACTTCTGATCCTCCTGCCTTCACCTCCCAACTGATAAGACTAAACTCATGTACCACCACACCCATTTTATGGGGTGATGAGGATCACACCCAGGGCTTTGTGTTATGTAGGTTCTCTACCAAGTTACATCTTTAGCTCTGGACCTAGGACATTTTCTCTAGACCTGAGCCCAATTTTAGTTTGAGTAGATTCCATTCAATAGCATCCATTTGTTTCACCCTAATGATAAGATGAAATGGCAGTACTCTTTAAATTTGAAACTCTTCCCTGAAGGAATGTCTCCACTCTGAAAAGGAACAGTGTATAGGAATGCTCCCAATCACAAGACACAAACTGGCCAAAGGAGCAAATCCTATCCATGTCTGGTTTGGTGAACCAAGAGGTTTTTAGGGGTTACTTACAGAACTTTAGTTGAGCCATTACTTCTGAAAATACATAAGTTCTTGTGCAGCAATACCACTGAAAAGCCCACCCCAGTGTGGGGGACAACTTAAAAATTTTAATCTCTGGAGTTCCCACCCCAGACAATATCCAGTCTCCTAAATACTGTAGCACACCAAGACAATGTCACAGGAGGAAGGGAGCAGCTAGAACCTCAGGCAAGTGTCTGACCAACCCTCTTCCTTCTACGAGGGAAGGAAAGTTAATGGCCCCAATCTTGTGAGGTTTCCTGCTCTGATTTCAATATGGCAGCAGCTACATCACCTCAAGGGTTGTTGTGGGGAAAAGCAGGTGCCTGAATACTGAGGAAGCCTGTGATCTCTTTCTAGCGTAGAGTCAGAGGACTAGGTCCTGGCTTGGCTCATTTTCTGCAGGAAGATAGAGGTGTCAATGGTGGTTACTCTGGAGCTGGCCATAGCTTATCCTGAAAACCCCTATTCTGCCTCTGGAAACTTTAACTGGTTTTTGGATATGTCTGATCAAACTATAATTGTCCCTCCTGCTCTCTAAAGAGACTCTGGGGGGTGAGTCCCTTGATCTGACTAATCCCTATATTCTTCCTTCACCAAGTAAGAAGAATAGTGGTTCTTGGAGTCACAGGAGTGGTATGAGGCACAAATGGGATTGACTTGACATTCCTCAGCCTGGGGCATAGTAAATGCTCATGAATGAGTAGAGCACACTCCTAGAAAGGTTAAGAGAATCCAGCCTCCACTCTCATGGCTGTTAGTTGCCCCATCCATTCTGAATATATCTTGAGTTACTGGCTGGCCTAGGGAATATAGAATCTGTGTGTCTGTGTCCATGCCAGTACTGAGCTGTTTTTATTACCATGACTCTGTGAAATACTAGGAAACCAGGTATTGTAATACTCCCAGCATAGTTTGCTTTTGCTGAGAGTTATTTCCACTGTCCATGGGTTTTTGTACTCCCATGTAGATCTTAAGACTGTTTCTTACTATTCCTGTGAAAAATAGTTGAGATGTTAATCAAGATGCACTGAATGTGTGAGTTGCTTTTGATAGGATGGCCATGTTCATGGTATTGATACTTCTGACCCATGAGCATAGATGGCCTTTCTATTTTATAGTGCCTTTCTCCATTTCTTCCTTTAGTATTTTGAGATTTGCATTGTAGAGGTCCTTTATTTCTTTGGCTACATTTGTTCCAAGTTATTTTGGAAGCTGCTTTGAATGGGATTGTGTCCTTAATTTCTATCTCAGTGTGTTCATCAATAGTATATAGAAAGGTCACTGATTATTAAATATTGACTTTATGGCCCTGAAAGTGTTTAAAATGTCTAAGAGTTTTCTGGTAGAGTCCTTAGGCTTCCCTTTGTATAGAGTCATATCACCTTCAAGTAAGAATTCTTTGACTCCTTCCTTTCCTATTTATATCCCCTTTATCTCCTTCTCTTGTCTTATTGCTCTAGTTAAGTTTTCAAGCACTATGCTAACATAGGGTGAGAGCAGTAGATACCATTAACTTAGTCTTGATCATAGTTAGAATGCTTTGAGTTTTTCTCTTACCATGAGACTGGCAATAGATTTGTTATAGATAGTCTTTATTACATTAAAACATTTCCTTCATCCCTAGTCTCTAGAATTTTTAAGTTGAATTTTATCAAAGGCATTCTCTGCATCCACTGAGATGATCCTTAGGCCATTTCTGTAATGAGTTACACTTATTTATTTACATGTGTTCAACCATTCCTGCGTTTCTAGGATGAAGCCACCTTGGTCATGATGCATGTCCTCTTTGATGTGTTTGTGGATTTATTTTTCAAGTATTTTATTGTGAAATTTGTAACCATCTTCATCAGGAGGATTAGTTCATGATTTTCTTTTTGTGTGTGACTCTATCTGGTCTTGAAAAATGCAATTATGAAATGCAGAAATAGTGAAATTAGAAACAAAAATAGATTAAGTGCAATAACACAGCACTGAAAGATAAATGCCACAACCCCTGTGGGTGGAGATGAGCCAAGTAGAAAGGAGTTAAAGGAGAAGAGATAGCATAATATAAGTGATATGGAAACAAAGAGGGAGTAATCCTGGGAATGGAAAACTGAAGCAGGCATGGGGTGTGCAGGGGTAGAGGAATTGGGAGGGGAATCTAAAAGTGTATGAAAAACTATACAGAAACCTACAGGCCAGACTAGCAGCCCTGTAAACTAGGTGATAGGTGTGTGTGTGTGTGTGTGTGTGTGTGTGTGTGTGTGTGTGTGTGTGTGGTGTGTGTGTGTGTATATGTAACTCTCTTCAGTACCATGGACAGCACCCTAACCATCAGCCTCATTCCTTTAAATATGATTGTTGGCCAAGATTGACTGACATGTGAGAAGCCTGAACCAAATATCTTATTTCTTTCCTCACTGCATTTCCCCTACAAAGAAACACATCAACTCTGCTTAACAAAGGAGAGAGCTAAGACTAGGAGAATTTGAGAGCAGTCCTCAGTCTAAGGGTCATGACCCCTTAGGCAAACTTCTATGTCCAAAAATATTGACATTACACCTTATAACAGTAGCAAAATTACAGTTATGAAGTGGCAATGAAAAAATTTATGGTTGGGAGGAAGGGTCACCACAACATGAGGAACTGTATTAAAGGGTCACAGCATTAGGAAGGTTGAGAACCACTGAGCTAGATAGAAGATTTCAGTCCTTCTGGCTCCAGTGTCCTCTTCATTATACTCTAGGGTGGTCCTTGAAAGAGGTATTTTTCTGCCACCTACTTTGTAAAATGCTTCTACAAACAGTACCTAAGTCACAGTGATTTAATGGAAGACTCTTTTTTCAGCAGTTGGTATTCAGAGGCATCATATTTCAGATGTTGGGTTCGACCTCTTCCTGAGCTACCAATATGTCATAGAAATTCTCCTGTAAGGTCAGAGGGAGGGGCATGCCACAGTGTAATGCAATGCTGGGCTACACCAGGTATTAGGTTAGAAGAATTCAACACAATTCAGCTTGAGATATTTTCAGCTTCCGGAGAACCTATGAGAAAGCATCTGCAGTGAAGGAAGGATGTCAGAAGTGAGGAGGATGGTCCTGGACTGCTCACTCTTTGTATCCTGGATATCAGATGATGTGACATGGAAAGGAAAGATGCACGAGTTTGGTTCCTGGCAGGTTACATCACTTTGCTTTGTCTCTTGCTGTGCAGGATCTCAGCTGAAGGCGTAGACATCGTTTTGGATTGCCTGTGTGGGGACAACACTGGCAAGGGCCTCAGTCTCCTCAAACCTCTGGGGACCTACATTTTATATGGTGAGTATGTGCATAGGGCAAGATCAACAAAAGCAGAAAGTACCCACTGTGCTTACCACACTCTGCAGGATGAAAGACATTAATATACTAGGAATCAGGCAAACAGGATTGTTTAGTTTTTTAGTACATTTATTGTGTTGATGTTATTGATATTATTGCCATAAATTATGAAACTAATTTGTTTGTCTATACCCTTTCCCCTATACCATCATTTTTTAAAAAATGTTTTGTTCTTGTTTTATTTTGTTTGAGTCATGGTCTCACTATTTACTCCATGATGGCCTTGCATTCATAATACCACTGCCTCAGCCCCTTGAGTGACCGGAATACAAGTGTAAGCCACCATGCCTGGCCACATCTGCTGTGCTCTTGAGTGTTCAGGAAAGTTATGAAAAAGAAGCAGTTTTTTACAGCAAAATTAAACTAGCACCTGACTTATCCTGTCCGTCCTCCTCTCTCTCCTTCACACCCACACTAATTGAAACATGGGTGTCCACAAATTCTAAAAGGTGTGTATAAAGTCAGAGGCTATCTTCCAAAGCAGAATATTGAAGTATCTGATGTTTGAGATTCCTAAAGCCACGTGCTAGGTTCTTGTAATATAAATTGAGCCTTAATTCTGAGTAGTTCAGAAAGAAAAAAAAAGAAGTTAATTTTTTTATAAAAGATATATTTATGGGTTATAAATATCTTACCATCATCAAATCATTATTGCAAAGAATTGAGCTCTTTAAGCGAGTGGGCAACATTCCTTTGCAGATGTGTTCTGGTCATTTCTATCCTGACCACGTATTTCCTAAAAGCAAATAATTGATTAATATTATTGATGGGACTCCACAAGGGCCAGTACTATTTTAAGGACAGTGTACATGACTAATGGGCAGATAGACAATTTATTCATCCTTCCTTCTCATTAGCCAATAGTTATATTTTTTTCCCTCAATTCCATGATGACATTTGGGTAACCCTCAACTTGATTGTCTCACAATTATCCAAGTTGATTGGATACATTGATCAATTATACATTGATTACTTGGTTACAATGTAATGGAAGTCTTGTGCTATGATCCTTGGGAGTCATCACCCCATCGAAGGTAATGGAATGGTTTACTGATTGGGTAATAATTTACCCAGACTGAATGATCAATATGCAATTTTTTAAAGTCTGTGACCTTTCTCTAAGAAAAACTTATACTTTCAAACACCTGGTGGCAAGCAGAAAGGCCATGGAATGGGGGGGCAGTGTAGTGGGATATTCTCTATTCACCCCCACCCTTTCCCAAGTGAGAACCCTGAAAGGGGGCTATTTCTCCCTGAGCATCTCAGCTTACCTTTCCCAACACTACCCCTATTTGTCATCTGAATGCTATCCGGCCCCATTGTCAACACTCAGTTTCCAATATTACTTTGATCTAAAGTTTTAGGTTTGATTTTTTTCTATAACCTCTCTGCCTGGACCCCTTTGGAGCTGTCAAATCATCATCTCCCACTCCCTGGACCTCTAAGCTTAGGATCTCTCCTCTACCTGCTCTGTATCTCCTTTTTCCTGTCCATCTATGTTTTCCTCCTACCCTTCAATACCCAGCCCACGTCAGAGTCCTAAGCCTCTCACTTGCTCGAAAATCAAATTTGGATCTATTTAGATCCTTCCTGCAGAAGTTCACTTATTTTCAATAGACAAAATGAAGGTGTTTTATATTATTAAAACATTAGGCTAATCACCTACTGCTACATGCCTGGTTTTCCAAAGGGATAAAACAGCTACCTAGCAAAATGTCCCTTCCTCTAAGAGTTGATGATACTTAGCCAAATGTTCCACTTTGTGCCATACCCCAGCACCTCTACATTTTCCAAGACAAAATGTGTTATTTTTAAGCTTTTGTAACAAATGAAACACTGCCACTCTTCTTGCATAACAAGATATCTTGATTTTCATGAACAATTACTTGACTTGGGAATCTTTCATTTGCAGGCTCTTCCAACATGGTAACTGGAGAGACCAAGAGTTTCTTTAG
Source organism: Tokudaia tokunoshimensis (assembly GCA_036184795.1). Lineage (NCBI taxonomy): Eukaryota > Metazoa > Chordata > Mammalia > Rodentia > Muridae > Tokudaia > Tokudaia tokunoshimensis. The sequence goes on from BTHU01000020.1 coordinate 41,377,498, forward strand.
TTTTGCAAAGTCAGTAAGTATCCGTGCTTGTCTACTAGCTGGTAGTTAACACTGATTTGCATGCTGTGAACCCCATCTAAAGGCATTGGTAGGTGGGTGGTGGCAGTGAACACCTTTAATCCCAGCACTTGGGAGGCAGAAGCAGGCTGGTCTCTGAGTTCTAGGCCAGCCTGGTCTATAGAAGGGGTTCCAGGACATTCAGGGCTACACAGAAAAACCCTGTCTAAAACATGAAGACATTGGTCAATTGCTGGTCTGTCGTCTGCATCATGCATTTCCAGTAAATCCCTGTTCATTCCCTGCTAACTGCATGCAGGCAGGCAGTGTCAGGACTTGAGAAGTAGTGTCAATGAAACCTTGGAGAGCTTCCTTTTTATTTCAGTAGAGATTGGTTCAACCATCTGTCAAAAGTGAACTTAGAGTTGCTGCACCGCGGTTGCTCCCAGGAGTAGACAGTCTTTTACCCTGACTGTTAGCATTCTGTCTAGACTCCACCCCACAGTTACCTGGCAGCAGCCAGGTAGGCCTGACCCACTATAAAAGGGGCTGCTTGCCCTCTCCTCCCTCTCTTGTTCTCTTGCTCTCTCTTGCTCTTCCTCTCCCCTTCTCATTCCCTTCCCCCCATCCCTCTCTCCACATGCTTATGGCCATAGCCAGCCTCTATGTCTCTATTCTCTCCCTTTCTCTGCCTCTACTACCCTCTTAACTCCCCTTCCCATGCCCTGAATAAACTCTGTTCTATACTATACTGCCATGTGGCTGGTCCCTCAGGGGAAAGGAATGCCTTGTCATGGACCAGCTGAGGCACCTCCTTACCCCATACCTACTCATCCATAGAACATATTCCCATCTCTCTTTATCTTTTTATAAACACATCATATGGTGCTAGGTAACTGTGGGGGTGGAGTTTAGACAGAATGCTAACACTGACCATTTTCTGGCTGGCTTTCTGGGGGCAGAGTAGATTTCTTTGTCCTCATTCCACTGTGTTGGAGATGGGAATAGGATATGAGCTCTGAGTATGTGGCTACTTCATCTGCCATTAAGGAGCACTCTCCCTCACTGCACCTGCTCACATGGAGATTCCCATGCAGAGATATCCATATGTGTTAGAATTGGGCTAACTTGGGGCTGTACTTTTATTTTTACCCCCACCTACTAGAGCAAGGCACTACTGTTTCTCACTAGTGTCAGTTTCTGTCTCTTTGCTCTTTGCATTGGTTGCCTCTAGTGCAACCAATGCACCATATGAGTGTTGTGAACCTTTTCTTCCCTGGAGAGATATAAACAACATCCCCTTCCTTCTTAATTCCTGTCCACAAGGGATTCCACCAGAGTTCACCCCAAAGTGTCACTAAGATTATTGCCTTTACCCATGGAGGATGGGTAAGGAGTTCCTGTCGTAAGGAGTTCCTGTCAGGAGTGTAGGTGACATTAAAGCAACTGCACTGGGAACTCCATACCCACTGTAGGTGATGGCTTCTTCATAGCCAGATGAATGGAACCTCTTCCTTTAGTCTTCCCCAGCTTGTGTTCCTCTAGTAGCTCCTGACGCTGCTAAGCCACATGCAACTAGGGCAGAATTGCTTTGCAATTGGCTAGACGGAGCCTCTGGAATCTCAGGTGAGGGTCTAATGATCTTCTCTACCCTCTCCTTCTCTGAGTGGATGTCAACAATCAACCAGCCCACTCATGAACAGGCACAGGCACTCTGATGAGTATGGCTGCTGTTTTGCTCTGAGGACCATATTCTCTAAGAGTGAGCATCACTACACAGGCATTTTCTGAGCATCTACTGTGGGTAGCATCTGAAGATGTCAAGGTCTCACAGTGGATGAGACAAGGGCATGCAGAACCCTTGTGACTCTCTACTCTATTAAGCAGAGAGACCCAACAATAAAGGAAAGTGTTAATAGCCTAATTGTGAATGTCTGGCCAACCTCAAAGGGGAATAGAATAGGATTCTGGAATGGAAGAAGGGAGGATAGAGTGGAGGCATTGTGAATAAGGTAGTAGGAGACAGGGGAAGGACATTAGAATTTGCTTTTTATATATCATGGTGGTGTTGTATTGGTCATATTTAGATAGTTTTCCCATCTCAGCTAACCCACTCTAGAAACTCCCCACATACATGCCTAGAAATTTGTCTCCAATATGTTTTTGGAAGCTGTCCAGTTGACAGTATTAAACATACCAGGAGTATTTATATGTTCTTTATGCTTACGCTGACTGCTCAAATTTTACTACCCTCAAACATCTGCTGAATCAGGGAATGGCAGTATTCCTTCTATATGTGAGATCAAGATTTAAAGGACTATTCTTTGCATTTTTTGCATAAGGGATTTTAATAAAAGTGTAGGTCAAGAATCATTTGAATACCAGGGCTCATAGGAGAAAAGCTAGAGCCTTGTGACGATGCTATCATCTGCCTGTCCCTGAAGACAGACTCTGTAGCACTTGTGGTTGTCTTGTTGCTGTGGATACAATTTGCACAATGCTGAAAGACTTCTCTGTGGAATCATGCTGGTTCCAAATTATATACAACTAACAATAAGAAGCGTTTCCCCTCTTCTCACCCTTAATGCCCAATCTCAACACACAGTGGTAATGAAATAATTACAGTGTGCCTGTGCTCAGGGAAGGTATTTATAACAACACAGCCTGGATAGAAACTCAGACTCCTCTTCCCCAAATGAGTACTATTACTCTCTGGAGCTGAAGGTCATGAATAAAGGCCATTCCCTATCAGAGGCCCGGTCCTCGAAGGCTGATTGGTTAGAAGTAAATTGAAGAGAAGATTTTCTGAGAAGTGCAGTGATGGCTTTGCTCCAGGAAGAAAATTCTCTGCAATCAAGAAAGGCACATTTAGAATATAGCGAGTTCTAACTCTGCTATCTTAATTATCTTCAATCTTCAGATTTCAGCAGAATGAATACTTGGTGCTTTGTCAGACTTGGCCATTCACTCTTGGGCCATTCTAAGGATGATTCTCCCAGATGAAGTTAACATTTAGAGAGCAAAGTGACTCCAAATTCCTGGCTCTTGCTCAGTAAATCTAAAAATGGCTTTCAGATTAAGATAACAATTAAATCTTCTCATGCTTATGGTGCGTGGGGCATGTACACCCTGCCGCCATGTCATGCATCTTGCATGAGCACATTTACACTGCACAACAATCTTCCTTTCCCCAAGGTATGGTAAGGAAGTTGAACAGAGAGATTAGGTAGGTTGCCTAGAATTACACAGCTATCAAATGACACTCAACTCTAGAAATTAAAACAAAAAAGATTTTGAGTACATTAGTGTGTTTGTGTGTGTGTGTGTGTGTGTGTGTGTGTGTGTGTGTGTACACATGTGTGTACACCTGGCATGGCATATATGAAGAAGTCAGAGGACAACTTGCAGGAATTAGTTCTCTGCTTTCACCATGTAGTGTCCCAAGGATCCAACTCAGGTTGTCAGGACTTGTGGCAAGAACCTTTACCAACTGAGCCATCTCCAGAGCTCTTAATCACAGCTGAGCAGTAACCACAGCAGCATCTGGCGTGCATGACACAAGCATGCACTGAGGTCCTACCAATGTGCAGGCATCAAGCTGAATCATGGGACCCATGATTTTGAACTCTTAGGTTGGAATTCTTCAGTGAAGCACATTTAACAGAGTGAGGAGTGGGGCAGCTCAAGAAGAGCTGTTCTTTTAACCACAAACATCTTACCACATATCAGAGGCTGAACCTACATGACAGCCATTTATGTAGTCCCAACCCCTAGCTTTATCGCCCCATGCAATGCTGTCTTAACTTGCCCTTCCTTTCTACCTACCTGCTTCATATTCTTGTCATTATTTACCCCAACCCGCCCTATTAAAGGGGAGAGGGGAAGTTATTGCGTTCAGTGGTTACTCACCCCATGCCCCCAATACTTGATCACTCTGTAAACTTCTCTGTGTTGCAACTCTTTCATCATCCCCACAACCATTCCCAGAGCCAAAGGCTTTACCCTGTATCCTCCTGGAAGACACCAGTGTTTCACTTCATTCAAGTTAGCTGAGAAGGACAAAGTTCAGAGAAGAAGAATGAGGAGTGAGGTATATACATCTAGGATCAACTCTAGAGTCAATGGTCTTAATCACACGCTTACTATTCTCAACCTATGGCCTCGAATAGACTGAGGAACCTTATCCAAAGGAAGAGCAAGAAGAGCTTCAGAATTTGGACTGGTTGTCAGGGGGTTCTTATGTACATGTAAGTCATAAAATATGAGTATTATAATGTGGATGGGGGATGTGTGTATCTGTTGTATGTCTGTGTGTATCTGTTCATCTGTGTGCCTGTGTATGTTAAGACAGGTTCTGTTGTAGCCCAGGCTGTTATAAAACTCATTATTTAGTTGAAAATAACCTTGGACTTCTGATCCTCCTGCCTGTACCTCCTAAATTCTGGGATGACAAGCATGCATCTCCACACTGTTCCTTCTATGTGATTCTGGAATTTAAACCCAGGATTTTGTGTGTACTAAGCAAATACTGCCCCAACTGAGCTACACTCCCAGCATAAACAATATTTTAGCATCCCTTCATGGTATCATGCTAGCATTCAGAAGATTTGGTTCTCTCTCTCTCTCTCTCTCTCTCTCTCTCTCTCTCTCTCTCTCTCTCTCTCTCTCTCTCTCTCTCTCTCTCCCCTCCTTCCTTCCCTCACTCCATTATTCCCTCTTTTCCTCCCTCCTTTCCTCCCTCTAAGCTAGATCCCTTTCACAGTACTTCTGTCTAGGATATCCTGGGTACCAACTGCAGTGGTTTCAGAAATAGATGCTTAAAAGATATATATCACCAAGACTGTTTGCTGGTCCACTCGACTCTACCCAGTTTCAAACTTTGCTTCCCTGGGGTAGATGATGTCCTTGTGTCATGAGTGATATTGCATGACATAACCCCATCTTGCAACGTTGTAACCTAGAGCCTTCTCACACTGCAGTGGTGGCAGGTGGAGAAAGTGAACCCTATCAAGCTGTATGAAGAAAACAAAGTCATCGCGGGATTCTCGCTCCTCAACCTGCTTTTTAAGCAGGGCCGCTCAGGCCTCATCCGAGGGGTGGTAGAGAAGCTCATAGGGCTGTACAACCAGAAGAAGATCAAGCCAGTGGTGGATTCTTTATGGGCCCTGGAGGAGGTAAGCAAGGGACCTTTTGGGTTTGTTTCTAGGAGCTTTGAGCATTCAAGGCCATCTCTTTTCAAAACCATTTTTATTTCTCCAGATTCATTTGAAACAGTCCTAGAGTAGGCAAGCCCAACCTCTGATGTCACAATTCAGCATTGTCACCGTACCGAGTTCACATCCAAGAAACACACAGTTGAGCAGCAAGAAAATAATCACGTACACCCCCAAAAATCTCACATCTTTTTAAATTAGCTCATGGTTTTCTGTTGGACTACATTCATAACTATTCTTAGCTACATGTGACCTACAGGTTTGGCACATCTGGTTCATGGTGCTTTAATTTCCATGGATCATTTCAAGTTCCCAAGAGGTTTTCAAACCATGCAGTTCTTCCATTTATACATCAATCCTTTCTTTTCAGGTAAGACACCAAATGTTACTGGATACTCCCAATTCACCTTGATTATAGAAGGGTGTGATTCTTGTTAGAATGTCATGCCTATTGTGACTCTATGGATACAGAAGAGGTCAAGCTCAAAGTATCTCACAAATGGGAATGATTTATACATAGGCACCGGATATGTTTTATGTTCCTTTGAGACATTGTCAGTGGTCATAGTGGACACTAATTCTGTTGGGTCTGGTGTTGGACTGCGGAATTTTGTTGTGGAAGGTGTTGTTGATGATGCTGATGGATCTGCCAAAGGTTCTAGTATTTGAACACCTTCTTGAACCATGAACAAACTAACCTTCAAGGATGGATGCTAAAGCAGGAACTTGTTGGATTGGTTTGTATGGTACTCAAGGAGGAAGGGAGTCTTCAAGTCTGGAAATTCTTCAGGATAAAAGAATGGTAGAGTGTATAGAAAGTCAGCCATGACAGTTCTTTGTGAGAACAGGGAAAACATGTGACCTGGGTTTGGGGGTGACATGTCAAATCTCCCTCTGTCATGAGGTCTAGAAAAATGCTTAAGGTGGCATGATCTGTGTTATTGGCTTCTTTTTCATTGTTTTCATGGATGAGGTGCCTTAGAGAACAAGTATTTAGTTGATGGAGGTGTGGGTTTGTGTATCTAGAGCTTATGTGAGTGCATGTACAAATGTATGGTACACTTACCTATGTGTGCATGTGTGAAAGCCAGATATCAAAATTGAGTGTTTTCTTCAATCCATCTTCAATTTCTCCACATTATCTTTTGAGACAGTTGCCCACTGAACTTGGAGCTTGGCATTTAAGCTAAACTAATGGCCAGCACACCGCTCTCCCCGGTTCTGCCAACCTCCCATCACCCAATTCCAGTATCGGGTTAACAAATGGACACTATAAAGCCCAACTTGTATATGGATGCTGGAAGTCCTAACTCAAGTCTGCATGCTGGCACAGCAACCATATAACATACTGAGCCATTTCTCAGCCCTGGACCAAGTGCTTTGAAACTTTGGGGAGTCACAGACAGCTTTGCAACCTAAGTTGCAAACACTAAGTTCTGTGGATCAGAAGTGTGTGTGTGTGTGTGTGTGTGTGTGTGTGTGTGTGTGTGTGTGTGTGTGTTTGTGGAGGTGTTGCTATTTGCCTGATAGATTTGAATGAGAGACAATCATTCCAACAGATTAACTTGTCCAAGACCAGTGAACTTAAACTATACCCATATATGTCATTCTAATATTGAGGTATAATGGGCAGCCTTGAAAAAGGAAAGCCACCCAAAGGCCTTGTTTGTTGTAATAAGTGAAATAAATATTCAGTACTAGACATTCCTAAATCAGCCCACCATAAGTAAAAACAAAAGGCACATCCACATTCCAGAGAAGGATAATGCAGTTAAGGTTCCAGTTTCCTTCCTTTTTGTCCTTTATCTATTGCAGATGCTTATTGTGATTTAATTTATTCCTGAAGTAAATCAGACAATAATGTATTCTTTGTCCTGGGTAATTGCCAGGATGGTTAGCCTCTTGTCATCATTTTATTGAAAATCTTTTCAGTTTAATGAATCAGATATCTGTACAATATTCAGTGTGGCATGTCAGAACTAGATATCTTTACAATGTTCAGTGTGGCATGCCAGAGAAAGACAGGAATAATCAAGGCCAACTCTCATCCACGTGGCACAGAAAAGACTTAGATTTAGACCTAGTGTCCAAAGTGACCCAGCAAATCTGGTAGCTTGTGAGGGTTAAGATCCGAGAGGCAGGCCAGATGGCCCCAGGAGTTCTGGTGTTTGACACTATTCCTTGCTCACAGCAATAATAGAGTCTCTAAATACTTACTGAGTAATTAGTGTGTGTTTGGTTTTGGGGGAGATGCTGAAGATACAGTGAAGAATAGGGAGATGATATCCCTGGGCTTTCTAGAGTTTATATTCAAAGGAGGGTGAAGGAACAGAAAATACTGAAGTAAGCAAAGACACATGGAAAAATCACTGCTTGTAATAAGTTGTTAGAAGGGGCTGGCTATGTTCTTATCACCATGACCACCTGAGCTGAAAGCATCCCTTTGGTTCACAATGTCAGAAGCTTCCAATCTCTCGTGGAGGGGAAGGCACGGCAGACCATGCTCTCAACTCAGAGCATGGTGGTGGAAGAGTATGGCATTGGCTAGTCATGAATGATAAGGAAGCAGAGAACAATGCTAGAGCCAGGGATCCTCACTTAGTGACCTGTAACTACCAGATGGTAGCCTCCTAAGTAGCACCACTAACCTCTAAATAAATATCTGAAATATGAGCATGTGGGGCACATTTCAAATTCAAGCAATAACAGGAATAAATCGGGTGGGGGGGATTTAGTTCCCATGTAGAAGTGATTCCTAAACTCTTTCACATCATTGCCTCTCTAAAGACATTTTTCCCCTTTGTAATATTTTGACTGTGTGTGTGTGTGTGTGTGTGTGTGTGTGTGTGTGTGTGTGTGTGTGTTCCATATGTATTTGTGCTTTAGTGCCCTTTCTCTCTTTGGAGCAATATGATGGCCAGTGAAAATACCTACTGCAGAGTGGCTCAAACAAATGAGTGTCTCTTGGAGTAGCATCCTTCAAAAAGGTGCTTGAAGGAGGTACAAACCTTAACCAAAAGAATTTTAGAGCAAGACACTCCCCAAAACAATGAGATGAAAACAGAGCGTCTTGGATAGTTGCACAGGTAAATTATTCTAAGCCAAGAAAAGATGGTGCTGAGAGCCTAAACAGGACAGCAAGGATGGGCCAGACAGAAACTTGCATTAACTCCCAGTATCTAGAGGGTCAAGGTAAAGAGGGGCTGCTCCCTGGTCCTCAAGGTGTGATCTATGCAGGAGGAACTGCAGTTGCTAGTCAGGGACCTGGGCAATGATGCAAACCAGAAGAGCTTGGTGAAACTGAGGAATGGGAAAGACAAGATGAACTGAAGGCCAGCAAGCCTGGTGGGCAGCCATGCTTCTGCGAGCAGGGTCTAAGAAAAGACAACTGGACTTGATATCACTTTCACTCTCAGGGAACTGCCCCAAATCTGAGTGCATGCTGGAGTAACATCAGGACTTGACAGAAGACTGAATTCATCTGGTTTGCTGGACAAGGATACTTACCACTAGCACTAACCAGCAGCAGGAAAGCCATGGCTGGAAGCTCTCTCGACTGAGCTATATGTGAACTTGGTCTTAGAAAGTCTGGGACTTGACCTTGAGTTTCCAGATTTCCTTCCATGCCCAGATCCAGTTCTATTTGTCTGAGCTGTACAGGATCCTCTGTGATGGTTTGAATAGGAATGGCTGCCATATGCGCCTATATTTGAATGCTTAGTCACCAGGGAATAGCACTATTTAGAAGGATTAGGAACTGAAGCCTTGTTGGAGGAAGTGTGTTGCCCAAGGTAGGCTTTGAGGTTTCAAAAGTCCATACCTGGCCTAGGTCTCTTGTCTGTCTGTCTGTCTGTCTGTCTCTCTCTCTCTCTCTCTCTCTCTCTCTCTCTCTCTCTCTCTCTCTCTCTCTCTGCCTAAGGATCACAGGATACAGTTCTCAGCTACTGCTCCAGCACCTGCCAGGATGCTATCATACTCCCCACAAGATGATAATGGACTAAACTTCTGAAACTGTAACCAAGCCCCAATTAATACTGTCTTTTATAAGAGTGACCTTGGTCATGGTGTCTCTTTATAGCAATAGAATAGTAACCATGACATCCTTGCTTCCACCAACTTCTTCCTCCTGAGTATACACACACACACACACACACAGAGAGAGAGAGAGAGAGAGAGAGAGAGAGAGGAGAGAGACCCTCAAAACCAGCCAAAAATCTGCTCCACTGTATTCCCAGCCATTTTCTCGAGCTCCACACATCCACCCACCCTGTCCCACCTACACTTCAACAGCTTCTAGTCTTCTTGTCTTTAAACCCACCCTCCTACCACACCCTCCCCACCTTGAGGCTCTGAGGCAGTTGTCTCCTCTATGGTAAATACACATCCTCCCCATTATTCATGGCTGTGCTTCTCTGTATCTACCTTCCAACCAGGCCGCTGGACACTCTCCTTTTCTCCTGTTTGGTGGTCTCTGCTAGATTCACTGATGCTTGACTGGGTTATGTGTTGACTCTTGCCTCTCGGCTACTACAAGTTAAACCCTCGGCGAGGAAGATTGTACATGTAGGCCTGCCGCCTTCAGTACCTGACAGTGGACAGAGGGAGTGCCCAGTAAACAGAATATCATATGGACGAGTCAATGAGCATGAGGCCAGCACCACACAGAAACGTGACCAGTTGGACACTGGCTATGTTTAATAATAAATATTTGCTGAACAAATCGATGAGTACATGAACTAAGAAATAAACAAGCTCTCCTTTTTCAAAGATATTTTACTGGAGCCAGCGAGTTGTCTCAGTGAGTAAAGGTGCATGCCACCAATACTGATGATCCCCGGAGCACACACAGTGAAAGGAACAAACGCATTCCCACAAGCAGTCTTCTGATCTACGCACACGCATACACACACACACAGAGTGAAAGAAAGAGAGAGAAAATTAACTTATTTAATAAAATGTAAAAAAATATTCAATGAATATTAGGTCAAAATTATCATTATTATTATTATTAAAAACAGTGTTTCCAAGCAAAGAGAAAGTCATGTTTTCTCACCTAGGGTCTGATTTATGTGTCAGTTTGGATAATTCTTCCTGGTGGAGGAGGGACTTCTCTATGCAGTGTTGAAAACTGTGTGCAATCCCTGACTTCTACTCACTAGATACCAGCAGCAGTAATAAAAGAAAAAAATGTCTCTCATTATTGTCATATGTCCCCCGGGGCCACTGAGTGGGACAAGAGTGATGGAAAAACTGTTCCTAGTTGAGAATCTCCATTTTAAAAGAAGCCTTGGGCCCATGGGTTGGAGCTCAGCAGGTTAGAATCTACTGCAAGAAGCATGGGCTTCCAACTCAGGCTCCATTTACCAGGAAAGACGATGCATCCTGTAAAGCCAGCATTCAGGAGGAAGAGGCTGGACTAGTAGAGATTCAAGGTCATCTTGGGCTATGTCGTGAGTTGGAGGTCATCCTGAGAAACATGATACTCTGTCTCAGGACATGGGGGGATGGGCAGGGAAAAGAGGAGAGGAGGGAGATGGGGGAAGAGCCAGCAAAAGGCACAGCAACAGAAAGCCATAGTAGAAGATCCAGTCACTAGCCAAACAAAAGAACTCTACTCAGTGTAGCAGGCTGGTCCTCCACAGAAGGGAGACAGACGGCGGCTGCCTGTTTGCCAACAAAGCCACCACAGCCACTCATCCGCGACACCCACCAGCTTTCTGAGGGTTCTTTTCTACAATATTTACAGACATCTGTTTAGAGCTGCAGTTGGGCCAAATGCAGCAATTTATCAAGCCCACGCGGCTCTTCTGGGCTTACAGGGAGTACAGCATGCTTATTGCTTGAGAATCTCCAAGAGCGGACTGTAATGATTCCACCCCCCCTCCCTTTTGGTAAGGGCTTACACTAAATTGCTTCTCAGACCAGCTCTGTAATTCCATTTATAGAATATAAAGCCCACAGGGATTAAAAGAAAATTTTCTTGGGCTCTCTGAGCCCTCAGACAAGAAGATTTAATAATATCAGACACGATTAAAGGTTCTTTCTAGCCATCTGTCTGGGACTTTATTGTAAATTTAATACACAAAGCGGGGCTGGGGATATGGTAGTCTCCTATTTTCTTTCAGTCGCTAAATGTACAGCTGTATTTTACATTGCGGGGACGGGGGGATGAGACTTGCAGTTTCAAGCAGGAAAGGGGACAAAACATTTATGTTTGTCACCCAAGCAGCTGTTGTTTCCTTGGGTACTTGTGGTAGTTATCTTCACGATGAACTTGACTTGCTTTGGAGTCACCATGGAAACAAACCTCTTGGGGTGTCTCTAAGAACAATTCCAGAAAGGCACACATATGGGCAGCACTGTCCTGTGAGCCAGTGTCCTGAGCTGTGTAAAAAGGAGTGAGGTAGCTGAACGTCAACCGTCATCTGTCTCTGCCTCCCGATGATGGGTGCATGAGACCCGCTGCTCTGTGGTCCAGATATCAGGCTTCCCTGCCATGCTGGAGAAAAACTAAACTCATCCTTTCTTAAGTTACATTTGTTAGACATTAGGGCACATGGACTAGACAAGTAAGGAAACAAGCACCTACTGTGCGCTCATAGTATTTTGAGCTGTCAAGTCTACAAGAGTCATAGACAATCTGTTTCCTGTCCTTGAGTTTTCAGCAAACATATGAAATAATTAGAGAGTAATCACTATCAATCACAGGGGGATCGATTTCAACTGCAACCGGGTGTGAAAGCAAGAGGGAACAAAGTTAAGAATAAATTAAATGTTCAGAGACCGGTTTAAGAAGGATGACACAGGGAAAGGAGCTGGGAGGATGTCTCCATCAAGAAAGCTCCAGCTATGCAAGCCTGAGGAGCCTAGTTTATATACCCAGTATACACACTGAAGCCAGGCATGGTGGCATAAGCCTGCAGTGATAGCACTGGAGAGGCAGAGACAGATGGATCCCTGTAGATCATTGGTGAGCTTGTATAAGCAAATCGAGGAGCTCTAGGTTCAATGAGAAACTCATTCTCATAAAAATAAGGTGCAAATGATTGAGGAAAAAACAGGCTTACACACACACACATAAACACATACACATAAACACCTGTGAGCACATGTATACATAGGTAAACACATACACAAGAATCAATTGGGTTTGGTGAACACTAAAAGGACAGAAATACTTTGGATGATGTTGGGTACCACAAAAATTGCTATAAACTGCAGGGATGATGTGAACAAAATCAGGGGCATGACTGAGGTAGGTGGAACAGAGAGAAAGCTCCAGACTAAACCTCAGAGAGGAAATAAGGCTTAGTGGATGGAACCAAATCACAGATACCTTTGCAGCCTGTCAGAAGACGTGGAGTTGACATGATTAATGGAGTTGCTATGAGAGAGCACAACACAATTTGATCCAGTCTAGAGAGGCTAAACTGTGGCCCTAAAGCTGATCACCATGCTGGTGTGCACCCAAAGTGAGGTTTGATGGTACAGACCTATAATCCCAGCACACAGGAGGTTGATATTGGAGGAACATGAATTCAAGGCCAGCCTGGGCTCGAAAGTAAGCTCCAGGATAGCCTGGTCCACATGGTAAGACCCCATCTCAGAGACTGAGACAGAGGGAAAGGAAGAGGGAGAGGGAGAGAGAGATCATATAGAGGAGCTGGAAAGATAGCTCATTAGTTAAGATCACATATTGTTCTTGCAGAAGACCAAAGTTCAGTTCCTAGCATGTACATATGATGCAACCACCTATAATTAAAGCTCCAAGGAATGAAGGTATCAGGAGCACATTTCACTCTCTGCCCATCATTCAGAGAAAAGAATACCAAACCCAACAGGAAACTGACGGATCTACAGTATAAATAAACTTGAACTTTGCAGATTGTTTGGCTCTGCTCTCTTTGGTTGGGATTATGAAGGAATAAATCATCCCAGGCATGACAGAGGTGATATGGTATTATGAATCAACACATTTGTATGTCACATAGAAAAGTTGAAAGCCAGACTTGGCCATATAGTAAGTATAAGGTCAATCTGGGCTATACTAGACCCTTTCTCAAAAACAAACAAACAAACAAATACCAATAACATCTAAAAGGAAAATGTCTAGACTATATCACTGTGGACTTTATGCATTTGGCAATTAAAAACTCACTGGGAGCTGCATGAGATCTTAATAAGTGTATATGTGTATATATGTGAATGGTACCCATCTTAAGGTTTTACTGTTGTGAACAGACACCTTGACCAAAGCAACTCTTATAAGTATGTCTTAGTCAGGTTTCTATTCCTTCACAAACGTCATGACCAAGAAGCAAGTTGGAGAGGAAAGGATTTATTCATCTTATACTTCCAAATTGCTATTCATCACCAAAGGAGGTCAGGACTAGAACTCAAGCAGGTCAGGAAGCAGGAGCTGATGCAGAGGGCATGGAGGGATGTTTCTTACTGACTTGTTTCCCCTGGCTTGCTCAGCTTGCTCTCTTATAAACTTGAAGACTACCAGCCCAGGGATGGCGCCATCCACAATGGGCCCCCCCTCCTTGATCACTAATAGAGAAAATGCCTTACAGCTGGATCTCATGGAGGCATTTCCTCACCTAAAGCTCCTTTCTCTGTGATAACTCCAGCTTGTGTCAAGTTGACACACAAAACCAGCCAGTACAAAGGACAACATTTAATTGGGGCTGGTTTTACATGTGCAGAAGTTCACTCCATTATCATCAAGGCAGGAACATGGCAGCATCCAGGCAGGCATGGTGCTGGAAGAACTGAGAGTTCTACATCTTCATCTGAAGGCTTCTAGGAGAAGATCAGTTCCCAGGCAGTTTGAAAAAGGGTCTTAAAACCTATGCCCACGATGATACACCTACTTCAAGAAGGCCACACCTCCAAATAGTGCCACTCCCTGAGCCAAGCATATTCAAACCACCACAGTAGGCATGATTATGAGGGCATCTATGTGGAAGCTGAAGAACAACTTTGACTGTTGTTGCTCAGGTAGTCCCTATGTTTGTGTGTGTGTGTGTGTGTGTGTGTGTGTGTGTGTGTGTGTGTGTGTAAGATAGAATCTTTAACTAGCCTGGAACTCATCAGGTAAGCTAGTCTGTGTGACTAGCAAAACTCCCATCCCCACTTCCATAGCACTGAGATTATAAGTACACAGCACCTCACCCATCTTCTTTGGGTAGGCTCTTGGGTTCTGGGGGTCTAGCTCAAATCCTTACACCCCCAACAGTGAGCATTTAGAACCTGAACTGTTTTCCCAGCTCTCATTATATCTCTAAGTTCTCCATCGAAGGAACTATGTGTAACATTTCTTTCACAACATGATTTCAGTAAGCGTTGGGCTGTAGCCTCCTATATGATACCTCTAGCCACAAGTGGCTCTTCAAGTTTTTGTTATGGCACATTAAAAATGCAGTTTCAAATATTCTGAAGCCACATGTGACTAGTGGCTACCATACTGGTCAGGGTGGGTTTAAAATACTCCCATCATTGCAAAAAGTCACACCAGAGCTGGTCTATGCGATGATGTAATCCTTCTGCTTAAAGGCAGGGAACAACTTGCTTCTGAAGCCTTCTGGCCTGGCTGCCTCTCAGTCAATTATGTTAATTGTGCCCTTCCATGTATCTCTCCCTTTGCTGTGGTGTCATGAAGGTCACTGCCCAAACAGAGTCTCTTATTTGATGTGTGTGTCCTGAATCTCTCATTATGCATAGTCTGCACTTTAGCTCTATGTAGATAGTCATGGTTTGAATATATTTGTGTCTTTCATTTGAAGCCAGTACAAGTGCCAAACAGATACAGGTCTGTCTAAAGGCACGGATGGAAGGAAAGAAAGAATAGATGAGCTTCATAGATGCTTTTTTTGTGCCCTGAGATAAAAGAGTAGCTGGATAAATGGGGATTAGTCATAGGGCAGTGTCATGACTCAGGGACAGAGCCAGCAGAGGAAGGAATGATTGACAGTCCTAAAGTAGCTATAGGCTACAACTCTTGCACTAGATCAGGAAGTTAAGAGGTGATTCCACCGGTTTGTAGAAGTGCCCAGATGCAAACTAGAAGCTTCTGTGAAGATGTCTATAAGCTCAGATGTGAATCTTCTTTAAGGAAAACAGAAAGTGCATGTGGAAATGCCCCCCCAAAGAGTTGAGACCCACAGTATAGGCATACATTTTTTGCAACCTACTTTTTTAAATAATTTATTATTAATAATTTATTTTGCCCGGCAGTGGGGGCGCACGGCTTTAATCCCAGCACTTGGGAGGCAGAGGCAGGCGGATTTCTGAGTTCGAGGCCAGCCTGGTCTACAGAGTGAGTTCCAGGACAGCCAGGGCTATACAGAGAAACCCTGTCTCAAAAAAAAAATTATTTTATGTGCATTGGTGTTTTGTCCACATGTATACCTTGTGTGAGGGTGTCAGATCTTAGAGTTACAGACAGTTGTGAGATGCCATGTGGATGCTGAGAATTGAACCCAGGTCCTCTGCAAGAGCACTCAGTGAGCCATCTCTCCAGCCCGCAACCTACTTTTAATAAGGGTTCAACCTCTCCTCTAGCCCATAACCCAACAGAGGTGGTGGAAGAGAAAAGTTATTAGGATCTGGGGGAAGTGGAGCTGTTTAGCAATAGTTCTTGGGGTCGAGCTCAATCTTCTTTGGCAGCAGTTCAGTCCTGTAACAAACACCAAATATGAGTCAGCAGCTGCAGACCAGTTCTCTCGGCAGGCAGACACCAGGCATGAACCAGCAGTTGTAGTACAATCCTGAAAATACCGTAAGGCTCACCAAACAACCGGAGGCTGTGGAAGCAGCAAGCTGCCACAGGAACCTCACGAGCAGTTCTTGGGTAAGTTTCTCTCAGTAGTAACCTTACCACAAACTGAGCTCAACAACCTATATAAAGCAAACCAATACATGCATGTTGTTAGCAAAGAATAGTGAGGTAGAGCAAACCAAACCAATGCTCAGTGCTCCTCTCCCGCTGTCTGTGGGGGGCATATTTATACTCTTTCATCCTGGGTTCTTTCACGTGTTTGCTCAATCAAAGCATCCTTTCACTTGTGTCTCCTTCTGGAAAACATTCTTTCCTATGTCTGCTTCAGAAAAACATCCTTTCACCTGTATGCCCCCAGCAAAGCATCATTTGACAGAACTGACTTTCCAAAGAAACCAAACATTTCCACTTCACACAAGTGGAAGTGAGGGAAGAGGACTGGGCAGCTATTCCCATTAATATCTCTGGAAGATTCTAGATGTGCCAGGTATCCATTCAATGTGCTTCATGTATTAACTCGGTTAATCTCTCCAGTAACCCCAAAGACCCAGGGAGCCATTACACTCTTCTGTAAGATCACAAAAATGAGCTACTTGAGAATTTTCACTGCCTGAAGTCCCCGCCTTTAATTGAATTTGTGGGACATTTGAACCTCGGAGCATAGACATTGTTAGGGGAAAAAATGGCAATGAATAAATTCATTGAACAAAAGAATGAACTAAATAATTATATTAGGAATCAGCACAGAAGGAGTCTATATTACCACATACTTGTGGAGGCCTTAACATTCATTTAATCTTCATGAGGTCCCTGAGTGGTGGTTACCATGGCAACAGCTGTGACACAGGTGAGAGACGGAGGCATGAAAGGATAGAGTTTCCAGAGATCACAGAGCTTGTATCTATCACAGCTGACCTGGAGACACAGAGAGCCTGACTCTGAACTTTGACCTGGAGCATTCTGACTCTGAAAGGCAGAACCATTTAACTCCTCCACCATGCTGGGTAAAGCTAGCATGCCCCTCCCTTCATTTGGCAGTCACACTCCGATGAGGTATCTGTCCTTAGGCAGTGTCATGGGTTATGCAGCTAGTTATGATAGGTGTCACCATTGGCCAGTGCTTACTACCAAGTGTACATATAAGAAATCTCATTGGGTTAGATCCAGGGCTCCTTGCCAACCTTTCAGAAAGCCATTTCAGTGGTGTGGTAAGAGTAGATGTCCAACTGACCAGGGCCAGGAGGAATGAGTTTGTAGACAGACTAACAGCCAGCATAAACCCGCTGCTTTGCATCGATAGATGAAGTGCCTGGAAGACATCCAACAGGAGCCAAAGCCGGGGGAGGGCTGCTTAGAAACTGGATTAGGGATTCCCTGGGGTGAAGGATTATGAGAAATAGAGTGCGGCTGCTCCCAGGCGCAGGACTTCTTATTAGAGGAATAAAAAAAAAATGTTCTAAAGTAAATGGTAGTAGTCAGTGGTCATTGCACAACTCTGTGAATACTCTAGAAATCATGGAGTTGTATACCTTGAATAGATGAGGTTTGTAGTACCTGAATTATATTTAAATCCATGATGCAGATATTGGATGGATGAATAGATAGATAGATAGATAGATAGATAGATAGATAGATAGATAGATAGACAGACAGACAGACAGACAGACAGATATGGGATGGTTAATGCTGATTGTCAACTTAACAAGATCTAGAATCCCCTGGGAGACATCTCTGGGGATATGTGTGATGGGGTGTCTAGATTGGGTTGGCTGAGGTGGGAAGACCTACCTTTAAATGTGGGTGGCACCATCCTATACCCTGGGGTTCCAGACTGAATAATAAGGAGAAAATGAACTGAGCACCCACATTTATGGTTCGCTGCTTCCTGACTAGAGATGCAGTGTGAGCAGCCATCTCACACACCTACCACCATGCTGTCTCTAATATGATGGACTGTATCCCCTTGAGCCAACCCTATAAACATCACCTATTTCCAGGCACACTGCCCCTCCCCAGCACGTTTTCTGCTACCCAAACACATCTAAGGATTGTGGCTCTAAACGCATGCATTTGCCTCTTCCCTGCTCCTCGTTGTCCAACAAACCAAATAAATGCATAGGCCTCGCTCGGCTCACTCATCCGTGTAAAGCTGAATCACATCTCACAGATGTGCATATCGCAGTTGGTGAGAGGGCTTGGCAGGTGAAGGTGTTTGCCGCCAAGTGTGACAACCTGGCTTCCTTCCCTTCTAGAAGGAATAAACCAGCTCCTGAAGGTTGTCTTCTAGCTGCTGTATATGTGCCATGACATATGTGCACACACACATGCATACGCACATGTACACATGCACACACACACACACACACACACACACACACATAAGTAGGTTAAGCATAGTTAAAAGTTTTAAGATATACACATCTGTCAGGAGGCTGAGGCTAAGGACTGCCAACCAGCCTAGGTTATATAGTGAGCTCTGGACCAGCTTAAGCTATGAACTAAGTCCCCTTATCTCAAAGATCAGGTATTACTATGGAAGGTACCAAGCAAGCATAACTTAAAAAAAATATGTCTACTTCCAAATCTCTAATCTTTGTGTATGCTACCCCATTACCCCATATGACAAAGGTACCTTGTATATGTGATTAAGAACTTCAAAATAAGTCTCTATTGCCCAGGTGACTTCAGTGTAATCACAGAAGCTTTATAATAAGGAAGCCAGAGGAGAGAAATAGGAAAGGTACATTGATACCATAAGCAGAGGAAGGAAGGTGATTTGATGTACGGCCATGGGTCCAAGAATGGGAAAGAACTATCGGAACCAGACAGGGCAAGGGCCCAGAGCCTTGAGAAAGCACATAGCTAGCCCGAATGGTTTTAGTACATATGAGGTTTTATATCTAAATAGCTATAAAATGATGAATCTGTATTGGCTAAGGCCTCTGCATTTGTGGCCATTTGTTATAGCAGCAACTGAAATTTAATGTATCATCAATGTCCCAGATATATCCAGAGTAGCTTCCTGTTCCACACTGGTCTCTAAGCTTTGAAAATCATGGTGTAGGAAGCCTGGACCTACCCACAAGGCATAGGCAGGGTGGCAGAAGTCAATGTAATAAGTCTATAAGGAAGAAATAAAATGAAGGGAAGAGACTTGATCAGGAGTGAGATCTGGGTCTGTGTTACAGCCCCGCAGAGGTTTAAAAGACTAGAGAAAGAGATGGGGCAGGGGAGGGTGGGCAGACACATCCTTGTAGAACAGAGAACTTCATCAGGCTAAACACAGAATGATGGGGAGGTTGGGGAAGCTGACCTTGAGAGAAGGGAGATCAGATGGGATAGTAGGAGTGTCCCCCTCCCCATCAGATACCCAAGTGCCTTCATTGTTCCAGCCTCAGTGGATGCCCGTGGCTCTGTGTCTGACTGTGCCCTCTCTGTCCTTTCTGTCCTCTATACCTGTCCTTCCTTCCTCTTTGCCTGCCAAAAGAATTGCTGGCCATTTTCAAGGCTCAGGAAAGATGATATCAGCTACTCTAAAAATACACCTCCCTTCCTTCCTCCCTCTTGTCAATAGCCCAACCTTTGAGTTATGAGATTCCGTCTTCAGAACCCAGAGGGTCCCCTCCTTCACTGACACATTCTTGACCCACAACCTATAAAACGTGGGGAGAGCAATGGTTGCTTCCATCCACTTCTTTTCTTTTTTAATTAGGTATGTTCTTTATTTACATTTCAAATATTATCCCCTTTCCTGGTTCCCCCTCCCCCGGAAATCCCATAAGCCATCTCCCCTTTCCCAATCTACCCTTCCCTGTTTACCTGTCCTGGTAGTCCTCTGTACTACAGCATCAAGTCTTTCCAAGACCAAGGACCTCTCCTCCCTTTGGTGTCTATCAAGACCATCATCTGCTGCCAATGTGTCTGGAGTCATGGGTAACTCCATGTGTACTCATTGGTTGATGGTTTTGTCCCTGGGAGCTCTGGGAGTACTGGGTGACTCATATTGTTGTTCCTCCTGTGGTGCTGCAAACCCCTTCAGCTCCTTGGGTCTTTTCTCTAGCTCCCCCTTTGGGGACCCTGTGCTTAGTTCAATGGCTGGCTGAGAGTGTCCCCCTCTGTATTTGTCATGCACTAGGAGAGACTCCCAGGTGATAGCTACATCTGGCTCCGGTCAACCAGTGCTTGTAGATATCCACCACAGTGTCTGGGTTTTGTAACTATATAGGATGGATCCCTGGGTAGGGTAGTCTCTAGATGGTCTTTCCCTCAGACTCTGCTCAACCTTTTGTCTTTGTATCTCCTTCTGTGGGTATTTTTCCCCTTTCTACAAAGAACCCACGGATCCATACTTTGTTCTTGGTTCTTCTTGGGCATCATTTGATATGTGAATTGTGTCTTGGGTATTCCAAGCTTCTAGGCATTGAGTGCATACCATGAGTGTTCTTTTGTGATTGGGTTCCCTCACTCAGGCTGATATTCTCCAGTTCCATCCATTTGTCTAAGAATTTCATGAAATCATTGTTTTTAATGGCTGAATAGTACTCCATCCACTTCTAATCTGAAAAACTAAATGACCCAATAGACAAAAAATGCTTAGTCTTTTGTTGACATGAAAGTCCAAGATACCACTAAAGTGCATTGCACCACACCAGTTTTAACACATCAAGGTGCTAAGCAAGGAGAGAGAGCTCAAGGGACTTCCAGGGTCTCAGAGCATGCATTTCTATTGGCCCCACTGCAGCATCTCCCATTCAGACCTAATCCAAACAACTCTATCTATAC
Organism: Tokudaia tokunoshimensis; assembly: GCA_036184795.1. Classification (NCBI taxonomy): domain Eukaryota; kingdom Metazoa; phylum Chordata; class Mammalia; order Rodentia; family Muridae; genus Tokudaia; species Tokudaia tokunoshimensis. Next base: position 41,398,273 of record BTHU01000020.1, read on the forward strand.
CTCAGACTTCAGCGTATTATCCATAGCTCAGTGCTCCTGTTTGAAGTCCACACGCTCAGCTTGGATACATTTCTGTTATGATGAAAATAATTAATCCTTTGCCTGTCACTTGGTGGGAAATATATCAAGAAGCTGGTTCTCCTTGTAACCCAGGAACCATTGATGTCAGCAGCTCCTGGATGTGGTTTTTAAAGGTTTGGGACTATATTTTGCTGATGCCAACGGTTAGAAATGTTCTCTTCACCTTTGGAGCTGATGGAGAAATTATTTTATGCAACTTGCCAGAGAGCAATGGAAATCATTTTAAATGTTTTTCCAAGGTATCTAAAGAGGAAAGTTGTTTGCAGACGTTGATTTATTCTCTAGACTAGATGGAAGAGCTTGCTATACTGCAGATAAGGAGTCATTTGTACCCTAGCACAGATATTTAAATCAGAGGATTCAGGAGTAAAGGCCCCAGCCTGGCCTGTGAATACCTCCCATCCTCAGGAACCCTTTAACAATTCTCTGAACCTTTCTCTGTTTCCTCCATTAGAAATGGAGATGCTAGCTGGGCAGTGATGGCACATGCATGCCTTTAATCCCAGCACTTGGGAGGCAAAGGCAGGCAGATTTCTGAGTTCAAGGCCAGCCTGGTCTACAGAGTGAGTTCCAGGACATCCAGGGCTATACAGAGAAGAAACCCTGTCTCAAAAAAAAAAAACAAAAAAAGAAAAAAGAAAGCAGAAAGGAATAAATAAATAAATAAATAAATAAATAAATAAATAAATAAATCAGATGCTTAGGGCTCAGGAGATAGATCAGTTGGGAAAGAGCTTGCTCTGTAAGCATGAACATGAAGTTTGATCCCCAGAATCCACATTTTTCAAAATCCAGGTGCAATAGCGAATTTGTAATCCCAGTGCTAGGAAAGACAGAGCCAGAAGGGTCCCTGTGTCTTGTTGGCCAGCCTGGCTGGCTGGATCAGCACACCTCGAGTTCAGTGAGTGATCCTATTCTAATAATTAAGGTAGAGTGTGGCTGGGGAAGACATCTGCCAATGGCCTCTGATTTCCATGTGTATACATATAGACAAGTACGTCAATGCATAAACAAAAAGGAAAAGAAAGAAATAGAGATACTGCCATGTTCCTGTAACTATTGTGGGTTTTTTATTATTGTACATTCCCTGAAGTCCACAACATACTGAACTTTTAGTTGCAAAGCACTTGATTAACATGTGACTTGTTCTCAACTGTGATCAAACCTCAAAGTAATAGTATAAACTATTGAATCAACAAATGGCTATATTCAATCCTCCTACTGTCTAGCACTAACACTTCATTTCCTCATTCCATATTGTACTAAAAACTGGGAATTTTATACACTCGCTCATGGTACTGTAACAAAGTACTGCCGGCCAAGCAGTTTAAACAATTGAAATTTTTGCCTCTCAATATGGTAAGCAGAAAGGGGAAGATCAAGATGTCAGCAAGGCTAATGTCTTCCGAGGAGAACTGTGAATAAGGATCTGTCTGTGCTTGCTTAAGCTTCTTCTTGTTGCTAACAGCCTCCAATGTGCCTTGGCTTGTAGACATATCTCCACTGTCTGTGTTCACTTCACAAGATGGTGTCCCTGCACACATCCATCTCCCAAGTTCTCTGTTTTATAAGGTCACACATCATACCAGCTTCTGCCCTCCTTGTCTGTCATCTAACAAACTGCATCTGAAAAGATGGTCACAGCATAAGATCTTAAGCTTTAGGATTTCAAAGTACAGACATAAGGAGTGAAAGGTTTCAGAATTAGCAGTTCATGGGGGACCCTAAAGTTGTCCCTTTGAATAAGAAATGTATTAATGCCATAAACAGAGAGAGACACAGACAGACAGACAGACAGACAGCTCAGTGGGTCACTAAGGAGAGTTCAAACCCACAAGGCAGGTTGAGGGCTCCTTCTTAGGTTCCAGAGGGAGTGGGAAGGTTTGTGGCACAGGATTGATTAGTGGTACCTAGCACGGGTCTGCAGTCAGGCTGCCTCTGATTCCTGAGCATCAGGGAGAAGACCTAGCTGAGGTGAGTCCATCATGTAGGTAGCCTTCTGCTATCCCAGGTTCTGACAACCTGAGGTCTGTGAACTTCCTCGGGGAAGTGAAAATTCCACCTGCCAATGTCTTGGAATCCAGACACCAGGGAATTCTGTTAAGGGCTTAGAGATTTGCAAACAGGATCTTAGTAGGGAGCTTGTCACTTTCTTATGTCAAATGTGGCTGTAAGAAAAAGGTTTCTATAGGTGGGCATGGAGCCAGTCAGCCTATAGCTGAAAACCTAGTAGGCAAAAGGGGACGAATTCGAGTCAACACATAATTTGTGAATCTGAAATGGTGGGAAAGCACAATCGTGCTATGGACCATAAAGAGCCAAAGAGACACACTTTGGTGTCTGAATTCAAAGGGAAGATTCTAGAAGAGATTTCCATCTTCCTTCTTTCAGGTTCAGCCTTGGGTTCTTTTAGGAAATCACCTTATTTCTTCTTACCCAGGCTTTGCTCTGTCCTCCATAAAATGAAAGAAAAGACTGGCAGTCCCTCCTCAATGGAGATGCTGTAGTAATGTCCAGAAGTGATGTGTATAAAGTCCCTGGGGTCTCGGCTCTTCAGAAAGGAGGAATGGGCACAAGTCTTTCTCTAATCCTACAGTTGTCCCTCCTGTGGCAGCTTCGTCCAAGGGGCCACCATAGGGACCACAGGCTCACTGGCGCTCCTGGCCTTCTGTTGCTTGGTCCTTGCCAAAGGCCTCTGTGGATTCGCTTTGGGGAAGCAGAAGCTCCTAGCAGCACGTATGATAAACACATGCTTCTGTTTGCCTTTCTCCTCCCTCAACCAACTCATCTCTGATTACTAAGTTGTTAGCTTATTTGGGAGGCTCTGCCAGGAAAGTGCCATGTGCCCGTTAGTCATTTAATAAGCTGTAAGTGAGCAGCTGCCTACCAAGTCCTGGACGGATGACAAAGTAACAGGGATGGCTGAAATATGATGCTTGCCCTGAGCCAGCCGAGACCTTAAATACATTAACGTGTCTGATGCATAGTAGTCCCCTAAGGAAAGAACAATTCTTTATCCCATGTTACAGGCCAAAAAAAGCTGAGTTTCAGAGAAGGGATTATATGACCTAGTTGTGGTCACACAGCAAAGTAGTGAAGCCGAACTTGGCTCTCAGATTCACTGTCTCCTGAGGCTGTGCTCCTAACAGGAACCTGGATCCCCTCTAAGAGTAAGGATGCCTTTGCCCTGAGCCCTTCTTTCTGGTTCTCCCCAATCCTTTGTTATTGAAACATCCTGGCTCTGGAACTTTTTGGAGGGGAGAGAGAAGGACTTTTCAAGACCTTGGTTCATCAATCCCTAGCTTCTCTAATCACAGAGACTTTATATCCTATACCTTGGTTTCTGCATCTATGAAATGAGAATAATCCCTGGTCTCCCTGCCTGTCCTAAAGCCTCTGCATATCAATGTGCAAGTTGTTGATTGGATGCAGGAGGATAAAAAGCAGAGGAGTTTGGGGCAGGCGAGATGACTCTCAACAGGAAAAGGCACCTGCTGTTTGCCAAACCTGATGACCCCAGTTCAAACTCTAGGAAGGAGAGAGCTGACTGCCACTGGATGTCTCTGGCTTCCATGTACATTGGTCATGAGCATGTGCACACACACATATATACAAACATACATATGCATATATACACACACATACACAGGCACATAAAGTGTGAAAAAAGATTAAAAACCAGAATGGGTGCTTTCCCATTTCTCTTTTCACTGTCTCATTTTGCTAGTTTCCCTAGCAACTTCACATACATATGAGTTTACTCCACAGAGAACTGGGTGAGGACAGGAACCTGGAGATGAAATCTTAATGCTATGACTAGGAGGGACAGCAGGAATGACTCACCTTGTCTGCTGTGCTGGGGGAGATAAGCCGACATTCGCGATGAGACAGACTTGATGGAGATAAGAGTTGGTGCCTCTGCCAAGACAGGCAACTCTTAATGGTAGCACAGGTTTGAGTCACTCCAAAGCCGGTCTTGAACCCCATCACTACCACGCATTTGGCCTCACCCCCAGTTACTGCAAATCATCAGCTACCTGTTTTAGTTTCATTGCATTTCTTCGCTCACCAGTTGGATATATTCCTAATGAGCACTTTATCTTCCACGCTATGGTATGCAGGGCTTCGCTGGAAAGCGCAGAGGTGACAAGAGAAAAAAAGCAACAAACAAACAACAACAACAAAAACAAAAAAACAAAAAAAAAAACCGCACTCCTTTTCCATAGACTATAATCTGCCCTTTGTAGAGAGCATGCGCACAGTGAGCCCACAGTTCCCTTTGTTTTGTTTGTTTTTGATATCTTAGTTTCTTTTTTTTAAAGACAGGGTCTCAGTATACAGTTCTTTCTGTCCTGGAATTCACTCTGTAGGCCAGGCTGGCCTTGAACTTAGAGATTCAGTTGCCTCTGCCTCCTGAGTGGTGGGATTAAAAGGGTGAAACACCACCACCAGACTCATTATATACATTTTCACAAAAATAATCAGAGAGGGGTGATTTATAAAGGAGTAGGATTTAAAGTCATCTTGTTCTGGATATTGTATGTGTATATCTCTCTGTGTGTCTACATGTATGTATGTGTGCATATGTATGTATGCATATGTGTGCATATATGTGTCTGTATGTGTATTGTATGTCTCTGTGTATGTCTGTGTCTGTGTTTGTGTTTGTGTCTGTGTTTGTGTTTGTGTGTGTATGTGTGCTTGTATCTATGTGTGTTTCTGTATGTGGCTATATGTTTGCATGTCTTTGTGTATGTGTCTGTGCATGTGTGTGTATATGTCTGTGTATATGTGTGTGTATATGTTTGTGTATCTACGTATTTGTCTGTGTGTGTGTATTGGTGTATTTGTGTGTCTGGTTTGTGTCTATATGTGTTTCTGTGTGTGGTTGTGTGCATGTATGTGTATGTGTTTGTATGTTTGTGTGGCTTTATGTTTGTGTGGCTCTGTGTGTCTGTGTGTGTTTGTGTGTGTTCTGCTTTTGTGCCTATTTGCCTTTTTCCCTTACCACACTTTTTTGCAATTAAAAGATTAAAGTGTATAAATACCATAAGACCACAATGTAACATTTAGCAAGTAGTTTTAAAGGGCAACAGAGATCATTCAGAATTGTACCATTCTAAAGAAAACAAGTCCTTGTTTTAATGGAGCCCATTTCAGCCTTTATTACAGCACATCTCTTTTATAATTCTCCTGCTGCCCCCCCCGGCCTTAACTGTGGGTACTCAGGGTCTTCTGCTGAGTCTGTATAAGCAATTTAAGAGTCTGTTGTGATGCCAGAGAAAGGACATGGGGTCACAACTCGGTGAGGAGGTGTTTGCTTTGGACTCTCATTGTCAATAGAGCAAGAGGAGGAACTAGATTTATCTCCAAGGTCATCATTGTGGGATAATTAGAATGATATAAGGACTTGGGTTGAAGAGCATACAGCAAGGTCAGAGCCAGAGGGGTCAGGGGTGGGGCTGGAGTGGTAACATTGAGATATGGGAACAAGCTGGTGCCTGGGTATGTAGCTTACCTATGATTTATATGACTCATAAACCATGGTGTATTTTCTCTTTTTTATGCCCTTATAGTCACAGAATCACTTAGAATAATTGGCACCAAAATTCTATCAAATGGCTGTGCTCACATCATTCCCTGATCAGAGCAAGTGGAAAGTACTCCCTCTAGACAGGACAGAGCTAGCTCCATGGTGTGCGGCCCATCTGAGCTCCTTCCCCAGCCCCCAGACATCCTCCACCAATCAATCTGCCTTTTCCACTTGGTGCATCTCACTTGGTGCATAATAACAGCTCCAATTTCCAGGCAGCTCTGCTTCTGTTTGGAAAAGCTTTATTAAATGAACCACGCTAGCTGTCCCCACCTGTCACCATACAAGGAAAAAGCCTCTTTATGCTCTGTACCAATGCAACCTTGCTTCAAATATGTTCAGGCCACAGTTGGTTCCATTTGCAGATATGGAACCAGGATGCAGAGGGCTGGTGATGGAAGTGAAAGTTTTCTCTATTAGAAATCAAAAAGCATACACAACCATAGCCCTTCCTGGCTATGGGCTCATTGTATTCCTCTTTTCCTCTTCTGTGTTCAATTTATCTAATAAGAGCAAGGCCCATGGATGAGGTTAGAAATGCATGGTGACATTCCTTTTTGTAATTAACCTCACCTGTGCATGTCAGAGGACAACAGCAATCTGAATTATTTGTATAATTCATCCCATTTCCATAATAGCATTGTGTAATTATCTCAATAGATGCCACAGCACTTGATGAAATTCAACTACTATTTCTGATTTAATTACTAGGTTTTTTTTTTGAATATACAATGAACTTGATACATTTTCTAAAATAGAGATTAAAACCAAAATTCTCAACAGTGCTGTACTCAGTGTAAAGGAGTAAGACCCTCGGAAAGCTGTGCACAATTGGGATGATCCTCCCTCCCATCCCTCAAAAGAAGAAGCCTTAACAAATAAGCAAATAAACTCATGAAGGGATGGAGAGACTGTGCTGCTGCCCTGGCTATATGATGCTATTCCTGCATGGTGGTCGCTTTCTAAGAGCCTGCTTAGGAAGGATGCATCTCTGTTCTGGGTAGATATGTCCTATGTTTAATCACATACCTTCCTACTAGTGAATGAGGATAGGGAAAGAAGCATTAAACTGGAGGTTCCTCACTTGTAAGTTTTGGATGCAACACCACTGATACACCACAGACCAAGGACACAGAAGACATCGTCATCTCGCCTGTGAAATCTAAGCCTTACCTTTAATCTGTACTTCTCTTGTTCTGCTAAGTCTAAGGCTTAAAGATGCATTGCCTATGCAAATTAATTTTAGAAATAGACTTTGCGATGAATAGTTAGCATTTATAATTCTGTGTCTCTGAGACAGAATTGGTGTTCTGTGAGAGTGAGAATTAATCTGTTCGCACTTTTAGTAGCTACTAAAAACAGTAGCTCTACTACCTCCTGAAGATGTAAGCTAAGCATCAGACTGACCCAAGGTATAGAAACATTGGGGGGGAAATAAGCAAAGGTCCCAGTGTCGCACGGAAGTGGTGACAACCCATGTTCTGGTTCGTGCGACATCGGTGTGGGTACTTTTAGAAGCAATCAAACAATGACATTTTCCAAAAGACTCTTAGTACATAACAGAGTCACAGTGTTACCATTAAAACCCCACTTCGGGGGCTACAGAAATGGCTCAGTGGTTAGAGCACCTACTGCTGGTACAGAGGCCCTGATTTCAGTTCCCAGCACCCACATGAACACTCATGACCATGAGGCTCACTCGTAACTCGAGTTCCAGGAATTTTACTACCCTCTTCTGGCTTCTGTGACCACTGCACACATGTGATACACATACATATATGTAGGGCAAACACTCATGCATGTACTAAGATATAATTTTTTGAAACTCCACCTCTATATATGTTCCCTTACAGTACTCTCTCTGTTCCTACTGTTATGGATGTGTTCTTTTATCATGAAGGACACCAATGGATTACAGCATGGTTTATCTATCTATTCTTCTGTTAAATTCACTTAGATTCTGTTTCACTGTTTTCCTTTTCTCTTTCATGTATTTGCTTATTCATTTGCTTATTTATTTATTTTTGTTTATTTAGGTTTTTTTTTATCTACTTACTTATTATTTATTTGGAAAGGGTCTCACCCTATATCTCTGACTGTCCTGTAACTCACTCTGTAGACCAGGCTAACCTGAAATTCACAGAGATACCCCTGCTTCCACCTCCTGAATTCTGGGATTAAAGGCGCGTGACACCATACTGGGCTTCACTTTATTCTTTAATAACTTTCACTTTTAGCAGTATTTCTGGCTTATCACTTTATTTTCTGACTTCTTTTGTTTTTTAATTTTTTTTTCTTTTAAGATTTATTTATTTTATATATGTGGTGAGTACACTGATGCTGTCTTCAGAAACACCAGAAGAGGGCATCAGATCTCATTACAGATGGCTGTGAGCCACCATGTGGTTGATGGGGACTGAACTCAGGACCTCTGGAAGAGCAGTCAGTGCTCTTAACCACTGAGCCATCTCTCCAACACATTTTCTGACTTCTTGGGCTATCGTAACAAAATACCATTGCCTGGGTAGCTTTAACGGTAGCAATTTACTTCCCACAGCTCTTTCTCGATGTTGAGAGTTCAGGATCAAGGTGTCAAGTTGGTACCTAAAGAGGGTGCTCTTTCTGGCTTCTAGATGGGTGCTTTCTCTTTGTGTCTTCATACTGAGGGGTGTGAGGGAGATAAAGCTCTGTGGCATCTCTTATGAAAGGACACCAACCCCATCCTTAGACCCCTTCCTCCATGTTCTCATCCAACCTTATACACCTCCCGAAGACCCCCATCTCTAAATAGCATTGGCCTTTGATGGAGTTTATGGCTTCAACATATGAATCTGGGAGATACTATCATTCAATCTAGAATACTTCTCATTCCCTTAGGGAAGACTTAGATCAGCTGTTTTATTCCCTAATGAGTATATGGACTTAGATAAACCTTTCTTTGCTAATTAATCTAAGGACTGGAGATAAACAGATGTGATTTAAATATTATTTAAGCGGCATGCAGTCTACCCTTCACTCATTTTTTTTAATGTTCTTTCTCAGTTTACATATCATTGACTGTAAATTTTTTTTTGCTACTACTTGTAAAACTCCTGCCCTTTACTGAGCATCTACTATCTAGTAAAGCTGAGTTCAGGACCAGAGGGGAGCCAGAGACTCAAAGCACCCTCAAAGAGAGCGGCTACAGAGTAAACAGAGGAATAGAGTTGTGAGTCCAACAAGGAGAGGGATTCTTCAGAATGACTGGTGCTGAAGAAGGGGGTTCCCCACTGCCTGTGTGGTTAGAAAGACCCTCCGACTCCGATGCTACCCCCTAGCATTACTATGTGAGCCTTTGTTTATGTGACTATTGGTGACAATTTGTACAGATACTTGAAAGCTTCATGTGCTTTAAATCTGGAATAAGTTTCCTATGGTGTAAAAAAAAAAGGTTGGGGGATGGAACGGAAGGCACTGTGAAACTGGATGGTGTGACTCATCATCTTAAAGGAAGGAGCTTAAAGCGAAAACATAAAAGAAAGGTAGTAGCCGGGCGGTGGTGGTGCACGCCTTTAATCCCAGCACTTGGGAGGCAGAGGCAGGCGGATTTCTGAGTTCCAGGACAACCAGAGTTACACAGAGAAAACCCTGTCTCAAAAAAACCAAAAGGCAAGGTAGCAACTGAGAGTAGATTCCTGACACTACCTTTCCTGCCAAGATTCTAACCTTATAGGATTTTACACTTAAAAATTTGAGGAGGAGAATTCCTCAGATAATTCCTGCAGAAAACCTTGAGGAGCAGATCTGGGACCTCCTGCCCACCCCTCGGAGATAGAGCTGTTTTCTGTCCCTTGCTTCTGGTTTTTGTATGGCAGCCATTTTTCAGTATTCACTGCAGTCCTGTATACAGGTAGATGTTCTCTGACTGGGTCTCAGGTTTCTACACATCATTATTCTGTGCTTGTAGTATTCCGTGTTGTTTAGGGTTTACTGTACCTGTGCTCATCTTCAATGCTTTGGAAACGTGGCTTGCCTGTGTCTTTGATTCCTTCGCTGTTGTTATAAATGTATCACAGGTTCCTGGTGATAAAAAGATGCATTTTTGAAGATCGTCATTAAAAATTTTCAGTAGTAGTGGTTTCTGTTTCTCCAGATGGCAGTGGCTTCATTTTATTTTATCTAGCTATCTATCATCTATCTATTACACACACACACACACACACACACACACACACACACACACACACACACATGACTTAGGAAATGCAGGCTTTGTATTAACTACTTTGCTCTGGGATAAAAATATCTGACAAGAGTAACTCGGCAGAAGGGTTTGATTTCACTCATGGGTTCAGGGAATGCAATAATGCAATCCATCTTAGTGAGGAAGGCATAGTACACCAACTTGGTTCAAGATGGCTGGAGCTTGCAGCAGCAAGTGCCCATAGGAAGGCCAGCTGGGGAGCAGAGAGCTTGAACTAGAATCAGAAGTAGAAGCAGATATCACTGAAGGCCTGCCCCCGCCGTGATTCATTTCTGCTAGACCACAAGCGCCAAAGTTCCACAACCTCCCAAAAAAGAAGTACCAGCTAGGACCCAAATATTCAAACACCTGAGCCCATGGGAAACAATTCACAGTCACAACAGGCTAAAGCCTTACCTACTTTATTTCCTTAGCCTGTATTGTTTAATGTCCCCTGTGTATGTTGGATGATTTGGACTCATGTGTGTAATCCATGTCTCCATCATCCACCCACAGTTAGTATTTAATGACTCTTCTAAGATATGCTAAGGGCTTGCTTCATTAGCTCGCCCACATTTTACAAGTATCTAGTCTGAGCTAGGAGATGCTGTAAGGTGAGGAGGGAGTCAAGGCCCTACAGTCCTGGTGTCAAACACATAGAGGAAGGGGAATTTGATGTGTTAATCCATCAATTAATTACCTTACAATGTGATGAGTGCTTCTAAAGGTTCCTCATGGGAGCAAGGCATAATTGGTCCTGGGGGACTAGACAAGGCTTCTAACATATCACAGGGAACTAATTGTTCACCATAAGCCATTTCCTCATTATCACCTATTAATACAGCAGGACAGTTCCAAGACTGACGTACAAATTGTCAACAGACTCAGCTGAAGGGTGTGTTTTTCCTGGGATGCAGACAGCACTCAGAAATTCATTTGGTCAATGATCCCAGGGCAAATGAGGGAGATAGAAGGAGAATATTCAGAAAAGAAAAGATTATTTTCAAAGGTAACTCCTGCTATGAGTGACAGGTGCTTGATCCAGGTCCCTGGGGAGACTTAGGAATGCATCTCAGAACTGTCTTCCTGGAAAGCAAGAGTCAGGAGTATTTGTCATTAAATGTCACTCCCCAGGTGCTTGACTCCAGTCCCTAGGGAGACTTAGGAATGCATCTCAGAACTGTCTTCTTGGGAAACCAGAGCAAGGAATATTTGTCATTAAATGTCACTGCCCCTGGGTCAAAGGTGACCTCACAGGCAGGAACTCTCAGTCTTTCTGGCCAAATTCTATGTAGAACAGGTCCTAACAGCAGTCGTTGCACAAAGATTCCAATATAATGGGTTGGGGTTGAATTTTCTTTAGGAGAATGCAATACAGAAACCTGTGGAGACTATTGCACCATGCATGTAGGAAGTAGCGGCAAAAACTCCAAAGTAAAAAAATAATACACACCGTGGTGTGCTAGTCTCTGTCGTAACAACATGCCCTTAGAAAGAAAGTCAAATTTGCCTATTTCAGTGGTGTAAATGCTCTCACCACCATGTCATTGAAAACACAAGCCTGAGGAAACAGGCAATCTGTCACTCTCAGGCTCACACTGATAATGCATCATCCTTAAACCCCAATTCCATAGGGTTGGCTGAGATTTTGATCCCTTGAGTGGTTGGACCAACATACAGCTCACTTTCCCTATTGTTGTCTGCAGAAACCCTAGTTACTTACCTGCACAATATGACTAGAGGAACAATCGTATTTTAAAAATGAGTATCAAGGTAGACCCTCCCCACAGTCTGCTTCTGTTCAGTTTTTTAGCTCTTGATTTAACACGTGTAACTTGGAAGGCATCCCTGCATCTCTGGTCCCTGCTTTGAAGTCCCTACAACAAAGAGGCATAATCGAATATTTATTTTTCATGATTTTTTGCCAAACTATGAGTTTCTCAAAGGTGAGGCCAGATATGGTATTTTTGATACCCTTTGTACTAATTTGCTAGTTTGGTTACATGAAACCCTTCCTTTCTCACTCAGTTTTGTCCAAGTGATGCCAAGTATAATACTACCTTCAAGCCAGGTAGTTTAGGGCTATCAAAAGCAAAAGTTCTGTTAGAGTCCGTCGGAAGACCCCCACTCAATAAGGCCACAGAAACCGGAATCACTGCAATCCACAAGAGGTTTAATGTTCCAATGTACATTGGGGTCCCCCAGCACACAGGCAAGAGGAGACCACGAGCTCACAAAGCATATCCTTTTTATAAACTTTTTGGCAGGGAGTTCAGTGGTCGCCTGAGTTGGACAACTGTGATTGGTTACCCTGAGCAACATTTAAAATTATTGGTCAACTTGAATGGGGAGGTTGTCTCTGCCATTCAGCCCTGTCCTGCCCACCTTGTGGTATTCATGGTATTTCCTGGCATTGTCTTTTAGTCACTTCCCTCTCTGTCCTAACCCTAGGCAGGGTAGTTCTGTTTAGCCCATTTCAGTGTATCTGTCCTTACCCCAGGCAGTCATGGATGGAATGGAAAGTTCCTGTATGGCTGTGTCCCTCCTTGGTCGTGGGAAGTTGGCCTGTTGTTTCTGACAGGGTTCTCACAGTTCATGACTACATTTTACACCACTGATGATTTTAATATCTTCTTAGGGAGAAGGAAAAGCAAAGAATAGCGATGGGTGATTCTCCCATAATAGCTTTAGAGAACAGTCAAAAAACCATGTCAAGGCTTTCAGCAGTTAATTGTCAAGTGAATAGCCAAGATCACAGGAGCTCCTGGGGTTTTAGAAAAAAAGCCAAGAACCAAGTTGGGGGAGATGGCTTAGTTGGTAAAGTACTTGCCTTACAGGCATTAGGATCTGAGTTCTATCCCCATAGAACTCACATAAAAAGCCAGACATGGTATTACAGGAGTATAATAGCCAATGCTAAGGAGGAAGACAGGATGTAACCTGGGATTTGCTGGCCATGAAGTTTACACAAATTTGAGCTTCAAGCTCAGTGCTAGACCCTATGTCAAAAAATAAGGTGGAGAACAGCTGAGAAAGATACGTAACACTGACCCCATGTGCACATCCGCCACACAGACAAGTACCCACACTCATTCCTGCAAATACCTTGAAAAGCCTAGAGTACCTACTGAACCTGCAAAGGCGTAGGTGGTCACTGACGATATTAATGCTTCTATGGCATTGAGAGAGCACTGGATCATGTGGGCAAGAGTCTAATGATAATGGTAACATAACAGGTATAGAAATCAATACACACTAGACTCCAACCAGAAACTTAAGAGCCCTATTCAGACCATATTTCATCTCATCCTCTCAGCATCCATTGGAAGTAGACAGCATTATCTCTTGTTATTTCACAAGGAGCAGGTACAGAGTAGGAAAACCTTGACCAAAGCCATGAGGTGAGATGTGCATGGTGAAGAAATAAATTATATTTAAATCTTGCCTTAGAATCTGGTTGTAGCAATTTAAGATCACCTAGGAGACCCATCTCCTGGCATGCCTGTGAAAGTGTTTCCAGATAGGTTTAACTAAAGAGGGAAGACCCGTCTGGCATAGGGAAAGAACTACCTCAGGTGCTGAGCTCCTTGACTGAATATAGACTGAGTTCCTAACCTGAGCAGTCGCTGCTCTCTGTATACTGGCTATAAATGCACTATGACCAGACAAATGCTTCACTCTCTCACCTCCACGGCTTATGTGCAATAATGGACTGTACCTTTAAACTGTGAGCTAAGAGAGACCTTTGTTCCTTCAGTTATGCCTGTCAGATAATTGGTCATAGCAACGGGAAAATAATTCAGGGAGGTTCAGCTGCTTCTCCAAGACCACACACTTACTCAGTGGAAGAGCTACTTTTGAACACATATCACTGGAAATGCACACATCCCCAGGCTTGCCTTTGCCTCCACCCTGTATCCTTAGAGTAGTCCTGATGCAAACATCATAAGCCATCTTGGGATATTCTGGTTACAACTGGAAGAAGACAGAGGCACTGAGTCAGTGTATGTGGTACCAATAGAAATGAGCAGGATTTGGTCAAGACAGTATTTACCATTACATCTAGGGGAAGTGTTGGGCTCCTAGTCAGATTCAGAATCAGTGGAAAGAGATGAAGGGAAGTGAGGTGAAATCCCCAAGAACCAGCCCGTGGGCCTCATGAGGATACCAGGGTTCCTTCTATTCCGACACCCCTTTCGATCAACAACATTTGCTAAGGAGATGTCAGAGAGCTGCCTTATTTTTCAAGCTCTTTGGCCATCTGACCTTTAGAAACCAAAGGTCCTCAAGCACACTGTGAATAGACTGAGTATTCTTACTGTAACCCAGAATCATGGAAGACATTGGATTACAAAACAGAGGCACAGAACTGTATTAGAACTGGCTCCTACCAGTTCTCAAGTATGGATTGCTAAATGGGCAGAGATTTTTGTAAGCCAGACCTATTAGACCTATTGTGTTAAATACTACATTATATAAAGTTATCGTTTAAAACAGTTACTGAAACCAAAGGTAGTTAATATTTAAAAACCTATTAGTTCTTAATCATTTCCTTTACTTGATTGTATATGCTCTTACTTTTATTTGCTTTTACTTGTCTGTTTGGTGGAAGTGAAATTAAAGGTGAACTACCTCATGTGCACCTACACCTTGATGGCAACTTTAACTCACGGAAAATGGTAAATCTACAATCAGAGCTTGATGTGGTATTAATCATTCAATAGGCTTTGAAAAGTAATGAAGGTTTGGGGAAATAGCTCAGTGGTAAAGCATTTGCTTAGTATGTGTAAGGCTGTAAGTTCAGTCTTCAAGCCTGCCAAAAAAAGAAACAGCAATGATGAAGATGCCAATAATGCAAATTAATCTTTAAAAGCTGTATGGCTTGGTGAGGAAGCTGAAAGAGATTGGAGTATTAGTTAGAACTTGTTTAAGATTAAGAAATCGCTTTCACCATAGATCAAATACCAAACATGTGATGCAGTGAACTGCACCAGTTTCTTGTATGAGGAATAATTAGATTGGGATGCAACTCAATTTGTAAAAGCATGGTTGAATGGTGCCCCTGGGTTGGCTACAGATCAAAGGGTTTGGCAAAACCCTACAAATATGTCCTCTGAGAACAAACCAATTCCCTCAGACTTTCGGGAAACAAAAGTGTTGTGTGTTCTATTAGTGTTTGTAAATTGTCAAACACACATTTTCTATGCCAGTAAAATTTATCACAAACTTATGTATGTATGTATGTATGTATTATATATGTATGTTTGTATGATTATATGTATGTACTATGCATGTATGTATATGTGTATATGTATGTGTGTATGTATGTCTGCATTGTATATATGTTTGTATGATTATATGTATGTACTATGCATATATGTGTATATGTATGTGTGTATGTATGTCTGCATTATATATATGTTTGTATGATTATATGTATGTACTATGCATATATGTGTATATGTGTATGTATGTATATATGTATGTATATATGCATAATGTATGTTTGGGACCATTTCACTCCCAGAAAGTCAGTTATTCATCATTTACTAGCTCGTCACTGCCTGTGACCATAATCGTGACAGCCAAAAACTATTTGGGTGAAGCAAATGACACAGATGCAGAAACGGAGTAGTGTTTGTAAAACATTGTTTAGTGTGGGCAAAGATTACAAAAATGTCTGGTGAGGAGTAGACCCACTCAAGAATATAGAAGGAATCATCAAGGAGGGCTCTGCAGATGGCTGTGTTCTGAGGCATATAGTCAGTTGTGGGCTAGCCTTGGTATTATAGTGAGACCCTGGCTCAGAAAACGAAGACAAAATAAAACAGATAGATATAGATATATAGATATAGATATAGTTATAAATATATGTGTCTTTCTATCTCTATATATGGATATATGTTTGTATGTACAAATGCATATCTCATATATGAATATATGAATGGAGTTGTTTTATAATTGAATTTTTTTATATTTTTATGTCTTGTTGAAATGTTGACCAAGAAATATCAAAGCTTTGAAAGAATCTGCTATAAAGATGATAACATCTGTTTTTTAAGTGTACTGCAAAAAGGTTCTTTCTTATGCCACATTGATTTTTATCCACTTTAAAACAAATCAGTCATGTTTTCAAAGTAACCTTTTCTCATTTCTCCCACTGTTGCTACCATCCTGAGCCAAGAGCACCCTCTTGGTTAGTGGTGATTGATCTCTGAGCCACATTGCTCACTTCCACGGCCACACAGGAGTGCTAACAGACACTGCTTTGATTTAAAAGAAATCATCTTTGTGTATTCTTCAGCTAATCAAAGTTTATAAGCCAACCACCAGAGCTTGAAGGATTTAGATGAGAGACACTGTTGAATAATCTACCTGCTTGGCCTAATGGAGACTCCAAATAGAACCTAAGTCTCTCAGGTCCCATTGAAATATCACTTTCTTAATGAAGGACTAATTCAGAAGGATGAGAGAGGAAAGGGGGACAAGATTAGAGGAAATTTACACTCATCTTCTTAGCTAGGGAAGAGAGGGAAGGACAACTAAAAAATGAAAGGGGTATTTAGCCCTCTTGAGTTCCCAAGCTGTAGCTGTTATAAGGTAAGGTATGTCTGTGACTTATAATTTCAAAGATACTAGTTTTTATTAAAGTATTGTCTTTCATCATCTCACCTTTAATACTGAAAAATAAAAATTACTAGAGGGACTTGGGTCTCATGGCAAATTTAGCAGAGATAATTAAATTCAACTAATTCAGTCCCAAGAATCCCTATTCAGCCTCAAATCATTGCAATTATAAAGGTACTTTTTAACAGAATTCAAAAACTAAACCAATGTTGTGATTTGGTTTGTCCACAGCTTCCCTTAACAAAGAGTTTACAGGGCTACAGATAAGTCTATTGACCAAGGGTCAGAAAGATTTATATAGGGTGGATTAAATTTCCATTCTGTCTAATCCAAAAACAGCTTCATCAAGCCCCTTGCCATTTTGTGTGAAATGAGTATCTCTGAAAGTAGGAGATGGTTACAAAATATTAGTTTTCTATCGCAAACACCGTGGCCAAGGCAATTTATAAAAGAAGGTGTTTGACTGGATTTTTGGTTTCAGAATGTTAGAATCCATGATGGCTGAGCAAAGGTATGGTTACAGGAACAGCTGGGAGCTCACATCTTGATCCACAAGCACAAGGTGAAGAGCTAGCTGGGAATTACATGAGGCTGTGGAAACTTCAAAGCCTGCCCCCAGTGGCATGCCTCCTACAACAAGACCACACCGCCTAATCCTTCCCAAACTCTTCCACCAACTAGGGGCCAAGTATGCAAACACATGGGTCTATGAGGCCACTACAACACTTTTCTCCTTACTGGGGCAGAACACCTCTCAGACACAAGTTCAGGGAGGAAGAATTTATTTCTGTTCATGGTTTAAGAAGGTACAATTTCATGATGCTAAGACGGTATGGTGATGGGACCATGAGGTGACTTCCTTATGTCTCAGCAGATAAGAAGCTTAAGCTCAAAGTGGAACTAGGCTGTATAACCTTTAGAACCTAACTCTCAGTGATCCACTTAATCCAGTGAGGCACTACCTCTTAAAGTTTCTACAATCTCCCAAAAAGAGTGTCATCAGCTGGAGAATAGCACAGTTGTTCAAAGACAAGCCTGGGGAAGGCATTTTGTATTCAAGCCATGACATACACTGAGATAGTTGAGTGATTCGCTTTGAGAAGGAGGTCTATGGGCTATAAGAATGCTAAACTCTAAGAATCACTCCATGCTTGTTGGAGGTCCAAGTGGTAGACATCAATTGGTGCCCAATAAAGACTCTAGATCTGGGCTACCCCTTCTTGTCACCTTAGGAAAACACTAGTTATTTGGCTCCCACATCTGGTAGCAAAATAACAAAATAAAGAGTTGGTTCATAAGCATAAATCTCTCAGTCTTAGTTAGGGTTTCTACTGCTGTGATAAAACATTGTGACAAAAAGCAACTTGGGGGAGGAAACTGTAAAATTCCAGTTTACAAATCTCAGGTCAGGCTCCATCGTCAAGGGCAATCAGAACAGGAACTCAAGGCAGGAACCTGGTGACAGGTGCTGATGCTACTGTCACTGGCTTGTTCCTTGTGGTTTGCTTAATCTACCTTCTTATAGCACCCAGGACTACCAGCCCAGGGGTAAGTACCGCCCACAGTGAGTTAAGCCCTCTACTATCAATCATCAATAAGAAAATTTACCATGGGTTTGCCATATGCCAATTTAATTGGGGGCATTTTCTCAATTGATGTTCCCTTTTCTAAGATAACTCTAGCATGTGTCAATTTGATATATTACTATCCGGCATACTATTAAAGGATGCTTTGAAGAAATTCATGTTAGTGTGTAAATGAGAAATACAAGAATGTGAAGCAAAGGCATTAAGCAATATGATAATTGGTTCAAATGCAGGGTTTCCTCACTAACCTCATGCCTTCTGGTCCAACAAACTCATTATTCTGTGGTCTCAGAAGCCAGCCAAGGGTGACACAGTATGATTTGGTCACTGAGAAATGTTTTACTTGTAATGCCCCAATTAATGTTATTGACATCCATGCAGGAAGCCAAGGGTAGTATCTCTCTCTTCCAACATGCATTCCAACTCCTATGTCCTCCATTCTTCCCTCCAAATTTTTCATAAAGCTAGCCATCTCTTGTCGTCTCACAGGAGCCAGAGAAACTGCATTGGCCATCTTCCTTTTTAGATTCCTTCATGGGCAGCTAGTCTCCTTGTCTCCTGTGCCCTGCTATGACCTCTGCTGTTCTTATCTCACTGTGACTAACCATGAAATGGCAGGTCCCAGAACCAGTTGGGACCCTAAGTGCTACCTATTGAGTGTTTGACTGATATTTTCTATAGGACAGGTGAAAACCCTCTTCCAGTTATCTCTCAAGACCTACTTCCCTCCTTAAAAAATGAAGGTTTACAAGTGGAAAGAGATTCGTCCATCCTCCCAACTGATCATATCCACTTTTTGTTCATTTGTTCATCTTCCTTATTATTTTAATTTTAGCCTCTCAAATACAGGATCCTTCCTTTATTTATCTTGGGACTCAGAATGTTCCTGATTAATGTTTGTTCACTAGAATAATCTCTCTCTCTCTCTCTCTCTCTCTCTCTCTCACACACACACACACACACACACACACACACACACACACACACATACACACACAAGATTAGGTTGGTAGTTAAAATTAGGTTGCTCAGAAGGCAGGAATCACTCATTCCTATTGAGCTTATTCCTTATTCAAGCGTACCTTGGCTAGATAAGCAATTCCAAGACATCCTTCTTTTTTTTCACCCTAGAGCTATGCTAAGGGGAAGTGGAAGGGAAGGATGTTGAAAACAACTAGCTAACAGTAAAACATTGTAAGTCCCTTAGGAGTTCTGAGATGGTCTGTGTTTGTGTGTGTGTGTGTGTGTGTGTGTGTGTGTGTGTGTGTGTGTGTGGTATGTAAGGAAGAGAACAGGGGAGGGAGAGGGAAAAGAAAGAGAGGAAAGAGATTATTCTAGTTAACAATCATTAACCAGGAATCAAAGAGATCCCTTGGTGACTGGTATTGTACCTAGACCAGAATGATATTTTGATGGGGCAGATTGATTGAAACAAAACACTCTCCAATTGGCAGAAATATAGATGGGAACTGGAATATGAAGTGTTCTGTGACAGTATTGCCAGGCAGTCCATGTAAAATTAATGAAAGGTGGCGATATTAGGAACTGTTAAACACCACCCCCCCCTTCCCTGGCTTAACAGGGCTGGGGGGGCAGGATGAATCTGGTAATAATATGTGGAAATACAGTATCCTTGCATGAGTTTGCTTTGCCTCCTCTGAGCCATTTCTTTCTACTCATGTTACATGCACTAAGGTGAGTCTATTGTAAAATACAGGAAAGGTAACTGGGTGAGAGAGAAAAATCACCATCAAATGTAAATCTTCTGGGTGTGCAAGCCAAGAGACCACACTGAGAGTCCAGCAAGCAAGGGATACTTGGGGCGATGGAAAATCTTCGCTGCCAAATTGACTAGTTTTAGAATCACCGAAGAAACACACATCTAGGTTTATCTAGGAGGACGTATACAGAAATGTTTAACTGAGAGTGGGAGACTAACCCTGCATGTGGCTGGTGCCATCTCATGGGCTTGGGTACCAGACTGAATTAAAAAGGAGAAAGTGGGCTAAACACCAGCTCTTATCTCTCCACTTCCTGCTGTGGACACCGTGTGACCAGCTGCCCCACACTCCTACTACCTCCTTGTACTGCAAGCCAATATAAGCCAAGACCCTCCTCCTTTAAGTTGTTTCTCCTCAGTTATTCAATCATAGCAATGAGAAAAGTCACCAATACAGAGGGTCCTTCCAGGTCAACTATACATCATCTAACTAAAAAGCAAAGCATGCCCAGACAGAGCCAAAAAGAGCAAGGTAGTTGCTGCCCAAATGCAGTTCTAGTCAAGCAAGACTTTATTCAGCTCCTGGGAACTTTGATTTCTACAAAATGGCGGCCACCATCGTCTTGGCTGCTTCCATTCAGATGTGGTATGGCAATGTAGAGTTTAGAGGTAGAGGACACCAGGAGAGAGGCAGAGCCCTTGCAACAGCTGGAAGCAATAGCCTGAAAAAAGGAAGAGGAGGAAACAGGGAACACTTCCCAAATGCCATGTTAGACATTTACCAAGATATAGCTAGTGCTGGGAACAAACTGACTCTACAGCCCTCACTGAGATTTGAAGACACTGAATTACACTCAGAAGTGTATATGCATAATGTGTCTATATATAGTATGCATATGAGTGTATATAATATATAAAGTGCCTACATGCAGATAGTATATGCAAATACACCTACATACAGTGACTCCAAAGTTAGCACCGTTCTCCACCGCTCTAGATCGGAATCAGCCGTCTGTTTCCTCTCCCTCCAATTTTGGTCCCGAAAATGGCCACCTGAAATCTGTGTTGTGAAGGATGTCCAAGCCAAATCTTTTCTGAGGAATAGGAAGGGCCGTCATTGATGGTAATTGTCCCCTACTCTTACCTAACTGGAGCAAGTCAGAGCCTAAGAATGCAGTGAATCAAGATACCGTTCCAACTGACCACAGACTTGTTTTTAGTGAATAGTGAGTTGGTGATTCTCTGTCTTGCAACAAAAAGTGCTATGGAATCTCCTGGGTGTCTCATAGGGGAGTCTGTAAATATTATCTACAAGGACCCATGAATGGAGAAACACAGCAAAGAGAACTCTTTCTCAAAAAAAAAAAAAACCTGGTTTGACCCCCTTTTCTGGGGACAGATGAATCCTATAATGAATTATGTTTCCTCTTCCAAACACCATGGCCAAATGAAACTTAGAGGGGAAAGGGCTTTGTCTTAGTTTACAGGTTACAGTCTATCATTGAGGGAATTTCTGGCAGAGACTGAAACAGGAACCTAGAGGCAGGCATTACCTCTGACCTCAGAATCCATTTAATAGCTAGGGAGGCATAATAGAAACCATAGAGGAATACTGCTCGTTGGCTCACTCTGCGTTATGCTTAGCTAGCTTTCTCTTATGACCCAGAACCATCTGCCTAGGGAATGTTGCCACCCACTACGGACTCCAACATGAATTAATAAAGGTAATCCCCCACAGAGACGACCATAGGCCAATCTGATCTGGGCAATTTCTTAGTTGAGATTCCTTTCACAGGTGACTCTGGCCTCTGTCAAGTTGACAGTTCAGCTAACTAGAATACTTCTCCTTTCCTGAAAGAGCCAGAAACAGAAAGAGTTGATGTGGACACACATGCGTGTTTTATCTGCTTTTCTCATCCCTTGATTTCATGTCTTTATAAAAAGTGTCTTTGCCCTAATTTGACTACTTCTGAGATAGTGAGATATTTGCATTTCTCTTAGTCACCTGACACCTCCTTGAATAAGTAACAATTAGAGAATTCTGTACTCTTGAGGAGAGAAAAAAACAAAAACTCTTACTTCAGATTAGCACCTACTGCAAGAAGATGTTGCTGTCTAGTGAGTCCAAAACTGTGGGGTGCTATATTAGCAATGATTGTGTACCTGTGTCTAGTACCTGAGAAGATTAACTGATGGAAGGATAGTGTAATTTAGCTCATGGCTGCAGGAGTTTAAGTCCATGGTCAGCCAGCTCCATTGCATTTAGACCCATGGGCAAGGCGAAAAACATCAGGTAGTGACATTATGTAACAAAGAAAGTTGTTTGCTCCATAGTGGCCAGGAAACAGGGAAGAGGGACAAATGGGACAAGGAATAAAGAGTGTCTTTCCAGGGCATACTCCCAGTGACCAACTTTCTCCAGTGAGCATCTATCTTCTCTTTCCACCACTTCCCAACTACACCATCATTAATCCATCTGGGGATTAAACTATTGACTGGGCCTAAACCCTCAGAATGCAATAAGTTACCAAAATTCTATCGTCTAGAGAAACTCCTGACACATAAGCCTGTAAGGACCATCTCAAACTGTAATCAGAACAAATACTGTATTAGTTGAGGCTATCTTCTTCTCACCGTTTGTGGTGTGGTGTGTGTGTGTGTGTGTGTGTGTCCATGTCTGTGTGTCTGTCAGAGAGAGAGAGAATGTCCTGGAATTAAAAGGCACTCTGCTCCTGTTAAGCCACTCAGAGCCACACAATTACAGCAATTACCAAGGCCAGTTCCAGGGCGAGGCAGTGGAATTAGACATGTTTCATTTGAGCAGACAAAGGCACCTAAGCCACTGTGGGAAGTGCCTCTTCCTATGGGCTGCAGGAGTGCATTCTTTTCCTGCCTTGGCCTTCAAATGAAAAGAGATTAATTCTTTATAATGAAAAGATAGGCAGCTGCTAGCGGCTTGTCACAGCTGGGAAGGGAAGAGGTGCAGAGATGGAGACCTGGCATGTGACAACAAGATCATACTTATGCGGGGTGGGGGTGGGGGGGAGAGGGGCAAGGAAAGAGTCAGCCTTGAAAGCAGGGGCGCAGGGGAGGCAGCTGCATTCAACTTGACGGCGCTCTCATCAGACAGCACACTCAAAACCTTGCACACTCGAAACTTCTGCTATTGGTAAATGAGAATAGCGAGATGCAGAAGAATGAGGTCCCTCCCTCATGGAGGAACTTGGGCTCTGACCTGGCTTCCCAACCTGTGGGCATCTCACTCTGCCATACCTTGTCGTGTTCTAAGAGCTGCCTGCGCTGGCATTCAGTCGGATCCTTACAAAAGTATAGCTTCAAGGGCTTCGATTCACATGAATCCATTAGAATCCCAGTTGAGCTCTGTATGTGCTATAGCCTGAGAGCCACTAGGCTACCCCTGAAGGCCTCTCGGAGCCCCAAGTTCCTGGCCACAGTGGTGGGCTTTGCGAAGATTCTTCAATTCATAGACTTCCTCATGCAAGACTCTAGATCTCAGCTTCCACAGGAGATCTGAAGACGGGGTAGCTCTGAGCTTTCTGAGCACCACTGATGGGAGCTGGGGTCTAGGAACCAGGCAGGAGGCTATAGCATCATTCAAGGAAGCAACCAAAGACCTAGAGTAAGACCCTGCAATACCTGCACAGCCCTGGATAGAAAGGGTAAACAGAACGAATAAACTGCCTCCATTTGTCAGGCTCATTCTGTGCCCTGCCTGCATCTGCAGAATCCCTTTGGCATTTATCACAAGGCTTCCTTATGCCTGGACACATGGTTTTCTCCTCTGGGACTTAATTTCCTATTTTGCAAGATGAAAGAAGTGAGCAAGAACGTCCCCCAAGGTCTCCCTCCTGCTCAGTTTTCACTCCGACTGGAATGCACTACTTTTAGCTACTTTTGCAGGAAGGAAGAATGATCCCTGTACGCACTGTTCTGAGTTAGTGCCTATGAGTTTAGCAACCTACCCACGAGTGAGAAGAGGGTCCTTTTTCCGGCTGCCCCTCCTCTGTAACCTGAACATGTCGCTCAGGATTCCCATCAGCCTTCCCACAGTCCCTTCTCCCAGCAGAAACAGGAAGTCTGTGTACACAGCTCTTAAACCAAATACACCAGAATCTGGGTCCCCCGTCTTTTTTCTGGCTATGAAGCTCTTCTCCACTGACTCTGCCTTTCTGAGCCTCACTGTCTCGGTGTGTATCTAAGACAGAGAGGTCTGCCAGGCTCCTGTTTTCCCTAGAGAAGCTTTCTGATCCATACCCTCCAGTCAGTCCTACGATCTATAAAAATCTAATATGATTTCTCAATATTTGCAACTTCTAGGGTTTAGGATCTATGCCTTCCTAGTAGCTGTGGGTAAGATCTCTGTTTAGTACCTACCTGTCCCTCCAACATCAATATCACCACCTTCACTGCCCCCAGAAGATTCCCCCTGGAGCCCCAACATATACTAGACACTTTAAGCTTGAGTGTAGAGACCAGGGAGACAGCACACTAAGATAGCTGATCCCTTCTCCAAGACTCCCTCCCTTTCTCCTTCTCTTCATACCCTTCAAGCAAGCCTCGGAGACCTTCCTATTTATTTCTTACAAAGGAATTTCTCTTTCCTTAAGATCTTCTACCAATAAAAACTCCCAAGGCCTGTAACAGTAGTAAGCTCGGCCTCCAGATCTTTCATTTCATAAAAAATTTTTTTTTCTGATCATGTGTCCATCTCCAAGAGAGCAACTGTGGTGTGCAAAATTACTTTAATCAAAAGTAAGTGTGCCTTCTCTTATGGTTTAAATGTGAAATGTCCCCAGGGCTCATATGTTTGAGCACTTGGTTCTCAGCTATTTTTTAAGGTCTGAGTACTTTCTGGAATTTTGATCTGACTGGTATGAACCTGAGAGACCTTTATGAAATTATTATTACTTGGTCTTTATCAGGTTATTTGATGTATATCTATAAAGCTGGACCAATACACTTCATAAGGGTATGGGATACTGGTGAAATTAAGGGATTCTTCAATGTGGCTTTTTTCTACCCAGAGTCAAATAACCGAAAGGAACCATTTCAGCTTCAGGGGTCTAGTCTAGTGTTTGTCCCATTTCATGTAATCAAATGGGCTCAGCAGGAAACGAGACTAACCCAGAGCCATCTTTTTTTACAGCTTCCCGTTCTAAAACCAATTTCACTTTGTCCTTGACCCTGAGGATGGTATAAAATCTAGAGGAGACACTGAAGGAGATTAAAAGAATAAAATAGATCTCAGACCCCAGCAGAGTTGTTGCTAGGTCATGGAATGGTGCCTTCTGAGAAATCTTTAAAAACAACTTAAAAAGCGAGTAGCAGCTTTTCCTTCCTTTCTCTCGGCTTCTTGCCTTGAAAGACCTTAACCGTGAAATTGACTGGATGCTGTCTTTGGTCCTTTGATGATAGACACTGCACATTCGTTTGATCCTTCTCCACCAATGATCCATCGTTAAGACATAAGAGAGAAAAGCAACCCTCACAGATGTAGGGGTTAGGTGCATGGATATAGTGAGGCTTTCTAAGGAGTATTCCAAACTTAAAACTCAGGAAACAGACTGGGGAGAGAGTTCAGTTCTTTTTTTTTTTTTTTTTTTTTTGGTTTTTCGAGACAGGGTTTCTCTGTGTAGCCCTGGCTGTCTGGGAACTCACTCTGTAGACCAGGCTGGCCTCGAACTCAGAAATCTGCCTGCCTCTGCCTCCCAAGTGCTGGGATTAAAGGCGTGCACCACCACGGCCTGGCAAGAGTTCAGTTCAGAGTGCTTGCTACTCTTCCCTAGGACTCAAGTTCAGTTCCGAGCCCCCATGTTGGGCATCTCACAGTGGTCTGTAACTCCGTCACTAGTGACTTCAATGCCCTCTTCTAGCCTCTCTATGGACTCCTGTACACATCTGACGCATGCACCACACACACACACACACACACATACACACACACACACACACACACACACAATGTTAAAATCTCAGGAAAACATAAGGCATGACTGCACGGCTGTAATCCCAGCACTCAAGAAGTGGTACTAGGGGATTTCAAGTTTAAGACAATCCTTGGCTACATCAGCAAATTTGAGGCTATCCCTGGATAGATGAGACCCTGTCTCTAAATAAACCTATATTGAAAACCAAAGGCAACTTCACAGCCCTCCCCAGTACCACCCTAACCCAATGACTCTTGTAACTGCAACTTCTTCATCCATCCCCTTGACCTTAGCCAGGGTTAGGGTTGTAAGCGTTGTTTTGTTTTCTGCCCAGACATATAGCTGTATTTCACTCCTCTTACAGTCTGCCTGTGTGAGGACGCTCTCCCTCCACGTATTACCTTGAAAGGGGCTTTTCTCTAAACAAGTAATTATGATCAAAGAAAGAAGAGTTAAATGCAAACCCCTCTTGAACAATGTACTTCATGTGGCTCTCCAAAATTAGTTGCAAAAACAATTGCTTCGACTCTCTTATTAATAGCTCTGAGAGAAAAGTCTAGAAAGCAAGAAATGTTCTGTTAATTGGGTAACGAAGCCTATTGGGTCTCCGCAGAAGAATGCTCCTTCGTGTTGTGCCAAGGGACACTGAATGCTCTGTGTGCTCTGCATTCTCAAGATGGATGGAATGTGACATCCTCCTTTGTCTCCAGCAATCTCCCTCCGCTCCCTCGCTCTTTCAGCTATCAGGCTCCTGGCTTGGTGGTGTTTAAACAATAAGACACTCTTTCAGCAGGGGTTTTAGAGGGGGAAAGACTCAAAGCATCTTTAGACATACAGAAAAGCAGTGGATAGGGTTTTTAAGTACATGCAATCATGTTGTTCCAGAGGGAGGGTCAAAGCCTGCTGAATTTCCTTCAGCGTTCAGAACTTTATCATAAAGGACAGAAAACTCTTCCTGGCTGCAGCAGATCACATGTATGTTTCAGAGAGCACTTCAAATAGGAAGCTAAACCTCAGGTAGGAGAAAAGTACCGCATTTCTCCCAGATTGTCAACATTTCTCAAGCTGCGGATACTTCCACAATGGAGGGGCAAACACAGGGTATCAGATGGGAACTCTTAGTGGCAGAAATACCTTATAGAAAGAAACTGACACCACCTTCTGTAATTACAAGGTGGTGAGAAGGACGCCTGTGCCTAATTCCTGGTGGAGGAAACACCGTGAGGTGAAGCAGGTGGTCTGAGGAGAGCAGCTGGTAAATGGTACCTCTGGTATCTGAAGTCTGCAAAGAGTCTCTGAATCCACACTCTAAACCACTCTCCCGTCTCACACTGCTTACTTGGCAGGCCTTTCTTTCCAGAGAGGGACCTCATTTCCCAATGAGCCTCCAGTTCACACTATATCCCCAACTTCTTCTTAATGTAATGAACTTCCAGCCCACCCCTCACCCAACAACATTCCTTACCTTCTCAGGAGTGAACACCAGGAGCCAGCCCTAGACCGGGTTTCATCATCATTCCCAAAGTAACATACAACGTTCCACAGTTGGCCAATACAGTCCATTTTCTCTGACCATACTCAACCTCAGTAGCAACCTGTGTGTGTGTGTATGTGTGAGTGAGTGTGTGTGTGTGTGTGTGTGTGTGTGTGTGTGTGTGTGTATGTGTGTTATAGAGGATTTAGCCCAGGGCTTTTTGCATGCTAGTCAAACATTCTTCACTAAGCCTTATCTGCATCTCACAACATTACATATTCCTGGCAGTTACTGCCACTGGTTTTCTTTTTAAAGAAATTATTTATTTATTTCATGTATATGAGTACACTGTAGCTGTCTTCAGACACACCAGAAGAGGGCATCAGATCCCATTACAGATGGTTGTGAGCCACCATGTGGTTGCTGGGAATTGAACTCAGGACCTCCGGAAGAGCAGTCAATGCTCTTAACCGCTGAGCCATCTCTCCAGCCCCTGTGTCACTGATTTTCTTTAGGGGCATTGCTCAACTATTGCCCACAGTTGCCACCACCTCCTATCCCATTATTGCCCTTGCCATCACTACAGTAAAGAGAGCCAACAAGAGTTTGTCTGGCTTTACCCTTGGGTGCCTATCTACCATGGTGAAGTAGGACCAGTTCCCAGGGGAGCATCATGAAGATGACACTTTGCTGAATTAGAACTCAGCAACACATTCCCAGTCTTAATCCAACTTTTGAGATGGGCTATGTATTCCTGCCTCAGGGGTATGTTCCTGGCTCTCAACAAAATCCTCTGCAAACTATAGATTGCCCTTTGGTGTTTAAATAGTTTCTAATCTCAAGGTGTTCCATGCCTCATGAAGGAAACTCTTTGCTCTTGTTACCAGGAGACATCCCTCTCTCTCCTCTTGACCTTAATACAACATGGACATGTTCCCTTGTCCAGTGGAACATGCAGATGTGAAGTCTCTTAGTCTTTCCTTCCCAGGGTATTTTCTTTTCTAGAAATATCAGATAGGACAGAAGGAGCTGGTTTTCTGACCCTGTTTTCTCTCTGACTTGACATATGATATCAGTATAATTTACTGCATACTTATAATGGATGTGACACCAAACTAAGGGTCATAAGTTCACTTGCATTCAAAAGCCAGTTCTTTAGAGTCAGATAACCTAATATCCCTATTTTACAGCAGAGATCAAACAGCAGCTCCTCAGGGGTTCACAGCCAACCATTGAGAGAGCCAGATTTTGAACCTAAGTTATTATATTCCAGAAGCTCGAAGATACATTGTTTCATTAGGTTGCATCTCCTAATCATTGACTCCTAAAGTTATTCTCTCATGAGAGAAGGGATTAGTAGAACAGCTTAGCCTTACATAAAAATGATATTAGGATGCACAGGATGGTCATGTTGGAGGAAAGGGATTCTAGGATTTAAGTACTTCAATGGCACTTCTTAACAAAGAATCCAAGACCAAGAGAGAAAAAACTAGTTAAAATCAAGATCTTGCTCCCAAGACCTGGGAAATAACAATAGGCTACAGAGACTTAACTTTCACATAAAATTTTCCAAGATGTATTTTATGGAAAAGCAAGAGAAGTGAGGCATTAAAAGATACTTCAAAAAGGGAAAGGAAGAGTTTGGGTGTCAAATACTACATTTGCTGATGTATGAAAAATACCAGTTAAATGAAGCATAAACTAACCTTGTACAGAAATTGCATCCAAGAAAGAACATTTCATCAACAATTTTTGATGGTGATCTTACAGAAGAAAAAAATAACTTATTTGTACAAATGTAGACTGTTGGATCGTGGGATCCTAGAAGTAAATCATGATGCCTGGTCCTGTAATGATAACTTACAGACTGCTGTGGGGTATGTAAAAAAAAAGTTACATAGCTAGCAGAAATGCACTGATGTTGGTGAAGCCTGATATATGGTAGGGTTAGTGGTAAGATATTAAAATTCATATATTGTGAGCAATATATATATATATATATATAGAGAGAGAGAGAGAGGATCTATGAACTTAAAATCTTCTGATTATCATGTCAAAAAGCTGTATCTCTGGCTGGTAAAGTAGCTCAGCAGATAAAGCTTCTTACAACCAGGAGCCATGTGGCGGAAGAACTGACTCCTGAAAGTTGCCCTCTGACCTCCACACGTACACCCACCCAGGACCACATGCAGTGAATGTAACTTTTAAATAGTTGCATCTCTACCGTGCTATTTTGTATTGCTTGTCTGTTTTACATGGCAGACTAAGAAGGCCACTGTATATCACCCCGTACCCTGGGTCTCCATTTAGTCATCCATCCCTGGACATATAATGGGACATTTGGGTTGTCAGTGTTTTGCTGTAATATGGGAGGGTTCTCAGGAAATATATGCTACGAGTTTAATATCTAGGAGATTTAAGAGGCACTTGGTAATGGAGCTAACCAGGTCTCTCTCCTGGAGAACTTCATATTGATATTGTCCACAGTGTTTTCAGAATTTTGACTGTGAAGACTCTTCGCTCTGTCCTGTCTCACCTTCCACCATTTGGAACCTGCAGTAGATGCATAGTGTCTGGGGCCACCTCCTACCGAGAAAACCATGCTTGAAATGGAACCCTTCATCCTTCATGCTGCCCCAGCTCCCCAGGCCTGTGCTCTGCCTGCTTGCATTCTTGCTTGCCTCCACAAATTCACAAGAATCCAAGGGGGTGGAGAAACAAAGGGCTTGTTATTGTTTTGGCAGAAATGTTGTGTTAGCTCAAGGAGGATAAATACTAGGACTACGGTGTCAGTGCTGAACCCTAACAGAGGGTGCCAAGGATGTAGGAAACATTCTCCCCCACAGATCTCATTGGCTCAAAACTGCCACATGGCCCCACAAAACTGAGATGGTTGGGAAGTGTAGTCCTCTTGAGTCTCCAGGATGAAGAAGAAGAGAAGGAGGAGGAAGAAAAGGAAGAGGAGAAGGAAGAAGAGGAGGAAGAAGAGAAAGAGGAGGAAGAGGAGGAGGAAGAAGAAAAAGAAGAGGAGGAAGAAGAGAAGGAGGGAGATGAGGAGGAGGAAGAAGAAGAACAGGAGGAAGAGGAGGATGAAGAGGAGAAAGGAGGAAGAGGATGAGGAAGAGGAGGAGGAAGAGGAGGAGGAAGAAGAACGGGAGGAAGAGGAGGATGAAGAGGAGAAAGAGAAGGAAGAGGAGGAGAAAGAGGAAAGAGAAGAAGAAGAAGAAGAAGGAGGAGGAGGAGGAGGAGGAAGAAGGAGAAGGAGAAGGAGAAGGAGAAGGAGAAGGAGAAGAAGAAGAAGAAGAAGAAGAAGAAGAAGAAGAAGAAGAAGAAGAAGAAGAAGAAACAGATATATGTACCAGGGTCTCCAGCTTCAGCTTCCATGTTCTCTCAGTGGCCAAGAGACAGAGCATGTGTGATCTGACACTGCCCACCTCACCCTGAAGCATTATTGCTCTCTCGACCTTTAGAACAAAGAGCTCCTTGCAGTTTATCTGAGTTCCCCATTTTCGGTTGAGAAATTGTTGCTTGGGATGCTTAAGTCACTTGCCTAAGACTCTTCCAGCTGGCCTATGACAAACTAAGATCAAACCCACATCTTCCAAGAAGTGTATTTACCTGGCAGAGCTGGTGGGAGAATCAAGGGAACCAGAATGCCATTCATTCAGTTAAATATTTATTAAACACCTACATGTACCTGGTTGCTATTCGTGATTTGGAGGAAGTGGCAGATACTGCCCACCCAGAACTGAACTTTGTATGGGAATAAAATAAGCAAAGAAATAATCAAATAATTCCTGGTAACAGCAGGTTCCTAGAAGAAAAGTACATACAACACCTTAAGGGGAAAAGGATTGGGGAGACAGGGAAAGACAGCAGATGTTATAGGTTAGGAGATTAAAGACAGCAGGGTCTGGAGACAGAGAAGCAGTCTTATGCAGTATCCAAGGAAGAGGAAGCAGCTTGTGCGGACAGGACATGGGAGCAAGTCATTTGGTTTAAAAAACAAAACAAAAACAAACAAACAAAGAGCAGCGAATGTACTATAGTGGGAAAACAAATGAGAAAGCAGCAATCCCTAAGGTTGGAGAAACAACTGCCTTGGGGCAGAATCAGGGAAGATCAGCAGCAAACCTAGAAATGCTCGAAACAGGATGGGATAGATTTCAATCAGAGCATGCGCAGAAAGGGAGTCTATTAGTGCGCATGTGTGCGCACGCGCGTGAGATTTTGGTTCCTTTGTGTAGAATAGACGGTTCTAGAAAAGGAAGAATAAGAAAAAGAAGTAGATTGAGTTGAAAGGAGGTTTCTGGAGCCATCCAGGCAAATGATGAAATTAGCCTATGTGGGCAGCTGTGACAGGAAGTAGGAAGTGTTAGACTTGAGGAATGAATGCTTGGAAAGTCGAGTCCCTAGCTGGTCAGTAAGAGGTAAAGCCTGGGAGGAAGAAGAAATCAGGAAGAGTACTGGAAGAAAACAAGGAATGAATAATGGCTGTTGTAGATGGGTTGGTATCCCCACAGATGTCTGTGTTTTGGTCCCTGGATCCTGTGAATATGTTTCTTTATGTGACGAAAGAGGCCTGACAGATATGATTAAATAACAGATCTTGTGGTAAGATATCCTGGATATCCAGATGGTCCGCTGGAGTTGTGAGGTGATTGAAAGAGGAAAGCTCAAAGCCACAGCAAGAAGCTGAAAACCTCAGGTGGTATCCTAGGAAACAGACTCTCCCCCTCAAGCATCCAGACGAAACACATCTCAGCTGACATTTTGATTTTAGGCCACTGAGAGTCATTTCAGATTCCTGCCTTCCAGAATGATAATAAATGTGTATTGGTGTTGGTCACTAGGCTGGTGGTACTTTGTGACAGCAGCAGTTGAAAATTAATATCAATTATTTGGAGCCCAAAAAACACCCCACAGTGACCACCATAGAAAACCAGGAATTACAGCCAAGGGAACAGAGGGAGACGGGATAGATTTATTGTCTAACTTTAAAACGGAAAGGTGTTTAACTGTGTGCTATCTTCTGTTGCATCGACAGGTAGGAGGCATCTGATGATGGAGGGGGGAGGAAAGGTAAGATGTAGGGCCAAGGCTATGATGGGTGAGTTTGCAGGCTGGGAAACTTCCTTGCTTCTAAAAGTCATCTTCCTTTGCCTCTAAAAGGTACTCGGATCTAGTTTTTAGTCTTTAGATGAAGAGAAAAAGGTGTGGAGGTGGTCTGTTTCTCCAAGCAGGTCACTTGCCTTTGTTCCTTTGGCTGTGATCGCTCCTGAAACCAGCAAAGCTTTTTACTCAGTGTACTCAGTGTGGCATCTCTGAAAAATTAACAAGAGATCCATTCAGAGAGCAGCATTTCTTTTTTGGCTGTATGGAATTGGATCTTCATCTACTATGACAAGATTCTAATGTGGCCTATTGAGATTTTTTATGAGAGCAATTAAGAAATGTCATTACTACTTATTATGGGTAATAGAATAAATTGGCAGTTCGGGTAATAGAATCTATATTCTACAGCTTCGCAGTCTTCAGAGAATTAGGAGTGAGATGAATATTTGGGGTACCAGGATTTTTTAATATCTTCTGATAAGCGGAACCTGAGCTTATGACTCCCTCTGCTCTCCACTCTCAGTGGTGGGATTCGAAGAAAATCAACCCTTCTCTCGCATGGCAGAGACACAAAAACATGGGGCGGGGAAAGGGAGATGGAGAATGAAGATTAGAAAGTAGTAAGGTAAGAATCGTGGAAATGATGTTCAGAGTGAACTCTGTACACAACCATGATTGGAGAAAGGGTCGCTTAGGAATGTCACTAATGATAGTGATATTAAGCTGGCTAGAATCTGAGGCTCATCTATGGCGTAAACTATCGGAATGGCTATAAACAAACTGTCCATCCATTCTGCACTTTTCATCCATCAAATTAGAAGTAAGGAGAGCTGTTCCCTGGCCTGCTGAACACTGGGAAGAGAGGGAGAGGAGCTGCAGCACACCATCTGCTGGGAAGATACAGACATTGCAATCATGAACTCAAAACAGCTGAGCATGCATACCCTAGGAATGTGCTCCTCAATAGACCACAGGACGGATGGTGGAGGAGCTCAGCGTCCCTACCTCCCACTGCTGGACTATTACCTACCAGCCTTCAGCTGAGTACTCACTGGTGATGTTACCAGGCTCCAGTGGGTAGTTCCAACCCAAAGGTCATACAGACTGCCCTGGGTAAATCAAATGGGTCACAAAACAGACCCAGACATCATGAATCTAGCAAAGAGACTGGTAGAGATGGGGGGAAGAGGGGGGGCGGCGGTGATCGTTACTAGGAATGGGAAGGAAATAAAAAGAAAACAAGTTGGGGGAGAAAGTAACCAATACATGTAGGAAAGTATCAAAAAACAAAAACAAAAAAAGGAAAGAACTGAGCAGAAAGTACACTTCTGTGGTGGTTTCCATGAGAATGGTCCCCATAGCCTTGTATGTTCTACCAGCTTGGTCCCCAGCTGGTAGAACTATTTGGGAAGGATTAGGAGGTGTGGCCTTGGTGGAGGAGATCATGTTGCTAAGGGTAGGCTTTGAGGTTTCAAAGGTCCATGCCATTACCAGATAGTGCTCCCTCCCTCCCTCCCTCCCTCCCCCTCCCTCCCTCCCTCCCTCCCTCCCTCTCCCCCCATCTCCCTCCCTCCCTCCCTCCCCCTCCCCCCTCTCTCTCATGTTTGTCGATCAGATGTAAGCTCTTAGCTGCCGCTCCAGTGCCATGAATGAACTTATGCTTCTCATCATGACGGTCAGGAACTCCACCACCCTCTGGAACCATGAGCCCCAAATTAAATGTTTTCTTTTGTAAGTTGCCTTGGTCATGGTGTCTCTTCATAGCAATAGAAAAGTAACTAAGACAACTTTTAAAAATAGAAAACGTCGCTCTGAACAGGTGATAGATCCTTGATTTCTTGACCAAGTCTGATGCTAATGATAAGTGTGAGAAAAGCCATCAAAAGCTAATGTGGGCCTGAACATATGCACTGAAAAGACCACAGCCTAACTCACATCTGACTGACCAGGTGCCCTACCTAGGTCTGCTCAGCTGCTGCCACTGTCTAGGAAAGGCTATTGTAAGGATGAAGAGCAAAACAATCCCTCCAGAGCCCTGGTCACTGCCAGTCACATCCCAGTACCACACCAGAAAAGCAATTAGCAAATAAAATGAGCAAATGACACATACTAGGAACACTATGGGGAAGGAAAGGGGGATTCTGAGCATGGACGCACTGCTGGTTCTGGAGCCACATTCCACTCCTGATGGTTTGGACCCTTCCAGTTTGCACACACCGGGATGCTCAGATCTGGGCTTCTGGCTCCTTCCTACCCTGAGAGCCTTTTGCTGTCCTCTGGTGGCTCTTCTGGAACCACAGACAGAAGGTAATGGCAGTAGCTCCCATTGCTGGCCGGAGTCTATCCCTACCTCTCCCAGTTAACTGTGGGAAAGTACCTATTTCTATCTCTTTGTAGGACTGAGCACTCACTCACTACTCCTCTGAAACACTGCAGACTGAAGATTTCTTTGAGCAACACAACACGGAGCAGGGCAGGAGCTCCTCAGAGTCAACTGAGGAAGTCAACAGAGTCATCAGTTAATATTTCACAGCTGGAAATCAGCACAGGCAGAACTAGTTATGTCAAAAGCATCACACATCACACATCGGCAAGTGCTGCAAATCAGGGCTTCCCCTACCTGAGGCATCCTACTCTTGGACCTTCACGATTGTCTTAGGGTTTTACTGCTGTGAACAGACACCGTGACCAAGGCAACCCTTATAAGGACAACATTTAATTGGGGCTGGCTTATAGATTCAGAGGGTCAGTCTATTATCATTAAGTTAAGAACATGGCAGGATCCAGGCAGGCATGGTGCAGGAGGAGCTGAGAGTTCTACATCTTCATCTGAAGGCTGCTAGCAGAATACTGATTTCCAGGCAGCTAGGATGAGAGTCTTAAAGCCCATACCCACAGTGTCATGCCTATTCCAACAAGGCCACATTTACTCCAACAGGGCCACACCTCCTAATAGTGCCACTCCCTGGGCCAAGCATATACAAACCATCACAACTATCATGCCAACTGACATGTTTACCACCTCACCAATGACAACACATGTACTGAAGGCAGCCAGCCACCCAGGAGCACAACTCCAAAGCCCCGTCCATTATACTATATCTAGCAATCTCCATTTGGTCCCTGGGTGCTAGAAAACAAAGGTTTGAGATTCTGTGGGGGAAAAAAAAAGTACGCACAGAAAAGCTTGGGATAAAACAGCAGTAACTTGAGGTAATATGGAGGGTGTAAAATCTCTGCACTCAATTGATTATGTCTTATATCTTAGGGGGTGTTTTTTTCTTCTCCTAATAGTCATTACACCCTCAGAAACTGGAGAGTTTCCAGAGCATTATAAATTTCAGACATTTAGCAGGGCCAGCACTAAAATAGCTCATTAAAGAGTATAGGCTGGAAGGAAGCTTGCCTCATCTGCTTTATATGCAATAATCAATTACAGCACATTTCTCCACAGTAGTTTCTGTCGCTCTCCTTCGAGATGAAGTAATGGAGATGAGATCGTGAGACTTAGGAAGCTGTTGACTATATCTTAACTCTGTCTGTGCAAATTCTCCAAGGCAGGAGAAAAAAAAACCAGACTGTCCCCCAAAATCTCCGGGATAGAAGCCTTGGGGTTTTAAAGGAAGCTTAGAAGCTTTGGCCAGTGGCTGCTCTACCACCCAGAGCTGAAGGGTGGGAGATTTGTGGTATTTTCTAGTTCTGTGGTGTAAGCAGTCCCACTTAGTGAAATCCAAACTACTAGTGTACTAGCAATTGCTTTTCTAGAGTCCTTTGATTTGAATCACGGATCGCTGGGAGCTGGTGCAAGCCAAGTCAAACATGCCACTGTTTCACTTACGAGCTTATAGATCTGTGATAAATTATGTGCCCAGCGTGTGTGAGGCCCTAGGTTTAATCCCCAGTACCACACCAAAACCCAAACCCTAATATTAAGTTATCTCAATGATGCATCCATACTCAATCAAAAAACAAGATTTTCCTCCCTGCCTTCATGTCTTCCAGCATCTTCTAATGGGAGCGCATGCATGGGTGAACAAGAGGCTGTCTCAAAGGAGAAGGTGTGAGTCTTCTGACCTCTGAGTACACACTGAAGCCTGCAAGCACCTATGCTCACAGAGAGAGAGTACACACACACTCACACGCATACACACACACATACACACATGTACACACATATGCACACACATACACACATGTACACACATGCACACACATACACGTAGACACATGCACACACACTCAGACACATACACGTACACAAATATGCATACACACACTCACACACATACACACACATACACACACTCACACACATACACACACGCATACACACACTCACACATACACACACATACACACACTCACATACACACATACACACACACATATATACACACACACATACATACACTTACATACACACACACAAACTCACACACATACACACATTCACACACACATACACACACTCTCTCTCATACATACATTGTACTGATACCTCATATTTTCTCTAACAAGGAGCCCTAAATAGCAAAATTATGGCAGACAAGAGAAGTTCTCAGGACCCTTCCCATCCTAAATCCTAAGTCTTCCACATTTCAGCCCTGTGACCTTGAGTGTGAGCTGGGATCCTCCATTTCTTCCTTTACAGAGCTAATAGGATATGCTTGCCTTGTCCCCAGGTGTGAGGAGAGGAAGCCTGTAAGGCAGCTTCCCAGCTGCTACTGATGTGCTCTAAGAACTCAATAACTCTACCATTACCCTCCTTACTACTAGTGCCTATGCTACTCGGGACTCAAATACCTATCGCTCCAGCATCATTATTCTAGCCTGTTCTGGTTTCTTGAACAGTTATGGGTGGCTGTGTATCTTAGTGTTTGTGCCAAGACTCTGCAGACTGGAGAGGAAAGGAAAACAATGGCAGATGGGACCTTCACTGGGCAGGTTTCTTCTAGTGCTATCTGCACACACACACACACAGAGAGAGAGAGAGAGAGAGAGAGAGAGAGAGAGAGAGAAGGGGGAGAGGGAGAGGAGAAGGAGGGGAGGGGGAGAGGGAAGAGAAGGGGAGGGGAGGAGCGAAGAAGGAAGGGAGGAGAGGGGAGGAGAAAGGGGATGGGAGAGGGAGGGGGAGAGGGGATGTGAGGGAAGAGGGAGGAGGAGAAGGAGGGGAGGGGAAAAGGAGGGGAGAGGAAACTGAAGAGAAGAGGGGGAGAGGGAAGGGGAAGAGGGGAGGGGGAGAGAAAGAGAAGGAAGAAAGGAGAGAAGGGGAGAAGGGAGGAGATTATTCTTCCAAACTGGGATTCGTGAAATCCCAAGTAATCGAGAAGGAGGAGACTAAGGATAGACTCATTGTTGCTCAGAAGCCTCTGTATTCATACAGAGATCACTTGGCTTTACTACAGAACACAAGATTAGAAGCATCCAGAAGCTAGCAGCACTCATCTGCCAACTCAGCGAACACAGATATAGAATCCTTGGGTCCTCTACCTTGCCCTAAGCCTAGATTTTTTTCCCAGTACAAAGAAGGGCTCCACTACTCTGAGAGGAGAGGAAGAAATTTAAAGGGGGAGGTAAGATAGGAACAAGAGAGAGTAACGGAGTGGACGTTTCATGGAAGCAGAAGGAGGAACTATTTGGGGTTCTTGGAGAAATCCTTCCCTGAACCTACATGAAAAAAAAATCTACCTCCTCCTCATAAAGGACCAATGACAAATTGAAGCATGATAATATCAAAATTTACTCTAGGGATTCAGTGAGAGTATGGGTCTTGCTTACAGAACATGGATGAGGGGCTACTGACCGCAGCGTGTGAGACCCCACAGCAGACAGCCTGGAGAATATTCACGCAGCTTCCCACCTGCTCTGTGGATAAAGTCCCTCTTCAATTAACCTCCCCCATCCTATAGACTCTGGCACTCCTGACATGTCCCTCCCCAAAGACCGTGTGCAACTAGGGCAGGATTACATGCAGATGCTGAGAAGGGCATCTGGAATCTCAGGTGATGGTGCAAAGCCCCTCCTTCTCTGAGGGAATGATAGTCTCTTGCAAGCAGGCATAAGCAATTCAATGAAGGCAGTGAAGGCTTTGCTCAGAGACCTGTATTCTACAATAGGGGTCAGGGTGAAGACCGGACATCTAAGTAGAGATGGTTAAAGAAAATGGGAGGGTTGAATAAGAATCGAATATGATAAAATAGATGCCTAAATTATTAGAATAAAAGCAGTTCTTTGTGTGTGAAAGATAGTCAAAAACTAAAAATAGATCTTATAAAGAAGTGATTTTTTTAAATACACATGCACACACACAAACACACACACACACACACACACACACACACACACACACACAAGCCAGGTGTCTTAGAGTTCTGCCGCTGTGGAGAGAAACCATGACCATGGCAACTCTTAATAAAGGAAAGCATTTCAATGGGGCTGGCTTACAGTTTCAGAGGTTTATTAGTCCATTGCCATCATAGGAGGTAGCATGGTAACACAAGCAGATGTGGTGCTAGAGAAGTAGCTCAGAGGTCTACATCCAGATCTACCGGCAGTAAGAAGAAACAGATGCTGGGCCTAACTTGGGTCCTTGAGACCTCAGAGCCTACCTCCATTGACATACTTCCTCCAACAAGGCTACATCTTCTAATCCTTTCAAATGGTGGTGCTCTCTGGTGACCAGGCTTTCAAATCCATGAGTCTGTGGGGGTCATTCCTATTCAAACCACCACACCAGGCATGGTGGTCCATATCTGTAATCTTAGTCCTCGGGAAGTGGAGGCAGGAGAATCATGAACTCAAAGTCATACTTAGCAAGTACAAGGTCAGTTTGAGTGACATGGAAGCCTGTTACACACATACATACACACACACACACACACACACAAATAAGAGTGCCTGCCCCCAAGGACCTTTGTCTCTATACTTTCTGAAAACATAGACCATTTATCAGGAGATAGATAGAGATAGAAGTAGAGATAGAGATAGATAGATACATACATACACATACATGCATGTAGGTACCCTCAGGGCCAGAAGACAGAGTCAGATCCCCTGGAGCTGGAACTGGAGGTAGTTGTGAGTTGCTGGATGTGGGAGCTAGGAATCAAACCCAGATGCTCTGCAAGATCAGTCAGCACTCTCAACTGCTGGGCCATCTCTCTAGCCTTCACACATGGCTGTACGCACTGCTTAGAGTGGCTAAGGCTCGTTTCTTACTAATGTGGAGGAATTGCTGCCTGCCTTCCTAACAGTTCCTACCAAACTCTTTGCTGCGTGAAATTTCCCAGACCTGTTCTTCTTCGTGGCTCTAGAGGCCTGTCTGCATACTGTCCACCAGCCAAGCCTTTACACGCAGTCTGCTCCGACTACCTGTGAATCCCAGTTTAGGATCAGAGTTCAATCTGTCAAGGCTCTGCCCAACACATTGCCCAGGTGCTGGAAGATGGTGTCTCCTTTGACTGGACCCTTGGATTCCCTATATACTAAGGTTGGTTTGGTCTTGTTCCCATGGCAACAGAGACCCTAGGCTAATAGATATCCCTCAGTGGTTAAAAGAAAAAAAATAGCTGATAGGCTAGCAGGAAAGATGCAAAGGAAAACATTTTTTTAAGGGTTGAAATTTTCCAGTTTCCCCTTCATGTCCCTGCAAATGGGCACAGATAATTAAAATTAGACCTTGGAGTCACACAGATGCTGACAAGGGCAACGTAAGGCTGATGAGACCATCTGTCTCCAGCACTAATTGAAACAAATGGAAATAAACCAAATTATCTCAGATTTCATCTCTCCCTGACAGGATCTTCCAAAACACTGTGAAGAATCCTCTCCACCATTTGGGGGAATTGTCTGACTTCCCAAAATGATCCTAAAGTACACCTCAGATCTTGTCAGCTCCGCCTCTCTAGCGTCCCTCACTTCCTGTCCTCGCGGGTCTCCATATTTCTCCACCTGTCAACATTGCCCTCAGGAAAGTCTTCCTGAGACCCTCACAGCTCCTTACTACTCTTCACAGAGCCACCCCTGCAGTGTCCCCAGGAAGCATGGTGCCACCCCCACGCCCATTTCCCTGACTGAGCCACCTACTCCTCTTCAGGACTCTGGTCTGACAGTACACAGCTTCTCTTCCGGAAACGCCTCTCCACTCCTGAAACCCCAGCAAGAACGCCGCTTTTCTCCAAATTGAGTCATTTCCTCCCCTGGGCTCCCACGCCTCTTTATTCATTCTGAGAATGCAGCTCTTTCCCCACTCAGGGAATTGACTGTCTCGTTGGCCCCCTCCCTCCTCTCCCAGCCTGTGGGCTTTTCCAGGGTATGCTGTTGCAGGCATTCATCTGTTCTTGCTGCCTGGCTGAGAGCTGGTTGAGGCTTATACCTTGGCAAAGGTGGTGGACTGGTTGATGGAAAGGGCACATCTTTCTCTGGGGAGATGGGAATGACACATCTCTAAGCACTGAATGTGTAAGGAGCCCAAACCCTTTATAACATCATCATCATCATCACAATCTGACAGTGTGGATGAGAACTTGGGTACTCAAGTCCTTGTTATAGTTGTTGCTTGGGAAGAAAGACGGAAGCTCACATTTTATAAGTCTTTTTGGAATGCTCAAATCATATTCAAAAGCATCAATAATGGAATATTGATACCCTTGTTCCCACAGTAATCATCACTTATGCCTCCTTCCTTTACATTCCCTGGAATTTAAGATAAGTCTCAGGTATTGACGTTACTCTGTATGCATATATTTATTATTATTATAATCATCATCATCTTCATCACATGGGTGTAAAAAGTGAGAAGAAAGAAAAGTGAAAGAAAAAGAAAAAGCAAACACATGCACACACACACACACACACACGTGCACCCATGCGAAATACATATGTAAAGGTCAGAAGACAACTCCTCCAACCATGAGTGGAATCTGGGGAGCTGAATTTAGGTTTCCAGGCCTATGCAACAAGCACTTTTACCCACTGAGCCATCTCACTTGACCCCAAATGTACATATTTTATCAAAGTTCTAGGTTGAACCCCCAACTCTTCTCTCAGCCATGTCAACAATCATAGGCGGATTCACCTCCCTGTCTCCCATTTTCTATGTAGCAAAGTAAGGACAGTTTTCCCCCCTCATTCACTGGTTCTAATGTGCAGCAAATGCTCTGCTTTGTGGCAAACACCTGACTCTTATGGAATGTTCCTTTAACTCTGAGTGGCTGGTGTAGTTGAACTCTACATCACTGGCTTCTGAATTCACAGCAAATCCTAAGCACTGGACACAGGAAACCATAAGGCTGTACCAACCGGTCATCAAAACTGGCAGCAGAACCAGGGACAAACTGAGACTGGAAAAATAGAGACCTCAGGGACTAAGCAGGAGGCTGAAGAAGGCTCCCATAGAGAGAAGAACAGGCCTTAAGTGAAACAGAGCCTTCTGACCAATTGGCTGCAGCAGGGGATGTCCCTATGGTAGGACACCCTATCCTGGGGCACCCTGGAAAGGACTTGGGACTGGAGCCTGTGAATGATCACTTGGGAAGCTGACTCTGCCCTGTAGGAGGTATGAAGCATGCACTCTCTGCTTATGTAGGGGTTGCCCACACATCTCCCAAGAAAACCTCTAGGCTGTCCACCCCACAAACTTTCTCTAGACCCTTAAAAACAGAAGAATTTAAATGAAGAAAATGAAAATTAGCTATAATCTGGTATGGTTTTCTGGTGGGTGTAATTTTTTAAAGGTATATCTATATTCTTTGCAT
The DNA here is from genome assembly GCA_036184795.1 of Tokudaia tokunoshimensis. Classification (NCBI taxonomy): domain Eukaryota; kingdom Metazoa; phylum Chordata; class Mammalia; order Rodentia; family Muridae; genus Tokudaia; species Tokudaia tokunoshimensis. The sequence continues at coordinate 41,440,394 of BTHU01000020.1, forward strand.
ATGTTGTAGCTGAATGTAACTGTTCTAGTTTGGTTGGCTTTTATATTTTTATTTGTCAGAACACTGTTTTGTGTTTCTTTAAATTTTTTTGCACTTATTTTAATGTATGTATGTATATATATATATATATACACATATGTATACTTGTACAACACACACACACATGAATGTGCATACCACTTTGCATATGGAGGTCATAGGACAACTTGCAAAAGTCAGTTCTCTCCTTCTACATGTAGGCTCCAGGAACTGAACTCGGGTCATGCATCTTGGCAGCAAGTGCCTTTGCCTGCTGAGTTATCTTCCCAGCCCCATTTTGTGTTTCTTGGTGTAAGGATGTGTGTTCCTGCGAGCCTTTGGCTCATACTGACTTCTATTTCCTCCCAAAGAATGAGTCAAACCCACCTGCTACATTTCCATCATGCACCTCTGCGTCTACATTTCAACTCATATCATCGTAAGGATGGTCTCATCATAATCATTTGAGCTATGGGTTATTCTACTAGCCCTGTGATTCTAATTCATGATACCCATCCTTCGGTCCCTTCCCCACCCATCATCATTCAGATCGACCCCTCCAAACACAGGCAGGTGATGCTCCAAAGGGTCTTCTGAGGGACCACACAGAGATGGTGAGTTTGATTAACAGTACAATATCCTGAAAGGCTCTTTCTGCACTGCGTGGAAATCTAGCTATCTCATGCTTGCACAGAACAGGCTAAGATCCAGTTCCTCCTGTGCTGGCCTAGAGTGGAAGGTTTTGTCACTGTTGCTCTCTGATGATGTCCAATATGATGTGATGCATAGACCAAGCAGGAACAAGGCTTTATCATCTCACCCTCTCTGGGGATCTTAGCCAAGCCAGAGACTTCTCTCTTTTGATCTTCCTATGAGTCAGCTGAGCACAGTAACTAGCTAGCTCGTGATGGACAGGTGCTGTTTGTTAAATGAATTCCTGCTGGAATTCAGAAGTTCTAGAATTTCAGAGCCTTGGGGACATGCAGGTGACAGCAAGGCCAGAGTGATGGTTAGTGTTAACTATCAACAGAATATAGACTCTCCTCTGGCTTTTGGGAGATTATCTTAATGTTAATTGAGGTGGAAGGCCTGCCCACTGTGGGTGGTACAATTCCCTTGGCCAGAATCAGGAACTATATAAGTGGAGATAGGGAACTGAACGGTGGCATGCACTCATCACTCTCTGCTTTCTGGTTGTGGATAAAATGTGACCTGCTGCTCAAAGCTTCTGCTACCTTTTCTTTCTTACCATGATGGATTGTGCCCTTGAACTCTGAGCCAGAGTAAACCCTGTATTCCTTAAAGTTGCTACTGTTGGGGTATTTTATCACAGCAACAGAAAAAGTAGGTAAGGCAAGAAGTTTATCGCTCTTTCAAGCACCAGGTGTGATTAAGGCTGTCTTCAATCTAAATCTTCAGAAAAAGCATCTCAATCAATGAGTGTATGAAGTAAAAAACCAAGCTGTGTTCTTCTGTTACGGAGCATCTCCCATGGTGTGTACCATACTATCTAGTACCAAGGACAAAACAGAACCAAATCTCTGATAGGCAAGTCCCCGTCCAAGCTGTTACATGGGATTGAGATGAGGCAAGATGTTTGTTTGGAAAACAAAATCGGTTTTGAAAAAAAAAAAAACCAGTGGAATAGGAACAATACATTCCCATGATGCTTTAGTCCTTAACTGGAGAGGATCGTGCAGAGTAGTGGCATTCAGGAGAGCCAGGAAACATATTTGTCACTTGAGAGGGTTGCCTACAACTATGCAGTAGAACCAAGAATTACTTACTGTCCTGTGTGGGTCACAGGACCATGCCCACAGCAAAGAAGCAGCCAACCCTAAATGCCATTGATTGAACAATCCCTCCGCAGAGGACACGATAAAAGCAATGACCTTGGAAAATCAAGTGCAGAGGAAACAGTACATAGATGCTTGTGTGCTGCAGCTCCCGACATCCTTCAGCCTTTGGCCCTCTTCCCCATTCCTGTGCCATCCCCAGAAGTGTCCCACTCTAACGTTGCAACAATACCTCCAGCTCTTCTTGTATACAGAGCTAGCTTTTCCTCACCCTATTGTTTGACCTTGGGCAAGTCATTAACCTCCATAAATGCCTATCTTCTTTCAACTCTCTTCCGAGAGCGACAGAGGCTTCAGAAGAAGAAAAAAAATAGAAGCATTTTTTTATATAACTCTGAGTGACAAACTGACAGACTCCCACCTGCTTCATGGGACTGAGGCAACAAAATGAGAGAATGCCTATGAGGTGCTCCGCTTGGTGACAGCACCTGGCAGGCACCTGTCATGTGTCAGCTGCTATGATGGTACCTCGAGATGTCCTTTGCCACCCCGGGGGGACTTACCACCCCTGCTTGTCCTTTTACACTTACCAAAGTTTTTATTTCAGCTCGTGCCTGTAACCCTCCTGGCAGGCAGTGACTCATATCACCATGTGCTTCTTCAGAGCCCAGAGCTCTCCCCATTCTTCCTCCCTCAGTGGAAGGAGCCAAGGGATCGGAGGGGGGAGGAGCAGCTCTCTGCAGAAGCACTTTGTACAGGACTGCTTTGTTCTAAATGGATTTTACACAGAATCAGCCATTTGTATCCCTCTTAAGTCAATGTGGCTCAATCCCCTTAAGTACTGAAATGTGCCCTCATTCCCTGCAAACCCATCTTCTGTCTGTAAGCCTAAGGAAAAAGTCACCAGTGCCTGCTAAACTGTAGCTTCTGATGTCACTAAGGTTCACTGTCATCCTCTTTGAATATGGCTGACCATTTAAGAACTCCAAAGGCCCTGAAAGATCTTTGGATTCCTTAACAGTGTGAGGTGTGTGTGTGTGTGTGTGTGTGTGTGTGTGTGTATTTAGTGTGTATGTGTTTAGTGTGTATATATAGTGTGTGTGTTTAGTGTGTGTGTATAGTATGTGTATAGTGTGTATAGTATGTGTAGTGTGTGTATAGTGTGTGAATTGTGTGTGAGTATAGTGTGTGTGTATAGTATATGTGAATATAGTGTGTGTGTAGTGTGTGTGCATGTGAATATAATGTGTGTAGTATGTGTGTATAGTGTGTGAGTGCTTGTGTGTGTAGTGTATGTGTATAGTTGTGTGTGTAGTATGTGTATAGTTGTGTGTGTAGTGTGTATATAGTGCATGTTTGTGCTTCATGTGCATGCACGTGTAAGTGTGTGTAGGTAAGAGGTCACTGTGTTGGGTGTCTTCTTCACTGCCTTCTCCACTTTATTTTTTGAGCTCATGAATTTGAATAGACTGGCGGCCTGTAAGCCCAAAGGATCCTCCTGTTTCCACTTCTGCAGTAAAAGACTTATTAGTGTGAGCCATCAGACTTGCCGTCAGAGAATCAAACTCACGTCTTCACGCTCACATGGCTGGTTCTTTATCAACTGAGCCATCTCCTTGGCCCCGGACTTCTTACAGTTTTTTACCTTTTCCACAAAATCTTCCCTTTGATAATTCCAGGAGAAAATCTTCAGGGGTGGTAGAAAAGACACCTGTGAGAAAATAAAGCCCAGGTGATCCGTCATCAAGGTCATGACCTCCTTAGTAAGGAACTAGGTCCTCTCAGGCAAAAAACATAGCATCTCTTTCCTGATTTGGGTTGGTTTTGTTGTTTTTGTTTTTGTTTTTTTGTCTAAAAATCTAAAACAAGAATAAGCTTTAAATATAGTTTCTGAGTTCCCATTGTCTTGGGAACTTTACAAATGTCAGAAGCTCAGGTTATTATCTTAACCCTTCATTGTCTAGGTAGGACAGTATTTTTCTCAGATCATTTCTGTCCTTCCATTTGGCAGAGTGATAAATTTCTACCCAGCCTTCAAGTCCCAGATGAGAAATCGCTTCCTGTCCATGGCTTTCTCAGGTTTTCATCCTTGGCCCATTCCCAGACAAATACTTCCTTTTCTGTGCTCTTCACATCCCCAACAACTGGACAAGCCAGAGGTGTGTCTCCATGGCTGGGTGTATACCTAATGTGCACGTGGCTTCTGGTTTGATCCGCCCCACCATCAGCACTGCAGTAGCAACAATCAAAAATCGGACAGTGCATGTTGGAGTTTAGGACTCTCTGAAAGCCTGTGCATCTCTAGAGAGGAAGCCCTTTGGGTCCTCTCTGTCTCTCTTTGTATTCTCCCCTCTCTCTCCCCCCCCTCCCTCCTCCCCCCCCCCCGGCCTCACTCACACACTGGAACCAACATCCATTGGATGCTTACTTCAGTTCTTCTCAGCCACCAAATCCATTGCTAAGGAAACAAACAGAAGAGCTAGGCAGGCATGTCAGAGCACCCCTGAAATCTCAGCACTTGGAAACTAGAAGAGAGAAGATCAGAAGTTCAAGGACACTCTTGAATGCATAGCAAGTTCAAGGCCAGCTCTGGCTAGATGAGACTCTGTCAAAAATAAATAAATAAATCGATAATTAGAGGCAAAGCACTCATCAGATTTTTTTCCTACCTTTTGCTTTCATTAAAAAACAAAACAAAACAAAAACCCAGAGCAGTGTGTGTGAGCACCCAGACTTGCTATGGATTAGGTGACTCTGCTGCATGACCGCCTTTGGCTTTAATTAATACGTATGTACATATCTCTCTTTGACCAAGAGTGCTTATACCATCCAAATGCTCATGACAGAAGAAAACTCCGTCCATGTAGTTCTGACTGGCTTTTTGCTTTTCTCTCCTCCTTACACTTGGTATGTTCCTGGTGTCTTCTGAGCCATGGCTGGCTACTAATGACCCTTTAAGAGTTCTCTTGAGGAGGGTGTAGAGATGGCTTAAGCAGTAAAGTGCTTGCCACACAAGCCCAAGGAGGACCTGAGTATATACATATACATATATGTGTGTAGCCACACAAATGCAACCTTCTTGAAGTAGCCCCATTAGTATCCTCTTGCCATGTACAGACTTGCCTTAAGTGTAATAGCTAATTCACCCGCTTCCTTCTGAACTAATGGTCATCAGTACAAGCCCAGACTAGAAGAAGACAAGAGCAGTTGCTGGTTACTACAAGATTTAAGGGAGTACTCACTTCCAGGTACTAACCCTGTACTTGTGTGGTTCTGAGATCAAGTTCCTCCTTAAATGTGGCTCCAGGTCCTACATTACCTCAAAGACCCACCTGTAGCTCGTTCAAGGAGGAGACAAGGATTGCCTCAGTTTTGCTCTCTTCCTGGTGGCTGAGTCTCTGGGTCTTATTTCCATTCCCTCTCCCCATAAAACCTTGGGGATGAGGACTGGAGAGACTACTCAACAGTACTTGTCACTCCTGCTGAGGACCCATATTTGGCTCTCAGTACCCATATCCTATGGCTCATAACTGACTATAGCTCCAACTCTTGGGGATCTGATACCCTCTTCTGGACTCCATAGGTACTGACAGTGGCATATACATCCACACATATGCACACAATTAAAAATAGATTTTTTTTTAACTTGGGCCTCAAATCACTTTCATATCTGAAACCAGGAAATGGTTTCCAGAACAAGCAGGATATTGAGATCCCATGGCATGTCGTGATTATCCTGCTCTTAAACGTGCACTTTTGGTGTTCAGAAATCCTTGGTTCCTCTCAGAAATGGGCACGGTTAGTGTCATGCTCTACAGATGACTTTGCTGATGTGTCGTATTATTATGGTCTTTCTCAATTCGTCATTTTCAAAGCTTTTAATTTATCATCTAATAGGCACGGTGATTCACAGAATTATCCATCTTCATTTTTTTTCCCTATCTTAGGTGGACAGCCCTTATTACTATTCATAACACAAGCTCAGAGCCATAAGCAATAAGTGGTGTCATTTGTACCTTAACAACTTTGTGCCTTTCACACCGTTCAAAAGAAAATTGAATATTATGAAGCAGTAAATGAAAGCCCCAAACAAAAACTGAGCTTTCGATAACCCTCCTTGCCCAAGTACGCCACTCAAGTAGTGGAGCGGGATGCAGGGATAGCCTGTTTGTGTGATGTGTACTCTATTTCATCTTCCCTGCTGCTGAGATAAAATACTCGAACAAAAAAAAAAAAGCAACTAGGAGAGAAAGGAATGTATTTCAGCTTACAATTCCAGGTTACAGCCTGTCATTGTGGGGAAGCCAAGGTGTCAGGAACTTCAAACGGCTGGTCATGGGCACAGCTTCAGTCAAGAGCGGAGAGAGAGACAAATGTATGCCTTCAGCTTGCTTGTTTTCGCCCACCTTGACTTTTCTCCCGCATACAGTTCAGGAGTCTCCACATAGGAAACTGTGCTTCCCACACTGGGCTGGGGGTTCCCCACATCAATTATCTCAATCAAGACAACTCCACTCCTTCCTGTCCACAGGCAAACCCCAAGTAGACACCCTCTTGTTGAGACTCTCCTCCCAGCGATTCTGTATTGTCACATTGACAAAGTTAGCCATCACGATACATACCCCGGAAAGTCCCAACACACCTTTCCTGCATCTAAGATCATACTAACTCCGTTCTTTAGTCCCCATGGCCACTGATGTTTGGAGGACCTTTACCCACATTCTCCCATTGGTTAGAATTGGCCTCTCTAACCAGTCCCCCTTCACTACAAATAAACTCCACTCATCCTTTAAATCCCAGTTCTATTATTTCTTTGTCAGATTTCTCCCTGGTCCTCCAGCCCCTAATCACATTGTCCTTACACCAATGAGCCACAAGCAAATGGTCATGTCATGTCTAGGCTGTGTTTCTGTGTGACTATAAGGCAGAGACTCTTGGAGACACCATGTGCCTATTACGGTCCTCCCTGAGCTGAGTCTGACTATACATTCAATGCATTTTGTTTGACACTTTAACCCAGGCTGACCTCAGATTCATAGCAATCCTCTCAACCAATAACCGGGCTTCAGTAAAAGTGGTGAAGGTTTTAAATGTGCCAATCTGAACATCCTAGATGCAATAGCCCCAGGTTAATCCATGGGTTTGAAGACTTGGAATGAGGGGAGTGGCCACTGAGGTATCTCAGAGTGAAGGAAACCAACAAAAAAAGTTGAAATACCTAGAAATCCGCAATGACAGGAAGGGCTTGCCCATCCCAGGCCTCAAGGTGTGTGAGAAAGAAGCATTCACATTACTGCACTTGTTAGGCTCAGAGTCTGATCCCTGACAGACCCTCTAAGTTGTGTTTGTCCATCCACTCTTAATAAGTAATTAAAAACAAGTTAAGAAGCAAAGCCAGAAGGTGGAGATTTATTTGGCGTGGCCACTCTGACGAAGAAGGACAAGGAGATCCAGCCCCCACCCCACCCCACAGTCTTCTTCAGGGTCCTGGAATGAGGTTTGGGTCACAGTAGAGTCAGAGATATATATAAAACAAAACAGTTCCAATCAACTTGCGGTTCTGCCTGTCATTATCTGAGCTCCAATCTCTCCTGCATGGTTAGAGTTATGCCTAGTTGTCGAAGTTGTATGAAAGCCCTTCCTGGGACACAAGCCTCCCCTCTGTTTGGTGCCAATTCCCAGGGGTTACCTTGTTTCACTAGTCTGAGAGCCAAAGAGAAGGGCACAGATATCTCTGTAAAATAGTTTGATGCTTGTCAGGACAGTCACACTACCAGATGATACCAGAGCGGAAGCTGGAGTCGGCAATGGCTGAAGTTGCAAAGAGACCTAGCTCCTACCCCAAGGCAGGGATAAGCAAGGGGAAGCCTCCACTGTCCCTCCTGTCTTTTGTTCTGCCAGAGTCTCTTCTGGCAGAGGAATGAACAAAGAGGCTGGAGAATGGATGAGAGGCCCAGTATCTTGAGGGTAAACAGAACAGCAAGGGTACCACCTGTGAGTCGGCCTTACTAGACTCCTGGAAACTTCATCTCCCCTAGTTATGGTGTAGATAGAAATAAACAGGGTCGGCTGTAATGGCTCCGCAGTCCTCCTGCTCCTACATGCTGTGAGCCAATTAAAATTTCCCTGTGGGTCATGCCCTGACTATTAAATACAATGGACCTCACGCAGAGCATGTACCAGAAGGCACCAGATGAACTATGCTAGGTTGTCGAGCAGAGGCTACACAAACAAACCATGAACCCTGCATGAGTAAGGCTGCCTGCACACAGGGAAGATGTTTTAAATAATTCTGAGACCCTCTATCAGGAGACTGCAACCTCCATGAGGGTCCGTTCCTCTTTAACCTTGCAGTGCAGTTGCTAGGATACTTTGCATGATAGAGGATGGGTTTGGAAAACAAGAGTCTTGGTTGCCTGGGACTCTTAAGAGATAAGAGGCCCAGGATACCCACTAAGGGCTCTTCTCAGTCAGTGCACTCTGACTTAGCTTTGTTGCCTCTAAACCCTCTGCACCATCAAATCCAAGATGCAAGAAGGCACCTGCCTGCTACCGGCCTTCCTCCTTCTGAGCTGTTCAACTTTTTACTTTCTCTCCCCTTCCTAGTCCTGAATCTCAGATCCTGGGGCCTGCTCAGTCCCAGATCCCACATTTTAGGACTTGAGATGGGAGAGGAAATGGATGTCCACCCCATTGTGTTGTTCAACAGTGAAGGTCAAAGGTCACACTGGAAACCTCAATAGATAGATGTGCATTGTCTTATCACCATCATTATCCCTGCAGTGATGTCACATTGCTTGTCACCTGTTCTGACTTGTTCCTGTGTTGTGAGGAAAAAAATAAAGGAAAGCGTGGGGCCCTGGCGCACGCTCGGAGGCAGGGAAGAAAAGGGGCACGCACCAGGCCAGGCCGGCGGAGCGCAGGCCTCGCTCTCCGGCCAAGGTAGCATGCATATGCAGAGGACGCAGGCAAGATGCACGCATGCCTCAGCCTAACGGGTAGCGGGCAGTCACCCCGCCGGCCGGTCTCGCACGTGGGCGCATGCGGGTGCGCAGAGAAATGTCACGCAGAAGGCGGAGCCATTCTGGTGTGGATCTCTCTGCCTGTTACCTGTGCTCACAGACTGTCTGCGTGGTGGAATCTCCAACGGCCGCGTACCAGCTAGCTCCGTATGACGAGTTTAATAAGAGGCGGCCCATAGCTTTGATGTTTTATTATTAAGAAAATAGAAAAAGAAAAGAGCTAGAAAGACAAAGAAAGAGGAGAAAATAGATAAGAAAAACCATGACCACATGGAAAGGGGAGAAAATGGAGAGACAGAGAGATAGACAAAGAAGAGGGCCGGGGGAGAACAAGTGGGAGAGAGAGAGAGAGCACGCGCTGAGGGGTGTTATTTATAGTGAGTTGGGTGGTCAGGTAACCCGAGAGGCGGGGACAGTGTGGCTGCAGGCAGGTGACTGCCTAGGCGGAGTCAGGCTAGAACCTGGGGCGTGGCCACATGTCTCATTAAGGTCCCACACTGAGCTATCTTTAGTTCCCATTGCCCTCAGTCCCAGTGGTCAATTACCAGGTCACACTACATGATCCCTGCATCACAGCTATGTATGACTGTCACATGTGCCAGGCCAGAGGCAAGAGTCTAAACAGAGGCATTCAGCTCATAAGTGGCCACTTTTCTCACACCCTCAAGTCCCAGCTGAGCCACTAGGACAGGTAGAAATGTCACAACATGGTCTGAGAACTATATAAGCTGAGAAACCTGGAAGCCAGTGGAAAAAGATATGTTGATGGCAGCTGCTGTCTTTGAGTGGCTATCCTCTGACTCCACATCTTTACTCTATAGATGTGACTGTGACAGAGGGAGGAAGGCCTCCTTCTGGCCTCAGGTGTGTAACCTCTCTCTGGACACCAGACAGAACACAGCTGGAGTCCACCTTTTATGAATGGGAGGGACAGCCCATAAAGTAATAAACTATCGGAGCCAGAGAGGTAGTTTGGCAAATAATAGGTGCTTGCCACCAAGCCTAGCCACCTGAGTTCTATCCTTGGGAGCCACATGTATAAGAAGAGAACAAAGTCCCACGGGTTGTCCTCTGACCTCTGTGTGTGCACCATGATGCACATGCAGGCACATACATGCACATGTGCACACATACACACATACACACACACACACACACACAAATAAGTGTAATGAAAGAAAGGAGGAAGGAATTAATTATCCTGGGGCTCTGTTAGAGAACTTGGTTATCTTTCAGACTTCCAATAGAAGGCATTAAGACCTCAGGTTTCCTTCTAAAGTAACTTTGGGTAGAGAACATCTTCCTGAGTTTGAGCAGACATCACATGAAATTAGTGTGGGCCAACCGCTATGCCAAATCCCTGATATGGCATCTCTGTCACTCTGTACAACAGTGGTTCCATGAGGTAGCCCCAACCTTGAGAGGGACAGAGTAAGCAAGCTCCCTCTGAAGACATCTACGTTCTCATCCCCAGAACTGAAGTCATGTGGCCTCACAAAGCAAAGGGGATTTTGCAGATGAAACTAATTTAAGGCTCTTGAGATGGCAGGGTTATCATGGATTATCTTTTCAGCTCCGAGTAACCACAAGTGTCCTTGAAAGTCAGAGGCAAGAGGTTCGAAGCTGGAGAGATGAGGACAGTCTACCCTACTGGCTTTGAAGATGGTAGGAAGAACATACTGGCAAAGGGATGGAGGTTTCCAGAAGCAGGAAAAGTCAAAGAAATGTGGTTTCCCTTTGAACCTCCAGAGAGAGAAACATAGTTAACCATACCTTGATTTTAGACAGGTATGACCCGCATCTGACCCAAGACCTCCAGAGTTATAGGAAAATAAATCTGTGCTTCGAACACTAGGCTATAAGTAATTTTACATTAGGGAGGGCACATGTATGCAAAACTTTACCTACACTTCACGGGGGCAGGGGAGTGTGGACCAAGAACATTAGGTAATAACGTCATACAATGACTACAGGAGTCCAGATTCCAATTCAAAGCCTGAGGCTTTGCAGGGCAGTCTAGATTGTCCTTAGGAATGTCAGATAGTTACATAGGGAATGCTGGGGGTGGGCTAACAGGGAACACTGAGGAGGTCTGCTGCCCTTCCCTGTCTTACTGAATAAAAAGTTTGCCCCGCTCCTCTGCCATCTTTCCTTCACAACCAAACATCATTCTCCCCCTTTTAAGTACATACATTTTTGAGGGGGCCATGGAATGTTTCTCTTTATGATTAACCTGTCTAAGACAGGGAAGTGAGGTTCATTCAAAGTGGAGCAGGGGCTGGAGAGATGACTCAGCAGTTAAAAGCATTTGCTGCTCTTCCAGAAGAGCTGAGTTTGTTTCCCAGTACTCACATAGCGTGACTCACAACTACTTGTAACTCCAGCTCCATGCGGGGGGGGGGGGGGGGGGGGGGGGGGGGGAGGGATACAGCACCCTCTTCTGGTCTCCAAAGGCAGTGCACATATACACCCATGAATGTAAAAGTAGCCCTTTTTTTAATATAAAAAAAAAATGTGGAGCATGCCCATTCTACCTGGGCCAAATGAAAGAAGGGGTTGTTGTTTCATGCACAACGAAGAGAAATCACGGGATACCAAACAGTGTTACCAAGAAGAAGCAGAACTACCACTCTCTGCTTGGGTTGCAGTCCAAGTAAAGCTTCATGAAGAACAGCAGTGTCACAAAAAACTCATGTGACTTCAGGATACACACCGAGGAGTCTGAATGACACAGCTCAGACTTCCTGACTCCCACTGTGTGGATAAAAAACCTACTGCTGGTGGGTGTGGCCTGGTGGAGAACCTCCAGAATGCCCAGCCCTGGGAAATCCAGCTGCTGAGACACATCTGGACAGCCTAACAACTAGCAGAAGCCATTGTCTCCCACGGAGTATGGGAAGCACAATGCTGATTAGTAACAGACTCCTCCAGGCTACTCGGGGAAAACTGAACAGGCCATCAAGTGATAGCTACCCAACTCTGGCAAATGGGGTAGTCACAGGATGGAAACCCACTGGGGAGAAACTTGGCCATATAACATCTCAACAACGCCATATATCCACTGTCCGTTTATGTATTCACTTATTCTGCAGGTTATCATGTGCTGACCTTCCTTTGCACCGGGGGCTCCAGTAGACACCCTCAAGAAGATGATTGTGAGTTATGTAAGGCCTCTGAGCATTTGGAGAAGGGCTGGTCTGACTTGAGCTAGTCTGTAAGCTTACAGTATCCCCCAGATTCCTAGCGCACAGAGCAAGCACACATCATTGACTTAATATCATTTGGAGTATACTGAAATGAGAGCGCTTTGAATGGTGCCCCAGTGACAGTCATCACTGTGACAGATGTCATGACCTAAATCAAATTTAGGGGAGCAGAGTGTTTATTCTCATTCACAAGTCACAGTCCATCATTGAGAGAAGTCAGACTTGAAGAAGAGAAACTTGAAGTGGTAACCATGGAGGAACAGTATGTGGTGGTCAACTCATAGATCTATGGTTTTCTAGCCAAGACCGCCTTCCTAGATTATGGTGCCACGCACAGTAGTCAGAGCCGTTCTATGTATAATAAGAAAAGCCCACAGAGACCTACCCACTGGCAAATCAATATATTCCGGGCAACCCATCTACTGAGACTCCCTTCTCACATGACACCAGGATGTTGACCGTTAAAGCTAAGTAGGACAGACATATTTGGTAAAAGACATCATTACAATATATTTCTTCCTGTGCCTAACTAGAAACCATTTTGTCCTAGCTGTGGCTTGCTTTGGGTTTGTATTTGACTGTGTTGTTCTGTAGGCTTACAGTATTAAGGCTGACATAGATGTTCCAAGTGTAGGGACGGCACTTATGTTATTGCCCAGCCTGACACGCTAGGATCCCTCAGCACTTGGCCAGATTGTGGAAGTCAAGGACACGGGTGCACAGAACAAGTACTTGGAAGAGTTCACAGTTAAACTTGTCAGCTGAGTTAGTGACAGGATTGGGGAGCTCTGGGAAGTGACCTGGAGCATGCAGAAACACAGCAGACAGCCTACTGAGCCTCAGGCATATCTTGAGTTGTGAGGTAAAGGGTGCTAGACTTGAGAGAAGGATTAGGATAACAGACATTGCTCCTAGGGCGTCCACCAAAAGCAGAGTGGTACACTCGGCAAGTCACCAGAGAAGCTTTTCAACGTACCAGCAGTCACGTTCAGAAAAGGACAAGATAACTTACATAAGCCTTAAGCTGCTGTCTAAATACTGTGATTTTAATATTTAAGCATTGTCCACAATTCACAATGAGATAATTTACAGTTTTTCAGCTTTTTAATTTATGTTTTTTTTATTATTGTAAGTGTGTACGTGTGTGTGTTGTACGCACCCATGTGTGTGTGCACACGCACGTATACACACATATATGTACATGCAGTGGGTGTGCAGATATCCATGGAGTCCAGCCCCCAGTGGTAGAGTTACAGGAAGCTGTGAGCCACCCAATACCTAGTATGGGTGCTAGGAACCAAGCTCTGGTCCTTTGCAAAAGCATCATGTTCTCTTAACCACTGAGCTGTCTCTCCATCCCCCATTTTTGCACTCGGGTGGCCTCATAAGTACTAAATCTTTGAAGTTTGGTACGAACTTACAGTGACCTTGTGTGGCAGTTGGTACAACATTCAAGGGCTGTTGTCCCAGGTGATCTGTAGCTACTGGGTTAGGTAAGGCAAGCCTCCATGACTCTCTTTTTAATGCAATGTTGGTTTTAAACAGAAAGGGACATTAGGAAAGTCTTTCTGGGGACTCCCCATTAAATGACGGGGTCGGGGGGAGACAAATCTCCCCAGGTGCTATCAAACATCTGGAGAACATCACCTAGTGGAGGACCTTTTATTAGCTGATAAATTTGTAGCAAAGACTGTGTTCAGCCTTGGCCATGCAGGAGTATCAGCACACTCTGGGGGTGTGACCAGCATAGCCCTGTAATGGGTTTTGCCCAGAGTCCTGAGAAGAAGCAACTGGTACTCAGTTCTCCCACTTGGCTCTCTCTTCTAAGTGACGGCCAGAAGCAAACCTCTCAGAGGCTCCCTTCTTGTGTTTCTTCACAGACTGTGAAAAGCCGGTGCAAACATTCCCTCAAGAGCCTCAGTGTGTAGATGAAATGATGAAATAGCACCATGCGTGCAAAATGCTAAACAGTGCGCCTGCCTGATAAAGAATTGATCAAAAGTAGTAGTAGTCTCCTTCCTTCTAAGCCTCTGCCAGTGGGGCCCTGCATCCTTAAAGGAGCATCCTTAAAAGATCACGGAGAGTCTGACAGCATGACTGGGGTGGGGGTAATTAAATGACCTCTGGAGATTACTCCTGGCCCTTTATCCATTTTCTGCAGACAGAACTTCAAGGCGACGTTTCATTTCAGAGAAATTTTCAAAACTATGCAGATTAAAGGCAACTCTACAGGGGGCTTCTCCTAACCCCTCAAGCATCATGATTCACTTCAACTAGTGAGAAAACAGCTCTTTGCTTTTTTCCTGGACTCCAGCTTAGCACAGAAGCAGCTTAAAATGTGCCTAACTGTCTCCTGCCATCGTGGTTGTTGTTCCAGATGCTGAGATAGGAGGATTACAAACTCATTATCTACCTGGACTACAGACTGAGTTCCAAGCTACCCTGGGAAACTTAGTGAAACCCTGTCTTGAATTAAAAAGTATAAAGTAGACTTGGGTGTGGCTCATTGGTCAAGTCCCTTCAGGAAGGGACTAGGGACATGGCTCAGTGGTAGACCAGTTGCCTATAATCTGTCAGTAAGGGGCTGGGGCTTGGATCATCAGTAGAGTACCAGGATAGAACCAATTAGCAAAAGTCTAGGAATGTGGCACAGTAGTGCAGTGCTTAGCCAGAATTCACCAGTGAGGAGATAGAGGTGTAACTATGTGGTAGAGCACTTGTCTAGAATCTGACAGTGTAGGACTGGGGGCAGTGGTCAGGTGTTTTGCCAGATTCCACTGTGAATGGGCTAAGGGTGTGACTTGGTAGTAGAGCATTTGCCTGGTGTACAGAAGGTGCCTGGGGTTCTTAATACCCAAAAGGAGCATTGTGAGAGTCCTTCTACTTCTGAGAACTAAGTCAAACAGTCTGTTCTAGGTAAAATTGAGGGGGAAATGCTGGATTTGAACTCTCTCCAACCTAATTCTGAACCACATTCTGTTCTCTATAGCCATGTCATCTTTGAATGAATTATGTTCTTTAGCCTCAGAGCACTTATCCTTAAAATGGGCACTATATGAACCTTGCAAGCTAAGTGTTATATATGCAAAGTAGGAGTCTGTTAAATATTTATTGCTTCACTTACCCCCCCCAAAAAAACAGTGTTAAAGCATCTGTGATTTCATAAGTTCAGAATGGGGTGTCAGGAACCAGGTATGATTTAGTTGGGTCCTTTGGCTCCCACAAGGCTACAGTCAAGATGTCAGCTGAAATATGATCTCGTTTCAAGGTTTAACTGGACAAGCAGTTACTCCTAAGTTCTTTGGGGGTTGTTGGCCAGATTCAATTCCTCAGAAGGGCTGAGGGTCTTGGTTCTTTACTGGCTATTGGAAGGAATTCATCTTAGGTCTCTGCCATGTAGGGATTCCACAGGGCAGCCTCCATTAATGCGGTACGCTTCTCTGGAGCCATTGCAGTGTGGATGCTGTGGCCTTCTGTTAGCTTCATCTTGGAAAGAGGAGTCTGTTCGTCACTTTTGCTGTGCTCTGCAGGGAAGCAGGTCTCTTAGCTCCAGCCTACACTCAAGGAGAAAATAACCCGAGGATATGACTCCCACAAGGGGCAGAGAGCTATGCTAGCAACCATCTGTCACGACACAGAGCTTTTCAGTAAGCCCAGTGGGCCTGCCTCATCGACAGATTCTACATCAGCAGTTTCAGCAAACGTTGACAATGAGGAAATACTTGGGGGAAAAAAATTGCATGAGCATGAAGACTTTGATTTGCTGTCGTGATTTGCTCTATGGTAGAACAGCACAGTATCATGTGGTATTTGGTGATACAAATAATCTAGAAAAAAAACCTCAAAGTCTATGGGGAAATGTGTGTAGGTTCTATGTAGCTACATACTGCACGGCTTTATACAGGAGCACCCACCCATGTTGGAATCTGTGGAGAGCTTTGGAACCAACCTACCACAGATGCTCAGGAGCAAACAATGGTACCGGTTTTTATAACTAAGTATGAAAATACTTCAAAAGTCACCATGTAAATGGAAGGACTCAACCGGTTTGTTTATCAGAGTCAAAAAAAAAAATCATCAATCACCCGACATTGTCAGTCTAAAAAACAGTTGTTCCTCACCACAAAGAGACCCAAGAAACTGCATTGGAAAGACCCATTGAATTTATATTAAGTGTTGATTGGACAGCCCATGACTACATGCCATTATTTGAATGGTAGAGTCAAAATGCCTTCCTCTCCTCCGTCTAACTTTCAAGGCACACCTGCTAGCCTTCCTAGCTGTTTTACAACACCTACATTTTTATAGAGATGTAAATAAAAGTACTTCTTTCGGTTTTCTCATTTAGCAAGATTACAAAAGCATTAGATCCTGCTGTGTCTACTTTATAATTAGTGACATATATCTTTCTTTTCCTTAACAGCTACGCAACATCCCCACTCGGTAGATGAATGTAAAAAGCCATTGTTTATTTACCCATCCCTTTACTGTGACAGATAAGCTGTTTCAGTGTTTTGCCACTAAAAGCAACGAAGTCATTATCTTTTATGTCTTTCTCCCATAAATGGAATTGTGTCTCTAAAGTCCCAGAAAAGCAATTTGAACACAAACATTTTAATGGTTCTGTGAGTTTGGATCCAAATGAATAGAAGCCTTTGATTTTCAAATAAGCAAACATTTCTCCAGCAGCCACAGGCTGAGTTCCCTACACGCAGTTAACTATGTCTGACTATTTTTTATTTTAATGTCAGAGCATCTAGCCTTGAAGTTGAAGGAACAAGAATATTAAAATTGTGAGACTTTACAAAAATATTTAGACTCAACCTATTATGCATTTTTATAAATTGAATTTTGTGAGGCAAGAGATGTTGCATCCCAGTTTAGATTTCACTTGAGATGTGGAGAGAAGGCAAGGTTCGGTGTCTTCGCCATTAATCCCCACAGCGCCCCCTGCAGTTCACATTCTACACAGCAGCAGAAGGAAAGGCTCAGAACAAATTGGCTTTTCTTTCACAGAGGATCACTGTCCCCCATCCTCGTCCCCCTCCCGCCTCGCAGTGACATTCATGAGTCTGATAAGCGCCTGGACATGGGAAAGGAAACGAAACCATAGATCCTTGTTTCTAGGGAGGATGCACCTCTGAAGAGAGTGCCGCTAGGTGGAAGAGGTTTTATCCCAGCAATTAGAAAGCTAGGGGATTTCGCAAATGCGGGTTTTGCCCTGGCAACTAGTTTATTTAGCCAAATTATGAAGCCGAGTTACGTAACACTTAAGTAGGCAGGTCTCAAATGACCCTCACAAATACTCTCATTGTTTAACATTCCGTCAAGACCATTCTGACTTATAAAATATATATTTATCCTCTCGTTGTGAAAACCATAACCCTTATTTTTCAGACCCAGAAGACTTACAGGACAGGACAGGACAGGAAGCGATTGAATAGATTTGCGCCACAAAAAGTTGCTGACTGAACCACGATTTGAGCTGCAGCGCCCTCTGGTGGAAGGCCGGTGGATTGACTTCTTCAGGCACATTTTCCTGATGTCACTAATAAAGTCTCACCTTGTGTCCCAGGTAAAGGAGGCCATGCAGCGCATCCACGACCGAGGGAACATCGGGAAGTTAATTCTGGATGTGGAAAAGACCCCGACCCCGCTGGTAAGTAGAATGTAGAGGAAACTACCCAGCTCAACACCAAAGACAAACCCATGGATCGTAGGTAGTCACAAGTGGTGTCCAAGAAAATACAGGCAGCTTACAAGCTCTCCGAGACTAGAAGTGATCACATGATGCCAGAATGAGAGATTAGCCATGGACTAATGAAGGTGGAGATGGAAAAATGAAAGTTTTTGAGAAAGACAGGAAAATTGCTGAGTGGGGACAGACAGAAAATGGATAGGAAAAAAAACTGTTTACAGCTGTTCTCTCTAGGCACCAATGCAAAGGCTTCCTAGTTAATTTTAAACAGTGCACATGCATGGGCCCAATAGAGTGGTGCCCACTGCCTCCAGGATGTTTCCTGGTACTCCTCTTGAATTCATTTGCTTTCATTGGGAGAAAAACGCTAATATGCAGGCAGTCCACAAGAATATAGCACATCAAATTTATCTGTTCCCAAACTAGCGGCTTTGGGAGAGAGGTGGCTTATGATGTAGCCCTTAATCCACCATCTCTAACTGCTCGAATTCAAAGCTGGGTGCTCAGTCCCATTTGCAACCTAGGAAAGTTTTGCCCACCAGCTGTGGTCCTGTTCATAAGCAAGAGACTGACAGGTTCTTCTCAGTTAGAAAGGCATTCACTGAGGAGTACCAGGAATACCTGTGAATACACTGTGATCTACATAAATATTTCTCTTTCAGTCCAGTGCATAGAAGGTTCTAGAGCTTCCCTGGCCAACTATTGAATTAAACAAAATATCTGGCACTGGATTTCCATGCAAAGGCACTACCTGTCTCCACGAACCCATGATATTCTGCTGGTCCTTGGTCTAGGGTTAGGTCTACTTGACCAAGGGGCAGAACCCATGACATGAAGGCCAAAAGATGCTCCCATTAGGGCCAAGAGCTCAGCTCTACCCCTGTTGAGTTATTGTCCTCGTTTTCTGGGAATGCTTTTATCCTGACAAAGGAAGAAAGAGACAGTGAAGACTGGGTATCTGAAGCGTTGGTGGTAGGGAAGATGTCTCATCCCTTCTAGATGGAAGGCTAGATTTGAAGAGATGACAACATGAAGTCAAACTGAATCCAGAACATCATGAGATTCAGGATGGACCCAAGGAGGTCATCTCCAGAGCTATTATGTGATGTTAAAGGCAGCAGCAGGGCCTTAGCAGGTACTAGTAAAAGGTATAGAAGGGGTTCTCAGAGGGACTTCCTCCTATAGGAATGACCAGTCTGAAAGAAGTCCATCCCATGATGCTTCAGTCTATCCCATGATGCTTCAGTCTATCCCATGATGCTTCAGTCCATCCCATGATGCTTCATCCAATGCTCAGAGATGGTGAGGGAGTGGGTACATGACCTCCATCATGACCTCTGTTGAATTGCAGATGGCCAATGACAGCACAGAGACCAGCGAGGCAGGGGAGGAAGAAGAGGACCATGAAGGTGACAGCGAAAACAAAGAGAGGATGCCCTTCATCCAGTAAAGCCAAACCTCGCATCTGAGAAGGCAGAGGATGGCTGGGAAGAAGATGGCCACCAGGAGAACTCTTCTGTGCCCCAGTGAACAAATGCTGTATAGTCCAGTGTGTGTCGTGTTTGTCTGCAGTCAGCCAAGCTAAGAAGCTGTTGACCACTGTTGTGTTTGGAATTAAGTGCCAATCCCATTCCATGCAGTATTGTGTCCCTTCCTGGTCCGTGTATCATGCTCTCCCCTCTCCCTTGAAGCAAACCCATCCTTCTTCAGGTCCTTCTTGACGGTTCTAGAATAGCCTTGCAAACTAATATTAGCCCACAGGGCCCAATGTCAGAAACCAGGCCATGTTTGATTGGAAGGTGTTGTCACGGAGATCCTACTCTTCTTTGGGCCAATGACACTCTTTGCCTGCCAGCAATCAGCCATGCCTCCAAGCATGGCACTTATCAGTTTGGCTAGTGACAAGAGAGTAGGCCAGGAGTATTCACGATCCCATACATACAGAATTTTCCAAGCAGTTACTTTGTCACTTTCCCTCTTAAATGCTACGTCCTGCATGTGTCTCTGTACCTTAAGGTCTGAGCCTCTCTTTAATCCTCTTCCCTGGTTCTTATTTATAAACCCAGGGAGGTAGATGTGGATACTTTTCCAGATAGAGATGTGTCAATGGCATCTGTCTAAGGACAAGCTACAGAGACTTCTCCTCTGAAACCCTACATGAGCAAAGTCCTCCCTGTGCCCACACATGGTTTATTGAAATCCTCAGAAAACTTGCCAAATGTAGACCTAAATCAGACGTCATTAGACTCACCTGGGTTCTCGCCCTAAGCCTTTGTAATTGCCAACTACTATTTTTAAGTTCCTGCCCAGGAAACGCCTTTCCCAGGGAAGAGCTCCCTTGAAGACTGTATTTGGGGTTGAAAAGTCAATTGGTTTCTCTTGCCTATTCAAAGCACTTTCTAATGTGTAACACGCACTAGGGATACAGATGGTGGCTGCCCAGTACCGGATGCCAAGTGCGTGGTCCTCCTCTCCAACACACAAAACCATGGTGCTGATTTGCAGGTTCCTTAGAAATTGGGGGCCAAACTGCTTGATCAGTTTTCCAGCTTGAAAGAAACAACCCTGTTCAGTTTTCCAGCTTGAAAGAAACATTCTCATCCTTTCTAATAGGCTTTGAAGTGACACCAGTTACCATAGAGGAAGAGAAGTCTCCCTTCCTCTGAAGTGGGGCTCCTTCTTCCCCAGCCCCTCTGTCCTAGGACATCATGTGTCCATCACTCACAAACCAAGCTCGATATAAAAGGCACCCCCATGCAATGAGCACCCTGAACTTATTTTGTCTTCTAGAAGACCTAAGTGGGCTCCCATGACTGGGTTGGTGTTCCAAGTTTCTAAACATCCTTGAAGACTTACGAGGGCTCTGGTGTTGCCCACGTTTTCCACTTAATGCTTCAGGATGGGCACATTTTCCCAAGTGGGCTGAGAAGGAACATGTCTCCACAATTCCCCACTTGGTTTGCAAAGTCTCCGTAGCCATAGCCAGTCTCCTGTCATCCATCATGTTCTTTTATCTCGATCCTGATTTTGTGATGATGACTTCTTCATGCCAAATATTTACCTAGAGAGAGGCTTTCCTCACTGTGACTGGGAAAGTCAAACAGGAAGATGAGAAAGGAGCTGCCAGTAGGCCAGGGGTGAGAATATGTGAAGAGTGCCGATCACAGATTCTTATTTTCTACCCCTGGGGAGAGATGCTATCAAGAATACCACGTAATCAGTCGCATTTCCATTTCCAGAACCATGCTCAAGTTTGGGTAGACCTGAGGACCGTTCTCTGAGTTCTGTTACTAGTATATAGAAATAGTCTTTTGAAAAGGCTTAAGGCTCGAGTCAGGAAGGTTCATCTTCAGGCGACACAGATCCTGACCCACGTTCAGAATCCAGATGGTCTTGTCGTGTACAACCGAGAAGCATTGGGAAGTCATCCCTCCCCAAACCTGTTTAGTTTGTTTCATTTTGAAAACCATCGATCACACATGGAAAACCTCCCCCTCTCCTGAGAACACAGAAAGAGAACATTTGAGTGTGAGCAGTGCCACCGTGAAGAACAGGAGGGTGGGTGGCTGAGGGACAACTGGATTGGGTCAGTTATCCTGTGGACCTTCCTTCCCATCTCGTGATTGTTTCCCGGAGGAAGTGTTAAGAGTGTATATGTCTGCCTTAAGGGAGCTTCGAAGGCTTCTTGGAAGGTTGAGCTTTACCAGAACGAACCGAACATCGTCTACTGTGTCTGTGGCTTCAGAGCTTTCGTTATATTGTTATATTGTGCCTATAAAGCAAATTATGTTTACATAAAAATATAAATAAAGTATTCGGCATAGCATAACCTCTTATGGCATCCTTTACTCCCCATAAATAGTTGGGTGTGTTCTGACTACCTGGTCTTAGCCATGCAAGCCTGTAATCCCTGCACTCAATTTGACAGAGAGTGGAAGATGGTGGTGACTTTGAGGCTAGCCTGGGCTACATAGTAAGTCACCATCTCAAAATAAAATTAATCGCATGCAGATGATGCCAGTAATGATATTGAACATCCTAGAAAGTAACAATGATGATGATTGTTGTGATCATAAAAAGAGAAATGAGTGTGAGGGAGGTATGGGGGAAGGGGGTGTCTCAGCGGGCCCATGCCGAGGCATCCCTTCCTCCTGAGGGACCAGACACATGATGGTATAGTATAGAATAGAGTTTATTCAGTGCATGGGGAGGGGAGTTAAGGGGGTAGTAAAGGCAGAGAGAGGGAGAGAGTAGAGAAGTAGAGAGGCCAGCCATGACCATGTGGAGAGAAAGGGGAAGGGAATGGGGAAGGGAAGAGTCCAAGAGGGCAAGAGGCAAGAGAGAGGGGAGGGGCCAAGAATCCCCTCTTATAGTGAGCCAGGCCTACCTGGCTGTTGCCAGGCAACTGTGGGGAGGGGCATACCTGGCTATTGCCAGGTAACTGTAGGGGTGGAGTCCAGACAAAGTACCAACATTGATGATGGCAAGCATTTATGAGACACCTACTGAATGCAGCTGAAAGAACAATGCACATGCCAAGTCTCTGAGTCTCCCAGCAGTGCTAAGTCCTGTCTCGTATCGCACCCATGCATGGATGGAAAGACCAGAGCATGTGAAGCATCATTACTAGTCTGAGGTCATGTGGCTAGTAAATGAGACCAGCCCTCACCAAGTTTCAGCCAGGCCTTCACCATGGGAACCTATGTTCTGAACCACCAATCACACTGTCTACACTGTCTCACACTATAAACATTAGTACAGTACTAAGGTAGTATTCAACCCTGCCTGCACCATTAGACCAGATGCCAAGACCTGACTCAGGCAGCCCCTCCTTGCAGTTTTTCCTCCGGGACAGAAACTTAAGCCTGTGCTGCGACTTGACAGCTCTCAATTTATGGTACCTGGCTCTTCCAGGCTATCCTGTAGGCGCTGCTCAACTAAATCACATGATGTAAAATTTCCCTTTAGTCTTAAAAAAGATTATAAAAAGTGAAATCTTTCCTTTGTTCTGGACTCAAGTTTGGCTCAAGACTCCTTGGAGGGATTTGGTCCTGAAGGCTGATCTCTGAAGTATTTCCTCTGCACCCTTCACCCACAGTCCTTCCCACAGCAGCTTGGTTCTCTCCCTCCTCCCTCCTCCTCCCTCCCTCCTTCCTCCTCCATCCCCTCTCAATAAAGCTCCCTTCCAAGCTTCAGTGGGAAGCCTCTCGTTCCCTTTAAGGCCCCATCATGTTCAGATCCATCTCCTGATATTGCTTCTATCCAATGCTCTCCCTCACACCATAAGACCCCATGATGACCTCGGGGGCCCTCATGCTATCAAACCTCGCTGAAGGGAGCTGAGTGTCAGCTTCCTCTGTGACACCCACTGCCACCTTTCCTTTACAGCAGCTGTGACATGATTTCCAATCACCAAGCCTTGCTCACCAGAACGCCTTCAGGGATCTCTTTCCCTCTGACTTCAAGGTTGTGCTTGTAAATTTGCTTCGCTTTGTAGCGACAAATATGTGTGTCAAGAAACTCTTTGTTCCTCTCCTGGCCCTCTATCCAAGTAGTTCATGAAAGTCTGTTTGGAAAGCTTACATATCTCAAGAATATTCATTTTCACAATCTAAAATGTTCAAGGTTTTTTTTTCGTTTTGTTTTTGTTTTTCAAGAAAAACACCTTTGCAAGGGTCAGGATCTCAAGAAAGAGGGGTTCACTCCTAGAGGCTGCTCAGAGCTTCACCATGCCTCTCAGCAGGGAGCTGACAAACCAGAGACATTGTCCTCAAGTCCCTATCCGTAGGCCACGTGGATACATCTGTTTACAAAGTAGAAAGGATGGCGAGACAATCGTGACCTTTCTGATTGTCTGGTTTGGTTTTATGGCAATAAGGTTGAAGCCATGCCAGCTTCAATCTCAAGAGGATGGCCTTGAACTGATCCTACTTTACCTACCTCCTGAGTGCTAAGGTTACAATGGTGTGCCACCACATCCAGTTTATGCCGTGCCAGTAAACAAATCCAGGGCCTCCTGTGTACTAGGCAAGGATTCTCAAACTAAACTATCCTCAGTGCTGCCAATCAAAGTCTTACAGAGGCTAACACTGAAACTTTGTCATTTATCCTTTCCGATTTAATGCTTTCTTCTGTGTATAGATCTTATGGCTACCCTTTACTTTACTGTACTTTACCCAGCCACATCTAAACACAGTCCAGAAACAACACCGGGAATTGAAACTTAGAGGGAGTAAGCTCTTCGTAAACATCCTCTTTCTTTCTCTACCCACACTGCCCAGTGCTGGAAAGAATTGATACCTGGGAAATACTCAGAAGACTCTTTTCCCTTTGGAGAGTTTATACATCCCAATATTTGTTCGCTGATTTGTTTCTGGGAAAAGAAACAGGTGATTTAGCATTGTCTGTCCTGAATAGATTGAGCCAACCTCTGACTGTAAAGATGATGGTAAATGCATCCTCTGAATACTTTGATAGGTATCCCAACCTCCAAACAACCCACACGGGGGGGGGATGGGGGGGTGACCGAAGCAACAACACAGCACAGGCACAGTCAGGAAGAGCAAAGGCCTTAGAGCCTCTCCAATGAGGGTGATGCTTTGAGCAAACTGATTTGATATCTGAATTTTATCCGATTGAAATAGAAACAGATCTAAACCCTCACCCCATTCCCCCAGAAAAGGTTCATATATTGAAAACTTGTTCTGGATGCAAACAGTATTCCTAGGAAATACTGTTGGGGTCTGAAAAAAAGACCAAAATAATCCAAGCAGTCACAAGAGTCCAGCAAAGCAAGATCTTTGAGTTAGGCAGCCAGGGACCACAGACTCCGCAGCTGACTGCATCCCTGAAGGGAAATTGCATGGCATATTTAAAGGATGAAACCACAAAGTGAGGGGGACTGGCATGGGCTATAGCATTGTCCAGTCATATTTTGACACAAGGGGTTGGGCAAGGGATCCTCCATTGTGGTTTTGCCTGGACTTGGGGTGAGCCAGTGTTATGGTTTGTATATGCTCAGCCCAGGGAGTGGGACTATTTGGAGGTATGGCCTTGTTGGAATAGGTGTATCACGGTGGGGAAGGGCCACTAGGAAGAGCCTTACCTAGTTGCCTGGAAGCCAGTATTCTGCTAGCAGCCTTCAGATGAAGATGCAGAACTCTCAGCTCCTCCTGCACCATGCCTGTCTGGATGCTGCCATGTTCCTGCCTTGACGATAATGGACTGAACCTCTGAACCTGTAAGCCAGCCCCAAATGAATGTTGTCTTTATAGAGTTGCCTTGGTCATGGTATCTGTTCATAGCAGTAAAACCCTAAGACAGCCAGGCACAGGAAAGGGGTAAAAACTGATGATTAGGTCTTATTCTGGCTACCTGGTTTCAGGGTTTTTGACTTGGAGCCTTGATGATCAGGCCTCATCCTGGACATTTGATCCATACCTCAAAATGATAAGGAAACAAAGGAGGATGTTCCTCGGCCTGGGACCATGAACTCCTTTTGACCCTGCAGCAAGATGGAGAAGTTGTCCCTGAGATGGCTGGATTCAGGTAACTGTCTCCTTACAATACATAGCAGAAGGGGCTGGATTGTGAGAACTCTACCTTCATTGATGGCTTACTCCATTGATCGATTCAAAATCTGAATAGGCTATTGGGAGGATCTGGAAGTTTAGAAGTGTGGAACAAGAGACCTTTGGGGAGGAAGTAGGTCACTGCCTAGTGTCATCAAAAGGCTTACCTATGATGTTCCCTTCCTCTCTGCCTCCTGGCTGCCATGAGATGAACATCTTTGCTCTATCATGCCCTTCTGATGTGATGCTCTGCCTCACCACAACCCAGAATCAACAGAGTTGATTAGCCATGAACCAAAACCTCTGAAATCATGAGCCCATCCTTCTTGTTGTAGGTGCTACAGCAATTAGAAGTCTGGCTGATAAAAATGACCATGTTGTCTGTGTCTCAGGATTGTTATAAAAAATTAAATGTGGCATTGTATATGTAATCCATTTGTATTAGGATTCTCTAGAGTCATAGAGCATATAGAATATCTCTATATATTAAGGGAAATTAATGAAATGGCTTACCAGTCTGCAGTCCAACTAACCCAACAATGGGCAGCTATGAATGGGAAGTCCAAGAATCAAGTAGTTGCTCAGTCCCATGAGGCTGGGTGTTTCAACTGATCTTCTGTATAAGCTGGAATCCTGAAAAAGTAGGTTCCAACAGATGTGCTGGTGAGTAAGTGCAAGCAGGTGAAGAAGAGTGAGCCTTCCTTCTTCCAGTGTCCCTATGTAGGCCTCCAGCTGAAGGTTTGGCCCAGAGTAAAGGTGTGTACCACCATACCTGGACCTGAACTGTTCTTTACTTGGAATTTGCTCTGTCCCAATCTAGCCTTGAACTCAGATCTGCTTGCCTCTGTCTCCTGGGATTAAAGGTGTGTACTACCTTGCCTGGGCCTAAGCTTTTCACTATGCTTTAAGATCCCGAACAAAAGTCTATGTCTCCCAGTCTCAAGATCTGGATCACAGGAGTGCCCTCCAGTTCTGGATTCTAGTCAAGTTCACAACTGGGAATAGCCATCACACCATTGAAAGCATCACCCACAAGTTCCATTCTAGAAGTCACAAAGACCAAACACATGCCTAGTATGATCCAGCTGTAATCTTTTCAGTGTCTTAGCTGGAAAAAAATGAAATTTCAGTCATCAATCAGTTCTCAGTTTAGTATTGTGAAAATAAGTTTTATCTCTTATATGAAAGGCAAAAATCTCCCTTGATACTAAGAATTTATATGTGATGAGTAGAAAAGAGTATGGCTATAACCAACAAAAAGGTTCCTTCAGGAGTAGGTACGATAATTTTCCAGGCAGATTCACTATGGTTAGATACTTGAGTTTAGAAGCACAAGGCAAGTTCATGGAATGACCTGCCTAGCTGTTCAAGGTCATCTGGGATTAAAGGTGTGGTGGCACATGCTCTGGGCCACACCCTCTGCTGGAGACCTACATAAGGACATTGGAAGAAGGGAGACTCACTCACTCTTCCTTGCCTGCTTGCCTCGTGTGACTGAGCAACTGCTAGATCCTTGGACTTCCGTCCACAGCTGCTGCTGACCATTGTTGGGCAGTTGGACTACAGACTGTAAGTCATCGACAAATTCCCTAACTATATAGAGATGACTACCCATACATTCTGTGACTCTAGAGAACCCTGACTAATACAGATAAGAATGAGTCCATCATGGTGGAGAGGCACGGCAGCAGGAAGTAGACATGGAGGTAGGAGAAGATAAGACATCACTTGTTCAACTACAAGCACAAGGCAGAAAGATTGCACTGGAAGCAAAAGGAGGCTGTGAACTCTCAAAGCCAGCCACCAAAGATGTACTTCCTTCAGCAAGGCCACACTTCAATGATGTACTTCCCCCCAGTAAGGCCACACCCCAAAGATGTTCTTCCTCTAGCAAGGCCACACCTCAATAATGTACTTCCTCCAGCAAGACCACACCAATTAATAACCTCTACAAGCAGTATCACCAACTCTGGACCAAGTGTTCAAATACTTGAGACCATGGAGAACCTTTTTATTCAAGCCATCTGTCTTAGGGCTTCTATTGCTGTGAAGAGACACCATGACCACAGCTACTCTTTAAAGGAAAACATTCCATTGGGGCTAGATTACAGTTTCAGAGGTTTAGTCCATTATCATCACGGCAGAGTGCAGACAGATATAGTGCTGGAGAAGGATATGGGAGTTCTACATCTTGATCCACAGGCAGCCAAAGTGAATGCCACACTAGGCCTAGTTTGAGCATATGAGACCCCAAGGTGACACACTTCCTCCAACAAGGCCACAATACTCCAACAAAACCACACCTCCCTAAGAGACTATGAAGGCCATTCCTATTCAAATCACCACACCATCAAACCCAAAATTCATCATCATGATAAATAAGTACTTAGTCATCAATTACCAATAGGAAAGACCACTGCTAAAGACTCTGTGTGGACTGTTTAAGTCTCTCACCATTTGAGACTACATTTCCCAGAGGAATGAGCTAAGTAACTTACCCTGGTTCCCTGGGCAGCAACTTGTTGCCAAGATTTAGACTGAAAGGGTTAACTCAGAAACTTTGAAAAGGTCATAGAACACTGGCCCCTCCCAGAAGGGCAAGTGCTACACCCCTCCCAGAAGGGAGAGGCTAAATTACATTCCTCAGACCACAGGGTGGTCCCTGTGGCTAGAAAAGGTCCAGAGTCTGTTGGCCAACTACCTCATCCCCTATCAACCAATCAGTTTAAAGGTAACACTGTTCTGCCAATCACATTGTGCCTAATGACAGCTGCCCAAGAACTGTATAAAAGGCCCACGCAGCCTGGAGTGCACTGAGTCATTCTGTCTCCATGTGCAGGGCGGACCCAGCATGCTGGATAATAATAAAAATCCTCTTGCTTTTTGCATCGATTCCCTTCTCCACATGGTCCACTCAGGGGATCTCTCCAGTAAGTTAAGACTCCCTTAAGTCTTACAAAACCCTAATCATCCAGCTACAGGGCTCACATGCTAAATCTCCATCAACCACGAAGATAAGCAACTTCACAGAAAACAATAGCTCCATTTTGCAGATGGACTGCCACATAAAATACAGGATTCTCAGTTCCTTTAGACCTTGAGACATATAGAGAATATTTTTGGGTATATATCTTAAGTACTATATAAGACATCTAATGTCCAAAATGTAGCTGTTATACTGCCTGGCATGTACAAAGCCCTGGATAAATGAGACAAGATGGCACGTGCTTGGAATCCCAGCCCTCAGGAGGTAGAAACAGAAGAATCAAAATTTCAAGGTCATCCTTGGCTACACCCCAAGTTGGAGGCCAGCCTTGGCTACAATGGCAAGTTGGAGGCTATCCTGGGCTACATTAGACAGTCTCAAAAGAAAAAAAAGATATGTGCCATCTAAGTCACAATGCCAGTAGAGATCTAGCCTATATTTGTATGTATTAAATGTTGAGCCCTATATTTGTAAGATCTAAACCTCCAGCCCTTGGCTCATAAGATAAAGAGTATAATAATTAGGTCACAGGACTAACTGTACCAGATCTGGAACCTTTCTGCACAAATACATGTGCAGATAACTTCAGAATTTTGGGTGGGTGGTGGGGGTGAACTCTATGGGGGGATTAAGGAACAGACAGGGTTACAACATAGGTGTAGATTGGGTCTCAGGAATGAGTCAGAGAAGGTAGAATCTTTACTCTCAGATCCATGACAAGCTTTAGACAGAGCTTCCCGTGACTATAGGACCTCATTGCAATCACTCCCCATCGCTAAACCCCAGCCACTCATGTAATAATAATAATAATAATAATAATAATGATGATGATGATGATGATAAAGCTCGTTGGGCAAGGCCTGCTGCTTTATCACAGATTGAGGAGACAGAAGTCAGTGGAAGGAAATGGGCTTCCTTCAAAACTGGTCCTGAAGAGGATACAGAGTAAACTCTCCCTCAAATCTCCATCATCTATGCATTAAGGAGGAGCAAAGGGATTTTATGGCAAAGGGTGGGGAGGGTGCGCATGTCTGGGATAGGGTTTCATCATCCATGAGCTATGCCTTCTTTCCTTTGCTCTGGTGAACAACTTAGCACAGTGGACTTATTCCTATGTGTGGTTAACTAGAACCCTAGAAAGGGTTTCTCCTCAACACTAAGGGAGGAAATGGGAAACTGCAGACAGTTTCAAATGAATATCTATTACTGAAGCTCTCCTGAATCTCATTTAGTTACTGGATAAGGTGGAGCCAAGGCAGTAGTGCTTGTTTGATGGAGTCCACGAACATGCATGGGATAGGGGGAGGGGTCAGATTACAATTCAGCCTATTAGATTATTAGTGTCTTCAACTAAAGCATGAGAAGACCATTGCCCACCTTGCAATACCGTTCAGAGGATTAAGCAGGCAGTTTTCTGTGAAGGCTCCTTATGTGCTGAGCCATCTCTCCAGCTCCAGGAGCAATCCTCTGTAATAGGCAAGGTGTTGTCAATTCTCCCCTACAAAGACTAGTAAATACTCAACCATGATTTACCACATGCAGCCAATAGAAAGAACTGAAGGGCCAGTGTATTGTAGCAACTAAGGACATAGTTATATAGTCAAAGTACATGGATTTTTATAAACCCAGGTCTTATTTCTAGGTATCTGGGCAGGCTAACCATAATCTCATGTAGCAGTATCTCTTTCCTAATTGCAGAATAAGGACTGTAATAGACACCAGCTGTTACGCTGTCTTAAGAATCAATGAGTACTGGGTCATTCAGCTTAGTGTGTGTCTCATGGAAAGAACTCAAACACTGTCAACTCCTGCTGGACGCAGCAGTACACTCCTATCGAGAAGCCAAACTTACTCCATCTTGGGACCGGCCTCCATCTTAAAAGAAAACAAGCCTGAGAACTTGACCTGCAGCTGAACCCGAGCTACACTCAAGTACCATAAAGGACCCCACAGCTTGTCCTTGACCAGAGTTACTCCCTAGCTACTTCCTAGCAACAGTTAATCAAAGACTAGTCTGATTGTTTCAGATGTACTTTCAGACCGTTTGTGATTGTACACGGTCTTGCTTCAGAGCACCCACCTGTCAGCTTATGATAGCCATTCAGTCAGATGCTTGCCAAGATGGACACCCTCTCACTTGCTCCCACTTCCTATAAAACCTTGTCCTGATGAGAGCCTGGGGCTGCTCCACCAAACCGTCCTGTGCTGGATAAGCCCAAACTCGAGTTTGTAATAAACAGATCTTACTGTGATTACGTTGGAGTTGGCTCCTTGGTGGTCTTCTGGGGTTCACGAACGCTTCCTGGCACAACACTGTCATCCTAGAACTCAGGAGGCAGAAGCAAGAGGACCAGGAGTTCAAGGTCATCCTCATGGCAAGTTCAAGGGTAGCCTGAGCTACATGACAACAGAGACAGAGAAAAGACAATATATACATATAATATGTGTGTGTGTATGTATATATGTGTGTATATATATATATATATATATATATAGAGAGAGAGAGAGAGAGAGAGAGAAGAATAAAGAATACAAAAAAAAGGGAAAAGAAAAAAAATAGGCATTAGACAGAGGCCCCATGGAACATAGGTGCTGCTGTCAGACCTGACATGTGACCCTAAGCTGTGGATTCCACATTCTAAAAGGAAAGAGCTGATGTCTGCAAGTTGTCCTCTAACCTCTACACTCACAGTGGGCCGTGTTAAGACTCTGTCTAAGTTCTACCCCACAGTTACCTGGCAACAGCCAGGTAGGTCTGGCCCAGTATAAAAGGGGATGCTTGCCCCCTCCTCTCTCTCTCACTCTCTTAACTTCTCTCTTGCCTTCTTGGCTCTTCCCTTCTTCCTTCCCTTCCCCCCTCTCTCCACGTGGTCATGGCTGGCCTCTACTTCTCTACTCTCTCCCTTTCACTGCCTTTCTCTGCCTCTACTACTCTCTTAACAACCCCCCCCCCACCATGCCCTAAATAAACTCTGTTCTATACTATACCATCGTGTGTCTGGTCCCTCAGGGGGAAGGGAGGCCTTGGCATGGGCCTGCTGAGGCACCCCCTTCCCCCACATGCACATAGAACATATTCTTACGCCACTTTCTCTTTTTATGATCACAACAGGCCATCATACAGTAAATAAATAAAACATAATAAAGTTGTTTAAATCTCTGTCTTTTTTCTATAATTAAATGTACTCCTTTCTCTTATGGAGAAACCAAGCACTCTCCTTCCATTACACGGGTTCCAGGTATCAAACCCACGTCATTAGGCTTAGAGGCGAGCACCTTTACCCACCCAGCCAGCTTGCTGGCCCCTGAGATATTTTTTTAAATGGGTTTGTACACTGATAGTTTTGTGTGAGGAGCCTTTCTGGTGGAAAATTGTACTGACTGTAGCAGCTCAAAGGAAAGAGAAGGGTCAAGTTTGGAGTCGATGAAGTACATTTAATAACAGTCATTCGCCATGATTCACAACACTAGAGAAGATTTCAATTTCCTGATATTTATCTTCATAACCTCAGATCTGCACAACAAAAATGCAGCATCATGCATGCTTATGATCCAAAGTAAACAAAAAGCAGCCTTGCATGTTGTGTGTGTGTGTGTGCGTGTGTGTGTATCAGTCCACAATGAAGATCCACACCAGGCTCTGTGGATCCGAGGGTGTGGGAGCAACCCTTGAGCTTGGGGATGGAAAGAGAGAGCTTGCCATTTCTGGTTTGAAATTGTTTCTAAATTTGTATTTACTTTGTAAATTTATTTTATTTCATGTGTATGGGTGTTTACCTGCATGAATGTATATCACATGCATACGTGGTGCCCACGGAGACCAGAAGTGGGCACTGGGTCCCTTTGAACTGGAGTTACAGATGGTTATGGGCCATTTCTCCTGTCCCTGTTTCTAAATTTTTAGAATTTGAGAAATATGCAGATCTTGGGATGGGGACGTGGATCAATGGGAAAAACACTTGCCACCCAAGCACAAGGACCTCCAGAACCCACAAGAAATAGACACCAGTTACCTACCTCAGACACCAGTGACCTACTGTGCTCCTGCAGCAGGATAGGAGAGGAGAGATGGATCAAGAGAATCCCTGGAACCGTCAGGTCTCACAGGCCTGACAGAAACCATGGTACATGAAACCCTGTCTGAAGCAAGCTAGGAGAAGAGCTGCATCTAAGATTGTCTTCTGACTTCCCCATCACCAACGCATGCCTGTTGGGACTAGATGGCTTGATTTCCAGACCTGAGGCAAGGGACACAAGGGATAAAAGGGACAGAGGTGCATATGTTACATATCAAAGCAGACCTGGCCTCCAGGTTATCCCAGCATCCCTCAGTCCCTTCGTGGCATACCCTGCCCCCAACCCAGAACTTTCCAGCCCAGGGGCTGGGCTGCCCTTCCCCCAGAGGCTCCTCCCTATATAATTCATACATTTTGATCTCTCTTTATCCCCCCCTCCCCCCGCCTACCCCTGCTTGCACACTCTTTCTTTCTCTCTTTTCTCCTTCTCTCTCTCCCTTCCCATGGCCTCCCTCGTCGGGCTAACAAACTCAGGGTTCCCGAGCAGTTTCCCAATAAACCTGCCCGTAATGTAATCTAATCTGGTTTGAATTGGCTCAGTTCACCAACCGAGGAACAACTAACAAACAAGCACTCACATGTGAGCACTCACAGTCCCTCTCCCCTCCCCTCACACACAGGTTTTGTTGGTTTTTTTTTTTTTTGTTTGTTTGATTTTCGAGACAGGGTTTCTCTGTGTAGCCCTGGCTGTCCTGGAACTCGCTCTGTAGACCAGGCTGGCCTCGAACTCAGAAATCCGCCTGCCTCTGCCTCCCAAGTGCTAGGATTAAAGGCGTGCGCCACCACCGCCCGGCTGGTTTTTGTTTTTTAAGGAAGGGTCTCACTATGTAGTCCTAGTCAGTCTGGGGCTTGCTATGTTGATCAGGTTCCTGAGAGCTGGGACTTAAAGGTGTGCACCACCACACCCAGCCCAGATTTTAGAAACACAAACACACATACACATACACACACACACACATACACACACACACACACACACACACACACTCACACACACACACAGAATGAGAGGGGGGAGGGAGGGAGGAAGGGAGGGAGGGAGAGAGGAAGGAAGATTGTATAATCTCAAGGGAAGTTTTTTAGTCTTATCTGAATTTTTTTTCTTTGATTTTGTTGTTATTGGTGGTGGTGGGTTGTTGTTGTTTTGTTTGTCTGTTTGGTTGGTTGGTTTGGTTTTGTCAGACAAAGGGTTTCTCTGTGCAACTGTCTTGCAACTCACTCTGTAGACCAGGCTAGCCTTGAACTAAGAGATTTCCCCTGCCTCTGCCTCCAAGTACTTCAATTAAAGGCATGGCTCTATCTGAATGTCTATGGCAACATAAGTTCATTTATGGTTTAAAGCCCAATGTAGAGCTTATTGCGAAGAAGTCTTCTCGACTCTACCTTAGCTACTCGCTCCATGACAAGGCACAGCCTAGCAAGACTTCCCGTGTAAACAGCTGGTTCCTACTTGGCTGAAGCCTACTGCCACCTAGTGGTTGTCCAAGGACAGGCTTCTAATTTCCCTTTACCTCCACAGGTCTACAAACTGACAGTGTTGTCAAGCACTTTAATGGATCACTTTGAATGATCTTTCCTACACAAAACAGTGGTATAAGTCGGAATCAATTGGGAGCGAAGGGAGTTTTTGTTTTTGTTTTTGGGGGATTTTACAAGACAGGGTTTCTCTGTACAGTCCTGGCTGTCCTGGAACTCATTCTGTAGACCAGGTTGGCCTTGAACTCAGAAATCCACCTGCCTCTGCCTCCCGAGTGCTGGGATTAAAGGCATGCGCCACCACTACCCGGCAGGAGATATTTTGAAAAGTTATTTCTCTAGGGGTCCACTTGTGAAGTGTCATAGTTAGGGAATCTATGCTGGATCCCCCAGAGGTAAATACACTTTAAAAACTTGGAAGGTGGCAGGATAGCCAGGGATACACAGAGAAGCCTTGTCTAAAAATAACATAAACAAACAAACAAACTCCAAAGATAGTTGGGTGTGGTGGTGCACACTTGTTTGTAATCCAGACATGAGTCAGGAGAATTCCTACAAATCTGAGAACAGTCTTAGTTTATATAATAAGTTTCCAGCCATCTTGGGCTATTCAATGAGACCCTGTCTCCAAAACAAAACAAACAGACAAACAAACAAACAAACCAACTACAATCTCCACACACTTCTCTATGTGCTCCCTAAAACACAGACACAAAACACCAACATTGGCTTGTGACCCAGAGGGGTTCATAACCCACTTTTTCATGTGTGCCTGGCCTGCCTTGACATATTACTTTACAGTTCCCAGACTGCCTTCCTATCTGCATTTCTTTTAACCCTTTTGCCACCGCGTGCAAACGTCATCTCCCTGTGAGGAGGACTGCGGGCTCTGCCAAGGTCATGTTCATTTTCCAGGCCCCAACACTAACTCGGTGATAACGTTGTGCCTCAGATCCAGGCTGTGACCAATTCCAAATCCCATCATTTTCTGCTTGCTTGGGCTGACTCTGGACATGGGGCCAAGGTCAGAGGGCTGACTGCAGCCTGGGCCAGCCGTTGAAGGGTCAGGCATTTAAATATTAGTCAGTATTTTAAGCACTATAATCAGAAAGACACGAGAAAAGACAGTATTTGAGATAAATACGACACAGCCCATGGTCTTCAAAATCCTTAGTGTCTGTGGAATCCTTCACACATCTCTTTTTTGGTCCATGTTGCCTTTACACACTATTCAGCATCAACCGCTCACAATGGTGTTCTGGCGTTGGGTTCAGGGTGGAAGTCGAGAAAACTCATTTCAGATGTGGAAGCTTAAAAATAGAAGCTTTATTTTCTGAGCACTCAGGGAGGCAGCCAGTTTGGGATCTGAACCGAGTCCCCAAAGGGAAATTGTACAACATTTTTATAGGATGGGAACACAAATCGACGGGGGGTGTGTGGCGGTAGTGGTAGTGGGGTTGGGGGTTGCTGACACTTTGACACAAGGGATTAAGCCAGGAAGTTAATGTTGGTGACTGGGCCTTATTGGGTCACCTGGTTTCAGGATCCTGAGTCAGCTTTTGCAGTCAGGTCCCCTCCTGAACTCTGACCTGGGATTTGGAATGGTAAGGGAACAAGGAGAGGGTGAGCTGCACACAGTCAATTTAAATCGCGGCAGGCATCACATGTATGACTCCTGTGCCTTAGTGTGGATGATGAGATAACAGCATCTTCCATCTTTACATCCTTTACTGGCTAACACACAAACCGGAAGCACCTCAACGAGCAGGATAGGGGTTGGTTCCAGGGCCTGGGAACATGAGCTCAGCTGTGACCCTGCCAGCAAGGTGGAGCTTACTCTTGAGACGGCTGGACTCAGGAAACTGTCTCCTAACCCTGGGTGTGCTGGCAAAGAACTGTGTTGGTTTGAACATGTGTGGCCTAAGGAGTGGCACTTTTAGGAGGTTTTGCCTTGGAGTTGGTGTGGCCTTGTTGGAGGGCATGTATCACTGTGGACCTGGGCTTTAAAACCTTTGTCCTAGCTGCCTGAAAGCCAGTCTTTTGTTTGCCTTTGTAACAAGAAGTAGCACTCTCAGCTCCTCCTGCACCATGCCTGCCTGGATGCTGCCATGCTCCTGCCTTTATGATAATGGACTGAACCTCTGAACCTGTAAGCCAGCTGCAATTAAATGGTGTCCTTATAAGAGTTGCCTTGGTCATGGTATCTGTTCACAGCAGTAAAACCCTAAGACACCAACTCTCTGGAATGAAAGGAATAAAAACAGAAAAGCAAGAGAAGGAGGTTTTGGAGGGAGATGAAGAGAGAGAATGGGTAAGAGAGGGAGAGAAGAAAGAAGGGAAGAAGAGAGGGGGAGGGAGGGAGGGAAGGAAGGAAGGAAGGAAGGAAGGAAGGAAGAGGTTTGATGTTGCTCACTTGTGTGGTGTTAAAAAAAAAGGTCCCACTTTGGTCAGTTTCTTGTCAGTAATAGACTGGTGAGCTTACACAATTCCCAACTAGTTAAGAACTGGGTATTTTGGGACCAGCAAGATGGTTAGCATGTAAAATTACTTGCTGCGTGAGCTAGACAATCTGAGCTTGATCCCTGAAACCCACCGAGGAAGGAGAGAACTGACCCTCAAAAGTTGTCTTTCACCTACACACACACACACACACATTAATAATAACATAATGATTTTAAAAATTAGATATTTGTGTTGATTTGGGGTTTTGCTGAAATGCACCTTAGGCTTGTACATATGAGGGGCATGCTCTAAGTTACAATCCCAGCCCAATGCTGTACACTCAAGCATGTCTAAGGAAGTGCCCACAATAACCAAGGAGACCTTCCTGGCAAGGCCGAGGCTCCAAGGGGTAGCAGATCCCCTGGGCAGATCAGGGTCCTCTGTGGGGTTGGCCTAGAGCAGCATAGGAATTCTTGGCTTCGTTTTGCTTTGTTTTTGAGACAGGGTCTAGCTCTATATAGCCCAGATAGCTTCAAATTCCTGGCAATTCTCCTGCCTCAGCATCTCAATGCTGCATTTATAAGCTTGCACTCACCACACCCGCCTGAGCATGTGGACTTTGGCCACTGAGAATGGATCTGGCAACCTCGGCAAGGGGCTCAGACTCTGCAGTTCTCTTCCTCAGGCCCCAGGGAGGACAGCTGTCTGGTCTAGAGAAAAGATCCTTTACATGGTCAGACCTAGCTTGCTTGTCCACTTTTGGAACCATGGGAGGAGAGCCATCCATCTGTACCAAATCACTGAGAGTTCCTTTTTCTCACAGCACAGAATCTTTTTAACTAGGAGAAAAATATGTTAGATAGTCAAAGGCTGCATGGGCTGGCCATACACCACATATAGTAAACTGTATGTCACAGGTCCCCACAAACACTCATTAGGAAGACGTAGAATGGCTCTCAAACAGTTAAGGGAAGCCTCATGAGAGTGAGGATTTCACCTGGCTCACGATTGCATCCCGTACCTAGAACACTTACCTGCACATAGAAGGGCTAAGTTATATTCACTCAGAGGGCATATTCCAGTCAGAACTAATCAATGGTCTAACCCACTTGTGGTCACACCAAGGAGGAGTGTGTTTTTGTCCCTTCCATCTGTCTCCAGGACTTAATGAGCATCAAGGGGATAGAGCTATTGTCCCTGAGGAAGCAGGAGGAAGTGTGATCCTGCTATGATAGCTGCAATCCTAACACACTCCACCCTGTCTGCAGGAAACCGTGATTAATGTTTAATCAAGCCTTGTCAGTTACACGAAGTCAAGGAGAAATCCAATTCCCCCAGTGTGGCACTTTTCATTAAGAGTGGAATATTTTATTCGCTAAAAAGCCGACATCTTACTTTATTAATCAACTGTGTCTATGAAGCCAAAAAGAACATCCCTAGGGCAGAATCACAAATAAAAATCTATGGGTATATTAATCAGGGTTCTCTAGAAAAACAGAACTGAGAGAATAAATATGATAAATATAAATATATGTATTTGTAAATATAATTTATGTGTAAATATATATTTATACTTATATATTGTGTATTATACACACATTATTATGTATATATGTGTGTGTAGATATGCACATATACATATATATACATATACATATGTATATATGTGTGTGTGTGTACATATATATATAATGTATCTCATACACAGGGTTTATTAGGATGGCTTACAGGTTATGGTCTAACTATTCCAAAGAATTTAGTAGTTTGAGGCCAGCCTGGTCTACATAGTGACTTCCAGGACAACAAGGGTAAGTAGAGAGACTTTGTCTCAAAACAAAAACAAAACCAAAAAAAAAAAGAGTCAAAATCAGAAGAACATTGACATATTTTATGCAAAAGATTTATGAAAACAGAGAGATCTGGACATTCAGAAATTCAACCATTATATTGAGATCCATCCCACCCCTCCAAGTCCACCATCTCTCACTTTGTGTGTTCTGTTTTATAACCTTGTCTCCCTTACAAATATACTGTACCACATACTATAGACATTTCCCGTCAATCAAGATCCTATCACAGTAGAATTTCAGTAATGTACAAAGCCCAATATATTTACCTGTTTTGAGAAATATTTTGTTTTGAGTAAGTTTTGTTTTGAGTAAGTTTAGTCATTAAAAATATTTATTCTGCCATCTCTTGATAAATGCCCATCAATAGACTTAGACCAGACTGTATTTGCTCTTTTTTTCCACTAAGAGACACTCAAAGGCAAAGACTGCCTTTCTCACTAGCAGACTCTGCTCTCTAGTATGTATTTTGGAATGCAGCTTCGTCTCCTCAGCAGGAATAAATAGAAGAAACTGCGGGCCCAGTGAATGAGGGACTTTCAGAGACATTCAGCCTGTCCCCTGGACTTGCTGTCTCCACATCCTAGTGGCCGGGTCTGGAAGCAGTTCCTGTCTGGCTTCATCTTGAAGGAACCCATTAGAAGGAAGCTTCAGCAGCCAGTGTAAACTGCCTGGCCCTCTGCAGACTGACACAGAGCGGAAGCTGAGAAAGACTCCTGAGATGAAAACTAGACACTAACCAAACAGCAGTCCTTTCAGTGTATACTTTACCTGTGTCCAGAATGGATGTGCCGATGGCTTCCTCAAAGAAAAGAAATGTCGAGCCGTGTTCTAAAGCCCTAAAACCTCTCGCCTCTGAGAAAAGAGGCAATGTTTTCTGACCTCGAATCTCTCCCCACTAGCCTGAAGGACACTCCAGACCTTTGAAAAAAGATACAAAAGCTGATATGCGCCTTGGCGGGTTTGTTATTGTTTCGGGTTCTCCTCACCCCCACGCAGTGGGAGAATTGGCTTGCACCCTTTAAATACGAATGGCATTGATGAAATTATAGGGAGAACCAAAGGAAGAGAATCTAGCCTGCCCTGCCCTACCATTCTCATGCTTAAAGCCCTGAACATGAGGGCCTGCTTTGTCAATAGAGTCTCAAACCCCACTGCAGGGCACCCTGAAGTGTGCTGCCCAATCAGAGACTCTCCCAAAGCTCAACATCTCTGTATCCTACTTGGACCAGGGCCCGCATCTTAGAATCCTGCCAGTACCCATTTGGATTGCATAGCCTGACCATATTTGCATATCCTGCCCATATTTACATATCACCTCCATATTTGCATATCTCAGATTTGGACTGAAAAGGAAACAAAGCTTACTTTAAATGGTAAAGGAAGTGGGGCGGCGGGGGCGGGAGGGCGGGGAAGGTAAAGACATGGCTTAGCAATTGAGAGCACTGGCTATCCTTGTACAGGAGTTGGATTCGATTCCCGACATCCACATGGTGGCTCACAGCCATCTGTAATTCCAGTTCTAAGAGAGCTGACACCATCGGTCTTCTGACCTCTGCAAGTACCAGTCATGCAAACGATGCATGCATATATACATGTATTCAAAGCATTCATGAACACATAAAATAAAGTAAGTAAATAAATAAATATAAAAGAAGTGACAAAGCCAGCCAGGCCCACATGTGTAGGAAACACAATGTCCTCGTGTTCACAGATAAGTGCCAGGGAAACCAGTAATGGTAAACTCACAGTTTTATCTCATCCAAGAGAGAGACACATAGCCTGCTTTCCACCCAGACGGCCGGGAATGGGTGTGGTTGATAGCCTGGAGACCTCAGTGCTGTCTGTATGGCCAGGTCACCTCTGGTTCACCAGACTCTTATCTTGAGCACTGTTTCTCAGTCTATAGACCCCTCTATTATCGAGGAAGAAGTCACATGTACTTTTCAAATAGCTTTAACATATTCAGTCTTATACTTTCTTGTACACACAGGATTAAATTAATATCACCATAAAAAAATTTTTTTTCCAAACCATGCTGTGCTTAAATATGTCTGAAATAAGCTTCCTGGGGTCAGATTCTTGATATTTGAAGCAACGCCTGCTGCTGAGGTGTGTTGGTTCATACTTCCTCCTTGCCTCATGAGAATCAATACTCTGCTGGCTGTGGTATTTGGATACACACACACACACAGACACAGACAGACAGACACACACACACACACACACACACACACACACAGAAAACTTTCTGGCTCTCCTTGTGATTCACATGGACCAATCCATGTCCTGGAAACTGAGCCTTCTAGTCATACCCCCCTTGTTGGAAAGACACTAAGACCATCTCCTCTCTCTCATTGGATATAATTAGTAATAAATGCTAAGAATCCCATGTGTCATTCCCTTTGATGCAGTGATATTAATTACAGTTTATTTGTGCTTACTATGGCCCAGGTAACACTTTTAAGTAAGTGCTTGACAGCCGGGCAGTGGTGGCGCACACCTTTAATCCCAGCACTTGGGAGGCAGAGGCAGGCTGAGTTCGAGGCCAACCTGGTCTACAGAGTGAGTTCCAGGTCAGCCAGAGCTATATAGAGAAACCCTGTCTCGAAAAACCAAAAAAAAAAAAAAAAAGTAAGTGCTTTACAAGCATGCGTTCCTTTGTGCACCTTTACAATCCTGGATTTCAAGTACCACTCTCTCCTGTTTTGATAGATGAAGAAACGAAGATGTGCAGAAATTGAGAAAACTGTCCACAATACAACGCCGACTGGATTTGATCCCAAACAACCCAGGATAACGTGCTGCTAAGCACTGGACTAAGTATCTTTCGATAAATCGATTTATATAACATATTTTCTAAGAAAATAGGCTGGAGTGATGTTTCAGCACTGAAAACCACACACTGCTCTTGCAGAGGACCCTTGGAGGGTTGGTTCCCAGCATCCACATGAGGTAGCTCACAACCTTCCATAATTCAAGTTCTAGAAGACCAGAAGATTCCAGCCTCCACTAGCACCTGAATGCATGAGTAGACACACACACACACACACACACACATACACAGAGAGAGACAGAGACAGAGAGAGAGACAGAGAGAGACACAGACAGAGAGACAGAGAGAGAGACAGAAACAGAGACAGAGAGACAGAAACAGAGACAGACAGACAGGCAGGCAGACAGACAGACAGACAGACAGGCAGGCAAGCAGGCAGGCAGGCAGTCAGGCAGTCAGGCAGACAGACAGACAGACAGAGAGTGTTGTCAGCAGAGGTCTATAACAACCTCCAGAAAGGACCCTTGCTCCACTAAGACAGGCAGAAGCTTCAAATGGAAATGAAAACCACACATAATCCCATCTCTTGATGCTAAGACATCATTGCTCCATCATCGCTCCATCACTGACCCTACACCAATGAAGCACTAGGAAACTTTATTCAGTTAGAAAAGTGAGTCTGTCCACACGTATCACTCCCCAGCTGGTTGCCATCTTTTTGCTTCCAGTGCAAGAAGAGGCAACAGACTGCTAACTTCCAAGGAGGGGGACAAGAACTTTGTTTGTTGCCAGCACCTCCGGTTGAAAACCATTTCTACCAGTTTCAGTTCTGGGAGGCCCCACAGAGGGGGATTGTGAAGGTCTTTCCACTGTGGTCAGCCCATGCTCTCAGAGGAGGGAGAGGAATACTGACTTATTTGTATTCTTTAACCACCTTGGCAGTGACACCAGGCAAGTCTCACCATAAATGAGACATTAGTACACCTAGGGAAAACAGTGACAGAATGTTTACCTTCTTTTAAAAGTGAGCTTTCAGTGCAGTTACTGCTTGGAGGATGGGGAGGGAAGATACAGGCTAGTTGGTAGGAAAGGAGTGGGTATCAGAAGGAAAGACGGCAGGAGTTTGAATATCACTTTATAATAATGATAATCCTTACATTCCTAGCAGTAAGACCATGTATTAAGTGACTCAGTATCAGCATTATATTGGTAGTTTTCAGGGGATCTTTTTAATCTTCCCCACCTCAATATAATCCCCGTGTTGTAAGAGCAGAAGGATGGCTCTAATCATAAAACTTGCTCAATCCACAGAGCCAGCAAATGGGAGAGATGCGATTAGACTGACCCCAGTCGACGTGTTGTCATCTGTGCCTTTTCCATGGCTCCATGTTGGTGGGGGTGGGGTGGGGAATAAGGAAAGGAGTGGCAGGTCTGGGTGTCCAAGGGCCTAGGACACAGCCGCCTTAGCACTTCATCTGAGAGTCCTAAGTAGCCAGGTTGGGAAGGTGCTGCAGGAAAATTTGAACCTAGAGGAGGAGGAACTGACTCAAGATGAGATCACAAATTAGAAACCAGCCCAGAGAAGTGACTGCCACATGCCGCAAGCCAAACCAATGGCCAAATAGAACCTTGTCATCCAGGGTGATGGGAGAAACAGCAGAAACAGGCAGGCTTTGCTGAATTAAATCAGAGCCTGCAATGTGTGTGTGTGTGTGTACATGTGGGAAAGGGGTGCTTCATATATGTGTTTGCAATAAATTATTATAATAAATATTAAGGCCAGAGAACTACTTGAGGTACCATCTACTTTTATTATTATATAATAACATTTATAATAATAATATCTTATATAATAATATAATATAATTATATATTATAATATTATATATAATATTACTATTATAATCATATTATATATAATTATAATATATTATTATTATTACTATTATTATTTTAAACATTTTCTCACTGACCTAGAGCTTACCAAGTGGGTTTACAGGCCAGCCAGCCAAGGATCTGCCCCTCACTGTCTGTAATCCCAGAGATGGGATTACAAATGTGTACCACCACATCCAGCTTTTCTTTTTAACATTAAATTCTGGGGATGGAGCCCGGGTCCTTGTGCTTACAAGGCAAGTACTTATATAGTGAGCCATCTCCCAGTCCTGTAATCTTCCTAGAGGTTTCCAAGACAGAAGACTAGTCCTAGTAAGCTGATATCAGAGATGGAGGAGTGTAACCGTTGGCCTTTCTATGCCTGCCCTAGCTCCCGAATAATGACACGGAGACTATATTTATTGATAAATGCAGTTGGCCTTATAGAAGGCATTGTTTCCTACTAGCTTGTAACTCAATTATCCAGTTTATACTATTCTATGTCTGCCACATGGCTGGTACCTCTCCTCAGTTTCATATGTCCAATTTCTTTGAGTCTCTGTGGCCAATTTTCCCTAGACTGCCTCTTTCCCAGAGTTCCTCTTTCTCTGCTAGATATCCCACCTTCTTTTGCTAATGGACGGTTTTTCATTTTAACCAATCACAAGGTGCCTTAGAGAGGCAAGGAAGGACAGAGATGCATCTTCACACAGAGTGCATATAAACATTATCCCAATGGAGGAGGAAGAAGAGAAGGAGAAGGAGGAGGAGGAAGAGGAGGAGGAGGAGGAATGCTAAGTAAAGCAGAAGCCTATAGCAATAT
This sequence comes from Tokudaia tokunoshimensis, assembly GCA_036184795.1. Lineage (NCBI taxonomy): Eukaryota > Metazoa > Chordata > Mammalia > Rodentia > Muridae > Tokudaia > Tokudaia tokunoshimensis. The sequence goes on from BTHU01000020.1 coordinate 41,484,006, forward strand.
ATCTGTTGACCTTGCTGAGTATTGGATTCTCTATCCTAGGAAAGAAGGTTCCAACAGAGCCTATCACCAGTACAGCCTGAGGTACTCATATAATAGATCTGATAACTCTCTGCACCTCTCAAATGTGACACTAGTTTACTCATCTTCCTGACTTTATCAGAAACTTCCGCATTGAACTCAGGTAACCCAGGAGGCCCCCATCCCTTTCACCAACATCAGGTGAGTGTTGCTTCCTAGCTGAGCTCTGGTTGTTAAAGAGCAAAGTTTGACCAGTCCGGTTGAGAAAAGAAAACTCACTACATAGTAATAACTTTCTTACTGGATTTACATTGGAAAAAAAGCTCATCTCAACATCCAATATTAATTGGGAAAAAAAATCCTAGGACCTAAGATTGACAGAATCTAAGTCAAAATCTTTCTGCTTCAAAACATCTTGATTGAATTGTGTTTCATATAATACATGTTTATGACGACCCCTCTAAGCTAACTATCCATCTGCACAGGCCTTAGAACTGGGTCAGCCAACATGGCATCCGCTAGGCACAGGTGCTGCTGAGGACTTGTATGCAACAGCACTGGTTTGAAAAAATAAGCAGAGAACAGAAGTCTGAGGGTGTAGCTTGCTTATATGGTAGAGTGCTAGCCTAGCATGCAGGAAACCTTGTGTTTGAGATCCCTGGACCACACAAAATGGGTGTGGTGGTACATGCCTGTAATTCTGACACTGGGGTAGTGGAGGCCAGAATTCAAAGTCATCACTAACTATACAGAAAGTTTGAGACCAGCCTAGATTACTAGAGACCTGGGTAAAGAAATAGAGAAAGAGGGAGGGAAGAAAGATATTGAGAGATGAGGGGCAGGGGAGAAGACAAGAGGAGAGGAAGAACAAGTAATTTCTGTGCCTAGGATCAAGTATGTAGTCGCAAGCATAGCAGAAGTATGTTTCATGTGATGCATATGGGACTAAGTCTATGAAACTGGGTTTAGAACAAGAGTGAGTTTGAGGGCCTTATGTAAGTGTGATATCTTGTTTTTCTATGTGGAAGTAGAAAAGGAAGCCAGAGTATCCCACGGAAGATCATCAGCTATATCAACAACACACACTGTTACTTGTGATCTAGTTTGCTTGTTGCTTCTGCAAGATGGGTAAGGAAGCTGTGTTTTTTTTTTAAAAAAAAAAGGGTCATGGACCACTGTCACACATCCGGTGAGTGTGAGTGAGACTTCTGAAATTTTCCTCTCGGGCCACCAGAGGTCTTGTTCATTCACATAGGCAATGCTGTTCTGATGTAGCACGGTCTTCTAACTTCGTCCTTTAAACCTGTTACTGGCTCTCTTGAAAGTGTTGACATTCTTGACAATCACCAGTATGAGTCACAAACACAAGAGAAACAATGCACTTTCCTCACAATCTTCCTCTGTTCATTTTAGCTCAACTGAGCCCTAGTCCAGTTCAATCCCATGACCTTCCCTAAATGATGCCCTTGAACCTCTGGACACAGCCTTGTCCGGCCTCGAGTATTAATAGATGAAATCCCAATGTGGCCGGATGGATTTGCTGGTTAGAATCCGAGACTCTGGAAAACAGCTTAGAGCGGACTTTAAAATAGCAACTGGGGAACAAACACATCAGTGACACAGGGTGGCTAAGGATGTGTGGCAAACAGACATTTATTCAGGAAAATAAAACACCGGTGACAGTTTTAAAATCCTCATCAAAACACTTTTTGTCTGAAGGCAATGTTTTTACAGTTCCTATTCCCTGCCTATAAATGTGTGTTCCTTCTTAAATAGCCCTTTCATAAGCCCAGCCCAGGACACAAGTGGATTTCATCATTTGGATTAACGAAAAAAGGAACTGCTCAGCCTCTAAGAAAAGGGAGACTGAAGGGACCACCACTCCCACTCTCTTTGATGTCTGTATTGATCTGGGTCTTGTTTTGTTTTGTTGCTTGTTGCTTGGTTTGTTTTAAGGCTCCCAAAATTTAAATTTAGATTTTTTTATTGAAGTTTTGAAGGTGAGGACTTACCTAAATGGACAGGCCATGCCTGACGTCATGTGTGATAGGATAAAAACCTTTAGCTCAAGAGCATATACAGATTCAATATTTCCTAAGATCTCCAACCCCCCAATAACTCCCACATCTCCATCTCTTCCTCTTAGTCAGTCACCCAGCAAGTTAATCTACTTATTTTCCTGAAGGGGTGGGACAAACTTGGAATCTTTGCAAGAAGGGGGGGTGGGCAGCGAAATTGGGAGCTGGAGAGATAGCTCAACAGTTAAGAAAGAGCATTTGTTGCTCCTGTGGGGGGCTCCTGTGGGGACCCAAGTTTAATTTCCAGCACGCACAAAGGTGCTCACAACCATCTGTATCTGTAGTTCCAGTTCCAGAGGATCTGACTTTTTCTTCTACTCTCCTCAGGTACTAGGCATACAGGTAGTGCACATACATACATGTGCTGGATCGTGTCATGTCCACTTGACACAAGCTGAAGTCTTATAAGAAGAGGGAGGCACCATTAAGAAAATGCCTCCGTAAGATCAGGCCATAGGCAAGACTGTGGGTCATTCTGTTTAATTAGTGATTGATGGGGACGGACCCAGCCCACTGTGGGAAGTACCATTCCCTGGGAGGATGATCCTGAGTTCTATAAGATCCTAAGTTTTAAGCAAGCCAGGGGAAGCAAGCTAGTAAGCCGTACAGCTCTGTGCTTTCCTCAGCATCAACTTTCTTCAGGTTCCTGCCCTATCCTGACTTCCTTTGCTGATGAACTGTAACTTGGAAGTGTACATCCCATAAACCCTTTCCTCACAGCTATGAAGACCCTAACTGGGACAATACATGAAAGCAAAAAACATACGCACATAAAGTGAGACAAATACATTTATTTAGCCTTTTAAAGCTAAAGCAGTGTTTCCAACTGTGTCTGGCCCCAGGGCTGAGCACCTTTCTTCAGATATTGAGAGCTCCCCCACCCCACCACCCCCAGGGCTCAGAGTCGTAACCTCTTAGCAGGATTCCAAGTTTGGACAGACCTGTATCCACAGGGTACTTCTGTGGGTTGAGGTGCTGTAATCTTCTGCTCACGGGCCTCATTGGTTGGGAAGGCAGGAGAATTGGCAGGAAACAGAATTGCAGCGGCCTTCTACACATTTTTAAGTATTTATTAAGCAAATGCTATACAGCAAGGATTGTACTGGATATGTAACCAAGCTCACCGACCCAGGATCTAGCTTATAGATATCCAGCAAGTGGTTCGAGGAAACAAACCAAGTCCTGGGTGACTATCAAACTGTGATGGGAAGTAGCAGAGTGGGGACCTCTTAGACTTTACATAGAAAGCCCGGGAGTAGAGGTGACATCGTGACATTGAATTCAGACCCAAAAGGGAAAGAACCAGGCACACTATAGTTCAAGGGGGGGGGGTGGAGGGAGGAGTGCGTAGAAGGCCAGAGGTAAAGCGTCTTGAAAGACTCAGTGAGGATTGGGGAGTAGATCACTAGTTATGATTAAAGTGATCATCAGACGTAACCCAGACTTATAAAAAGAAAGAAAGCATTCTTTGTGACCTGAGAGTGTCACCAGGAAGAGCTAGGTGAGCGGACGGTAGCAGATGAGCCTCATAAACAAAAATAGAGATCGGATTGGGCTTTTAAATTTAACTCTGTCAGAGAAAGCTCTGTCTCAGCAAGGCTGTGGGGGTGGGAATCATGGGGCACAGAAGGTAGTGGGAATGGAGTGTTTATGGGCTGAGGCCAGACTCAAAGGTAACTTCCAGGGCTCTGATTGGCCCATTGAGTGGATGATAAAGACATTCACTTTGCTGGGGAAGACAGGGACAGAGAATGGGCCTTTCTTTTTTAATTCATAGGGAGAGAAAAAGAGTTGGGTTTTTGTTTTTTGTTTTTGTTTTTTGTTTGTTTGTTTTTTGTTTTGTTTTGTTTTGTTTCGGTTTGGTTTGGTTTTTTGAAACAGGGTTTCTCTGTGTTGCCCTGGCTGTCATTGAACTCACTCTGTAGACCAGGCCTCACATGCGAAATGCTTCTAAGACCCTAAACCAGAGGTGTCATGTGGGAAAACAGATATAAGAACTGGGATGGGGAGATTAAAGTTGAGCTGGTGATGGTTAAGGGAATCTAGGACCGTGGTTCTCAACCTTCCTAATGGTGCATCCCTTTAATACAGCTCCTCATGTTATGGTGACTCCAACCATAAAATTGTTTTCATTGCTACTTCATAAGTGTCATTTTACTACCGTTGTGAATCATAATGTAAATGTCTGATATGTAGGATATCTGATATATGTGACCCCTGTGAAAAGGTCATTCACTCCTGTATTGGCTGGTTTGTGTGTCAATTTGACACAGGCTGGAGTTATCACTGAGAAAGGAGCTTCAGTTGGGGAAGTGCCTCCCTGAGATCCAGCTGTGGGGCATTTTCTCAATTAGTGATCAAGGTGGGAGGGCCCCTTGTGGGTGGTGCCATCTCTGGGCTGGTAGTCTTGGGTTCTATAAGAGAGCAAGCTGAGCAAGGCAGAGGAAGCAAGCCAGTAAGACACATCCCACCATGGCCTCTGCATCAGCTCCTGCTTCCTGACCTGCTTGAGTTCCAGTACTGACTTCCTTTGGTGATGAACAGCAGTGTGGAAGTGTAAGCTCAATAAACCCTTTCCTCCCCAACTTGCTTCTTGGTCATGATGTTTGTGCAGGAATAGAAACCCTGACTAAGACAAATGCCCAAATCGATCTCAACCCATAAGTTGAGACACTCTGGTCTAGGGGATTTGAGCATCCAAGCAGAGAAAGTTTAATGAACCAAGATGGCCAGCTTTAGTGAAGCCCTATTGTAGGATACTAAATCTGTGAATATTCATTTGTTCATGCCCATAAAATGGGCAGTACTAATGAATAGCAAATCTTTCCAGATACACTTCAGACTTCAGCTTACAAGTGATATGTGAGTGTTCATTCACTGAGCATAACAAATACACCACACTGATTCAAAATGTTAGCAGTAGGAAAAACTATCCTTGTAGGCACAGGGAAGGTAGCAAGACATGAGGGAAGTCTTTGTACTTTGCGCTCAACATTTCTGTAAATTTAATTCTGCTCTATTAAAACATTCTACTGGGACTGGAGAGTTGTCTCAGTGATTAAGAGCACTTGCTGCGCTTGCAGAGGACGGATGTTCAATTCCCAGCACTTTGCCTCAAAGTTCATAGCTGTTACTCCAGTTCTAGGGGAGCCAACACCCTCTTCTGGTCTCTGTGGGCACCAGGCATGTACGTGATGCACACAGGTATGTGCAAGCAAACCACTCATGCACATAGAACAATAATCTTTAAAACTTAAAAAAAAAATTCCAGGGCTGGAGAGATGGCTCAGTGGTTAAGAGCACTGATTGCTCTTCCAAAGGTCCTGACTTCAAATCCCAGCAACCACATGGTGGCTCACAACCATCCATAATGAGATCCGACGCCCTTTTCTGGTGTGTCTGAAGACAGCTACAGTGTACTCACATATAATAATAAATAAATTTTTGCCAGGCAGTGGTGGCACACGCCTTTAATCCCAGCACTTGGGAGGCAGAAGCAGGCAGGTTTCTGAGTTCGAGACCAGCCTGGTCTACAGAGTGAGCTCTAGGACAGCCAGGGCTGTACAGAGAAACTCTGTCTTGAAAAAACAAAAACAAAAAGAAAATTCCAAAATTCTAAGATAAATAAACCCCACTAACTTGAAAAGAAGGAAGCATAGAATTTTGGATCAGACTCAGAAAAACGAAAAACAAAAACATATAAAAGGTATTGGAAGCTTTCTTGGAAACAAAGAGCCTTAGAAAACTATACATTTATTTAGGAGGGAAAAAAAAGATACCTCAGCTTACAAGGGCCGTATGAGGGCAGCGAAGTGAAAAGATATAAGGCTTTTCATTCTTGTTTGGCAACTTGAATTTTCTGCCCTCTGAGGAAAAGATTTGAAAAGATGGCAAAGAGCATTTTGACCCATTGTGAAATCGATGTTTCCTTTACACATTGACCTTTTCCCCACTCACTCGAAGCTCTTTCTCACAGTCCAGGCCTTCTGGAGTCAGTGACAATGAGACCACAGTGTCATCTCAGGCCCCCGGTAATCTTACTGATGATAGACAAGATCACTTAGCCTTCTAGATTCATTTTCAATCATGAGCAACAGAGGGAATCCCTGCCTCACATACAAACTTGCTATAAAAAATAAAATAGCTGGACATCGGGGCCATCCTGGGTTACACAGTGTCAGGCCATCCTGGGTTACACAGTGTCAGGCCAGCCAGGGCTACAGAGTAAAACCCCATCTCAAAAAGAGTAATGTGCGGGGCCTGGAGAGATGGATCAGTGGTTAAGAGCACTGGGTGCTCTTACAGAATACCCGGGTTTGGTTCCCAGCACCCACACAATGGCTCACCAACCAACATCTGTAACTCCAGTTCCAAGGAACCCAATGCCGTTTCCTGTCATCTGTGGGTGCCAGGCATGAAAATGGTGCAGAGACATACAGGCAAGCAAAACATAATATACAAATACATTTTAAGATAGCAGCGTATAAAGTTGTGACGGTGGTAGAACATTTGCCTAGCCAGTGAGGTTCCAGGGTTATCCCAAGCTCTGAAAACAGAAAGATGGCATCCCATTCCCTAATTCCATAATTCGTACACACAATGCTTAAAGGTAGGGATGGATCTTCAGTATTCCCTGCTGTAAGTTGTGCCTATTGGTTGTTGTTGGGACACTCCCAAACTACATATTAAGGGCTTTACAGTTGTTCCCTCATTCAATCCTTCCTTTAGCCTGTAAAGCAGGCATTCATAGCCCCATCGATAAACTGCGAGAAGGTGATTTGCCCAAGGTCACACAGCTGATAAATGGCAAAGTGTGGTTCAACTAGAGTCCTGCCTCCATCTATACCTCAAAGGGTGATTGAAGAAGATACCCGACGGCCTTTACCCACGTGTGTATATGTATGGGTATCCACACATATGTCCACCTGAGAAGCTCAACCTGTAGTCCACCAGTGCCCTCAGATGCTACACACGAAGTCCCCATTGGCACAAAGAGCCAACGTTGTGGGTGACACATTTATAGTTTACTGCATACTTACAGTGCTAAGCTGTCAGGTTTTTCCATCCCTGTGGTTCAATCTATCTGAGCACCAATGTGCTCTTACAAAGGAGCTGTTGCTGGGTGGAAATGGTGAAGGATTGGATCGATTTTCCTCACACACAGGAGGAAGACTCACTTCTTGCTTGACAAGCCTTCAGATATTTCAGATGAGCAACACAGACCTCCATTTGCTAAGCAAAGATGATTCCATCTAGAATCTATCTCCGGCTCTGAGATTCCATCTTGATCATGCCTGTAGAACAGTCTGTTGTTTTTGACAAGCCTGCCTATTCTCGGTACATTTTTTTTGTATGTGTATGTGTGTGTATGTGGTGGACATATGTGTGGGTACCCATACATATACACACATGTGTAAAGGTCATTGGGTATCTTCTCCAATCACCCTTTGAGGTATAGATGGAGGCAGGACTCTAGTTGAATCCCACTTTGCCATTTTAACCAGTCTGGTCATACAGTTTATTCTAAGGATTTCCTGTTGCTATCACTCCTGTGTTAGGGTTACAGGTGGGCTGCCCAACTTGCTTTTACCGGGGCCTTGGGTATCTAAACTCTGGTCTTTGTGCTTGTACAGGAAGCCTTTTGCATACACCATCAATTCCATCCTGCCCCACCCCTACATAACATACTTATAACTGATCGTTCAGCTAAGAACAGTTAAAGTCTTTCATTATCTTTCTCTATTTACTTCCAAATTTTTACTATTTTTGTATATGTTAGGGGTTTTGCACACATGTACAGATATGTGCACACGTGTACGAGTCCCCTAGAGTTGGAGTTATGGCACTTTGAGCCACCAGACATGGGCTCTCAGAGCCGAATGGGGCCCTCTGCAAAAGCAGTGATCGCTCTTAACTGCAGAGCATTCTTTACAGCCCCTAGTTGCATTCCTCTACTTCTTATATAATTCTCTTGACAGTGTGAGTTCGAGTGTCTGGAGAAGCTTCAGGAAGAAGTGTTTGATGCTAGGGATTTGAGAGATAACCATGATTAATACTTTGTGTTAATTCTTATAGAAGCCATGACTGTTTTCTTTTTAGTTTAAGCTGCTTCTAGGTGTATAATAGTGTGTGTGTGTGTGTGTGTGTGTGTGTGTGTGTGTGTGTGTGCACGTACGAGTGCTTAGGCATGTGCAAATGGGTTAAAAGGATAACTTTCCATGGGGTGTCATTTCTCACCATCCAATTTATTTGAGATGGTGACTTGTTTTTTATTGCTGAATACTCTGGGCTAGCTCGACCGCTCCCTTCCAGGCATCCTCTGTCTCACCTCCTGTCTTTCCAAGGGAGCATTGGGGTTACAGATACCTAATACCCAGTCTGTTTTTACAAGAGTTCTGAGCATACACTTTACCCACGGAGGCATCACCCCGACATCAAGCCCTTATATTTACTTTTTACTTTGAGACAAAGTCTCACTAAATTATCCAGACTGGCTTTGAACTCACACTATAGCCAAGCCGTGTGCCTAAAACCTTTGTCAGCCTCCTGAATAGTGAGATTATAGACCTGATCCACCAGGTACTATTGTTGGACTGTCTCTGACCCAACAGCTTCCTAATAACGACACAGAGATTTATTATTTATTTATGAAAGCTTAGGCGCTATAGCTTAGGCTTGTTCCCAACCAGCTTGTATAACTTGATAACCAGTTTATACTAATCTACCTTGGCCATGTGGCCTGTTTTTTTTTTTTTGGTTTTTCGAGACAGGGTTTCTCTGTGTAGCCCTGGCTGTCCTGGAACTCACTTTGTAGACCAGGCTGGCCTTGAACTCAGAAATCCGCCTGCCTCTGCCTCCCAAGTGCTGGGATTAAAGGCGTGCGCCACCACCGCCCGGCTGGCCTGTTACTTCTTATTCAGTCCCTATACATCTGACTTCCTCTGTGACTGGCTGGCGAATCCCGCCCCCACCCATCCTCCCCCAGAAACCCCTCCCCCACTCTCGATTCTTTTCAGAGTTCCTCTTTCTGCCCATATGTTCTCCTTTCCTCTCCTGCCCTGCTATATAGGTCATCAGTTGTTTATTAAACCAATCAGAAGGTGATGGAGAAGAATGTTTATGAAACACTGAAACAGATGATGCTTCATAAAAATAATACCGAAGTGGAGACCGGATTCGGCTCTCTACTGGTACAGAAATCAACATTTTAATAATACAAAAACAACCTTTACACAGTGCGTAAGAAGATTATCCCAGCACGGTACAGTTTAGAAATACAATTACTGATGCACTGACAAGACTTTAACAGAAGGCAAATTTATATTTCATAATGAGCTATCTGCATCTATCGTTGCTGTAGATCTGATGCCTGAACTCAACCAGAACAACACAGACATGGGAGTGTGTAGACACATGAGTGTTCAGTCTTGACTTAAACGTACAGTGGCATTGGAAATTGTAGCAAATATCTCTAATCCAGCCCTTGGGAAGTAGAGCCAGGAGGATCATGACATCAAGGTCATTTTTAGCTATCTAGCAAGTTTGAGGCCAATCTGGATTATGTGACACTGCCTTCAAATTAAGCTAAAACAAAAATTTTAGATTTTATTTCAAGACAAAGTTTCTCTGTGTAGCTTTGGCTGTCCTGGAACTCTGTAGACTGGTCTGGCCTCGAACTCAGGGATTTCTCTGCCTCTTTCTGATGAGCACTGGGATAAAAGACATATTACCACTGCCCGGCTTTAGTCTTAAAAATAAAGATAAATAGGCCAGGAAGATAGCTCTGGAGGTAAAAGTGCTTGTCACCAAGACTGAAGAACTGAGTCTCATCCCTGGGTCTACACCACAGAAGGGGTGGAAAGAGACAGGTGACTCCTGCAAGTTGCCCTCTGACCTCCATGTGTGTTTCTGACATATACATTCTCTCTCTCTCTCTCTCTCTCTTCCTTTCCTTCTTTCCTTCTTTCTTTCTTCTTTCTTTAAAGATTTTATTTTATGTATATGAGTACACTGTAGCCATCTTCACACACACACCAGAAGAGGGCATCAGATCGCATTCCAGATGGTTGTGAGCCACCATGTGGTTTCTGGGAATTGAACTCAGGACCTCTGGAAGAGCAGTCAGTGCTCTCCAGCCTGACATGCACATTTTCATACACACACACACACACACACACACACACACACACACACACGTACAAGTCCACACAATGCCTACGCAGAAACTACACTGATGGGATTTAAGCTTTCTTTTGGCTGGGGCGTCATGGTGTTAGCTTTATTTTATGGTGCTGCAAGTTGAACCCAGTGTCTCCCATCTGCCAGGCAAGCACAGCGCCACTGAGCAACATCCTCAAACAATTTGGCCGCTTTAAAAAACAAAAACAAAAACAAAAAACCCCAAAACTTTTAAAAGTGAATTGGATCTACTTTCCAGCTCTTGAATACACTTCTGAGCTTTAAACGAAGGCCTGTATACTGGATCTTTACAGAGATTTTAAGCTTCCTAGATGTTGATGTATATATGTGTGTGTGTATATTATATATATATATTTTTTAAAGCAAATCTTTTTTTAACTCACACATACTCTGAAAAGGCAAATCACTGGGAAAATGCAAACAGAATAAAAATAAATGAATCTGGAGCCCAGCGTGAGGTGTGAGAACAGGGGACCTCCTTATGCCATGGTTGGAGGAACATTCCGGCCTCTCGTCAGCAGGCTTCTAGCCAACCTTGCAGCTCCTTTATATAAAGCCAGCCCCTAGCAGCCCAGAGCAAGATGTGGTTTCACAGCCTCCCTGCTCCCTAGCTGCTTCAGAGTCGCTGACCAAGTGACCAGGCTGGCCTGTCCTGGAGCCATGGCAAAGAACGGACTTGTCATTTGTATCCTGGTGGCCAGCTTACTCCTGGACCAGACCAACAGCTACCCATCCCGGGTGAAAGCCAGGAAACACAGCAAACGCCGTGTGAAAGGTAATGGGACTTTGCTGCCCAGCAAAACCCTAGGCTTATTCAGGGTGGGGAAGGTGTTGGACAAGGCATGTATCCAAACTGCACCAGGAGACCATCCTATCATAGTGTGTGGGTGTATGGCTTTGCAAGGGATCTGGTGACCTTTGGAGTCTCCGGAGAATTTGCTATTTAAAGAAAACATGTACTAGGATTTTTTAATTGAAAATAATCTCTTATAAAAAAAAGTATGCATGTCTGTTGTCCGTTGAGTTTTGATAATGTGGAACATTTCTGAGCTAGAGCTTACACAGACCTGTGGGCATCTGCCATTATGGGTGATAGGAAAGCAATAAACTGATTAGTGGTGCTCTGTGATCTCCTGGGTATTAAACCTATTCAAATATATTTGTAACTCCCCCCCCCACTACGATCTCATTAAATGAGATGGCAGGGGCAGCTGTGGCTTCCTTTTGACCCTGTCCATCCTGTCACTTTATTTCACCACCTCTGTCAGTCGTGGGAAAGGTGTTGAAACCAGGTATCTAATTTTTCATATCATGAAGTCGAGTCTGTCTCTTCAACTTAAGAACCTGTTAACACACAATCAGATAGAACTTAAAGATACTTTGACATAGAATTCACTCATGGAGCAAAGCTAGATCTGAGGGGGCTTAAACTAGGCTAAGAGTCAAAAAAATTTTTTTCAAAGTTTGAAAGAGCAAAGACACCTGCTTTGGGTTGAGTCAGAAGAGAAATAAATGCATTAGGAGCCAGTGATGCCTTATCTCAGCCTCGGAGGCATTTTCCTAACAGGATGTTACAACATAAATCTCATGGCATGGTTGCATTACCACAGTCACTTTCTTCAAAGCAAAACCAAGAAGTAAGGGGTGACTGGCTCACTTGGGATGTGGAGGCAGGAGGATCAGGATTTCAAAGTCTTCTTTGGATAGGGAGGATGAGGTCTCAAAAAGGCACACAGGAAAACCAACAAAGTCTATGTTCTACCTGTCACAAACGGCTGGTGGATCCACTTATGTTTTTCCTTTTTTGTCTTTCTTTCTTTATTTTCTGCTTTTGTTTTTGTTTTTTTTTTGAGTCAGGGTTTCTCTGTGTAGCCCTGGCTGTCCTGGAACTCACTCTGTAGACCAGGCTGGCCTCAAACTCAGAAATCTGCCTGCCTCTAGTTGCAAACATATCTTAACCATCACACACCGCACCGCACCCCCCTCCCCCCAAGTAATAGCCAGCCTTTACTTTCAGATCTAATAAAACTCAGGTCTACAAGAAGTAAAGCAATCATCTTAGATTATAGAACAAAATGCAAAAGCTAAGGCAGGAGTGGCCATGCACTCTTTATAATCCCAGCACTTGGGAGGTGGAGAACATGAGTTCAAGAACAGTCTCAACAGATTTAAGGGTAGTCTGGGTTTCATTAAGACCTTGTCTCAAAAATGCAAAACCACCACCACCAACAACAACAACAACAAAAAGCAAAAGCCAACCCCTCAATCTTTACCCAGAATTATCTACTGTTACTACCAGTAAATAACTACATCTCGATGGGCATTGCAAATATTTGACAGGTAAATAAACTTATTTCATGTGTTCAATCTTGGATAGCTATACATGTAAGCACGTTTCACTCATTTTAACAGCTAGATATGTTACTTTATTGTTTGGGGAGGCTCTGACATCACTGGTTCTTTCTCAGCAACTTTTATATAGTTTCTGGTATGTCTCTCTCTGACACAGTGGAACTCATGAAGTCCCTTTTTGCGCATATGTCTGTCCTGGCACTAAGATACTGTGGTATACCTCCTAGAAGTGGCATGCTATTAATCAGCTTCTCTAATAGTCTCTTCAAATGACATCACCAATCTATGCTTTTCTCCCTCCACCCAACACCCACCTGACCAAGGTTCCACTGGAAATGTTTGTTGTGGGTTTTTCCTATCCTGAATCTGATACTGTGTAGCCACAATCACAAAAGAAAAGGAGACATTTTCAGAGACTCAAAATGGCAACAGCAGTTAAGCACCAAGTACAAGCGCTCCCTAAGTACTTACTTCATGGCTTTCAACAAATTACAAGTTACACTAATGAATAAAATACACCTTTTAGAGTGAGCTAGCTCCTCGGGGCATTCCTTCTGTTCTTCCACCTGAGCGATGGTGATTGGAAGGGAATGGAAGCCACCAAGTCACTCAGGAGATGACTGTCATAATGATCTCCCAGGAGCCTAATAGTAACAGTGTGTCTTCCTGCTAATGATAGTGTTTACAGCTACTTATTTAAATACAAAGGAGCGGGAAGCTGAGGGGGTTGAAATGTGTGTAGCTGATTGCTTGGGAGTTGGAAGCAAGCTCTCAGTGGGCTTTGCAAACCTGGTCCCGATAGTTGATGGGTTTGCATCTTAAATGCCCCCTTTGTTTATTCCAGTTTGAATGGTCTCACAGGATAAAATTTTTGGGCAATTGTATTTCTGAGCTGAGTTGTTGGACGCTTAAGAACTGATGTACAATATAAACAGAAATAAGGGTTGAGGGGAGAGGGGTACTGAATACCCTAGAAGACAGTTTCCTGGTCCAAATGTGGAACCATCTGGCTTGTGTAAGGGGACAGAGGATTAAGGTAGTGGATTTTATATTGTCCTAAGAAATCACTGGGACACAAAACTGATTTTCTTGTGTGTGTGTGTGTGTGTGTGTGTGTGTGTGTGTGTGTATGCGTGTGTGTGTGTGTGTGTTGGTATGTGTTCACAAGTGTGCACATGCATATGGAAGCCAGAGGACAGTCTCAAATATCGTTTTTCAGGTGTCATCCACCTCCACCTCCACTTTTTTTTTTTTTTACATAGAAGTCTCTTTTCTTGGCCAGGATTTCTGACAATGGACTCTGCTGACTAGCCAGGGTGTCTCAGGAGTCTGCCTATGTCTGCTCCCCAAGATGGGATTATAAGCATACTACCTTGTCTAGCTTTGTTTGCTAAACTTGGCTTCTCTTGTGTCGTGAGGCAAGCATTTCACCGGCCAAGCCACCTTCCTAGTCCACAAACCCGAGTCTCTATCTGCCAGCCCCATAAGGGACAGCTGGGGATGATTCCTAACCATTTTTACGTGTCATCTCCACGTCCACGTGCCTCATTTGCTTGGTTTCCTTATCCACGATTAGGGGGGACAAGGGGGTGGAAGCAGCTGTTTTGCAGATCAGAGGACTAGAGAGAATGGGAGAAACCAGGGACTCCCGCGTTTGAGCTCTGCATTTTACAGACTGGAGACCTTCAGCGCGTGAAGTCAGCTTCTTCTGTTTCTCTGCATGCTCCTCTGTGAGCTTCCAAACTCTACCACAGGGACGGCAAGAGACGTGATCTCATGGCCTAGCATGTATGGCGTCTTTTAATATATTTATGTGTCATATTTGGTATGGTTTGTCACAGTTCCTAGTGGTCACTAAGACAGTCCTCATTCTTTTACAATCTAGATTTAGCCAGAGCTACTCCCTCACTTACAGCTGAGGCTAGCCAAAGAGATTTTGGTACCATCTAAGAACATTCAAGCATATATAACTGGAACTAGGGATTTAGAGGGCTAGCAGAGCCCTTGCCTAGCATGCATAAGATATGAGAGCCTGGGTTTAGTTTCTAATAGCGCCAAAAAGGGAGGGGGGAGAAGAATGTAAGGCAGGGAAAAGAAGCAGGAAAATGAGGCGGATGGAGAACAAGGAATAAGGAGAAATGGTTGGTGGCGATGCTCCCATAGGTAAGCTTTCAATGGTCCAAGCCGAGAGCCACGGCGCCTCCACCAGACCTCATCACTAAGGGGCCCAGGGTGAGAGAGGTAAGGCCCAGTAAGTGTGGTTCCTGGCACTCACCCACCAATGCCCTTAGCTCAGCTCATTCACCTTCATCCTCCACTAACAAATGACATCAACCTTTTTATATTTCATAAAATACGCGCTCCAAACGGAGCACATCACGCACAGGGAAAAATCGTGGATAAGGAAACCAAGCAAATGAGGTAAGTAAAATGCAGATGGTGCTCTGAAGGAAGGTGGACAAGGTTCAGGAAAGATCAGTAGTGGGGATGCCGCTGTCAAGGGTGGACAAGTGTTCCCAGGACACACAGCCGAGCTGCGTAATGAGAGATGAGAGCAGAAGCCATCCTCAAAGTCCCAGGGGACATTCTCATGCAGTTTCTCTTCACGAATTGGTCGCAGTGCGCATGCGCGTTTGGCGTGGCTGCAACAGACCCATGCCTTGGATTCTGCATTACAAAGCTGCTTTCTCCCCCCCCCTTTTTAACATCTCTGTTTTGTTCTAATCGAACGTTTTCCATCCCACACCCTACCCTACCCCACCCCACCAATGTCCCCTAGAAAAGGATGGTGACCTGAAGTCTCAAGTTGAAAAGCTGTGGCGAGAAGTCAATGCCTTGAAGGAAATGCAAGCTCTGCAGACAGGTGAGAGGTCCTCTTCACCGGCGTCTGGTCCTGAAGGGTAGTAGAAGAGAATCAGCTATTGCCCAGGATTGAATTCATCCAGACTGCTTGCTGAGTCCCGGGGTTTGTCTGCTTGTTGAAAAAACCAAAATGAAACAAAATAAAAACTTTGGTAGCTGGTGGAAGCGTTGGTTAGAGGATGGCTCACACCTTTGATCCCAGCACTTGGAGGTAGGCAAATCTCTGAGTTTGAGGCCAGCCTGGGCTATAGAGGAGTTCCAGAACAGCCAGGGGTACACAGAGAACCCCTGGTTTTTTTGGGGGGGGAGGTAGCTTAAGAGTACATGTTATTTATTTTAATTTAGAAATTTTAAATTATTTTATGTGTACTGGTATTTTGCTCAATGAATATATGTGTATATATACATATACATACATATATACATATAAACATATACACATACATCATATACATGTATATGTGTATATGTATATATACACACACACACACACACACTATATATATATATATATATAATTTTTATCTCTGCACCATGTGCATGCTGTACCCATAGAGGTCAGAAGAGGCATTGAATCTCTGAGCCATCTCTCTAGCTCTTGTTTAATATTTTGAGACAGGTTCTCTTATTTCCAAGACTGACCCAGAGTTCACTATGGGGTGGAGGATGACTTTCAATTCCCGATTGATCCTCCCACTTCCAACACCAGAGAGCTGAGGCCACAGGGCCTTGTGTCTGTGGTGCAGAGGACTTAACCCAGGGCTAATAAGTGAATGGTCTGCTAACTGAGGGAAATCCTGAGCCCTTAAGAGGCTGTTTTAGGCCCTAGGGGAATAGATAGCTGAGTTAGCGAAGTACCTGCTGTGAAAGCATAAAGAACTGAGTTCAAATCTCAGCAGGCACAGAAAGGGGCTTACTGCCAAGCCTGACAACCTGAGTTTGATTCCTGGGCCACATGTAATGAAAGGAGAAAACAGAATCCTACCTGTTGTCCTCTAACAGCCAAATATTCTGTGGCTGTGTACAACACACACACACACACACACACACACACACACACACACACACACGGGGGTGAACAGGGAGCCTGTGGCCTGTGTCGAAAAGCAAGCAAACTAAATTAAGCAAAGTAGGGGAAAACCCACTATCTCTTTGAGTTTTTGTCTTTGTTTCTTTATTTCTTCCTTTCTTATCTTTCCTTCCTTCCTTCCTTCCTTCCTTCCTTCCTTCCTTCCTTCCTTCTTTTCTTATTGTTTTTGTTTGGTTGGTTTTGGTTATTGTTTTTGGACAAGATCTATATATGTAGGGCTCACTGGCCTGGAACTGCCTACATAGATCAGGCTTACCTCAGGTGCTGTCTCAGTCTCTCAGTGCTCCAGTCATAGACATGTCCCACCACAGGTGGCTTGTGTTTGCTTTTTAAATTATTATAAAATTGTATTCCCTTCTAAAAGTCCAAAAGGAACCCACCATGCAGTTCCTTACGTAAACTAGGCTACAAATTATATCAAAGTGGCCCAGGTTTAAGGTTATGTTTTGAGTCATATGTGGCTCTGAATTCATTATATGCTCCCTAATCCCTTTGGGGGCATGTCAAGTTGTAAGTAACAATTTGTCTAAACCTGATAAATGTGGATAACACCACTGTGTTGTGGGGTTGCTGACGTTGCATGTGGTTTTCATTGTGTCTGGCACCAACAGAATCATCAATGGTAAGTCATCACTGTCAACCCATTAATCATTACACAAATGTTTACCAGCTCTTGCCGGCCCAGTATTAGGCATACCATGCACAAAAGGCACCTTATGACATCACCAACTTTCTCATCTTCACAGTCTGTCTTCGAGGTACCAAAGTTCATAAGAAATGCTACCTTGCTTCAGAAGGCCTCAAGCATTACCACGAAGCCAA
This sequence comes from Tokudaia tokunoshimensis, assembly GCA_036184795.1. NCBI lineage: Eukaryota > Metazoa > Chordata > Mammalia > Rodentia > Muridae > Tokudaia > Tokudaia tokunoshimensis. The sequence continues at coordinate 41,501,427 of BTHU01000020.1, forward strand.
CGAAGACTGCATTTCCAAGGGAGGAACCCTGGTTGTCCCCAGGAATTCCGACGAAATCAATGCCCTTCGAGACTATGGTAAGAGGAGTCTGCCAGGTGTCAATGACTTTTGGCTAGGCATAAATGACATGGTCACAGAAGGCAAGTTCCTCGATGTCCACGGATTTGCTGTCTCCTTCCTCAACTGGGACCGCGCCCAGCCAAGTGGTGGCAAGCGGGAAAACTGTGTCCTGTTCTCCCAGTCAGCTCAGGGGAAGTGGAGTGATGAGGCCTGCCGCAGTAGCAAGCGGTACATTTGTGAGTTTATCATCCCTTAAGAAGTCCCTCCTCAGCATCCTCCCAAGTAAGACTGGTCATGATAAATAAGCTGGTAGGTCCCCTCGATAAACTCAGATTTTACATTTACTAATTGCAGAATCGAAATGTCAATATTGGTATTCGTAGGTATGCAGAGACAGGCCATGCTTCTACCATAGCTCATTATAATATTATTCTTCATAGGACAAAAGGGATCAGAAAAAAAGGGATCAGAAAATAATGACCCAGACACAGTAAGAAAGGAACTTCTGACAACGGGCAGTCAAATTGTCTCCCACTCTTCTAGTCTCTCTCAGGTGAATAGACCTGACCTTCTTAAAAAAAAAAAAACTCATGATTCTTCAAGACAGAAAAGCATGGCATATTTCTCTTTAAAATTTAGTCCTGATAGGAACACATTTGAGGAATGGTCATTGGTTGATTTTCTGGCTATGTGAACATTACAGTATACCCTACAGGAATGAACCCTGACATTGTAGGGGCAAAACTCCAGGTGGCCTCTAGATGGCCTCAAGACATAGAGTAGACTCAAGCTGCATGAGGCCTCTACTGGCAAAACGTGGCAGGCTTTCAGAATATAGTTCTCTCAGTACACAATAAAACAACGGTTGGAAACGCAGCCGAGTACCGAGTATGCTCCCTTTCCATCACTTTAATAAGATAGCTGACACAGACACGTGTGAAACAAAGTAAGGTTTATTTAGCTTGTAATTGTAGTGACTCGAGGTCAAAGGTTAAGCTGCCCCAGTGAATTGGCCAATGGAGAGCGTGGCAGATGGTGGCAAACACAAGCAATCACATCTCAATGCAGAGCAAACATAGGATGCGCATGGTCTCCTTCCAAAGCAGTGTCTCCAAGTCACCCAAGGACATCTCCACCTGCTTAAAGCACACAATACTTTTCAAAATTGTCACACCGTGGTCTTCCGTGGGGACAGAAGCGATCAAACTACCTTCAGCCATAGTGTAAGATAAGCATATAAACCAACGCACTGTCCTTTGTTGTCAAGGATTGTGAGCTGTGCTCAGTCACAGCGTTCAGCTTTATGACTTGTGCTGTGCTAAGTTTGTATTTAGCACTGCCACCAAGAACATGCATCAAATTTGCGATGGGAGGACACCAACAACGGGTCTAGGCAACATAAAATTTTTATTTCCATCACAGACTTATGGGACCACCATCAAATATGCAGTTTGTTAAAGTCAAGATATAGTGTAGTGTGTCGATATATTTGGTTGACGAGAATGTCCCAAGTCAGAGATTCCAGGGTGCTATACAATCTGTAACTTTTTGGCATGATGCTTAATTTCCTCCACCCTCTTAGCCTATGGTCCTTGCTTTCAGTTGCCAGCCATATCTCCTGGTGGGATGTGAATCTTCTTTGCCACATCAGAGCAGGGATGACTGACAAGATTCTCATCTAACTCTTCAAATTCCCCGACTCTGGCTTTCTTAAAGGTTCCTAGTCGAGACCCCAACCCTCCCCACTCCCCGAGTCAGCATATATTTGATAATTTCTCCTCTCGGTATTCTATACTAGTTTCTAGCCAATGAGTAACATCAAGGCAGGAGAAGAGCATCAGATAGTGAGGACAAAGAGACCAGAGGAAAAGGAAGCAGGGCTGGGGGCTCACTTCGGTGGGTAGAGAGCTTGTCTAGCAGGCAGGAAGACCTGGGTTCACAGGAATGGGACACTTAAGCCAATAATCCCAGCATCAGGAAGGTGACATAAGAGGATCAGGAGTGAACTGCAAGTTTAAAGCCATCCTAGACGACACGAGGCCTTATCGAGACAAGGACAAAAGAAAAATGTCTCTTTCCTTCACGTGTGTATCTTTATAGACTTCTTTTATATATGACAGCAATATTTTTTACTTTATATATATTTCTTCAATTATCATCATGTATCTCAATCTATGAAGGGCAATTTGTCATTAGAAGCTGGAAGTTGGACTTAAATAATACTATTTGAGAGTAACACAGGTGTGCAATTTTTTATTCTAACGATGCTATTCCCATTAAATTGCTTAACTAGATTTCATAAAAATAACTTCATTGCTTAAACACAGCAGCATAAATTTAAGGCTTAGGGGAAATGGGTTTTTGTAGAAATAAACAGTTCTGAATACATTCTGTCCTTCAAATAAATATCTTTTCTCTTTTGTGAATAATGTCCTGCTTCCGAGAGCTAAATTGCATCTGCTTGGAATCAAATTTTAGGTTTGTTTTCTCGTTGCACAATAAAGCTCCAAATCTGATCAGTGTGAATGCGTTTGGATATTGATTACATTTATTCAGATTAAGATATTTATATCAAACTGGGCAGAATTTAAAAGGGAAAAGGCCTGGAGTTGATGAAACTTGGAGCAGTGGTGTATTTGGAGAACAGTTTCAACTGGCCTTGAAGAAGTACAGTCTTGAAATGGAGCACAGGAGATGGGGGGACAGGGGAGACTTTAAACACACTGCAACTGCAATTATATTTGGTTGAGCCCACACAGCCCCAACGTCACCATCTTCTGACAGATGACATTAATAGCTAGGCAGTAGCTAAGTCACTAAAGTGCTTGCTTCAGGACATGAGTGCAGACTTAGAGAGACACATTAAGAGTTGAATGTGGAAGCATACATCTGTAAGCCAGGCAGTGGAGGATGGAGTCAGGTGGATTCCTGGAAGCTTGTGGCCCACCTGTCCAGGTCTACATGGCCAAGTTCCAGGCCAATGAAAGAATCTGCCTCATAGAAATGGTTGCTTTAGAGGACCAACCCTCAAGGTCATCCTCTGACCTCCACACATGTACCATGTACACCTGCACACACACACACACACACACACACACACACACACACACACACACAGGGTAGAGGCATGAACTGAGCAAATAGGAGTGAACAGCACGTTTCCATTACATCCCACTTTCCCGCGCTAAGTTTGACACACTTCTCAATTTTCTTCAGAACAACACTAGGGTGACTGTCAGCTCTAGATTTATTTTATTATATGGAGAAAGAAATCATAAAGACAGAGGTGTCAGCTGTCCCAAATCATGTGCCTGGAAGTAGGGGTTAACTCACCACACCCTTGCCACCACAGAGGCTGTGACTTGGGGACATGGATCCCAACAGGTGATGGGCAACTCCAAATCATGGCTCAGTTTCCTCATCTAGGGCCATCACTCGACCTTGAGAAGACATTGACTGTGAAGCTGCTGTCCTTGACTCCTTCACGGGGACTTGGTTAAGGAGCCAAGGACTTGTGTAGATGACAGAGTCTGGATCCCTCAACATTGTCTCAGACAAGATCATCCTTTCCCAAGGAGCAAGCATCTTGGCAACAGCAGCTGGAACATATAACCCAACAGTGCCACCAGCTGCTGGAGAGATCCCCACCCTCCGTCTCCCCTCCATTCACTTATAGGGAGATCTTTGACTGCACTGTGAGAAGACTGTCATGATGAACCAGCATGGGGCCATTGGTGGCTATTAAGTGTTTAGACAGAGAGTCATAGATGTACACATCCTAAGACATGGGTGTAGGCTTCTTGAGGGAAAGTCGTACTTGGTGTCTTCACAGTGCCTGTATACATGAACCTGCAACTTTCTAAGTTATGTTCTTCAAATGATATATTTGGGGCCCTCTTCTGACCTCCAAGGGCGTTTGTATATAACCACACATGTACACACACACACACACACACACACACACACACACACACACACACACTTGAAAATAAATAATAATAATAATAATAATAATAATAATAATAATAATAATAATTCTGGAGTAGAGCTGGGGCTACAGCAAGGTTGGTAGAATGCTTGGGTAGTAAGTGAGTTTGAACACTGATACTGCATTAACTGGGCACAGTATTGTACACCAGCAATCCCACAATCCAGAGGATGAGGCAGGAGGATCAGAAGTTTAAATCCTGGAGAGACGGCTCAGTGGTTAAGAGCACTGTCTGCTGCACTTTCACAGGTACTGAGTTCAATTCCCAGCAAACACATGGTGACTCACAACCATCTATTCTAGGATCTGATGCCCTCTTCTGGCATGCAGGTGTATTTGTAGATGAGCACACTTGTACATTAAATGAATAAACAAATACATACATAATACATAATACATACATACGTACATGAGAAAAGATGTAAGTTTGAGGTAAGCCTAGGATGGATGAGCCCTGAGTGTCACTGGGCAATGGAAACTGTAAGGTTTTTCAGCCAATCCCTGCTGCATGGAAACACGGGTGTGGGATCTGGGGAGTGGCAGAGGGTTCCACTACGCTGCAGAGTGCCAGAGTGGGGAGTTGTGTCTGTATCCAGCACCCTGTGTTCAGATGCATGGGTTGCAAGGGTAGGAAGGAGTGGGGAAAAGTTCTTAGAGGCCCAGGTCAGAGGAGAAGTAAAGAAGGCAGGGGAGGAGTGTTGGTACTGGAGACTCACTCCTCCTGGAGGAGAAATGTCCTCAGCTATGGTCTTCATTTATGTGCATGGGAACCCCCAAGAGGCCCTAAGTGGAGGAATAAGGTAAGAAGGGAGAGTCCAAAGAGAAATAGTGGTTGTGGATAAACATGGTATCAGGGAAGGCAGAAGGACAGATAGGATCAAGGGCCTAGAAGCCTACTGTGCCAGGGCAATAGAAGAAGGAGGAGCTGGATTAGAAACAGTGTAAGGAGTCCAGAGAAGATTTGGAGAAGAGCCATTGGGCAGCCCAGCAGAATGGTGATAGGCTGGTAACACTAGTTTTATCCAGTAGGCATCCTCTTTAGCATCCCTGATCTGGCCTCTTTGGCCCATCATGGTGATAGTTGGGATAAGCTCTCAGCCTCCCGTTCCTGCCAGCATGGTTGCTGTCATACCTTCCCGCTGTGATGGACGCTCCTCCATGTGTTCATTACTTGTTACTGTTCTACTCCTGTGAAAAGACACTGTGACCAAGGCAAGACACACACACACACACACACACACACACACACACCACTTAATTGGGAGTCTGCTTACAGTTTCAGAGGGTAGTCCTCGATCATCATGATGGGGAGCTCGGTGGCAGGCAGGAGCAGTAGATGAGTTTACATTTGATCTGCAAAATGGATACAGAGAGAGGCCACTGCATGAAGCCGTGAAGGTGAAGCCTGTATTGTGCTGGAGATGCCAAGATATTGAAGGTGCCAGAGCTGGAGATACCTACCAAGGAAATGGAGCCAACCAGATCAAGAGTGAGAGAAGTGTGCTGTGGTCAGCAAAGCTGGAAAGAATGGAAGATCCAAAGAGCCATCTAAGCCCCTAGACGCTGGATACAAAGCTGCAGAATTTTGGGGTTTTTCCCTCCTGGGGTTCAGTCTTGCTTTGGTCCAGAATTCTTTTACTGTATCCACTTTCCTCCCCCTTTGTAATGATAATGTATGTAATTTGCTTTTTGGTTCTACAGGGGATTACAAAGATTGCCTTAAGTCTCAGAAGAGACTTTGGACTTCGGACTTCGTTAAACAGTATTGAGGCTGTGAAGGGCTATGGGGATTTTTGAAGTTGAACAAATTGTATTTTTGCATTATGATGGGCTTTAAGCATAAGGCCAAGGAGCAGAACATGGAGGTTTGAATGAGAATGGCCCCCATTAACTTGTATTTTGAGTTTGTGGCTCTTAGACTGTTAGGAAGGATTAGGTGACATGGTCCTGTTGGAGGAGGAAGTGTATCCCTGTGAGTCAGGCCCAGTCTCATTCCTTCTCTGTCTCTCTTCCTGTAGATCGAATGAATGTAAGCTTTTGGCTACTGCTCCAGCATCATGCTTGCCTCCCTGGGGCCATCCTCCCCTCCACGATGATTATGGACTAACCTTCTGAAAACTGTAAGTGAGCTCCCAATTACATGCTTTTCTTCCATACACTGCCATGATCGTGGTGTCTCTGCACAGCAATAGAAAAATAATTAAGACAAATCAGAAGTCAAAATAAACTCTTCTAAAAGTTTCCTTGGCCATAGTGTTTCATCACAGCAAAAGAAAAGTAACTGCTACCCAGGTCCCAAAATGGACATTAATACACATGAGGGACAAATCTAAATATTTCTGTAAATAATCTAGGTAGAACGCCAAGATTTTAGTTCAGTGCTGTCATAGAAGGCTTGATCAGGGCTGTAAGCTGTCTATGTCTGACAGATGTGTATCTGACACTTCCCCCTCCCCCCTTTCTATGCCGCCACATCTTAGGACATACAGCTTGTCTCAATAAATTTAAAATGTTGGTATCACACAACCCCTCTTCTCTTGTCAGCGGGGAGTCTAGAAATGAACCGGGGAACAAAACTGGGAAATCCATAAAATCTAAGACTTGAAAATCAAGCAAGGAGTTGAAGAAGAATTTATAACTGAAATTCAACAACACATAGGGATGCAGAGAAAATCCATCAAACAGAGCAAAGACGATGTCTGGACAGAGTAGAGAGCCAAGAAAACTCCAGGAAGTCAAAGATACATAGCACCATAATGAAGGTATTGATGGGCACCACGGGGACCAGACAAACTCTAAAATTTCAGAACTCTGACATTTAGAATGAGATGCTAACTTTACAAAACATAACCACAGAATGAATAGAGCAAAAACTTCTAGAAAGGAAAGATAGATAGAGCACCCCCACTTATTGCTGGGGATACCAGTTTTACTGTCAGTAATTGATAAAACAGGAAGAAAATCTTCAAGAATAGAGAGCTAACCACCACCACCAATCAACTGGCTCGGAGGGACATATATAGAAGAGTTCATTTGATAAATACATTTTCTCTACAAGAACGTAGAAACCATCCACAAATAACCACATAACAAAACTTTCTATACATGTAAAACATTGAAATCATTAATTAATTAATCATATTAATTAATCATTAATACCACAGTGGTATTAAACTTGAAACTAATAGCCAAACAATTCTTGTAGAATCTCTAAATATTTGGAAATTAAATGGTAGATTTCTCCATAAGCAACTGGTAAAACAGAAAGTTTGGGAGAAATTAGAAAATATTTTAAAATAAACTCAAATGAAAATGCAACATATCAAAATTCACTGGATGGAATGAAGCAGCATTTAGAGAAAACAGTTATAGCATTAAATACTTAGGTTAAAAAACAAAGGTGGAGCACTGGGCAGATGGCTTCAGTAGTTAAGAGTGCTTGCTTCTCTTGCAGGGTATCTAAGTTTGATTCCTAGCACCCACATAAGTGGCCCACAATTGCCTGTAACCCCAATTCCAGGAGACTAGCTGCCATCTTCTGACTTCCATGGGCTCATGTATGCAAGTGATATACAAAAAGACAAGCAGGCACTCACAAACGTGCACACACCCACACACACACACACACACGCACACGCACACGCACACGCACACATCAAGATAAGCATTGTGGTTCACACCTGTAATCCCTGCATTAAGAGGATAAGGCAGGAGAATTATAAGGAGGAATCCAGCCTGACCAGCATACGGCTACCTAGGACATTCTGCATTTCAGAGTGAAGCAAGAAGCTAAGGGTGATTTTTTTTCTCCATTATATTACAAAAAGTCAAAAGCGGGCAATTATTAACATTGTTTCAGCATCTCTGTAACTACAAGCCTGAAACAGAGAAAGCAAACTGCAAATGGTGGGAAGCTTTGAAACTTCAAAACCTAACCCCCAGTGACACACCTCCTCAAATAAAGCCACACCTTCTAACCCTTCCCCAACAGTTCCACCAACTGGAAACCAAGTATTCAAATATATGGGGATCATTCTCATTGAAACCACCATACTATTATGGTGGTTTGAAAGATACATGTCCCCCATAGCTTAGGGGATTTGAACACTCGGTTCCCGTTTAATGGCACTTAGGAGGTATGACTTGTGGGAGTAGGTGTGTCATTGGGGGCAGGCTTTGAGGTTTTAGAAGACTCATGCCACTCCCAGTATGTGTTCTCTGCCTTCTGCATGTGATCAAGATGTGAACTCTCAGCTGTTCCTGAGCCTTTGCTCCACTATTATGGATTCTAACCCACTGAAACTGTAAGCCCGAATTAAATGCTTTCTTTTATAATCACACAGCTGAAAAGAGGGAATCTCAATTTAAGAATTACATTCATCAGATTGACTTTAGACGTATTCTTGTGGCATTTTCTTGTTTGCTAATTGATGAAGAAGGGCCTAGCCTGCTGTAGGCAGTACCAGTCCTAGGCAGGTGGACCCGGGGGTCTATAAGAAAGATGACTGAACACAAGTCAAAGGGAGCAAGCCAGTAAGCAGTGTTCCTCCTAGACCTCTGACTCAGTTGTCTTCAAATTCCTGCCTTGGTTTCCCTTGATAACAAGTTATGACCTGGAAATATAAGCTAAATAAACTTTTCTGTCCTCAGGTTGATTTGGGTTATAGTGTTTATCACAGCCACAGAAAGGAAACTGGAAGAGTATCTTTTGAAAAAAAAATAGGTTTCCTAAGTTATGAAACCAATCTATTACCCACACTGTGGAACAGATTGAAGAGTAGGAAAACACACACACACACACACACACACACACACACACACACACACACACACGGCCAGACTTTGTCTATTTAGTAGTTTTTTAATTCCACACTTCTCTTTTTCAACCCCCTAGCACTAACTAGATAGGAGATTAAAAAGGAATGGGGGGAAAGGGTGCGAGATTATGGTTAGACTACTTCCTGATGGTTAGGGGCATTGATTTCTCCGGGAAAGTTTGACTTTCAGTGTCAGAAGATCTAATTTTTCTCCTTCTTCCACTCCTCCTCCTCCTCTTCCTCCTCCTCCTCCTCTTCCTCCTCCTCCCCCTCCTCCCCCTCCTCCTCCTCTGTCACCTTCCTTCTCCTTCTTTGCACACGACTATGTAACAAACCACAACCATCAGCAACTCCTTTACCACCACCTCTTGGGGCCCTAGACTTTATAGACCTTCTGAAAAGTCCCTAGAAATCCCAATGTCACATAATCGTGTAAATTATCTATAGCTGGCAAACCCACACCCCCTACTAGTGCTCGAGGCAAATCATAGTCACCAGCTGTGAAGCAGCCCCACACCTGGGATTAAAACAAAACATTCACATATATAAAATAAAATAAAAGTCTAAAAAGTAAAATAAAATCAGAAGTAACTATACATGTGAACCAACCCAGTGGTTTCTTTGGATAGTATATTATTTATTTATTTATTTATTTATTTATTTATTTATTTATTTATTGCATATGGGTACACTGTAGCTCTCTTCAGACACACCAGAAGAGGGCGTCAGATCCCATTACAGATGACTGTGAGCCATGCTGGGAATTGAACTCAAGACTTCTGGAAGAGCAGTCAGTGCTCTTAATTGCTGAGCCACCTTTCCAACCCCAGTATATTTCCTCTTTAAAGTCCCTGTATAGTAAACTCTCTCGTCAAATTCCAAATGTTGAAACATTATTTTACTGATTGAACTCTGATTGAAACAACACTGTTTGAGGAAGGTAGCAATATTAGTTTATTATTTTAATGATCTCTTTTATGTTTACTTATGTGTGGCTTTGTGTGTGTGTGTGCGCGCGCTCACATATTAGGGCAGGTGCCTGTAGAGGCCAGACAAGTTCGTCAGAGTCCCTGGAACTGAATTATAGTGATTGTATGCTGTTCTGGTAAGTGCTTTTGTCTAGGGAGCCATTTCTCCAGTTCTCCAGATATATTGTTTCAGACAGACTCAGAGAAGTTTGGGGATTAATGACTGTCACTCGCCTTATACATGTCATTGATTAGACTCTAGTGACAAATTACAGGAAACCCTAATACTGAAACTCTCTCTTGCCTTGGAACCCTTATTCTGTAACCATAGTTTCGGTTGTGGACTGGTTGAACTGGTCTCATGTAGCCCAGGTTGTACTTGGTCTAACATAGTGAAGAATGGCCTTACACTTTCGATCCTCTGACCTTTTCCTCCAGAGTTCTGGGATCACAGGCCTTAGTTACCATACCTTATATATTTTATCTGATAAAACATAACAGCCTCGCTATTCTGAAAATCCGGTTAGCAGGAGGCAGCCTTCTGAGAGTGAGGACAACCTAAGACCAAATCAAACCCCTCCCATCCAGAGGACTGTTAAAACCGTCTGACAGCAAAATCCATAAAGCTTTTGTCTTTTGTCTCATGGTTTTCTGTAAGGGATAAGACTGCCACAGGTGTCAGGGAGAGCAATTAGGTTCTTTCTCTTCCCAGTTTGCATAAATGCAAGCAAGGACATTTTCCATTGTGTTTTTCTGTTTCCTGATTTCTTTTGGAATACAAGAAAACCAAGGCACTGGGTTATCTTTTCTAACCGAGACAGGATCGCACTACGTAGCCCTGGCTAGCCTCGTACTCACTACATAGCCCTGGGTATCCTCAAACTTACAGAGATCATACTTTTTTTTTTTATTTATTTTGGTTTTGACTTTGGTCTCAGATAGCCCTCCCCACTCTCATTGTGTGTTTCAATTCGTACACATAAATGCTTATTTCTGAGGCAGAAAAACAGGAAACTGTGGAGGAGGAGGATCTGGAGATCAACTTGTGAAAGAGAGAGCCTGGGAGGAAAGACTGGAAGCCCTTACGTTACCCAACCTTCTTTTAACCAAAAGAGCAAGCCCAGAACAACCCTGAGCTTGGGAGAAGTGAGTACTTTGTTAATGGCCCAGGAAAGTTTACTTCTGCCTGTTAGGGCTAGGGTTTGGGTTATGGTTAGGGTTATGATTAGGGTTAGTGTTAGTGTTTGGGTTAGGATTATTGTTAGTGTTTGTGTTTGGGTTAGGGTTATGATTTGGGTTTAGGTTAAGGTTAGGGTTAGGGTTAGTGTTCATGTTTGGGTTATGGTCATGGTTATGGGTATGTTAGTGCTTGGGTTAGGATTATTGTTAGTGTTAGTGTTTGGGTTAGGGTTATGATTTGGGTTTAGGTTAAGGTTAGGGTTAGGGTTAGTGTTCATGTTTGGGTTATGGTCATGGTTATGGGTATGTTAGTGCTTGGGTTAGGATTATTGTTAGTGTTAGTGTTTGGGTTAGGGTTATGATTTGGGTTTAGGTTAAGGTTAGGGTTAGGGTTAGTGTTAGTGCTTGGGTTAGGATTATTGTTAGTGTTAGTGTTTGGGTTAGGGTTATGATTTGGGTTTAGGTTAAGGTTAGGGTTAGGGTTAGTGTTAGTGTTAGTGCTTGGGTTAGGATTATTGTTAGTGTTAGTGTTTGGGTTAGGGTTATGATTTGGGTTTAGGTTAAGGTTAGGGTTAGGGTTAGTGTTCATGTTTGGGTTATGGTCATGGTTATGGGTATGTTAGTGTTAAGGTTAGGGTTAGGGTTAGTGTTCGTATTTGGGTTATGGTCATGGTTATGGGTATGTTAGTGTTAAGGTTAGGGTTAGTGTTCGTGTTTGGGTTATGGTTATGGTTATAGTTATGTTAGTGTTAAGGTTAGGGTTAGGGTTAGTGTTAGTGCTTGGGTTAGGATTATTGTTAGTGTTAGTGTTTGGGTTAGGGTTATGATTTGGGTTTAGGTTAAGGTTAGGGTTAGGGTTAGTGTTCATGTTTGGGTTATGGTCATGGTTATGGGTATGTTAGTGTTAAGGTTAGGGTTAGTGTTCGTGTTTGGGTTATGGTTATGGTTATAGTTATGTTAGTGTTAAGGTTAGGGTTAGTGTTAGTGTTAGTGCTTGGGTTAGGATTATTGTTAGTGTTAGTGTTTGGGTTAGGGTTATGATTTGGGTTTAGGTTAAGGTTAGGGTTAGGGTTAGTGTTCATGTTTGGGTTATGGTTATGGTTATAGTTATGTTAGTGTTAAGGTTAGGGTTAGGATTAGTGTTAGTGTTTGGGTTATGGTTATGGTTATGTTAGTGTTAAGGTTAGCGTTTACTTCAGCCCTTGTCACAGCTCTCTTTCCTTTATTGTTCTTTTGAAGGTTGACCACATGTTTCGTTTGGCACATCTCCAGGCACCTCATTATCTTGCTATTAGTAAATGATCACCATTCTTGTAGCTTTTCATGTGTCTTTGCACAATTCGTTATAAAGAGGTGCAAGGACTAGAAACTCCAGCATCTGCTTGCCAGCCTCAATTCTGCACCTGTGTTAAACCTGAGTATTGTCACTTTGACAGGGAGTTTCTCCTCAGAATCCTGTTGTTGCAGCAGCATTAAATCAATTTATTAACTAAAATAAAAAATAAATATAACTGTTGTGTTTATAAAAAGATAAAGAAAGGAGGAATATGTTTTGGTGGCTGTGTAGTAAGGTTTGGGAGAGGGGGTTTCCTCTGTGGGCCCATGCTGAGGCATCCCTTCCCCCTGTGGGACCAGCCACACAACGGTATAGTATAGACTAGAGTTTATTCAAGGTATGGGGAAAAGAGTTGAGAGGGTAGTAGAAGCAGAGGAAAAGGGAGAGAGAGAGAGAGAGAGAGAGAGAGAGAGAGAGAGAGAGAGAGAGAGAGAGAGAGAGAGAGGAAGAAGAAGAAGAAGAAGAAGAAGAAGAAGAAGGGGAAGAGGAGGAGGAAGAAGAGAAGGAGGAGGAGGAGGAGGAGGAAGAGGAAGAGGAGAAGTAGAGGCCAGCCATGAGCACGTGTAGAGAGAGGGGGAAAAGGAATGGGGAGAGAGTAGGAGAGGACAGGGCGAGGGGAGGGGACAGAGTGGGAGCAAGAAGGCAAGAGCAGGAGAGAGTGGAGGGGGCAAACATCCCTTTTTATAATGAGTCAGGCCTACCAGACTGTTGCCAGGTAACTGTGGGGCGGAGCTTAGACAAAATGCTAACATGATAACAACATTAGTCACTGTAGCTTAGCTAACCTTCTGTTTTAGTCTCCCATGTGCTGAGATTACAGGCAAAAGCCACCACTCTAAGCTCCAAAATTCTTTCTTACTCGCCAGAAAAGTCAGAAAGCTTCCCAGATCTCTTTTGTATGTGAAGTTTGGCACCAAAGCAACAAGCTTGATTTAGCAAGGACTCGTGATTTAAGTGAAAGCAGGTCTGCAGGGTATTGGAGGTGGGTATGTGTTGAAATCACCAACTTCCTGGTATTGATATATTAGAGAAAGACGGTTCCAGGAAGAGCCTACTAAAATTCCTGTCCCTTGCATACCTTTTCTTTTGAGTGGTGTCAAATTTTATTCAGCTACTAGTGAGAGAAGTAAAAAAACAAAAACAAAAACCCAAAGGTTTAAAGGCAGGCACATCCCTGCTGGGAACTAAGGTTTTAAACTGCAGGCTGAGAGAGCCACCTGGCGTGCATTTTGGTAAGTACAAGTTTGGATATTTAAAAATCCTTATTTAATAACCACTGTGGCTCAGATGTTTTTACAGAAACAAGCTGTTCGTAAAATCTCCTTAGGGTTTGCATTTGTGGGTGTTGGCTTTATCTCACACATCTTCAAGCTCGTGATAATCTTCTTTGCCAGGGTTTACTTGAAGACAGATCCTTGCTAGATTAAAGTCAAAGCTAAAAGTCCAGGAGCCAGAAATGGTAAGCAAATAGAGGAAGGGACTAACTGCTGTTGTGAAGCAGAAACTCTAAGTGCCCAACTCTGGCATCCTATTGGTTTGAAAGAGGATGTTCCCTACCCCCACAGACCCATATGTTTGAATACTTGGTCTCTAGGTGGTGGAACTGTTTAAGAAGGATTCGGAGGTGTGGTCTTGTTAGGGGAGGTGTGTCAGAGAGGCAGGCTTTGAGGCTTCAAAAGTTCTTACATCCCTAATATGTTCTCTGCTTCCTAGTTGTGGGTCAAGACATAAGCTCTCTGCAGCTGTTCCAGCGGCCTCCCACCATGCCTTTGCTCCACTGTCATAGGCTCTGAATTCTCGGAAATCATAAGCTCAATTAAATTCTTTCTTTTATAAGTTGCTTGGTTATGGTGTTTTATCACAACAATAGAAAAATCAATGAATACACTAACCATTAAACATTCTCTTTACCTGCGGAGCCATTTCTATGGTCCTACCTTTATTTTATCAGTACTTGGAATTGAATACTCTACTATTGAACTACAGCCCCAGCTAATGGCTGCATAGCTTTCTTTGTCAGTCTTTAAATAAGATGAAGAAGAGTTAGAAGAAGACAAGGTCACACTGATCATTTGAGATATTCAGTATATGAGTGTAGAACAGTCAGGCAGATATCTTTCTCTGACCGGCAGGAGGTCTCAGAATCTACGAGACAACATTACAGAACTCAGCATTCAGAGCCTGTGATGGACCACTGGGAGTGTGGGGGTATACCATTTTATAACTCTTGCCAGAAACCTGCTCCATGACATCTTAAATAAATTGTGGCATATCACACTTGCCATAACACACATGTTCATGTTATTAGCTTACTGTAAACATAAATGCATTCCTTTTGTTTTGTTTTGCTTTGCTTTTTGAGACAGTTTCTCTGTGTAGCCCTGGCTGTCCAAAACTCAGTCTATAGATCAAGCTGATCCCAAACCCAGAGATATGCCTCTGCTGGGATTAAAGGCATGAAACACCATCCTGACTTAAAGGATGCTTCTTAACTGAACCTTGAATAGCTACTTAGGGACACTTTTTTTTTTTGTCTTTTAGTATTTTGAGGCAAGGTCCTACTATATATCCCAGACTGGATTTGAACATGCAGCTATCCTCCTGCCTCTGCTTCCTGAGTGTTCAAATTACAAGCTTGGCATAGTACACATTCATCTGGAGACTTTTTATTTTCATACCTGGGAGGGGTGTTGCTACTGGAAGAAGACAAAGACTCTGCTAAGTGTCTCATAATGCACAGGATTTGCCACTTTGGTTTGCCTCAAATGTCAGCAGTGCTGAGGTTGAGAAGTCAGGTGTCAGTGACAGGAGAACCTTGGAGGACTACATTCACAAGGTTACAGGATTGTTCTGTAGTAGTAGAAGGTTGGCCTCCCAGAAGGTTAGAATTCCACAGTGGGAACTAATACTCTGCTTAGAGATGTATTGTGTATTAGCGCTTCACCCCAGTATGAAGCAAATACCCGACAGAACCAACTTAATGGATAAAATATGATTTGCTCATCATTTCCGAGGACTTAGCAGATGAGAGTGGAGAAGGCGTGGAAGGGCCTTCGTATCATTGTGGCTGTGCTAGTCTGTTTTCTGTTGCTAAAACAGACACCATGACCAAAAGCAACCTTGGGAGGAAAGGTTTATTTGCCGTACATTTCCAGGTCAGGAACTGTCCATCACTGAAAGAAGTTGGGGCAAGAGATGACGCAGGAACTGAAGCAGAGACCACGGGAGAACACTGCTTATTGATTTACTTGTAGTTAGTTTTTTTGTTTGTTTGTTTGTTTTTGTTTTTTGTTGTTGTTGTTTTATACAGCCCAAGACCAAGGAAGAGTTGCTCTTTCGAACAAGAAGACAATTTCCTAGAGACAGGAGTATCAGCTAATCATGTCTGGGCTCTTCCTTCTTCCCAGGTGAGTTTTGGCTGTGTATATACAGTTGAAAATAAAAACTAACCAGAACAGTGAAGTGGGAAACAGGACTGGAGGCAGAGGCGATGGGAGAGTAGATTCAGCGAGGGATAATATACCTACCAGGACCTTCTCCACCAAGAAGCCCAGCTCCTCCTAAAGTTTACAGAAACTTCCCAAGTGGTACCACTAGCTGGTCAAACCATGAGCCCGTTGGGGATATTTCCGAATCAAACCACAACAGTATACTATACATTATCAATATCCAATGGCTTCATATCATGTCACCAGAAGCAGGTGGCAAGAGAGACTTTGGTTAGGGCAATCCAGGGTCAGCCAAGCCCTTATGCCTTGAGTAGAGGTTACAGGTCACCAGAGAAACCAAGACTCTTCATTTTGACCTTATTCATTTTCTCTGCACAGTCAGGGGACTTCACGACCCCATTTCCTATTCATATCAGAGGAGTCAGTGGGTTAAGTTGAGTGGTAAAAGGGTGGGCAGAGATGCAGTAGACTAGTTGAACCAGACACAAACGCACAGACATTTGAAAAAAGCCATGATCTCTCAGGATTCAAATGGGAAAGCAACACTGTCATGACTAAGTGGTTGGAATCAGAAGACAGCTCTGTGGTTCAAGTGCTTGCCATGCCAACAGGAGGATGTATTGCAGGATTTTCCATGTCCAATCATATTAGGGCAGTGGAAGGCCTGTGATTGGACAGGAAAAGGGAGGCAGAGCTAGGAGTTGGGGGGTAAGGGGGTGGGGAACAGAGGTCACAGGAGGAGAAGGGGAGAGGAACCAATGATGACTTTGGATGTGGACCTGTGTGGTATTTACTAGCCACAAATAGCTAAGTTTTTATTGGGATAAAGCTTTTATCATTATCAATTGGCTCTTAAATTACTGTATTGGCGTCTTGTAAATTGTGATTTTATTGATACATAAATCTGATTGGTTAAGTTTTAAGAGTTTTGATTTACTTGGTTACTGGAATGTGGGTCCACCGATGGTGGAGAGGGAATACAGCTGGGATGTTGTGGGAGCAACCTGGGAGAGAATAGCTCAGCAGCTGCGAAAACACGGTGAGCGGGACCCTGCCGGGACATGGTGTTGCAACCTGGCAGGGCAGGAGAAATGGCGGGATCGTTTTTAATAGTTCCTGTAACAAGGACCGAGTTGGATTTTCAGAAGCCACAGACATTCAGGGTGGGTGTGGTGCCGTTCTATAATCTCAGTGCTGGGAAGTCTGAGGCAGCGGTCCCTGGATCGACACCTGAGACCCTGCCTCAGTGAATAAGCAGTTGAGGAAGATCCTCTTCTTATGAAACCCTGGCCAGCTCAGGCCTGTGCACATGTGTGCCCACGTACACATGCATACCACACTCACATGCACACGTGGAGAAAAAGAAAACCCAACGAAATGTTGTTTTTCTTGAGTTGGCTTTTCACTGTATATGTTCAGGGAAGTGTGTCTGCAATGATCATTTTCAGGACTTAAAGACAAAAGCGACATTGTCACTATCCCCAACTTACCCATAAAATATGCAGTCTTTCCATGAAGACCTACATTCTCTCAGTCCTTGGCCAGAAGACTTCTCCATAACACAGGCTTGGGGAGGACATTGTAAGTAGGGCATGTTTTGGAAACTTGCTTCAGCGAGGCCATGCTGAAGGTAGGTTTCACATTGTGGAACTAGGATATTTATAATCAGGATTTTTGTCAGAAGCTTTACAAGTCCACGTTGCAAGTTTGTAATTAGTTGATGCCTATGAATGAGAGAGCCAGGTTATGGATGGAAGACCATTCTCTCTTAATGGAGAATCTGGAGGCATGAGAATGTGTACGTTCTGTAGTTTTGGCTGGCCTCGAACTTGTGAACTTGTGGTTATCTTTCTGACTTAGCCTCCCAAATTCTGGAATTACTTAGTTTCTAAGTGTAGTTTGTTTTTTGTTTTTTGTTTTTTTTAAATGGCATATTTACGTGAACAGCACAGCTTGTGAATGGAAAAACACCTGGAGAGTGTCAAGTCGGGACATTTACTCTCGCAGGTGTCTCTAACCTGAGGCTCGCGGCAGCACCTAGCCCAGGATAATAATAAATGCGGCCCAACACAAAAAATCGTAAACTTGAAACATCATGAGATTATTATTATTATTATTGTTATTTCTTTTTCCTATTTGGAATTCGATTGAGGGATTCTCCAGCGTAAATTTTGAAAATGACAATGTCACAGTATTGTGTCGTAGTGTCAACAAAAGGTTGTGCATCTGCATGGCATGGAAAGAAACTGAAGCTCAGAACAATCTGATCAGAACTCCCCCCCCCTTTTTTTTTTCTGTACAGTCCAGTTTAGTTTGGACTACATTTCCCAGGATACCTCACTGCTGGGACTCATTCAGGATTGGGTAAAACAATAAGGAAGTGCTTTCGGGTCGCCCAGCAACGTGCAGAGTCCTGCATGCTGAGCACGCCCCTTCCAGGAGGGTGAGGAAGCGTATTCCAGTTTCTGAGACGCTCCTGTTTTTCCTTCCAGCCGCGCGGCCGTTCCATCTCTTCCGCGTTCCCACCACCGCTCTTCTCAGGCTTCGCCCCCCTTTCCCGCCAGTCGCCGCAAATCCAGGAAACTGGATCGCAGCCGCGGACCGGCTGGGCGAGCGGTGCGCAGGCGCGAGCGGTCTGGCCCCTGACGCGCGCGGCGCGGTTGAAGCCCGAGTGAGTTGCTGAGGAGAGCAGGCGGCTACTTCCATCTCCAGCATGGCAGCTCTGCGCTATGCGGGCCTGGACGACACGGACAGTGAGGATGAGCTGCCTCCGGGCTGGGAGGAGAGAACCACCAAGGACGGCTGGGTGTACTACGCCAAGTAAGCGGCCTGGAGCGGCGTTCCCGGGAGCCGTGTCCTGCGAGGCCTGGACCCTGCGCTGCCCTGTCAGGCGGGCATGCGCGTCCGAATTGCCAGCCGCCTGTCCCAGGGTCCCCCGTTGTTAAGGGGTCTGGGTCAAGGTCCAGTCCCCTGGCCGCGCGTAGCACGCCCCCTGCTGCTCACTAGGTGGCACTGCACCGTGCGGTTGTGGTCTTAACGCCTCTAAAGAGGAAATAGAGAAAACTTCAAAGCCAAGCTCCCGCCAAGGGGATCCGAGTTGCAACCGAGCCTTTCCCTCTTTCTGATCGCGACCTTGGGCCACTCAAAGAAAGCCCCGGCTTTCTGTTTTCTCCCCGTCTGTGAAATGAGTTGACACACGAACGAATCTGTGCTGTGCACAAGGCACTCAGTGGAGAGGCTAGTGGGTTGTAGGTCGCCCAAAAAAGCATTTTCTGTTAGTTGGACTGAGATCCGATACCGGAATTACCTGTGTAGTCTCTCCCTCCTCCTTACCCCATCTTCCCTTTTCTGAGACAGGCTCTCACTATGGAAACTTGGCTGGCTTGGAACTAGCTTAGTAGATCAGGCTGGCCCAGAGCTTAGTAGATCAGGCTGGCCCAGATCCACCTGTTTTTACAGGGTCTCACTGTATATGTAGGTCCTGTGTAATCCCACCCCCGACCCCCCAGTATCTGGGTAGTGTCTTAAATACTGACACTGAGTTTCCAAAGAGAACCTACGGCAGCTGACTATATTTGGGGAAATCTGTTCACTTTTAACAAATAGATACTTAATGGACAAAATGATGGGTTTTGATACTGTCTTGATCAGGCCCTTTTTTTTCCCCTCTGCCAGTTAAAGAATTAAAAGGCAGGGGAAATTAGCAATGTAACAGGTAGCAATCTCCAACATCTCAAACTGCAGCAGGCATAGTAAGCAGGCTAAAAGGCATTCTGTGGGGGTGGAATCACGTTCACACCGCAGACACATGTGGAGAAAACAACTGCAAAACAGAGTGGTAACTCTGGAAGCCAAAAAAATCCAACCTCTTCTTGAGGGCTCCTTTGGTTTTAAGTCCTTGAGGAATTTTTGTCCCCTAATTTAAGAGTTGATCAGTTTGAAGAAAGATAAGATGGTTGGTTGGCCCACAACTGTTGGGTAAGGTGTCCTGATGTGGCCTTGAACAGCTGACTAGTAGGAGGAAAAGCCCATAAGGACTTTGTTTTAAGGTGCCAGGCTTTTGTCTCACATAAGGAGGGTGAGGAAGAAGCTGGCCATCTTGGAAGTTCACCACCTGTGTTACCTAGCCACGGTCCCTCTCCCTATCTGCCTTCCAAGATGTCTGTCTGCCTCCTAGTTCCCAAGTTTCATGATCTCCCTTTTCTTATGAATATTGTATACTTTCCCCGATTTTCTTCTTCTTCTCAACTATTTCCTCATCTATTTTCTTAGTTATCTGTAAATATTTTTAAAACGGTCTCATGTAGTCCAGGCTGGCTATAACTTGGAATGTGGCTGAGGTTGAACTCCCAGTTCTCCTGGTCTGGGGTCAAAGTGTACATGAACACACCTGGGTTTATGTTTTTAAAAGCTAAGAGAATCAATCTTTTTAAAGCTTTCCAAGAGAGTATATTATCACTTGACTTTCAGAAAACAAATTTTTGTATTAACATCTGTAAGTATAGTTTTAGTTTTTAATAATTAACTATAAAAAAAATGTAGACCAGATTGACTTCAAACTTACGGAGATCTTCCAGCCTCTGGGGCTAATGGCATGTGCTACAGTTTTGTCTAGCAGTGTTTCCTATAGCCCAGGCTTGCCTAGAATTTTTTATGAAACCGGGATGCCTCCTGCCTCCACGGAATCACATGTTGGCACCAGCCTACCTGGTTCCAGAAGAGTTTAAAAGATAACGGTCTTGCCTTGCTATCAAATTAGTAGTTTGTGTCCCGGAGTCTACCCACACTGATGGGCTGTAAACCATGATATTTGCAGGTACTCAAAGCTATTCACTGCTACCTCTGGTGGCCAGATAGAAACAGAAAACAAAAGCTTTGGTGAGTTCATTGAAGAGTCCTTAAGGGCCAGGCTGGTGGGTGGGCACTGGAGATGTCCAGCTAAGTGTGGTGCGACTATCTTTCTTAAGGAGCTCTATAAGGCCGACAGATGACGTGTAATTTTATAGTTCCAGTGCAGTGTGTCCAGCATGAGGTGTGTGTGTGGGTGAGGGAGGCCGCCTAGGAGAGGTGTCACTTGCCCTGTGTCTCAGAGTGCTGTAGAAGGTGGGTTCAGGTGGTAGGAAGTCAGGCAGGTGGAGGGGACAGTGTGATGAGAGACCCCAAGCAGGCCTCTTTCTGTGGTATGGGGTCACAAGGCTCAAGTCTGGCGAGGAAGGAATCAGTTTGCAGAGGCCCCTCTGTGCTTCACCAAGGACTCGGATTCTATTGTCTGACTCTAGAGCCCACTGAAGATCTGGAGCCAGGGAGTGACACTGAGTTTGTGTCTTCAGAAGGACGGATGGCTCTGGAGACACAGGTGGATTGTGTGAGCAGGAGGTGCAGGTGTATAGGCATGCCAGTGGCCCTGCATTTGGTGCTCCTCCCTGGACCTCTGTGTGTGGAGTCTCAGCCTTAGAGAACGTCCTGGTCTGTGCTGCTCCAATCGCCTACACTTACCACTGTTCCTTGGCATCTACTGTCGGTGTCTCATCAGCTGGTGATGAAGTAATACAGTTAGTTACTCTCGTAACCTTCGAAAGCCTCCTTTGGTGCCTGGCTGTTTCCCTCATGGTAGGATGCCCTATCACTGGTGACAGGTGATTCAAGCTTGTGGTTCATGTTTTAAGGAGAATGATCTATTACAACTGTATTTTCATTCTATTAAACGTGAATCAAGCAAAAGTAAAGGAATAAACAGCAAGTAGCAGATAGATAGAAGCCGTGGGTGGCAAAATATTATAATAACAATATTATCAATAGAGCACTCACAGTGCCCGTCAGAAACTGCCTGGAAGAGCCCAGCTGAGAGAGAAGTAGCTTTAAGTCAGGTATGTACATCAGCCCACATCTGGGAGCCCTGACCGAGGCCATGGTGGAGTTCCCATTGCCTGGTTCGTGTTCTCCATGTTTCCCTTAGCCACAGACATTTTTTATGTCGTGGGATAAACAGTAGCTGAGGGAAGCCACTTGGGAATCTTTTAGTTATGTTCAAGGACAAAGTGTTTTTTATAATACCCTTAGCTGTCTGCTATTTTCCTTTCTTCCTGTTACAGACTGGGGAACCCATTAGTCTCTTGGGAGCTTTTGAAGGGCATGTGAAATAAACATGCTGGAGCCTGGTAAGAGGAAGCCTTCTTGATACCAGACAGAGTCTGCTTTCAGTGGGCTTGGACAGCATGTGACAGTTTACCAATAGAACGTATGACAGCTCACCATTTTATTCTAATGATTGTTCCAGGAGACCGTTTGAACAGTGTCCTTGAGACAGCCCCATTCTGCAGAGGACAGGAGGTGGAGTCAGTGGAGCAGTCGTGCATAGGGCATCTTGTCAGACCCAGTGTCCACAGATCCATGGTCGTCTTGTCATAGCTAAGTGACCTGTGCTACTGTCTCACTACACTCTTAACGTCCTTTTGGGTGCGCTCAGGACCCAGAGATTAATGAGACACTGAAGTTGTACCTGGGGCCAGAATACAGATTTAAATATGTGTGTGTATGTGTGTCTATGTGTGTGTGTGTGTGTGTGTGTCTGTGTGTGTGTGTGTGTGTCTGTCTGTGTATGTGTGTCTGTCTGTGTATGTGTCTGTGTGTGTGTGTGTGTCTGTGTGTGTGTGTCTGTGTGTGTGTGTGTGTCTGTGTGTGTCTGTGTGTCTGTGTGTGTCTGTGTGCATGCCATGGCGAATTGGTGGAGGTCAGAGGTTAGCATTCAGGAACTGCACCTCTTCTTTTTCTGTGGGATCCAGGCAGCAAACTTGGGTCCTCAGGATTGCATGGTAAGCACTTTTTCCATTGAGCTATTTTGCCAGCCCAGAGTGTACGGTTTAAACATCATGTCTGTAATTTTAGTAATTAGGAAGCAGAGACAGCAGAATCAAGCATTTAATGTCATCCATGGCTACATAGTGAGTTTAGCCTGGGCTACATGAAACTTTGTCTCCAAACAAAACCAAAACAAACCAAAAAACTAAAACTCAACAAAGTAAAAAGGACAAGGAAAATAAACTTTAACAATGTGATATTTAAGCTACACTTAGTACTTAAATATTGAAGATTGTCAGTATATCCTTGAATAAAGGGAAAAGGAATACAAAATGTCTTTCTAGAACTTTATGCTTTGCAGAGCTTTGTAAAGTTGACTCTAGCTGGGACCCTGCCCCCTTTCTCTCCCAGTGATCTCCCTACTTGTTCTGCAAGATTCCTTCAGGTGTGATTCTTCTGACCTACAACCTGGGGCCTCTGACCTGACGTAGTCAGCAAATCTGTTCTGAGTATTTCTTTCTGTCTGTTCTCATGACTCCAGCTATATTAGGAACAGACACAGTTAATACAGTGAACTGCATTTTAGCAGCGTTAACTTACTCTATTGTGGGTCTCTATTACAGTCACACCGAGGAAAAGACCCAGTGGGAACATCCGAAAACCGGCAAGAGAAAACGCGTTGCAGGAGGTCTGTATGCCGTCCGAAGCACAGAAGCCCGTGTCTGAAGCTTTCAGTAGCTAGGGAAGATGTTAGAGGTAGTGAGATGGCAGTAACCCTGTCTTTCTGGGAAGGCTGTCTGGTGGGTGTTCATCAAGGGACAAGGCTGTCAGTCTGAGAGCATAATGGGGTTTGGCAGAAGGAGAAGATAAGATCTTGAGATGGTCAGGAGGATGTCCTATGGCTTTAAACAAAGTTTATTGAGACAGTTGGAGCTCTGACTTGTTGGGCTTCTCTGCAGTTACACCGTGGGAGTAATTGCTCTCGGTGTAGGCTGTAGAGGCAGATGTCAGTATTTTATGGAAACCTACAAATACGTTTCTGAGGAAGTACACAGTCCCTGGAGTGGAAGTACTGAATGAAAACAAAGGCTTGAAGCTCCTCAGGGCCTAGGTGAGGACAGATGAGCTTGTGTATGAAAGCGATGGGACGGCCCTACAGCACGTGCAAGGCAGCCTGGGTCAGCATGCCACTGCGCCTGTCTGGTGTTTTTGAGACGTGGCTACGAGCTTTGGGAATTCATGCTCCTAGGAGCATCTGCTGAGGCCTGAAGTAAAAGCAGGAGCTGAGAGGACACGCAAGAGTGATCAAGAGTGTAACGGTTTTGGTTAAAGCAGGAGGCAGAATGTGGATCTCAGATGGGATGCTGGGCCTTCTCTAACTGCCACCCTTGATGTATGGGACCAGAGCAGCCTGATCCAGAGGGTTTAGGGGACCAGGGATAAGAGGATAACCTGACCCTGGGATGTGACTTGGCTTCATTCCCTGCACATAACACCGTTAATCTTCCTTGTGTTTCAGATTTGCCGTATGGCTGGGAGCAGGAGACCGACGAGAACGGACAAGTGTTTTTTGTTGAGTAAGTGTCTATGTAGAAGCATAGCCAGTTTGACTTTCAAGAGGAATTTTCAGGTATAATTTCCTACATTGACCGTGGGAAAATATGAAGTCATATAGACCTGTTTTACCAGTAGGAGTAACTGTCTTTACCCCTTTTATGAGCTTTGTGATTTTTTTTTTCTTCTTCTAGTCTGCAGTTTTCTGCCCTTCTTTGTACACTAAGGTTTTGGGGTCAGGTCAGCCCAACCCTTCACACGTGACTCATCTGCCACGTGGATTGTGGTGTGATGTTCCCTAAGCACACCCCTAATATAGCACATAATATAATTGTCATTCCTTTAAGGTTAAACAAAAACTTAGCTTTTCAGAGACAGTGTGATATTTTGGGAGTTTAATGAAGATTTCCTTAGGTTTTCACTGTACTTGATTGGGCTACTACTTTTCTTTCTTTCCTTGCTTTTCTTCTTTAAGCGGCTCATCCTGAGGCTTCCTAACACTTTTACAAAGGCTTGATTGATGTGTCTGTATGTCTGTATGAGGGTGTCGGGCTCCTCTCCCATCAGCCTACACATCTCCTCTTAGGCGGGATCTGTCCCTGAACCACAGGTGGAAGCCAGTAAGCCTCGGAGAGCCTATAGTACCTACAGCCTTCAGAGCTGGGGTTACAGATGTGCAAGCATGGGGCGCCTGGATTGTAGGATGGTGCTGCGTCCCAAGCTCCAGTCCTCAGGATTGGGCTCTGGAACTTCACTTTCCAGATTTTAGCCCTATAGTGACAGTTCGTTCTGGTCTCGCCTGTAACTATCCATGTAGTGATAGTGATAGTTGTAGCAGTTGGCTCACCTGGCGCCGTATTTGTCAGCACACCTAATGAACTCCTGCCCACTTCATTTCCCACACTGGGGGCAGGTAGGCCAGGGCTTGCTTTGGAGAGTCTGAGCAACCCTAGCGGGGCTGCCTCTCCGGCACGAGATTAGGTGGATGTTCCTTGCTGCCTATTAGATTAGAAAGGATTCCTCCCTCCTTGATTTATAAAAATCCTGTCCCTTATCAAGACAGGGATATCATTTCTTTATAGTTTTATGCTACAAATATCCCTTTCTGCATTTTCCTTGGACGACTTGGCTGTAGAAACTCCTAGTCTCCATGCAGCCAGACTCCTCCTGTGCACACACATGCCTGTAAAGCTGTCCTCGGGAGTGCTTTCCTCCTCACTGGCTCAGAGCACTGCTTCCAAGATTGGACTCTCCCATCAGCATCATTGGCAGCTCTTGGGAACATACTAGATATATACTCAGACCCCTACCATCTGAATCTCAATGTGTGGTGTGTTTGTGGTGGTGAGGGGCAGCCAGTGCCCTCCAGGGAGTTCTGAAGCAGGAGGTTTGTTGGGTCTACTCTAGAGAGGGATCAGCTAAACGTTTGTGTAATGTATCAGATATGTTTTAGGCTATGGCACTACATGGTTTCTGTTTTAATACAAAAATAATAGCTGTTGCTTTATCCTAGTAAGACTTTACAGAAACAGGCAGTAGGCTGAATCAGCCAGCTGCGGGTCTAATGAAAACTGAGCATGGACTGTGGAAGCAAGCTAGAACAAAGTTAGGTTTTCTCCAGCCGGCTGTAGAGGTGTGCTGGGATAAGCATAAGGAGGCCTTGAGAAAAAGGAAGCGTAGGTTTGTTTCCATGTGCAAATACTGTCACCAGTGCGTGGGAGGCACTTACAGGTTGCCAAGGTGGAATCCCAGGGGAGTGGAGACAACAGCACCAGCTAGCACTGCCAAGTGTCAGTGTCATCAGACAGGGTCTCACAAAGTTGTTCAGGCTGGCCTTGAAATTGTAGTCTGCCTGTTTCAGTCTCCTGAGTCGCAGGGCTATGCCATGACTCTCAGATACGTACACCAGAAATCATAATATACATGCATTTCAGGAGGGTTCTTATAACATTTCAAAGTCTTTATCTCAGATCTCAAAAGTGCACATTACTTTTGTACTGCATTTTATACATGTAGTGTGTGTGTGTGTGTGTGTGTGTGTTTGTGTATGCATGCACATGATGTCCACGTGGATACCAGGACAACTTGGAGGTGTTTTCTTCTGTCATGTAGGTTTCAGGGATTGAACCCAGGTCATCAGGCCTGGTAGCAAGCACCTTTCCATGCTGAGCCTTCTTGACAGCCCAAGAATACATTTAAAATGTAAAAATGGTATTAAAAGGAGTAATTTAATAATCTGTATGTACCAGTATATTTAATGTTTCTAGATTAATTCCAAATCAGAAGTTCAGGGCTAATTACAGATGACTTGGCTATGGTCTTAAAATGCAAACAATTGAAACCTTGCTATCTGACTTGCTTTATAGTTATTAAGACTTTGATCACTTTCATTTCCTTGTGTACCAGTGTGTATAGGCCTTTGCAGAGGCCAGTGAAATTACATGGATGTCTATTGATGAGAGTGGCTGACAGATCTTATAGATGCATTTATAGTAATATGAATTCAGTAGAAATTCAGAGCCTTCTCAGCAAGCTGCTATGGGACCCAAGAGGCCTCCTGTGTCCTAGCACCTTCAAGGTTGCTCTGAGAAACTTCCATGGCTCTGTTTTCAGGCAAGAGTACCATCCTTCTGGAGGCCAAAAGGCAGGTCCAGTGGGTTCTGGGTCTCTCAGTGTTTGGTGGTAAGCCTTTGGTGCATGAGCAATGGTTTTTGCCTGAAGTATTAGATTATCTTGTACTTAGAGATGCTGGTCCTTGCTGTGTAGAGTTCAATGTTCTCCATGTTCTTTGCAGCCACATAAATAAAAGAACTACCTACTTGGATCCAAGATTGGCATTTACTGTGGATGATAATCCAACGAAGCCAACCAGCAGACAGAGATACGATGGGAGCACCACCGCCATGGAGATCCTGCAGGGCCGGGACTTCACAGGCAAGGTGGTCCTGGTTACTGGAGCAAATTCAGGAATAGGTAGGCCTGTAGCTTACTGTTGTCTTATTTCATTTATTTATTTTTTTGTGAGTGCTGCAGAGAGTTCCACTTAAATGTGACTGTAATGAAAAGTTGGTGACTCTCCAATTGAAAGAGGTTCTTACAGCTCTCTCAGCTGCTGTCTCATTAAGACCGCACTCCTTCTCGATCCCAGTGTTACAGTGTGAGGCTTATGGGGCCTGACCTTGAAGTTTCTCAAAGCTGAGAAGTCAGCAGAAGGCTGTGGCTATTTTGGTATTCAGGGGCTGGAGACAACAGGCTCTGGCTAAGAGGTTTTGACCTGGCCTGTGTGGTGCATGGATGTATTCCAATTACCTAGCTTATTCAAACCAAAATTGATTGGTAATGGGATCCTGGACGGCAGCAGATTGTGACTTTGGATCCAAGGGTACTGCAGGTTTCCACTGGTCACAGAGCCTATCATTTTCTTTTGGTAACTGTATCTTATTTCTTCATAAAACTGGAGGATTTGTCCTTGTCTTCACCTCTGCAGTAACCCTCCTAATTGCCTCTGTTTAACCACAGTGACCATGGTGAGGTCAGTGGCTTCCTGGGCTGCTGCAGTGGCAGCACTGAGGGGGGCACCTGTGCCGTCTCAAGGGATGGGGTTTTATTTTGTTTTGGTCCATTGACATCTGACATTAGCGTCTGAATTGCTTTGGGATAGGATATGCATCTTCAGATTAAAGAGTAGAACTGCATCTGTCTGTCCTCTGCTTGTCCTCTGTCAGTTGTCTCTCTGTCCATCTGTCTTTCTGTCACAGTGCCCCCTCATGGCCTCTCTCATGAGCTTTAGTCTATTTTCCTCTCTTTCTTTCCTGATTTTGGACTCCCTAGTATCCTCTTCTAGCAAGCAGAGGAGGTGAGGTGTCACAGTGGGCCAGCCGCTCTGCAGCGTGGCAGGTTCTCAGAGCTCGGCTCTGCCATCCCTTCGGTCTCCTGGCCATGCTCCTTCTAAGGGAAAGGTTTTTTTTTTTTAAACAATAGAGAGCAGTTTCCATAGAATCACTTCCCAGACCTCATCGTGAGCCCAGAATACATGCAGTCTAACCTTTCCAGTGTCTGCCTTGGGTTGGAGTCTGGATAATTCTCATGCTGTCAGTGGAGGTGCAGCACGTGTGCTAATGGCTGGCTCCCTCCCAAGCACCCAGGATGCATTAGCATGGCTCTGGATGTGGACCCAGGACACTGCAGAGTAAGTTTTTAGAAAAGGATTTGAGGACTTAGGAAAATTTCCCTTTGTTTATGTAACATTTAGCTCACTAGAAATTGAATGAAATGATCTCATTTCCTTGGTCTTTTAGTTGGACAGTTTTTATTTATTTATTTATTTTACTTCATGAGCATCGGTATTTTGTCTGCACGTATGCATGCACTCCACATTTGGAGTCCTGAGAGCTTATTGGATAACTTGGATCTGGAGCCATACAGAGATGGTTGCGAGCCGCCATGTTGGTGCTTGGATTTAACCTGGCTTCTCTGTATGAGCAGTCAGTGCTTGTGAACCATGGAACCATCCCGCCAGCCCCCAGGATAGGCTTCTTCAATCAGTGAGGTATGTGATGGTTCCGGGCAGCCTGTTCTTTCTGGTGTGAGCTAGTAGACCTTCGACTAAGTCTGCTGTCCTCAGGTCTGCAACGTCAGAGCATGGGACAAGATTCATGTCTGGCTGATCCTGATAGTGAGAGAGAAGGAAGTTCTGAAGTGTGAGGAAGAAGCGTGTGTATCCGAACGACTCCCTAAACCCTAGGAGCAAAGACGGAAGTGCTGCCTCTCCACTGTTGCCCTTTTTTCTGACACTTCCTTCTGGTCCCCATAGTTATGGACACTGCAGAAGGTGTGAATGGTCCCACCGGTGTGGCTACCCATAAGGATGGATTGTAGAAGGCTTCAGGAAGGCCAGCAGTGTTTCCAGCCCCTACTTCCCCTCAGGAAACTGCTTGTCACTCCTCCTCCCTCACCACACCACTAAGCATGACTCTGCTAGTGCTGAAGATTTTGATTCTTAATTTTTGGGATGATAATATATTGCAAATTCCAGTCGAGTGCATACAACTCAGCTTCCCTCTTCAGCAGGTAGATTGTACTTAAAGAAGCTGGAGTTTGATAGGCTCGGGGCTGCTTGTCATAACAGAGTTGGCTTTTGTCCTTCGAGGCAGTCTTGGAAAGTGTCCTTGCCCAGATAGTCTGTGGCTTCTAGATACCAGGCTTCCTTCTCCCGAATGGTGCAACTTGCCCGTTTGAAGTTGCCATTACTGCTTTCTTTTGCCTGTGCAATGCAGGTGGAATGAGCATCTGCTCCCAAGACTCCTGGGGCTGCCCTCTGTGAGAGCTCGGCCAGGGTCATCAGCACTGATCTTCAGCCTGTGAAGCTGAGTGGACAGATGCTGAGCACAGTCCCCTATGACTGGATGGACGCCTTGTCTGCCCAAGAGTGCTGGTAGGGCAATGCCTTTCTACACTCCTCCTCCACGTGGGAGGTAGGGGAGGTGGAGGGAGGTGTGTGCCCCCCGACTGACAAACTGGGTACTTCCAGGGCTCTGCCCCCTTTGATAGGAGCTCTGAGCAGACTGTTCTGTCCCTGACTTGCTCACGTTGTCCATAAGCAATGCAGAAATAACTTTTGAATGTTTATACTTGATAGGACTACAGCAATTGAATAAATTCTCAGTTCCAAGCAGGAAGGAAAGGTCAGGATAGTTCTGGACTGTAGGAGGATTCAGAGGCAATGCAGAAGTACAATGGGAGCCTGAAAAACTTTAGTTGTGGAGACAGTCTTGCTATGTGTCCTTGCCTTGAGTTAGCGACATAGCTCAGGCTGGCCTCCAGCTCCTGATCTTCATACCTCACACGCCAGGACTATGGATGTGTCCCACCCACCACACTTAGTTCCCAGTCCTTCTCTTTACAGTTGCGAGCTGGCTTTACCTCTACCAACTGAGATCAGCTTTCTGGCTTAGATGTGGATCACCTCCAGCCCCCGGAGATAATCCGACTTACCTGATTCTGTAGGTCTTTTCTATTGGAACACAGCCATGCACATTTAGGGTATCAGCAGAGTTGAATAATTACAGTAGGGATCGTGTGGCTCCCAAAGTCTTTACTGTGGGGCCTGCACTCAAAGCATTTACTCTTCCTGCACAGGGTGGTCCAGCTGAACCCAAAGCAGGGTTGCCTCAGCATTGTATCAGCCAGTTTAGCTGAGGTTGGGATAACCGGATGCCCATGCTACAGGCAGAGTGCACCCGGCACATCATGAGGAGCTGGAAGGCTTGTCCCTCCAGTATCTACCCACCCCTTCCTGTGTTCTTAGTGAGCTGCAAGATTAGAATGTTGTCACCTCAGGAACTAACACTCTTCTCCTCTCGACCTTTGTTTAACCAGCTTTCTGAACCTGAAGACTTTTAGATTGAAAGCTGTAGCTTGTGGACCCCAGTGGAGACCAGGGGAGCCATCCCTTCATCCAGAGCCACTGCTGGCACGCCAAGAGCCGGAGCCTGCGACCCAGTAGACAAGGGGGCGCTCGCTGCCCTGTGTGCAGCACAGCGGCAGGAGGGGCGGGAGGTTGTGGCTCTTTGGAGTTACACACTGGCTGGCTCTGATTCTGTAAGAAAGAAGGAAATGGTTTCAACATGGAGATGACCGCATCTAAGTCCTGGGGAATCTCAGGAAAGGGAATGTTTTAGACTAAGGAGTCTCACACTTTCCTGGGGCCCGAGGATTTTCCTAAGCTAAACTTGTCTGAGAGCATATTTGGCTGTGAGTGCACAGACCTGTGTGGAAGCTGCTTGTCTTGAACCTCCAGACTGGCTTGTTGGTCAGGCAGCACTTTCTAACATGGGTGGTCACATGTCCCTTGAGTGGGACAGCAGCTGCCTATCTTTATGTCAGAGGAGCATTGGAGTTCCATAGGATTGATGCTTCATAGAGACCAATGTATTGCCATTGTATTGGAGCATTTGAGTTTTTTGTGATTGATGCTTCATAGAGACTGATGTATTGCCATTGTATTTCTGTAGGAATGGTCAGGCTTTTGTCAGACTGTTGGAAACCTGACAGCATCTATGAGCACATCAGACAATCCTGTGTTTGGTGTTAAGGACAGAGCTCTCTTCTTCCAGTCTGAAGCCTGGAGTGGTTCAGCTTTAATTTTAAATTTCTGTCTGAGCTTAATCTTTCTTCTTCTTGGCCTTTATAATGTTGGACTGCATCATACATGCTCTCCCCCTGATGTAGCCTGGCCTGGTTTTGATTTTTAAGCCAGAGGACCTACAGAAACAAAACTATCTTTTCTCTTAGAGTATATTATTGTGGTCATCACCCAGGCCTTATTGTAGAGATTCACACACATGCACACTCATACATGCACACTACACCAGGTTCACACTCTCAGAGATAAAAGTGGTACACACTGAAGGTGTCAGTCATCCCTCAATTTGTCATCTTTAAAGCAAAGTAAAAGCACGAGCTTTTTGTGCTGAGAACCCTGCAGTATACTTACAGTACAGTGTCTATGTGTTGGCTTAGAGGATCTGTGCTCAGATCATGTGCTGATGCTCCGACATGAACCTAGTGCCCCACTTTTATCTTGTACGTTGTCACTGTGATGGACTCCTGCTGGAGTCAGTTCTCTCCGCTCTCGGCTGCTTTCCTTCCAGGCCATGCAGCAGCTTCTCTAAGCTTTATGCTAAAGCGATTTGAAATTGTTTCCTTTGGAGAAACTGTCAGAAGTTAGTTTTCTTTGAGACAGAGTCTCTTTACATAGCCTAGACTAGCCTACAGTTCAGGGAAGTTCTCCTGCCTCAGCCTTTTCCACACCTGATTGCAAACTTGAGATTTTTGATAGTATTGAAAAAAGTCCTTTGGCATTATACAAAAATTAAAAATTATTATTTTATGAGTCAAACAGCCACTTCACGTGTGAATATTCTTAGATATCATAGCACTTGAGAAGCTAAATACCCAAACCAGGGGCCAGTTAGAAATGCTGTAGTGATTGCTGTGGTGCCGTTGGCTAACCCTGGGTAGGAGCAGAGTAGGTATAGAGAGTGTGTATTATTGGTCACAGGTCACAGTTAGTTTATACTCGTGTATTGTGTCCACAGCTACCCCTCTGGACAGTTTCACAAGGTCTGGCCTCTGAGGTCCCAGTTAATTCCATATTTGCACTTGGGTTTGGGCTTTCACATTTTTATAGTGTCAGCTTAATTTTGTGTTGCTAGGCTTCAATGACAAAGTGGCTCAAACCCCTAATTTAAAGAAAATGTTTACAGATCTGATTTCTCCCTTTTTAAGATGTGGTGGTGTGTCACATGCAAACTTGAAAATGGTTCTACATAAAATCCAATTAAAGTGATTCTATTCTTCCCTGCCTTTATGTAATGGAATGGCACAGTCCTAACCCAAGCATTGCTGTTTTCTGTAATTAACCTAAGAGCAGCCATGTTTATCTAGTTTATACTGTTCCCCACTAGAGGGCACTGTTGCCCTTCGAGATAGTTGAACTTTGATAGTTTTCTTCCCTGGTTGCCTAGCCTGGTTCCCTTTTGTTAAACAGTGCCCTTTCCTTCCCTA
This sequence comes from Tokudaia tokunoshimensis, assembly GCA_036184795.1. Taxonomy (NCBI): domain Eukaryota; kingdom Metazoa; phylum Chordata; class Mammalia; order Rodentia; family Muridae; genus Tokudaia; species Tokudaia tokunoshimensis. The sequence continues at coordinate 41,534,144 of BTHU01000020.1, forward strand.
ACCTATCTTTTAGGGCATGCCCATCTCAGTGATAGAGCCCTGTCTGAAGACTAGGACCGGTGTCATCTTTCTCTCTCTTGGCTTTGCTTTTTTTTTTTTTTGTTTTGTTTTGTTTGTATAAAATGCCAAGGATGAAGAGGCCCATTTAACACCAAGGTCCATTGTATTCCAGAGCGGCTTGTTCCGCCAAATTACACAAGGACAGTGTTTCTTGGCATTATCGGTTCTGAGTGTGCCGGCCTATCAATTATCTGATTTCTTTTTCTAAGTGGAGATTGTAATATTTAAATATTAATGCCTGTGTTTAAGGTTCATTTAGAATGCCTCAGTGACCTTATTTGTTTGTTTGTTTATTTATTATTTATTCTTGCCCAGCAGCCTTATCTAGTATGATATAATGTATTTTAATTAGATTGTTTATGAGCTATGCATTCTGTTAGTAGAAGAAAATGCGTCCTTTTGGATTTGGTATCTGTTTCTTAAATAAGAAGTCACAACAGCCAGACCGTGAAACAGGCATCCAGTCCTCTGCACAGTCGGGGGTGGATATTACCATTGAAGTCTGAGCAGGTCGTTCGTGGCCCAGGAGAAAGGAACTTAGGCTTGGCTTTAAAAACTATTTATTTTCAGATTTTAAGTGGAGACAGGATGAAACTCTGTTATATACTGTTATGTGTGTTATGTTCCTTCTCGGCGACTTCTCCCTTTCTTTTGAACGTGGGCGAGCCTAAAAATGCATGCGTGTGTGTACCTGCACCAGAGCTGTTTCACCAGAGTGAAGACGTTCGGTTCGCTCAAGCGCAGATGTGTTCATTATCTAAGAAATAAATTGTTAAAACTAGTTGGCTTTTGGGAATTATTGCAGACTTGATAATAAAGGTGACACTGGCAGGTGGGGCCCCTGGCTGTCCCTTGGGCGGTGTGAAGTGATCTTGTCCTGTCTTGTGCCTTTTCAACCAAGCACATTGTCCCTGTGTGAGTTCTCAACTTTTTCCAAAATTGCATTGGGTGCACAGGGGCCTCTTTCAAGGGTCTCTTAATGTAAGGCACCCATAGGTTACCAGGAAGTCAGTCCATCATTTCCCTTGGTTTAGCAAATGAAGCCCCCACAGTGATTCGTCAGACTGAACTCCGGGGTACAGAGCAAGTGCTGCCGTGCATGGCATGAGCTGCGCTGCCCGGCGTCTCAGTGTTTGTTTCTCAGGCTGTCCAACTTTCCTTTTGGATATTGTTATCCACTGTATTCAGACAGCTGCCATTGGAGTCAAGTTTCCTTCCTAGATTCTAAGGAGATCTAGATGCTGTGTGTGCATAAGAGATGGTGATGGGTGTGGGGGCGGAGAAAGGTGAGAGGGAGGGGAGGCAGAAGACTGACCTGGACCTCACCTTCACTGTGTGGAGGCTGGAGACTCACTGGGGCCTCACCTTCACTGTGTGGAGGCAGGAGACTGACCTGGACTTCACCTTCACTGTGTGGAGGTTGATTAGCAAGGTGAGCGGAGCTAGGCTCGTTGTTTGAACAGATCTCAAATAAACAAAGTTAGCCAGCGTTCATGTGTGGCTGTAAAGAAACTCCAAACCATGTCTCTCATTCTTGTCTTTACACTCAATGATCCCAGATTAGTGTTTATGCATTGTTATCATATTATGCAGACAAGCATTTTAGATAGAAGGACTCTGCTGTCTGTCTTTGAAAATTCTCTTCTCATTGCTTGCAGCTGTATCAAAATGGGGCCAGAGTAAGAGAACAGAGAGGTGAACAGTAGCCTAAGCTTGCACAGCCCTTGGACAGGTACAGAATACGTGAGTTCCTGCCAGGGGCTCAGTGCGCCGTACCCATTCCCGTCCTTACCTGAGAAGTAACTGCACATACCCTGTTACTCACTCTGAAACCAGGCCTGGGATTGAACTGACCCGATGGTCTGGGGACCGAGTGTGGAGCTGTAGGGTGGACTATGGCAGATGCGGTTTCTAAGCCCCTGCTGGATCATGGGTGAGGGTGTGAGTACTTGCTTGGGATTCTTCGTGGTGGGTTAGCATAAGACAGGGTGTTTGTGGAGTTGTGAGGGACAGGAGGTGGCATTCAAGCTGAGTGTTACATGGAATTAACTTTCTGTGTCTTCTCAATTAAGTGATTTTAAATTTATTTTTATTAAATGTATCGTCAATGGGAAATGTAGAAAATAGAGATTAAAAAAAAAAACTCCAAAAAACAAAGAAAACAACTCAAAATCCTTACCAGCTGGAAGCTAGTATTCAGCGTCTGTGATCCTAGGTAGTGGCTTTCCTATTTTCTTTTGTGATTTCTTTTTTTTTTTCCCTATTGGGCTGTGGAATGTATCTTTCCTTGCTGTTAAATATTCCACCTCTTAAATGGTTGCATACTATTCCATTATATGGTTCCAGCTATTTCCCCAGTGTGGCACATTTGGGTAGATTCCAGCTTTTTAATAGCCACGGAATGGAGGCAGACATTTTGCAATTAAATGTTTGTACCCATCTGTGACATTCTACAGCCTTTTTTTGTGTAAGGAGAATTGCTGATTCGAGGGATTTACCCACTAATCTTAATATCTCGATCTGTGACACTACACCCCTAAATTGTTGTACCAGTCTGATTGCCAGTTGTTGCTCTGTGCCCATGCCAATCTTGGGAAGGGGCATAAAGAAAAAGAAAAACCTGTCAATTAAATCCTCTGATTATGCCCAAGGTGGAGCAGTTCTTCACGTCTGGCCATTGGTACTTATTTTATGAATTGCCTTTTCATTTTGTATGCATGGCTATCAGATACATATTGATTGCTGATTGATTGCCGGTTCCATGCAGTATAATTTAATTTTCAAAATGTCCCTTTCTCTTAGAAGTTAATTTATCTCAAAGTGTCCGTTACTCTAAGTACATATTCAATCCTGTGATCAAAAGGCGATTCATAGAGAAGCGGGCCTGACTCCCAGCTTGCCTCTGTGAAGGCCTCTAGGCTTTCTGTCTTAGCTAGCACACCCCACCACTCAGATCCTGGGCACAGAATGGAAGAGGGACTCTCAGCTCAGCCCTGGCTAGCCCACAATGGGGCCTGAGAGGCTGGTAAACAATTGCCAGGAATTGGTGATTCTGGGCTTTGCACCTTCCCCGCAGATCTGTTAAAGCTAGTAATACCACGCTGGAGCTTTCCCGGTGCATTTGCTCATGCGATGAGCCTGGCTCCCACGTAGTGAAATTGTACCAATGCCGAAAATAGCTCTGCTGACAGGCAAGGCAGGCTTGATTGGTGGCATGTTTCAGTCTGGAGAGGGGCAGGCGAGGAGTTGTGACTCTGGAAGCAGGCGTGACCTAGTTTTCAGACGACTCTTCTCTTCCTACCTGAGTGACTCAGGCCAGGTGACTTCCTCCAGCTCACGGACAACGCAGACACTTCCTTCCGTGTCTGTGCAGTTGTTCAGGATGGAGATCTGGGTGCCTTGTAGACACTTACCCTGCAGCCATTTCTGCAGTGGATGCTAGGGCCCGAAATGTGTCCTTATGTTAATTTGGTGTTTCCAAGCTCTGTGCTTTTGAGGCCCTCCCGAGGCTGCTACAGGAGCCATGCATTGGTCCTAGGAGCATCTTTTTTAATCATTTTGAATAACTGTGGTAGGCATTGGCTAGTCTTTAGTTTGAAAATATTTTTCCCACCTTTTGGTTAGAAGTCAGATAGTACCATCATCTAGCCAAAGCCAACCAAACAAACTCCCCCCCCCCCAAAAAAAATCCAATGAAACTGGCTGGTTAATGTTTCTGTAGCCTGGGAGCAAAAGGGATATCACAGATGGGGGACTGGAGGGACTTGAACCATTAGCCCTTGTATGAATCAGATCACAGTTGTTTTATTAGGACACTCACTCATGTAACTGCTGGTTTGCAGGGCTGCCTGCTGTATTAAGACCAACTGTCCAGGTTTGCAGTTTCCCTCTCCCTGAATACACAAGAATGAGTCAGTGTTAGTGTGTAAGTTTATCAGCACTCGGAGGTTTGGCACCTTGTCTGGAAGCTCTTGGGACAGAGAAGGAAGAAAACTAGTGGAATGACAGCTTGTTTAGTGACCTAGAGCAGGCCACTTTAGTATTTTAAATATAAGGCTCTTCACTTGTAAAATATAGAGACTATAACTTCTCTGTCTCTTCTAACATTTTGAAGTTATATTTGTGTGTGTGTGTGTGTGTGTGTGTGTGTGTGTGTGTGTGGTTAGAGGATAACTTTAAGAGCCACTTCTCTTTCCACTATGTGGGTCCCTAGGATCCAGCTGGGGCCATCGGCATGATGGTGAGCGCTCTCACTTCCTGAGCCATCTCAGTGACCCCACATTTGCCTGTTAAGATGGGGTCGTGTAGCCTAGGCTGACTTTGAGTGTGGAGTCCCAAGCACGCGCCACGGTTCCTGGCTCTGTGTCTGTTTTACACTGATCAGATGATGGACAGAAGTATGATACCACAGAGCCCTTTAGGATAAGGGTGCTGACGGCTGTGGCGGAAAATAACCTCATAGCTGCAGGAAAGAGCCCCGAAGGTTGGAAGAGAAGGAGAGCGTTTTAATCCTTTTAGTAGATGGAACATCCTAGCGCTCGCTCTTGATAGCTTTTCATTAGGGGTGCTGAGAGGTTGCTTCAGGCGTTGGTGTCAGTGTTTAGAAAGGGAGCCTGATGTTGAGGAACTGTGTGCTGTGGAGCTGGTTTGGTGGTCATATCTAGAGTCTTAACCAGGTGTTGACCTGTATAAGGTGCAGTGATATCCAGAGGGTCAGAAGCAGAAATGATGTAGGAAGAAGTGTGTGTGTGTGTGTGTGTGTGTGTGTGTGTGTTTCTCATTGATCCAGGAACCCCATTGGGGAGTTGTGTTGAGAACTCATAGGTAGAAGTGCTGTCAGTTCTTGGACCACATGGTTTCTTGCTGGTGACCTTTAGTTTTCGAAGCCTTTGGTCTGTCTAGAGCATGGAACCAGTTCAGAGGGAGATGCAGAAATCTTATGTGAACTGGGTGCTTTCTTCTTATAGGACATCAAACCAATTGCAAGTCCCACCTCGATTCTGGAAGCTTTTCCTCATGACCTAAAGCAAAGGATAAAAATAATCTCTCAAAAGGAGGGACCCCCAAGGAGTGGGGGACATGGCCCAATGGTTAAATGCTTGCTTTATAAGCAGGAGGGCTACAGTTCAACTCCTCATAGTCAGTTCCAGTGGGCTTAGCAGCCCACCAGCTGTTTCAGCCTGAGAGGGTGAGACTAGGCATATCAGTGAGCTCTGGGTTTGACTGAGAGTCCCTGCCTCAGTGAGTATGGTAGAGGATCGAAGGGTATGTTTCCTGAGAGCGGCCATGAACCTCCATACACATACACACATTGACACATGTGCCCATATTCATGGAAACATATACAATACATGTGCATCATACACACATATAAATGGGAAGAGGAAAAGCAAACAAACAGAAAGAGGGGCCTCACTGTTAGCCACTCAAGTCTGTAAGGATGAGTCTCCCAAATTTTTGCCTCCCTCAGCATCTTGTCCTCTAACTGCGATGTGCTCTCTTATGTGTGGCCGTGTTGTAGAGTAACCAGCTGTACTCTCTCAGTGCGGCAGCTGGGTTTAAGAAGCTTGTCTCGGCCAAGAGATCATCAATGGATTAAAAAAAACAAAAAACAAAAAAACAAACCAGAACAAAACAAACCCCAAGCCATCACAGCTTTATCTGTTAGTGAAGACATTTCCCTTCTGAGTTCATGTACAGTTACCAAACTGAGTATCGGATACATCAGGGAGCGCTGTAACACATCCATTCCAAGAGACGTCTCAGCCAGGAGCCAAGTCAGATTTTTGGCAAGAGACACCAACTTTTCAGCCTGCAGAGCTGATTGTCTGCGTGCACGAGGCTCCTTTTTCTCTGAGTGTAATTGCTGCTTGGCCAGCGTCCCCTGTGTTTTGTCCTTCGTATTTTTCTCTTGATCAGGGATGGAACCAGTTAAACTTGTGCGTCATCACCAGGCACTCTGAGACTGACTAACCGGACTGTACATGTATACGCAGTATCTGTCGCATGGTCCTTCGCTATTTATTTAGTATTCATTTCTTGTCACTGCTGTGAAAGATCATCATGTACCTACTGTCTTAAAACAAACTTAAGTTTCTGCGCTGCATACAGAGGTCAGAAGTTGCGTTCTCACTAGGCTAAAGTCAAGGTGCTAGCAGGGGTGGTCCCTCTGGAAGCTCTGGGGTGGGGGTCGGGGTACCCATTTTCTTCCTTTTCCTAAAGCTCCTAGCGGCTGCCTATGTCCCTTGGCTCATAGCCCCATCTTCCACCCTCTAACCTTCCAGCACTTCACTCCAGCTGCCTGTTCTTTCAGTGCAGTGTAGCTATTCAGTGCCTCCATCTGTCAACTATTGTGATTATAGTCAGTATTTCTCCTCTCCTCCATCATCCAAGATCACCCTTCCTCCATTTTAAGACCTTTCACTTGACCCCATTGTCCGAATCCCCTTTGCTGTGTCAGGTGATACTCCCAAAGATCAGGATGTCAACATTGTCCGAGGGGGGACATTACTGTACCTAGGACAGAAACTGATGCTTTGTCCCAGAAACTTAGCCTCAGATTATCAGGTACATTTCCTGTCATGGTGACAAATCCTGACAGAAGTGATGCTAGGCTCAGGGTTCCAGAAGGTACAGTTAACCATGATGGGGGAGGCTTGGTGGGTGAAGAGCTTACGATATGCCTTGTTTATATCTTGATGGATCAGGAAACTGACCTTCTGCTGGAAGTACAATTGGACTCTGGTCCTCAAGGCCTGCCCCTCATGGCTAACCTGTCTCTGTCAGCAAGATCCTGTGTCCAAAGGGCACTGTAACCTCTCAAAACAGAATCACCGGCTGGAGACCAGGCGTACAGCCACCTGTCTGTGGGGGACATTTCACAGCCAGACTGTGATAGCTTTAAGAACTTCTGTCCCTCTCTACTTCTTTCCTCAGTGGATCTCTGGACTGGGAAATTTTGTCTAGAAAAGTTCTGTCTGAGTTTTGGGAACGGTTCCCTGGCATCACACATATTCCAGTTTGAGTGTCTCTGGAGCAGGAAGGTCCACACAGACCTAAAACGTGTTCTATGTTGCTGCGTCCCTTGGAATCCAGTGATTGATGTGGGTGGTCATGTTTATGTAAGAATGTGCATGTGTGTCTGCACATTTGTGTGCATGTAGTGTGTGTGTGTGTGTGTGTGTGTGTGTGTGTGTGTGTGTTGTGGGGATGTGTATTGTGGATGGTGTGTATGCATGTATATAGTGTATGCACATGTGTGTAGTGTGTGCATATGTGTATAGTATATGTGTGCATGTATGTAGTGTGTATGTGCCTGTGTGTTGTCTGGGAGCATGTGTGTATGGTGTGTGTGCATGTGTACATGTGCGTGTAGCATGTGCATATATATATAGTGTGTATGTATGTGTGTAGTATATACACACACACATAATATAGTGTGTGTGTGTGTGTGTGTGTGTGTGTATGTGTATAGGATATTTGGCTAAGAGCAGAGCTCCTAGTTATCATTTAGGACAGGTAAAAACTAATGGCCCATTTTAATTATTTATTTCTTTTCTTACCAACATGTTAAAATCAAGATATGTTACTTCAAAGAAATCTAAAGTTCTGAGGAATTTGAGAAATCAGAGTTAGTGTTTTAGATCAAATGCTCACAGAGTATTAAAGTCCTGAGTGACCCTGAGTGGAGGTGGTACCTCAGGCATGTGATTTCACCCCAAGGCGGAGTGTGAATAGGATTAGTGCCCTTTCAAGACCGGGCCGAGAGCAAGCTCTCTTTCTGTCTAGTGAGGGTGTCGTGTGGTCTGAGAAGGCAGCCTGGGTGAGGGCTCTGTCCAAAAGCCCTACTAAGTCAGCAGCCTGACCTAGGACTTCTCTGCTCAGTGAGAGATGTGAGAAAGCTATCCGCTCCTGAAGGCAGCCAGTCTGTTGGTGCCTATTGAACAGTGCTGCCCCCTGCAGGCTACTTCCCTGCAGTGTGGTCACGTGACCTAGTTGTGAGGCAAGTTTGGACAGGTCAACCCACACTCTCAGAGTTACTTTTTACTCAGTCTTTTATGCATTCAATACACACATACCGACTACTGGGTACTAGTTGGGTACTGGTTGCTTAGCCTGCAGTGTAGAGCCAGTCTTGGTCTCTACTCTCAGGAAGGTGGGAACAACTCAGAATGTTAGCAACTGGATCTTTGTGCTTCTCCAGAGCATTTCGATTGATTTGCTTGACAACTTGTGTGGTTTCTCTGAGTATGTATGTATATGTATGCCTCCGGGTCACTTCCTGTATTTTTCTCTTTGCATTTAAAGACAGACAAAGGGTTCCCTTCCCCCTTCACACTTGAAACATCTACAAGGAAATCACTAAGTAGATTCTTATTTTCCTGAGCTTTGTCCCACACGTGTCCGAGTGGCCACAAAGGAGTGCAGAGTGTAGGACAGGTCTGGGGTGAGTGCGAGTCACTGTGGACCTGAGCACTGTGTCATCTGTGATCGGCGTAATTGCATATCCTGAGATGTCTGTTTGCCACGGTTCTGCTGCTCACACTGTGTTAAGAAGCACGCAGGCATATTGCAGTTTTTTTAAAGGTCACCAGCAGCCCCAGGTTCCTGCTTCTGACCCGGGCAGTGACTCTCCACCTAGCGTGTGCTGAGAACGAGTAGCCGGCTGAGTGGCAGACTCACTCGCTTGATTTCATGGCCAGATAGCCTTTACTTTTCTCTCCAGGTTTCCTTTGATGAGCTCCCAGGCCTCGCTCTGTGGCAGGAGTTCATCGTAGCCCTGGGCTCTTCAGGCCCGATGCTGTAGCTGAGCCCTGCTAATGCTGGCTGTAGATCTGACAGTCTGTAAGGAGGTTTTATAATTGCCATAATTCTCGGTGCCACCGCGTTTGTCGGTCTTGTGGTGCTGCAGTTACCGCGGAGCACAGGAGTTGAAGCAGGAGGGAGATGCCTGGAGCTGCACCTCATGGCTATGCATTCCTTCAGGGCTGTGGGGATACCGGTCACGGTGCTGGATAAGATTCAAATCCACGCATTCCAAGCAGACTTTTTATGACCTGTTATTTAAATGGAAAAGTAAACTAAATCAGGATGGCATAGTCAATCTTCAGGGGGTGACCTAGATTTCATAGTTCAGTTGTCATAAAGGTGGTCTTGTGTGCAGTGAAGAATTTAAAAGTGTTTCACTTTTCAAAGGATACTCCTTTAAAACTCTGTGTTGTGTTTAAGCTGTCCAGAGAGAAGTACTTGGGCATGATTTCTAAGACCCTCCCACAGAGGGATTTAAAGGGATCCCACTGCTGGAGACCTCTGCTGGCATTGCACACCCAGGAGCCTCATCTAGAGAAGCCAGCTCACGAGGGCAGGGGATGCAGTTGCAGAGCTGAGCGTGAACCCACAAGGGAACAAGTCAGTACAGTGTCGGTGCATTAGAAATAAGGCTTTCTGAATTTACAGTCAGTAGGCTGCAAATTCTTCCACGGTCTTCGCAGACTGTGTGGCTCTTGTTCAGATATTAGAGCACCATATGTGTTTCCTTAAATGCTTCTTTACGGGTTCCCTTGGTAGTTGCTACATGGTGCCCCCTCCTTCCCTCGCCCCTCCATGTCTGTGAGCATGCAGACACACACCGGTGTTCTCAGGCAGTGGGGGGACTTACCTGTAAGTGTCACTGTGCTCTGCAGCATTCGCTTGAACTTGAGTATGGACTGCCAGCATCCACGTGCTAGCCGTGATGCTTGAACTTGAGTATGGACTGCCAGCATCCACGTGCTAGCCGTGATGCTTGAACTTGAGTATGGACTGCCAGCATCCACGTGCTAGCCGTGATGCTTGAACTTGAGTATGGACTGCCAGCATCCACGTGCTAGCCGTGATGCTTGAACTTGTGTATGGACTGCCAGCATCCACGTGCTAGCCGTGATGCTTGAACTTGTGTATGGACTGCCAGCATCCACGTGCTAGCCGTGATGCTTGAACTTGAGTATGGACTGCCAGCATCCACGTGCTAGCCGTGATGCTTGAACTTGAGTATGGACTGCCAGCATCCACGTGCTAGCCGTGATGCTTGAACTTGTGTATGGACTGCCAGCATCCACGTGCTAGCCGTGATGCTTGAACTTGAGTATGGACTGCCAGCATCCACGTGCTAGCCGTGATGGTTGAACTTGTGTATGGACTGCCAGCATCCACGTGCTAGCCGTGATGCTTGAACTTGTGTATGGACTGCCAGCATCCACGTGCTAGCCGTTATGCTTGAACTTGAGTATGGACTGCCAGCATCCACGTGCTAGCCGTGATGCTTGAACTTGAGTATGGACTGCCAGCATCCACGTGCTAGCCGTGATGCTTGAACTTGTGTATGGACTGCCAGCATCCACGTGCTAGCCGTGATGCTTGAACTTGAGTATGGACTGCCAGCATCCACGTGCTAGCCGTGATGCTTGAACTTGTGTATGGACTGCCAGCATCCACGTGCTAGCCGTGATGGTTGCTAGTGGAAGCTATCGGAAGTCTTACTTAGGAATGAAACTATCTCCAATGCTGGGTATTACTGCAAACACTACGGACTTTGGAAAAGTTCTGGGCTAGTACCTCGTGCTTAGTAACACCTGCTGCTCTGGGAAGCATCCAACTCCTCTTTAGATTTGCTCAACGTCCATTGTTAGGAAGGGAATTGGTGCCTTTTCCTAGCTCACGATGTTTGGAATCCAGCCCCAGCCCGTCTCTTCATCCTATTGGGTTGCATCTCTTACTTTTACTTTGGCACATTGGTGCCTGCCATTACAGTATTTAAGCTCTTGGAAGATTTGGCAGTTGCCGACTGATTGAGAACATAAATCGCTCTACTGTTGTTCTCTGGAGAGTTAAAAAAAATTCCCATTATTAGACTCAGGCCGTGATAATTTAGGTGCCGCTTAGAATGAATCGCACAGAATGTTTTACTTGCTGAGTTAAGCCGATAGCTTTTGTGTTAGATAGCTCGACCATGTTTTTGTCTGTGTTCGACATGAACAGAACCGGGCTAGTCTGAGGCTATTAATAGTGTCGTCACAGGGTAATCCCGCTGTGGAGAAGTGTGCACAGAGGAGTCAGAAGGGAGCATTAAATGGAAGCAAGAGAGTGATTTTTGGTGACTTACGATGTTGCTGACACAGGAGACTGGAAGAGGACAGGAGAGATGGTGTCGCCTGCATGCCAGACAGTCTAACTGCGGTCTGTCCCCTGTAGACTGAGGGCAGGACTTGCTGTGAATGGAGAGCACACATGCTCCCCTGGGCTTCCTCTCTTAGAATTCAGGAAAGCCAGCAGTGCAGCAACTCATGAATAGTGATTTACCAAGGAGCAACCAGAGCCCAGCCCATCCCTGAGTGTGAGATGAGCCCATTTTTGCGCCCTGTTTAGCGGTAGCTCTTCCTGACCCACTGTTTGCCATGGATGCTGGAGTTCCTTCCCGGGAAGTGTGTACCTGCATTCTCTGGGATGTCTGCAGTACAGTTTCCTTTTAGGAGCACACAAGAGAGGACAACAGGGGAGAGAATGTAGGTTTTCATTTTTCTACTCTTTTGAGTTTATTATTTAAGTAAATTAAATGTTGTTAGTGGTGTTCAGACATCAGAGGCCAGCTTCATTGAACATCTGAACATTGTTAGATCTCTTTGTTAGTTTCCTTTCTTCCACCCATGACTTTTATCTAAATCAGTTCCCCCTCCCACTTTATATATGAAATTGCCACAAATTGTTTTAATAGTGAAAGTGGTGACGTCTTTACATGCTGCACTGAAAACCATTGAATATATATCACGGGCAAATTGTATGCTATATGAATTATTTATCAATAAAGATTTTATTAAAGAAATCTTGAACATTTCACCACACCTGGCCCAACAAAAGATAGATAAAAATGATGTCTGTAGATATGTCTGTCATGTTATCTTTCTGCTTGGTCTGGTTTGTTGAGGAGTGAACCTTGAACATTGGTAGATTAATACAACTTTATATCTCTACAATAGAAGATCCGCCATTGTGACTAGATGCATTCAGCTTTGTGTCTGGCTGATTATTAAATATGCACACATATATATGTATATGGTGTGTTGAATGATGGGCAGTTATAGTAGCCACATATAAAATTACATTAAAGCCCAAAAGGTGCTTTTATGAGCTGTGCTGGCAATGGCATCCGACTTTCCTAGGGCTTCTTCATGTCCATTGTGATGAATCTATTTATTACTCCTATAATGAGCCGCACACATGGTTGGTTAGCCGAGTTATTGAACTTTATCAACCTTGGCTGAAATTCACAATGCGTGCCAAACTTGTTGTAATATGTAAGAAATTACATCTGGGTAAAAGGTTCAATAGCGGCGACTCTGATAATGGAATCTTTCACAGAGCATGGGGTTTCATGATATGCCCCTGATTCTTAAAAATTACAGTGTTAAAGCAAAACAAGAAATCATACACACCTCGAGAAATATATTCACTTGTGATGTAGATCCTAATTTACAGCAGGCATATTCCAGTTCTAGGCTACACGGAGTATGACCTTGCCATTCCAGCCATCATGATGTGGCTTGTGAACCTGGGTGGGTCTACTGGTACCACATCAGCATGTTACAGTTCCGGACTGATTTGAATTATAACTCAGTGACACAGATTTTCCCTCTTACTGGCAAAACCTCAGCATAGGTGGCTCGGTAAACTTGAAAAGAGGCGGTTAGGGTTAGAGCGACCCAGCATAGAACATACATTTTCCTTCCTGAGTTATGAGCGAAGGGAGAAATGAGACCAGCGATAGATCAACTTGAGGAATGAAACACCCCTGGAATCACCGCTGGAGCTGACTTATATCGACAGGCTGTCAGAGAGTCGTTACCGAACACCAGAAGCAGACAGGGGGCTAGGTCAGCACTGAGCTGGGCCAGTGCCTTCTGCTTGGCAGAGCCTGTCTCTGCTGCATGCACAAGACACGGGGGTAGAGCTGAGTGCATGCTGTTTGTGAAAAGAGAGGCAAGGCTTTGCATACCTGATTCAGAATTCTAACTCACTTAAGGTGCATTGTCTCCCATGGGTAAGAATGCTTGAGGCACACAAGAGGGAACAGGATACAAATGGAGAAGGTTCAACCAGGAAAACACATCAGAAATGGGAAGCTTTTTCTTCTACCCTAACAATTAGAAACTCCAGTTAACATGATGAAGTGTTGGCCAGAGAGAAGTCTTAGAGGTTAGAGCATGTGCTGCTCTTGCAGAGGGCCTGGGTTGGTTCCCAGCACCACATGGTGGCTTGCATCGCCTGTAACTCTAGTTCTAGGGGACCTGATGCCTTTTTCTGGCCTCCTTGGGGACCACACACATACACACACACACACACACACACACACACACACACACACACACACATACACATACACACACATACACACACATACACACACACATACACACACACATACACACAAACCTTTAAGAAAACAACAAAACAAGTCTTGAGAAAGTAAAATTTTAGTAATGAATAAATGCAGACTTTTAGTTTGCTTTTGGGTTAAATGTTGCCACTTAGATAATTAGAATTTTTCTCTTCTCTTTTCTCTCCCTTCCCTCCCTTCCCTTCCCTTCCCTTCCCTTCCCTTCCCTTCCCTTCCCTTCCCTTCCCTTCCCTTCCCTCCTCCTCCTCCTCCTCCTCCTCCTCCTTCTTCTTCTTCCCTTCCCTTCCCTTCCCTTCCCTTCCCTTCCCTTCCCTTTTCCCTTCCCTTCCCTTCCCTTTTCCCTTCCCTTCCCTTCCCTTCCCTCCCCTCCCCTCCCCTCCCCTCCCTTCCCTTCCCTTCCCTTCTTTTTTTATGGTAGACAACTTTAAATACATGCCAGCTTGAAGAGAACTATATTCTTTCCTTTTTCTTTTCTTAGGATGTACCCTTAACTGACACAGGGAAAGAATACTCAAGTGCGTTTGAGATCTACAAGCTGACCTCCCAAGGGACAGCTGTACAACTGTCATGGCCACCATGACAGTTTCATAAACATTGACATGGTTTTCTTGACTGCACAAATTGCCAGTGGATATTGAATGGATTTTGGCAAAGCTTCTTTTCTGTATGCTGTACTGTAACAATATCCATACTTTCTTGTTTTCTGTAAGGAGAATTGAACCCATTACATCAGGAATGCTGGGCACACACTGTGCAACTGAGCTGTATTACCAGTCGAAATGAAAATGTCTGGCGGCAGGGCATCACTCGGTTGCTCGGGTGGCCTTGAACTCACTCTAGTCCAAGCAGGTCTTGAACCTGGCACACCCGTGTTTTAGAACTAAGTCTTTTTTGTAGAGTGTGTCCATAGGAGTTCACAAGAGGAAGAAGAAGAAACAGCTGAATTGGTCCTGTTGAGGCACAGGAGCTTAGAAAGATGATGCATTTGAAAGGTCCAGCTTTTAATGGTCATGGAGATGAAAGCCGCCTGGCAGGTTGGTGATGGCCAGCGGGTGAGGCTGCTCCATCATTGTCAGTGGTTAGACAGGAGAAGTGAGAACGATCATGCAGGTCCCCACCAGTCCCTCCCACACTCCCACAGGAGCCAGCCCAGTTTTATGGACTGTACAGTATGCCTTTTAATTATTCTGTCTTCAGTGAAACATTTCCTCTTAATTTTATTAAATTTGCTTTCCTCTTTAAGGACCAGGCCAGGATACTTGTCAACAGATACTGGAAACATGCAACAGTTTTTTTTAAAAGAGCCCTTAGAACTCTGAGCAGTGGAGGTATGCGTGATCTTGGCGACTCCAAATATGGATGTGTAGACCACGGGAGGAAGATGCACAGGCCGAGTCTGGCACTTGCCCTTCGGTGGCCAAGTGCAGACTCGTCGTCGGCACTGGTATCCATGATTTGGCATGGGAGAATAGGGGATACTGCAGAGTGATTAGTCATTTCTAAGAAATAAGTATGTTTTGAGGAGCCATACCTCCTGAGTGGGAGTCTTTCAAATGCTTATTTATTCTCCTCACCCAAGAATGACAGTGGAACACACTGGGGGCAGCCCACCCCAGAGAAGCCAGCAGGCGGCTGTCTGACTACAGTAGCAATCACGGAACCGCCGGTAGACAGTAATCAGGCTTGCTAGAAGCCGGTGCGCTGCCCTGCGGGAGAGCCAGAGTGAAGTGTTTAATGCGCCTCTCCACTGATGTGAAAGGGGAGCAAATGGAGAGAGCCAGCTTCGAGGGCTCAATCAGCACTTGGCAGCTCTAACTACAGCTGCTCCAGGATGCTTCCGACACGCAGCTGCCTGGCACATCCCTTGACGTTCCCAGCAACGTGGCCTGTGATGTAGACAAACCATTGTGTACCCTTAGTTGGTTCAAAGGATCAGTTTGTTGAAAATAAAAGTAAATGGGGCCTAGAGCGGTGGCGCAGTGGTTGAGGACCTGGTTTGGGGTTCCCAGTGCCCACACCCTGCACCGTACCACGGCCAGAACTCCAGCTTCAGGGGGATCTCACACCCTCTTCTGGACTCTGCAGGCGTCTGCACACATGTGGCCATGGAACTAGACATCAGAGCCGTGGTTCTCAACCTCCCTATTGCTGGTCCTTATGCTGTGGTAATCCCCAGCCACGAAGTTGTTTTTAATTGATATTTCATAACTAGAATTTTGCAATTCTTATGAATTATAAAGTAAAAATTTGTTTTCCCGATGGTCTTAGGGTTGCAACTTACAGGACGAGAACCACTGATCTAGGCTGTTCTGTTCCTTTCTGGAGGAAGCGCACATAAGCTGAAAGCTCGCTGAAGTTTCTGTTCCGGGCACACCAGAAAGGAAGAGTGACTGGGTAATGGATTGGTAGGAGAGATTTACACAAATCAATTCTGGTAGCTACCAGAGACAGACATAAATTTAACATACTTTAAGGCGGTGGTTCTCAAACTGTGGGTCACGACCCCTTTGGGGGTCAAAGATCCCCTTTTGCAGGGGTCGCATATCTGCTATTCTGCATTAGGAAGGTTCAGAACCACTGCTCTAAGGGTGGGCACAGGAGCGATGGATGTCATTTGTCTACAAGACACAGTAGTTAAGTGATCAGAAGTTGGTGTGTGCAGGTAGGGGAGGTCTTTTTAAAAATTTCAAGTTGTATGAAAACTGCTGTATTTTTTATGGGAATTTTTTATGTCTTTTATCTCTTAGCTTTTGTTCCCTCAAAGGGAGAACCTGAGCCAAAGGCAGACTTCGAATCGTTTAAGATTTCAGAGGCCTCGACAGAGGCTGTGAGAATTCAGAGGCCTCGACAGAGGCTGTGAGAATTCAGAGGCCTCGGCAGAGGCTGTGAGAATTCAGAGGCCTCGACAGAGGCTGTGAGAATTCAGAGGCCTCGACAGAGGCTGTGAGAATTCAGAGGCCTCGACAGAGGCTGTGAGAATTCAGAGGCCTCGACAGAGGCTGTGAGAATTCAGAGGCCTCGACAGAGGCTGTGAGAATTCAGAGGCCTCGACAGAGGCTGTGAGAATTCAGAGGCCTCGACAGAGGCTGTGAGAATTCAGCAAGGGGATGGGGAAGGGCGTGCAGGCACAAGCACGTGTGTCTGTGTGTGTTGGGCCAGTGCTGCGGCAGCTACTGCTCATCTGGGAAGGGCTTTCCGAGGAGCTCGTGGGATGAACCTGAGAGCTGTCTGCTGTCCACAGCCATTCATCCCTTACAGGCAACTGTGGCCCCATAGTGTGCTGGTGCCAAGCAGCTTTCTGTAGGCCTCCGATGCCCCAGTGTCAGGGATTTCCAGAATTGAAAATGGGGGTGGGGGGCATTGTCTGGAGGTAGCTGATGGTGGTCACAGTCAGTGGAGTAAGATGAAGCTAGGACCATCTGCAGTGGTGCGAGGGAGAGACACCTAATACTGCCCACCCACTGCCCTGCTGCTCAGTGTCCTCATGCTCTGGGAGACATTAAAGGACATCTTCACCCCAGGTGTCCTTCAGGCTAAAGGGTATGAGGACTACAAACCGGTCCCAGTTGATTGTCAGTTTTGGGGCCTTATACATTGTTTGTAAGAACAGCTCTAACAAGTGCCAGGAAGTGGTGACTTAGGGACACTGTGTTATATCAGGCTAGAAATCTGAAACCAAGGTGTTGGGCAGGGCCAGGGTCCAACTGACACCTGGAGCAAAGGATTCTTACTCAGAGATTGTGCATCTTGAAGGACACATGTAGCCCAGGACGGCAGTGCATGTAGACCAATATACAATTATAAACTTAATATATACTGAGATGTGTGTTGTGTGGTTGTGTTTATTCGTGTGTGTGTGTGTGTGTGTGTGTGTGTGTGTGTGCATTTTGATAGATAGATTGTAAGGTTCTTAAACGTGAACTTTGTGGTTGATGGCATGGCTCAGAGAAGCCAGAAGTCTGGGCATCCCTGTAAGAGGTCCACTGGCTGTGGTCGCAATTCCAGCCACTGCTCTGTCAGCACAAGCATCTCTCCACATCCCTTCACATTATCTTCCCTCTGTGTCTGTCTCCAATTCCCCCATTTATCCAAAGTACATCAGTTATTTTTGCTTTCCTTATGGTCTCAGTAAAATTTGCAATTATTTATTCCTTGTGATTGTATATATACATGAGTTAATGCATGTATGTTTCTCTGTCTCTCTGTCTCTGTCTCTCTCTCTCTGTCTGTCTCTCTCTCTCTGTCTCTGTCTCTCTGTCTGTCTCTCTCTGTCTCTGTCTCTCTGTCTCTGTCTCTCTCTGTCTCTCTCTGTCTGTCTCTGTCTGTCTGTCTGTCTGTCTCTCTCTCTCTGTCTCTGTCTCTGTCTCTCTGTGTGTGTGTATGTGTGTGTGGGGCGTGTATGTGCCCCAATGTATGTGTGGAAGTCAGAGGACAACTTTCAGGCTTTGGTTCTCTCCTTCCCCCATGTGGATTCTGGGAATTGAACTTATCAGGTTTGCTAGTGAGTGTCCTTACCTGCTGCGCTAACTTACTGGTTCCTAACATCTCACCATACCTTGACTATGTCTACATTGCCTCCGGTAAAGTGCTCAGAGTAGAGCACTTGGTTTAGCCTCTTTTGTGTGTTGTGCTAGAGAGGGATACAGTTCAGAGCGTAACAACTGTTCTGCAAACAGAAGATGTTCTCTACTATGGGTGCTGTTCAGATAAATAGCAGCTGTCCAGTGAGGCTCTGTGATGAATATTAACATGCCTGCTGCAGTGGCTTGTGTCTGTAATCCCAGTACTCCTGAAGGCAGAGAAAGAGGATCAGGAGTTCAAGGTCATCTCAGGCTATGACAAGCTATATGATACCCTGTCTCAAAAAACACCACCACCACCGCCACCAAGAACAGAAAAACAGTAGCAGCAGCAGCAGCTGCAAAAACAATCCAACTTATCGAGCTCCTATTATGTACAGACCCTGTCTAAGGACCACAAAGACTCATCAATGGTGCAAAAACAAGCCAACTTATCGAGCACCTATTATGTACAGACCTTGTCTAAGGACTCATCAATGGTGCAAAATGCTCCTGCCTTGTGGGACTGGCCTTCTTATGGAACATACGTTTCAGAAGGATTTGCTTCCAGTCTAGTTTCTATCACCCATTAGTAACTAAGTGGGGATGTGCTCTCTGTGCTAACCTAGCTGCTACCCTGAGCACCTGGGTTCCTGGTTAGGCCATTGTTAAAATGCTCAGCTTGGGGAGAGTGCTGCAGCCCTGGGTGATTTCAGAGCTGGGCTGGACCGAGGGTGTGTGATGGTTAAGGACCCGTATCTGTGCCTTGGTGGCGTGACCTGTACACATGGACGACCCTGCACTTGGCTTCCGTTTTCTTTTAGGGGAACAGAGTGTATTTGTAGGTTTCTGCTTAAAAATCATCCCAGGCCACTGGATGTTACCTTTGTAATCATCATCATCATCATCATCTTCTTCTTCTTCTTCTTCTTCTTCTTCTTCTTCTTCTTCTTCTTCTTCTTCTTCTTCTTCTTCTTCTTCTTCTTCTTCCTCATCCTGTGCTCCTTTGAGACTATAGCTCTATCCTTTCTCCTAGGGGAAAAGATACATCCATAGACAGGCCTCTGTGTAGCGTCTTTGAGTAGAGGAAGGGCTAGCTCCTGGACTCTGAATGAAGCGATCCTAATACTTTCCAGGAGCTGCAATCGCTAGTGACAGTTCAATGTACACGTCTGCTCCCACCCGCTTTTAATCCATAAAAATTCACCAAATAGGATAAGGAAGAAAAATATGCCTGTGGATGTTTTTAACTCTTTTTAAATGGATACGCTTTCAATAGAAATTTGTTGGTGTGTAATTAATAAAGTATTACCGATTTCCAAATTATACTTTGCCAAACAATGGAAATTTCCTAAATAACTGGCAGGTAATAAAAAAAAAATTCAGTCACTGACAGCTTGTCACGGTTGAATCTAAAACCTAGGGGCAAAATACATATATTCTATGTAGTTTCCATTTCTAGACCCTGAATTTCTAAATTCTTCCTTATAAAAATTTAAATTTCTTTTCTTTTTGAAAGAGGAGATTTCTAATTATTGATTTCGTTATTTTATAATCTCTTAACAAATTTGATATTTGCAATGTAGATAATTAATAGAGTAGCCCCTTTGATGGTCAATATGTACAATTAATTTAAGGGAATTTGAAGGATTGGCTCTTAGAATTAGGTACACATCCAAGGCCTTAATGTCTTCTTCATGGAAGGTAGGTGAGAAACACTTACAGAATCAAGTTCAGGCTCCATAACATGCTTAACAGCTTTTAAAAGAGAAATGAGGACTGCCTCTGTGGACACAGTAATTACTCATATATTACATGATGAAAACTAAAGTTAGTGTATAGAAAACAAAGGTATGTTTCGGGGTGTTAGAACCACTGGAACTCCTCAGCCAGTGGAAAAGAAATTCAGCATGAACATCCACCAAAGCATCGTCTTGCTGGGAGAGAACCAGTCACGCCAGCTCCGCCCTGGGAGCCGCACTCGGGCACACAGCATCAGCATCCACACTGTGGTGTTTGCAGGGATCTCCGTGGCTTCAGATTAAGTTGCAAACCAGATGGATACCGGGCTCCTCCGCTGTGGTATGATGGGCTTCTGTGAAGTTGTGGTTTATGAGTTAATGACTTGAAATGGACCCTTCTGCCTTGCTTACAGTGGGAGCTTCCCATCTTTCCACTGGAGCCAATACCCTTGAGGATGTCAGAGGCCCTGCCGTCCCGACTTCTGATCTGATTGGTTCCAATTTTCACTCATCTGAACAAGATGGAGATCCTGCCACGAGGAAGGAAGGTTCTTAGCTTGATCACTCACTGAGTGGCCTTCTTCAGTGTTTGGTGCTGACGAGGGTCCTCACGTCAACATTCTGTTGGACTGGAAGCAGAATCAACATGTTAGTCATTTTAATTCGTCTAAGTTGGCTTTCTCCAGGATTCCAGGATCCAAAATCAACGTGTTTGTCAATTGCACAGAGATGGGGAGGCAGGATGTAGTTTAACACCCAGATTGGCCGTGAGGAGCCAGAGGAGTCATGGAAGGATGAGTGAACGGGTGAGACAGCGCAGTGAGATCGGATGCAAGCGGGATTCTTGCATTTCATGTTTTCTATTGTTTTAGCGAGATTCTTCCCAGATACATGTTTTGCATAGAAATTTGCAAATTGTCCAAAATTAAACTTTGTACGATTATTTTCCTGCTTGAGCCCTGAACCTGGGTTGTTGTAATTAAAAAAAAAAAAAAAAAGAAAGAAAGAAATAAAGAAATGCTTTTCTTTTAATAGGAGAAATTCTGTAAGTCAAGGTTACCTAGATCCAGACCTTTGTTCTTATTTTGCTTCAGGTTTAAAAGGGCGTTACTTGCTCCTTAGGTCAGCCAATTGGCATGTGACCAACGCTAGCCTTGTCAAGTCTAGTCTAGTAAAGTCTTACTGGACATGGGGATACCTGCTCATTTGTGCATCATCTGCAGTTGCTTTCACAGTTCACCATCAGAGCTGGCCGACGAACCCTAGACGTGTTCTACAGAAAGCATTCGCCATCTTGGTGGTTCAGGCCTGTAATCCCAGCATCGGGAGACTGAGGCAAGAGGGTCACTGTGAGTTCTGGGCCAGCTCCAGAGCAAGGCTTTCTCATCAGATGCTCTTCTGGTAAATGTTCAGCATTAACAAAGCCCATCTTGGAGTTGAGTGGTGGCGCACGCCTTTAATCACAGCACTCGGGAGGCAAAGACAGGTGGATCTCTTAGTTCGAGGCCAGCCTGGTTTACAGAGTGAGTTCCACAGCAGTCAGGGCTATACAGAGAAACCCTGTCTTGAAAAACAAAACAAAACAAAACAAAACAAAGCACATCTTGGGGCTAGAGAGGTGGTTCAGTGGTTAGGGCACTGGCTGCCCTTCCAGAAGACTTGGGTTTAATTTTTAGAACCCACATGGTAGCTCAAAACTGTTTCCAGTTCCAGGTGATCTCAGGCCTTCTCTAACCTCCTTGGATACCAAGCACATACATGATGCACAGACAAGCATGTAGGCAAAACATTCTACTATCACTGCTACTACTGTAATGCATAGATTTATTAAAGAAAGCACTTCTCACCTAAAGAGCTGCTATGGCCTTTCCCTCTAATAAAACGGACACTGTGAAGTAGCCTATTTCCTTTCTTTGCATTGGTTTGCCAGGAGATTCAAGCTCACATGCAAGTGCTCAAGGGAATGCAGCTCAGTTCAGCCTCCTGATGCGTGAGCTTCCTTTTCTTGACAGAGGTACACTCTTGCCCGTCTAGAAAATCTACTCTCTGCACTATAACTTAGCAACCTTGCACTAACTAACTTCATTAAACCCTGCACTTTGGTTTGTACGCTTGTGTCTTGGCAGACACGTGCACATAGCCATAGCCACTCCCTCATCAAGACAGAGTAGATTCGTGTCTCTACAAAGATCTCC
Organism: Tokudaia tokunoshimensis; assembly: GCA_036184795.1. Taxonomy (NCBI): domain Eukaryota; kingdom Metazoa; phylum Chordata; class Mammalia; order Rodentia; family Muridae; genus Tokudaia; species Tokudaia tokunoshimensis. The sequence continues at coordinate 41,556,129 of BTHU01000020.1, forward strand.
TCCTCCCCTGTCCCCAGCCTCAACCCCAGGCAATCACCGAATGCCCAGCGAATTTTAATTTTCTTCTATGTGGGTGTTTGTTACCCAGTGTGTTTATTTATCCTCTTGAGACAGTCTCTCTGTAGCTCTGGCAGACCTGCAACTCACTAGCCTTGAACTTAGGGAGATCCTCCTGCTTCTGTCTCTTGAGCCACCATACCAGCGTCTCGTTTGCTTGTTTGAGACAAGTAGCTCCTGTAGCTCGGCTGGTGTAAAGCTCCCTAGGTAGAAGATGACCTTTAACTCCTGATTCTCCTATTTACGCCACCCAAAGGCTGGAATTAGAGGTTTATAAACACCACCTTTGGCTGTTATATAGTGTTTTCAATACTTCTTAAAAGTCAATGATGTCGGCCACCTAGATGCCCCAGGACTTCCAGGGACTAAACCATCAACCAAGGGGTACACATGGTTCCAGCCAAAAGTTGGCAGAGGAATGCCTTGTCGGGCATCAGTGGGAGGAGAGGTCCTTGGTCCTGTGAAGACTTAATAGATGCCCCAACAAAGGGAAATGGGGGGGGGAGGTGGGAGTGGGTCGAGTGGAGGGGCATATACTTGGAGGCAGGGGATGGGAGGAGGGGTTGGGGGTTTTCGGGGAGGGGGGAAACCGGGAAGATTTTAGCATTTGAAATGTAAATGAAGAATATACTCAATAAAACAAATTTATTAAAAAAAAAGGTCTCCCAACCCTCTCCCCCCAAAAAAAGAAAGAGAAAAAGAAAAAAAAAAGTCAATGGTCTATGCAAGGCTAATGGCTGAAGGGCACAGCTAGGACACGAACAAGATTCACTTCTTTTGTATAGACTCTTGTGCAGATTTTAAAATTTCCACAGGAGGATTTGAGGCATAACTTACACAGAGAACATTTTATGAATGTTGTATTAGTGGTGAACCATATGCATCAACCCGCTGTTGGCGAAAGAGTCTGTTGAAGATCCCCATTTGACTTTTTCAGTAACCCGTTAAGGGTGCACTTTCTTAATAGTCCCATTTTGCAGATGAGGAAAGAGGAGCTCACAGAAGCAGGTTTTGTCAGTTTACTTGGGTTGCTGTAACAGAGGTCTGTAAGCTGGGTGGAAATGTACTTACTGCCTTGTGGTCCTGGATGCCAGAGATGAGGAGAATAGACCTTTGTGTGTATCAGAGAGCTCGTTTGCTGAGACAGATCCTGGGGCTTCCAGTTTCGTAAGTGGCTGAAGTGATGGATTCGTGCTGTGATGGTTTGTGGATATGGTGTACCACAGGAGGTGGGACTCTGCTAGAAGAAGCAGCTCACTGTGTGCAGGCTCCTGGGGGCTTTATCATGCCTTGTCCCTATCTATATTTTGCCCCGCCCCACTTCTGCTTGTCGATGGACCATGACCTCTGTGGTTGCAGTAGTGACGACACTGACTGTGGGATAAGACTCTTGACATGTTCTCAACTTGGGAAATGTGTTGCTTTCAGAGTAAGGCATGGTGGTGCCTGCATGTAATCTTAGCATTTCGGAGGCTGAGACAGGAGGGCCAGGAATTAAGGGCATCCCGGGCTGCATAAAACCCTGACTCAAAGTTAAAAAGAAAAGGTTTGCTTATGTGTTATTACATTTCCCTTTCCATGTCTGTTTTAATGTGCCAAAGAAAACCAAGTGTACTTTACCGTAATAGAGACACTGAAATGCTGTGTGCTTGCAGGGCAGTCCAAATATGATGGCATGTTTGAGCTAAGTAAGAAAGAGTGCTGGTTGAGCATGCTTCCCTCAAGCTGTTTAATCTGTGATGGAAAATCTCCCCCAGAATCTTCTGGAATGACCTCCCGTTTGCCTCTGTTCCAGCTGTTCGGAGCCATCATACCTCCTGGCTTTGAACTACGTTCCCTGCAAACTGGAATCTTCTGTCAGGGCTCGAAAACCTCCGCCAGCTCAGAGCTCACTCCTTCTCCTTTCCAAATGGAAGTTGAGCCTAATCTCCCATCATTCCCATTACTGACGCTGGAAACTTCTACCCAGAGGCAGCAGCCGGATGAGGGGAGCCGAGCAGAAGTGCACAGCTGGCTGAGCTTCCAGGATCCGGCAGAGCAGAGCCCGCCGCAGCTAGGAGGTGCCATGTGCATCCCTGACGGTCATGGCAAGCAGGTGCCTGATCACAGCTAGCGGGTAGCTCGCAAGGCTCCCGAGGAGTACAGACTTTAAAGCTGATGGCTTTCACTAGCATCTGGCGATGGTTGTCTAAAACAAGATGTTATCAGCCTCAGCACTCCCTTTCTACATTCCCTTCCCAAGTCAGTATGGTTTTTATAAAAGCAACTCTCAGGGAGCTTAAAAAGTGATGGGTAATTTCTGTCAACGGTTGTGTGCACTGTTGGGACCCAGGATCAGGCGTGTGACATCAGAAAGGTGTGCTGGGCGTGGGGAGATGGCTCAGTTGAGAGAGTGCTTGAAGCACAGGCATGAAGGCCTGGATGCAGGTCCCTGGGACCCAGGGGAAAATCTGGGTATTCTGGTGCATTGGGGAGGTAGAGACAGATTCCTTGAGCTCTGTGCCAGCTAGCCAGGCTGCTACTGGGTTCAGGGAGAGACCCTGTTTCAGAGATAATTGTGGAACATGATTGAAGAAAACACTTGATATCAACCTCTGTCCTCTATGTGTGTGTGTGTACATATGTACACAGACACACACACATAGACACACAGTCACACACACACACACACACACACACACACACACACACACACACACACGGTGTACCAAAACTAGTAACCTTGTGCTTTCCTCTGTGCATCTCTGTCTGTGGAAGCAGTGATGTAGCCTTCGTCTAGTTCTGAAAGCTACACTTATGGCTCCCTTCCACTGCACCTCAGTGCGGGTGTGGTTATTGCAAGAAAACCGGGAATGGGAGGTAGAAAAGTAGGATTTTTTTTTGTAGTGTTTTAAGTTGAATTTGGATACTGTCAACATTTATGTTTGATAAAAACAGAACAAAATAGCAACAGGCACTCAGCCAAGCCATCAGATTTTACCAAACTTCAAAAGAAATTATGTTAAAGGTATTATCCTATCTATTACGTAGATTATTAGAGATACTTTTTAAAAACTAACTCCAAGAACAGGATAATCTTTTAGTTAGGGCTTTTTATTTGGCATCACATTTGATTGTTTCTATACTTAGCCTTTTTATTTTGTATTTTGAGCAAATCTTTTGTTCTTAGTCATTATTGTATCTTGGTCAATCACAGGATATTTCTCAGTCACCAATTTCATTCAGAGTTATAGAACTCCCTGGTTATGAGTAAAGTCACAGAGGATCAGAAACACAGTGTGACTGTGTGTCCATCATGAAAGACTGAACTTAATCCCTGCTTTCAAGAAAAGGTGGGGCATGTTGGTGGAGAAGTCCACCTAGCTGGGCTTGATGCCCCATGGCACACACACCTTTGATTCCAGCACCTAGGAGGCGGAGGCAGGGAGTTCCCTGTGATTCTGATCTATACAGTCACGAGTCCAGGTCAGCCAGGGGTGCCATCCTGAGACCTTGTTGACAAAAAAAAAAAAAAAAAGAAAGAAAGAAAGGAAAATCGAATTTGGACACTTTATAAAGGTGAACTGCAAAAAAAGTGCTGAGTCCTGCCAGTTTTGTGTGGTGCACCCTTGGAGCAGGAAGAACTTAATTTTCTCAAGAGTATCAGTCATGTACCAAGGTCTCTGAGGTTCTTAAGAAAGTGCTCGACTAGGTGGGTGGTGCGAATCGACAGACTCATACAGGGCAGTAGAGGGTTCTTAGTCAGTGTAGTCAGAGTCCCCCTCCCCATCCTTTTCCTCTTCTTTCTCTCTTTCTACCCCCTTATCCCCCCCCCGTACCCCTCATTATTCAGTTCTTCTGTCCTACCCACATCTTCACAGACAGGTGTAGGGAGGTATATTGGGAGTGGCCATTAAGGAAGTCCTCAGTGAGACTTCTGGATCAACTCCCTTCCCCCATGGCAGAAGCAGAGATAGAAAGCTTGCAGGAGCCAGAGGATGGGGGGAGGGAGGGCTGCGAAAGGCTGTCCCTGTCCACACAGTCCTGTCCCTGCACCGACACTGCAAGTTCAGTACCGCCCAGCCCGAGTGGAGACCGCTGGGTTTGCCTCTGTTCTGAGTGTGTGGAAGTGACTCCTACAAAGTACAAAAGACCAAGCTTCCGGGTGAACCCTTCCACTTCAGCAAGCCAGAAGTACTATGCTGAGGGTCTGGAAGTGCAAATGTGTGTGTGCACATAAGGGTGTGTGTGTGTGTGTGTGTGTGTGTGTGTGTGCATGCCCGTGCGCATGTGTGTGGATGTTGAAATAAGAATCTTGAGCTGGGAAGAACATAATATTCTCCTGTGTACTGTGTGTGAGACCCCGGATCCATGGATCCCCATTTCTCTCAATGCTATGAACTAAAGAAAGTGGTCTTGCCAAGGCATGGTGTTCTCAGCATGTAAAAGGCGGTTTTAAAACATTTTTTGTCAGGAGACCCTTGTTCTCTTTAATTTTTGTCCTGTGTTTAATTAATTGTCCTGGGGCTCTGGAGCGTGTTTATCGTTGTGCCACGAGTACTTTGCTTAAAAAGGCACAGACACCAAGCCGCGGCGGAGCTTCTGTTATGTTTGTGGAGCAGGAAGTGAGCAGTGGCTACGCGAACCTGATTCAGTCAGGGTATCTCTTTTAATGTCTTTGAGCTCATCCTGGGACCTCGGCCTTGAGATTGTGCATTGGCTGTTGGAAGCAGGAAAGGGGCTGCATTCAGTTTGGAAAGCCGTTACCATTCTTGGAAGAAGGCGCAGAGGGACTTTATTTTCTGCGGCCTTGCCCTTGCCCCTCATAGGTCTCACACAGAGACCTGTTTATGAAGTCAGTCGTGAAATGGTGTTAATTCCGTGAAATGGTGTTAATTCAGTGCTCCGTGATGAATGTTAAAGAGCAGAGAATGTGACAGAGCTGGGTGATAGATTCCACGAGGCGGGCGTGTGGGTGCAACCCGGGAGCCGCAGAGGCCACAGTTCTTGCCTTCCGCTCTGGTGACATGGAAGTAACAGAGGCTTGGAAACATTGCCGGCATTGAATCATGAGCTGTGGGGACCACTCTTCCTTGAGAAGGGCAGCTGCTGAAGATCCGATGTTAAGTTGTACAAGTGCCCAAAGCACACGTGCATATAGTGGTGGCCACAGCTCGTGAGATGCACAGATAGGGCTATGTCACATTCTGTTCATTGCTCGTCTTTGTATGAGATGGTGACAGTACTTCTCGGTTTCCTTGAGGAGCTTCTTAGAATCCCTGCATTGGATAAAGCACCTAGCATGATCCCCAGCAGCTAGGGACTGACGCTCTGAGGTCCCCCTCCTTACCTGGATACCTCCTTACCTTTCCATAGTCTACATGACACACAACTAAAAACATCCTTGAGGTGTGAATTGGTTCCTCCCATTCTTACCTGCCTTGATTGCTCTGTATTAAAATTCATAAAGACCCATAAATTATCAATTAGATGTCATTCAGTTGGTTATTTTTAGTTTCTTACTATAACAGGCATACATCCATGCGTTAAAAATTGAAATGGCATGTGTTGGAACACGTACAGTAAATCTTCCTTGTTCCCAAACAATTGCTCTCTCTCAGCATAATCACTGTCAGCGCTGTTTACACACGCACCGTCCTCATTCATGTTCCATTTTGCAGGCCATTCTATGCTTTAGCTTTGTGTGTGTGATAGGTGCGTGTTGAACTCAAAGCCTTGTGTATTTTAGGCAAGCTTTCTACCACTGAGCTAGATTCCCAGCGTAGCCCAGCTTCATTTTTTACCCTCAGTGTTGGGGATTGAAGGTAGAAATTTATGCATGCTAGGCAAGTGTTCTACTACTGAGCTGCAACCCTTGCTGTCCTGGTTAGGTTTTAATGTCAACTCAGTACCATCTAGGGTCTCCTGGGAAGAGAGAAGCTCAGTTCAAAGAATTGCCTGCATCAGATTAGCCTGTGGCCATGTCTGTGAGAGATTATCTTGATCAATGATTGACGTCGGATGGCCCAACCCACTGTGGGTACCATCCCTAGGCAGGAGGGTCTGGGCTGTATAAGAAAGGAAGCTGAGGAAGCCGCAGAATAAGCCAACAGGTAGTATTCTTCAGTACCCAGTGGTATACACCCACGTGTATTGTGTGTGGGAGTGTCTGTCCGTGTGCACGCATAAAGGACTGAGGAGGGTGTTGGGTATATCTCCATCACTCTCCTCCACAACCCGTGAGGAAGGGGTCTCTCTCCAAACCTGAAGATGAAGCTAAACTGGTTGCCGGTAAGCCACCCCCATCTCTGCCTCTGACAGTACTGGAGTTCAAGGATAGAGGCTTGTTCACCCAGCCTTTTGCTGAACCCGAAGTCAGGTTGTCATGCCTGCACACCGAGTGTTCTTATCTGCTGAGCCACCTCTCCAGCTCCACTGCCCTTAAGGGCAGCACAGTGTATTTTAATTTCTGCATGCCATGTGGCTGATTCAGCCTAACCGATGGACAACGTGCCATCAAATGTTCCTCCCACAGTATTATGTATGTGTACAAGTGTGTTTGTAGGCTAAATGTCTAGTCGTGGAATACCTGGGCCGCAGAGCATGCCCATTTAACACTCGGTATGTCCAGTTGCCCTCAGAGGCTTCCATTCAGTTTATGTCCCCCTTTCCCTTCATACGTGAGGTTGTCTGGTTCCCTCACACCCTGACAACTCAGGCACTGTCCAACATACTTGCAATTACAGAATGCGTCTTCATTGGGCCTGTCGAGGACTGTGCTAATTGTGATCTCCGGGCACTCTTCTCGCTGTGATTTCTGACCAGGACTGTCACTAGCAGGTCGGATGAGAACTTCCTCACCCGGTACAGTGGCAGCACTTGTAGCCAGCCTGAGGTCAGTTTCGCCTCTTGAGAGATCTCCCACAGTCACTTGCAATTTATTATCTAGCACTGCAAAACATTCTGGTGCTGTGTTGCCGGAATCATAGAGATACAGCTTGGGGATGGTGAAAAAGATTCCCAGTGAACCAACCCATTTCCCACCTCTGAGTTTTTCTCTCTTGAACTAGTATCTTTCTTTTGGTATTAAGGGTGCTGAGAAAGCAACGTACTTTGTAAGGCACTTCTCATTGGCTGTATTTGATGCATCATTTTCAAAGCAAAGCTGATTGTGGGGTTAGCTGTGTCGCATGTCCACTCGGGACTCAGGCCGCTGAGGAGGTGGGACGTGGGATGCTAGAGTTTTGACTGCACTTTCCCCATGGTGTTGGGCTATGTATGGGAAGCCATGGGACCCTGCTCTGGGGGTAGGGAGCAGTCTGAGGTCCCCTGGTATGACTGGAGCTGGCTAAGGGTCCCCAGGCCCACGCAGAGGTCATGGCCATCAGGTTCTCAGACTCTTGGATACCCCAGACACTGTTGAGAATGGAGTGGGCCAGCTGGATCTAGTCTGGGGCCAAAGGGGAAAAGGGGAGAGCTCTGGCTGGGTCCCTCAGGGAGGAGAGTCCTTGGCTTGTCTGGTCGGCAGCTTGGCTTGGTGGAGGCCATGAGTGGAAGCACTGAGAAGCCTTCTGCGAGAGATTAGCAGCTGACTCTTTAGACAAAGGCCCGTTCCATTGCACCCCACAGTGGTTCCCAATGAAAAGAGACAGTCCATGGTTTTAAGGCATTTATTGTCATGGTGGAGAGTGGTGATCAGTAAACCGTACCTCACTTTCTCAGGGTGTGCCTGAGGTTAAATACCTTTGGCAGGGAGGAGTGTCTGGAAAGGGGAGTTTATTGGCTAAGCCCTTCAGACCTTTAGGTACCTCATTAAAATGGAGATCTGTCTTGAGACTACGTGACCTATGGTCACATTTTCTACCTGTGGAGGGGCTTGGGGCATTGCCCTTACCTGACTGATGGCCACAGACCTATGGAGAGCTGTGGCCTCGTGTCAGGGGCCTGGTGTCCAGGAGTGTGGCAAAACACCTGCAGTTCCTTGCAGGGTTATCCCCTGTGGGGTCACTGGGCTTTCAAACCCAGCTCAACCAGAAACCTGGCTGCCTTTCACGGTCCCACAGCTGGTCTTTGCTAACTTTCTCTGGAGAGATCACGTGTTTTGTAATTTCTTAAGAGTTGGCAGTTGTGGATTCTGTTTGGTGAGTGACGTGCGACTCTTTGCATCTCAGAGGTACGTAATTGAGACGGTATGGACGGTAAGCAAGAGCATGCAAGGAGTTATGCAGGGAACTAGAGTGACTTCACAATCGGCAAAGCAGGTTGTCATTGCCTCTTGGCTTTGTCCTCGTCACTGGTATGGCTGTGTGTCCCAGAACTTCCTCTGTAGCGCCTCAGGACAGTTGGGTCTCAGTGTCTCAGCCGATGTCATGCCTTTTAAATTCCATTTACGTTAGTCAGATCTGTTTGGAAAGTGCGATCCTTGCAGATTTAAGAGGATGTAAGGGAAACTCACAGCCTTAAAACTACTAGGTTTCGTTGTTTGTTTGTTTTATTAATTTGTAGTGTTGGGGCTTGAACTCAGGGCCTTGAACACATGCAAGCAGTCTCCTGCTGAGCAGCACTCCCGGCCCACACTAGTGTTCGTGACCCTGCCCACGAACAGACCTGAGGCTATCCTTGGAGCTATACATGCTGTACTGTGTGCACACACACACTCACCCACTCACATCCAAAACCCAACGATAGCTCCCCAATTTTGAATCGCCCCCAAATCTAATGTCACCTGGAATGCACAGGCTTATCTTCCTGTTGTGCACATGATGAAGGCTGGTGGGGGCAGATTCTCTGGCTTGTTGCTTGGTTCCTAAAGACTGCACCAATGGTCCATTCTTGGTGTGTGAGATTGTACATTGGATAGTGGACCACCATTTCTGGGTTCTTTTATTGGCATACAGTTGCAAGTACTGTTTGTCTCCAGTGTTTCACAATTATAAATTAATAATAACAGCCCATTAGAAATTACCAGTGTCGTAAGTCCCAACTCCTTTGGGCATCTTAATAAAAATGATAATTAAAACCATAATTTACAGTAAATGGGGACACGGCCCAAGCACATCCACAATATGGAAGAAATTAAAAATCTCCAACCAGAAAGAATATTCCTGGCACTGTGGAAGAATCTGCCTTGTCCTTTGAGCCTGTGTCTGTGGCACCTTGTCTGGGCTTGTTGGTTCTACCTTCCCACCATGGAGTCTTTTGTGCCTGCGAAATCCGTGGCCAGCTCTGTGCTCGTCTGTGTGTCCACCTGCTCTGAGCACAGACCCACCACACCCTGTATGTTCTCTGTCCATGCCAACAAGTGGCTAGGCTCAGCCGTGCTGCCGGGGAACCACCGGAACCTTCTGGATGCGCACTCAAGCCCGGATTTACACAGTCATTGTGCCTTGTAGATCTCTCCGAGGGTTTTTCTAATTTACACATTTAGCCACTCAGCATCAGAGGGTCTTTGTCCCCACCTGGCTGAGCACAGCTTCCCTGTCTCTACGCCTCCTTCATCTTCAAGGCCACTGGAAGGGCTTTAATTGATAAACAACTCACAGTGTTTCACTCTGTCCTGAGTTTTTCCTCAACATCCCCCTGTCCATTGGTGTGCACAGCTCAGTCTCCATTCCTGTCACTACATTTCTCCTGTGAGGCCATCCCTGGTCTCTTGTCATTCCTGGTACTTCTTGCGCACCAGTTCCTTTCTTAGCTTCCTCAGTCCTGAGGTAGTTCTTGGCCCATGGTTCCTGCTGCTACATAGTGACACATTCTGATGCATTCTACATCCCGTCACGTTGACGATCAACAGTAGCCATCAGATGGCTAGGTATCCTGTGCATGCCTGTTTTCCTCGCTCTTAGGAGCCTGAGGCAGGAGGATCATGAGTTAGAGCCCAGCCTTTGCTCATAACAGGAACTTGGCTCAACAACAACAACCACAGATGCGGGTGAGCCATCCATCCGAGCACGTGGTTCCTGGGAACCGCCAACAGCGTGGCAGTTCTCTGTGGATGTAGCTAATTCAATTAGGAAGAAAAGGATTAACTTGGGAGGCACTGAGAGAGGAACCTAGAGATAGTGGGGTGGGGGTGTTAGTGCGGTGGGGTGGTGGTAAGGAGGACTAAGAGGGTGGAAAGGATGGATGAAGACAATGAGGCAAATAGAACTGTTTGTGTATTTGGTTTGTTCTGTAATTAGCCATTGTAATTTCTACCCCTGAGAATAAAAAGTAATGTCAGGTAAGGGGGTATTTAATTTTTGGGGGGTACATTTTCTATCTTAGCTGCTTGTATTTAAAACTGACAACCTGAAACCATGAGGTGTTAAATCCCCATGACCGCTTAGCTCTTCCGACCGGATCTCCTATTGCAGATGCTCGCAAACCTTGCTGCCCGTTGTTTAAGAGTGCCTTCTGTTATTTATTCTCTTCATTTTATTAGCGTTAAATATTCTCCAGCACCCACTGGCTATCTCCTCATGGTTAAGCTGCTGCAATTTAAACATTGTCATGAAGTTAATTTTTTATAAGATGAATCAGGTTATTAAATTTAGTAAACCATTGCCTTCATTATTTTGCACCAACTTTGGCACCATGCAGGATTGGCTTAGCACTACTACATTTAGCTAATTAAGCTGGCCATCAGCCGCAGTGTTACGAGCTTGAGGGATGCTGTCCTCATGGGCTTTATTCAGGACTTAGCAGTAGGTAATGTTATTAAACTTTTTTTTTTAATTTATAAAACTCCATACTCTGGAGATGTGGTTTGCTATAAACGTGTTATTGTCCTTGCTGTTAAACCATCATCTTTTGAAATATCCCCTGCTTTGTTTTCGCTCCAAAGGCAGTTGTAAGGGATTAGAAAATGGACTTGTCACCGTAGCTTTGACAAGTCGACTAGCCGTGTGCATAGCTCTGTTTAGATAAAGAGAGGCGTGAGGTTCAGAGAATAACTCTACAAGTCACAGAGACAGATGGCTTAGCCACAGCTCTAGTCAGGGCTTATCTGAGGGAGAGAAGGCACACACTCGACCCAGCAGCCTGTTGCTGACGTCACGCCAGATGCACAGCTTTCATTAGTATAGGCACCTATGCAGTAGGTCATTTTGTCAAGTGAGATAGCATAACCTAGGAAAATAAAAGGTGATGGAGAAGGTTCTGTTTCCTGTTTCCCTGCAGACTTCCAGGCAGTGTCATTCAAAACTGTAGTGAGCAGTATTCTGACAGAATTTTAATATTTAGTCTTTATTTATTAAAACGCAAGTTATAGGATTATTAGGGTTGCTGTCTAAGAGAAGGTAGATTATTTCAGAGCTCCCCAGTACTGTGGCCCATTAACAGGCTGCATGAACCATCCATTCCTTAGTGACTGCTTCTGGAATGCAGCGATGACCAGGCCTGGCGACAATTGTTTACTGATAATCTGAGGAGCTGAATTCAGCCTCAGCACCTGCCTTGCATCACGTTGCTTTAGGGTATCATACGCCCTAAAGCCCAACGCTCAGCAAGTAGAGTCAGGAGAATGGGAGTTTCAGGCCAGCCTGGGCTACATAGTGAGTTCAAGCCTTCCTAGGATATATAGCAAGAACTCATCTCAAACAAAACAAAATGGTTCCCAAGGAACCATTTGCCATAACTGATTTATATTTTAATATCATTTATACAATTAAAATATTTCTGTGATACTGGTACATACCTTTTATCCTCAGCACTCAGGAGGCAGAGGCAGGCAGATCTCTGTGAGTTTGAGGCCAGCCTGGTCTACAGAGAGAGTTCTAGGACAGCCAGGGCTATACAGAGAACCCTATCTTCACACACACACACACACACACACACACACACACACACACACATTTCTGGTCATTGAGTTGACATGAAAATTGAGGAGGAATCTAGGTTTTGCCATTTTCTTGAAGATCTTATGGGTACATCAGGTCCCAGGTAACAGATGGAGGTGTTACTGGCCCATTGGTGCTGCCTTCAAGCAGATAACAGTGTTGTATCTACCTTACCTTCTAAAACGTGGCATTTCGGAGGTTGGGGACATGGCTCAGTGGGTAGAGGTGCTTGTTCTGAAAACCAGTGTTCAGCCTCAGAACTGAAGCTCTGGACTGGAGTCCACAGTGGAAGGAAAGACCTGACTTCTGAGATTTGTCCTCTGATGCCCATATACATACATGTGTGCCCCCTCCACACATATCTATGCAACAATAATACAGAGAATAAATTGTCCTCTGATGTCCACATGCATGCGTGCAAGCATATATAAACACATCCATGGCATAGTAATAAAACAATTTTTAAAAAAGGAACTGTGTATTGAATTTACTGTAACTTAAAAAAATGAGGCATTGGGCCTGGAGAGATGGCTCGGGTGGTTAAGAGGGCTTCCTGCTTTCCAGAGGATTATGGTTCAGTCCTTAGAACCCATGTTGGGTGGTGCAAAACCATAGCTAACTCTAGATTCATTAGATCTGATGGCCTCTGTGTGCACCACACACATGAACCATGTATATGCACAAATGTACATGCACAAGCACATATGAATTAATATAAAATGTATCTATAAAATACATATCATTTTGCCATTCAGAGCAATGGCTGGGTTTTCAACTCTAGAACGAGACTTATTCTTCCTCTCTTTCACCCTGTGCTTCTCCATCCTCATATCTTTTATTTTTAGATGATTTTGACATGTGGATTCAATATCTTTACATATGTAGACTCTTTACATGTGTAGACTCTTTCAGTTTTCCAGTTTATTCCTGTGACTTTTTTTCAGAAGTGTTTCCCTAGGAGTTTGACTTTTAAACCTTATGAATTTATCATCCTAATGTAGTCGAATATTTCACAAAATCTTTTTAGGGTCTGTGGGTATGTAGTCCTTTTAATATTTTTATTTTATTTTAATATTTTAAAAGCTAGGTAAATACTATACAGGAGCTGAACATGCCTCTGTGTGTGTTTGGATGGTTTGGAGAGGACTCTCCACAAAGCCACCATTGCTACTTACAAAGACTTTATTTGTTTTAAAGATGCTTTTATTTTTATTTTATGCACATGAGTATCTTGCATATATATGCACCATGTGTGTTGTGCCTAGTGCCCATGGAGATCAATAGAAGGCATTGGGTCCCTTGGAACTGAAGTTACAGATAACAGATAGCTGTGAGCTGCCATGTGGGTGCTGGGCACTGAACCTGAGTCCCTGTAAGGGCAGCCAGTGCTCTCAACCCCTGGGCCAGCTCTCTGGACCCTGCTTATGTACTTTTACGCTATGTTTATTGGTGTGAGAGTGTGGGTGTGTGTACATGAGTGCCGTTGCACATAAAGGCTAGAAAAGGACATCAGCTCCCCTGGGTCTGGAGTTACAAGTCTGAGAGCCTCCTGAGGTGGGTGCTGGGAACTGAACTTAGTCTTTTGGGAGAGCAGCAAGTGCTTCCACCGCTCTCTCTAGCTCCCCTTCCTGGAGATTATAACCATAATGCGTTCAGCCGCCATTTCTGACACCATTGAGAACGGTCGCTTGTGCGTTTGCTTCTGTTCTTCTCTCTTCTGGCCTCCGTAACATTCTGGTTCTCTTGTGTGTCTTACTATTTTAGGCTCTCATTCCCGAGATTTTACATGAGAATGTGAAATGGTTGGAGGGATAATTGAGGCGCTGGATGGCAGGCTCCTTCCTCTTGGGAGCTTATCCTTATCCCTTGCTTTGTAGTTAGGCAGGGACAGGCCACTTGAATCCATTTAGAAACTGAAATGCCTGAGGTGGAGCTTCCTGAAAGGCTGGCCTGACTCTGGCTCTCCTGTGAAACAGTAGCCCTGGCATATTTACCAGGACCCTTCCTTTCGGATCCTGGGCTTACATTTATATCTTTCTATGCCTATAAGGCACAAGTGTAGCCTGTCTTCTGTCTCTCTTCTGCTACTGTAGAACTGGAAAAGGACTTGAGTGACATCCATAGTGCTGCTATGTGCTGACCCGCCTTCCCAAACCTTGGCTTCCAGAGGTTGTACCATACTTCTATGATATTTTCAAAGAAGAACGTGTGTGTGCATACCTGTATGTGTTCATACCTGTATGTGTGCATGCATAGGTATGTATTCCCACATAGGCACATCTTCATACACACACACATTATGTGTGTGTGTGTGTGTGTGTGTGTGTGTACACGCACAGATTATTTTCTAACTGTTCTCACCAGGAAGGTAAGAAGGAGGGCCTAGGATACATAGACTACCATAAATGCTGGATTGTAAGTTCTGGAAACGCCCATCACAGAGTAGAATATGGGGGCCTCTCATTAAATAAAAGGTCTAGTCATGGTTGGTAGTGAAGCAACTGGCTATAGCCTGAACTCTCTTGGACTGGGCCTTCCTCTTTGATATAGCTGTCATTGTTGGGGCAGCTTTCTCACATCTTGCTGTTGGCCTTCTCCATCAGCAGGGCTCTGCCGTGCGTCTAAAGTAAGACAGTTTCTCTATCATGTCATTAAAGCCACTAGCACTTCACCACACAGTCTCACCCACTGGAAATATCTCCTGACCTGTCCCTGTCCCCTGTGGCACAGAGTCACCTTTGGTTGAGAACCACTCAGTCTTGTCAGTGTTGTCTGCTGTCCACTGACATGTCCCCTTATGACTCACATGTTGATGCTAGTGTTATTTCTAATGTGGACCTCTTCTTTTAACCGCAGGGTTCGAGACCGCCAAGTCCTTTGCTCTCCATGGTGCACACGTGATCCTGGCCTGTAGGAACATGAGCAGAGCCAGCGAGGCCGTGTCCCGCATTCTGGAGGAATGGGTAAGCGCTCAGCTGAGCAGCTCTGTTTTCTAACTGTCGAATCGGTTTCAGGGCAGCGCGTACAGTTGGCTGCTCCTGGAATAACATCTTTGCTTTCTGAGTCATCTTCACGCTGTTGACTGTGTGAAGGAGAGGGTAAGTGAGAGGGCAATTACTCATGCGTTTGTTTGTAGTTCACCGCCAGTGTCACTTGCTTTATTACGAGGATGTTTACTTATTTAAATCTTTTATTAAGAGAAACGAAACGCCCACGAATGCAGTTGGGAATACTCTCACACGACATCGTTCACCTGCTTCTGCAGTCATTTGATTGTTTTCCTTTCCAGGGTTTTATACATGGATGTTCTACAGTTGAGACATTTTCATCCCTCCCCCATTACCCTCTCTAATCCCTCCTCCTTCTGCTAAAGCCTCTCTTCCCCCATGGGTCCCACTTGACTTCATGAAGTTAGGGGGTAAGCCATGCAGACAGCAAGGGACATGGCACTGACCAGTAGCAATGGCATGTCCAGACACAGAAGGGCCACCCCACAGAATTCAAGGGTCCTCAGAGAGTCACAGGGGAGCGAGATGGTAACACCTAGATGACTCTTGTTTTCCTGTGGAAAGAGAAGGTAAAAAGTAAATGTCCTCCCTGGACCCTTGCAAGGTACACATCTTTAACTATTTCTTGTGTGCCCTTCCAGAAAAAGGTTTCGAATATAGGCAAATGAGCATACACACATGCTGATACACACACGCTTTGGTTGGCTCATATAATATATGATACCATCTCTCCGTGGGATGAAGTCTAAATAGCCTTTGGGCTAGGGCTTTGCTCCCTAGGTACAATCCCTGACAAAGAGAAAGGAGGAGGGAACGTTAGTTTTTGCTCAGGTTTCAGCCTAGAGCTGGTTCACCCCTTTGCTTTTAGACTGGGGAAGAAGGAAGCCAGAAGGAGAGAGAGAAAAAGAGGGTGATGGGAAGGGAGGGAGGAAGAAGGGAGTTGGGGAGACTGATTGGGGCTTCTGTGTATCCTCTAGGACACCTCATGCCCTGGTGGCCTGTATTACTAAACTTGGCGTTCCAGCACCTCCCAACCGTACCATCCAATTCTGTATCAATCAGTAGACCTGACCATCCAGGAAGTCAGAATCTTTGTGACCTAATTTCATCCCCCAAAGCTCTGCATATGAGCACTGCTGCATTATGGAATAAGTCTTCATATATGAACCTTTGGGGCAACATGATGCCTCCAGACCATACAACTTCATTCTCTTGCATGCTATTCCAGTGTGTGCTTCTGCATTAAGTTAACCAGGGTCCCGTTTGGGGCGTGGGAAGGTTGTTAGCATTCTTGTGCGATTACGAGTGATACAGCGTCCTCTGTCACCTGCATCAGACTTTCTCATGAATTCATGTGAAACTCAGTCTAAAGTATGTGAACCTTTTTTGTTATTTAAGTCTATGACTTACCCATGGGACTGAACCTTAGCAGTGAGCTCCTCTCTTCACTGGGTTACATATGCAGGTGACATTTTGGTGGCCTAGTTGTTTCTGCATGTCCGTTCCTGTTGATTGTGTGGAATAGCTCTCCTGGTGTCTCAAGGATGATTAGACGTCTCAGATTTTGCTCAATTGAATGATGTGTTTCAAATTGGAATGATTCCATTGAGTTCAGTGATTCTACCATTAGAATACTATACACGGATATTAACGTTGAAGCTGGTCTCAGAAGGGGATGGCATAATTCAGTTGCTTTTCATCTTTGAACTGATCTTTCCCTTAGACTGCACCACAGATGGGAACAGACTGATCGGTAGGCATTCAATTTTGATGTCTTAAATCTGTCTATCCTCTGTTTTTATCTATCTCTTTATCTGTTTATCATCTATTTAAATCCACTGCCTATCTCTCACCTATCAATTCTGTATTATCTGAATCTGTCTGTGCCTCTCTATTATGTCTGTCTGTCTGTCTGTCTGTCTGTCTGTCTGTCTGTCTGTCTATCTATCTATCTATCTATCTATCTATCTATCTATCTATCTGTTACCTATTTGTCTCTCTATTTCTCTATCATCCATCTCTGTTGCTATCTCTCTTATTTTTTTTTCAGGCAGATCTCACTGTGTAGCCCAGGCTAGCTTTGAACTCACAGCAGTCATCCTGTGTCTGTCTCCTGAGTTCTGGAATTACAGGCAGAAGCCACCATACTTGTCCTAATTCTGCCACCGTTTGATACACAGAGGCAGAAATTCCTGGATCTACCTCAGGCAAGTCTCTTAATACATCTGGCACATCTCTGATGAAGAAGGTTTAATGAGATGGTCTCAAAGACCCAGCATGCACTCTCTCCTCCTTTCATGTTAAGCCCTAACGGTGTCCCTGTGAGCCAGCTTCAGATGATGGGAATTATCACCGAGTAGTTTCACTAGACAGTTTCTTGATGTGGAGTAGCAATACTAGAGGAATGATTATCTGGAAAGATTCAAGTTAGGGACCTGGGAACGGGAAACACTAGTGGAATCAGATGTATCTCTTGCAGTTTCAAACACTGAAATCGCATCCCGGAGGGTTTGGACTATAGAAACTCAGCCCTTTGGTCGTATCTCACTGGTGCACTTGTTCCCTGGCTACTCCTCATTCACTCAAGATGGTGATTACAGAGGCCCAGACTTAGCACCTAAAGCCATGGTTACCATTATCTGTCACTGCCTTCCCTGCAGAGACCCGGTGCTCTCACCTTTATGTGTGGCCCCCACTCCTTCCCCACGCGCTCACCCTTGACATTGCTGGCCTGGTTTTCTTCAGATTCCTCCTGATTTTGGGTCTCTGCACAGGGATCTCATCTGGCATTTCAGTGAGGATTGTCAAGGTCAGTTTAATCCACTGCAGGTTTTCAGTCTGCAAGCCAGCTTGATTGTGATCATACTTTACCTGGGATGGGCCATGTCTGTACCTGGCTGGGGATGTAGTAAGACATATTGCCAGCTGTGGAAGGTTCTGAGTGGCCCAGGGTTTTGTTTTTGTTGTTGTTTTTTTTTTTTTTTGGTTGTTGTTGCATCAAGAGCTCATTCAAAAGTTCCTGGGCATTTTGGCTTCATATTGACCTTCAGGTGCCAAGGCTCTGTCGGCGTCTTTAGCTCCGTTCTGGAGATGGAGTTGGTTTCTTCATCCACAGGCTTGTTCCACCTAAGGCTTTCCCACCCGAGTTCCACAACACTTTCCAGGATCTCCATGCTCCCAGTGTCTTAGCCAGTGGGATTTTTCTCAGTTCTCAGTGTTGGGGCAGCTGACTGCCCTCATACATGGAATTCCTGTCATAGTCTGTGTTCAGGAATTGCCCACTACAATAACAAAAGCCTAGTCTTCATTTCACAGAGGAGCCAAGGCACAAGTGCCAAAGAAGGGCAGTGCCCAGAGCCACATAGCTTGTGAACTCTGGGAAAGGACGTTTACTTTCATGCAATCTGCCTGAAGATCAGTTGGCTCTCCCTCTTACCTGAGTGTTCCATCCTTACGTTGTTTGGTTATTTTTCAGTCTTTGCTTCAGATTAGTTGGTGGCAGCCAAATGGTTAGTTTCAGTTATATTTAGAGAAAGCAACTCATAAACAGCGACATCACCACATCCCTCCTCCGCTTCCTCCTTGTGATGGGGTCTCAAACTGTAACACATTCTACCTGGGAACTCACTGTGTAGTCTATTCTGGGAACTCACTGTGTAGTCTATCCTGGGAACTCACTGTGTAGTCTATTATGGGAACTCACTGTGTAGTCTATCCTGGGAACTCACTGTGTAGTCTATTCTGGGAACTCACTGTGTAGTCTATTCTGGGAACTCACTGTATAGTCTATTCTGGGAACTCACTGTGTAGTCTATCCTGGGAACTCACTGTGTAGTCTATTCTGGGAACTCACTGTGTAGTCTATCCTGGGAACTCACTGTGTAGTCTATTCTGGGAACTCACTGTGTAGTCTATTCTGGGAACTCACTGTGTAGTCTACCTGGGAACTCACTGTGTAGTCTATTCTGGGAACTCACTGTGTAGTCTATTCTGGGAACTCACTGTATAGTCTATTCTGGGAACTCACTGTGTAGTCTGTCCTGGGAACTCATTGTGTAGTCTATTCTGGGAACTCACTGTGTAGTCTACCTGGGAACTCACTGTGTAGTCTAGTCTGGGAACTCACTGTGTAGTCTATTCTGGGAACTCACTGTGTAGTCTATCCTGGGAACTTACTGTGTAGTCTATTCTGGGAACTCACTGTGTAGTCTGTTCTGGGAACTCACTGTGTAGTCTATTCTGGGAACTCACTGTGTAGTCTATTCTGGGAGCTCACTGTGTAGTCTATTCTGGGAACTCACTGTGTAGTCTATTCTGGGAACTCACTGTGTAGTCTATCCTGGGAACTCACTGTGTAGTCTGTTCTGGGAACTCACTGTGTAGTCTATCCTGGGAACTCACTGTGTAGTCTATTCTGGGAACTCACTGTGTAGTCTATCCTGGGAACTCACTGTGTAGTCTATTCTGGGAACTCACGGTGTAGTCTATTCTGGGAACTCACTGTGTAGTCTACCTGGGAACTCACTGTGTAGTCTATTCTGGGAACTCACTGTGTAGTCTACCTGGGAACTCACTGTGTAGTCTATTCTGGGAACTCACTGTGTAGTCTATTCTGGGAACTCACTGTGTAGTCTGTTCTGGGAACTCACTGTGTAGTCTATTCTGGGAACTCACTGTGTAGTCTACCTGGGAACTCACTGTGTAGTCTAGTCTGGGAACTCACTGTGTAGTCTATTCTGGGAACTCACTGTGTAGTCTATCCTGGGAACTCACTGTGTAGTCTATTCTGGGAACTCACTGTGTAGTCTATTCTGGGAACTCACTGTGTAGTCTACCTGGGAACTCACTGTGTAGTCTATTCTGGGAACTCACTGTGTAGTCTATTCTGGGAACTCACTGTATAGTCTATTCTGGGAACTCACTGTGTAGTCTGTCCTGGGAACTCATTGTGTAGTCTATTCTGGGAACTCACTGTGTAGTCTACCTGGGAACTCACTGTGTAGTCTAGTCTGGGAACTCACTGTGTAGTCTATTCTGGGAACTCACTGTGTAGTCTATCCTGGGAACTCACTGTGTAGTCTATTCTGGGAACTCACTGTGTAGTCTGTTCTGGGAACTCACTGTGTAGTCTATTCTGGGAACTCACTGTGTAGTCTATCCTGGGAACTCACTGTGTAGTCTATCCTGGGAACTCACTGTGTAGTCTATCCTGGGAACTCACTGTGTAGTCTGTTCTGGGAACTCACTGTGTAGTCTATCCTGGGAACTCACTGTGCAGTCTATTCTGGGAACTCACTGTGCAGTCTATTCTGGGAACTCACTGTGTAGTCTATTCTGGGAACTCACTGTGTAGTCTATCTGGGAACTCACTGTATAGTCTATTCTGGGAACTCACTGTGTAGTCTGTCCTGGGAACTCACTGTGTAGTCTATTCTGGGAACTCACTGTGTAGTCTACCTGGGAACTCACTGTGTAGTCTATTCTGGGAACTCACTGTGTAGTCTATTCTGGGAACTCACTGTGTAGTCTATCCTGGGAACTCACTGTGTAGTCTATTCTGGGAACTCACTGTGTAGTCTATCCTGGGAACTCACTGTGTAGTCTATTCTGGGAACTCACTGTGTAGTCTGTTCTGGGAACTCACTGTGTAGTCTATTCTGGGAACTCACTGTGTAGTCTATTCTGGGAACTCACTGTGTAGTCTATTCTGGGAACTCACTGTGTAGTCTATTCTGGGAACTCACTGTGTAGTCTGTTCTGGGAACTCACTGTGTAGTCTGTTCTGGGAACTCACTGTGTAGTCTATCCTGGGAACTCACTGTGTAGTCTATCCTGGGAACTCACTGTGTAGTCTATTCTGGGAACTCACTGTGTAGTCTATTCTGGGAACTCACTGTGTAGTCTATTCTGGGAACTCACTGTGTAGTCTACCTGGGAACTCACTGTGTAGTCTACCTGGGAACTCACTGTGTAGTCTATCTGGGAACTCACTGTGTAGTCTACCTGGGAACTCACTGTGTAGTCTATTCTGGGAACTCACTGTGTAGTCTATCCTGAGAACTCACTGTGTAGTCTATCCTGGGAACTCACTGTGTAGTCTGTTCTGGGAACTCACTGTGTAGTCTATCCTGGGAACTCACTGTGTAGTCTATTCTGGGAACTCACTGTGTAGTCTATTCTGGGAACTCACTGTGTAGTCTATTCTGCGAACTCACTGTGTAGTCTATTCTGGGAACTCACTGTGTAGTCTATTCTGGGAACTCACTGTGTAGTCTATTCTGGAACTCACTGTGTAGTCTGTTCTGGGAACTCACTGTGTAGTCTATTCTGGGAACTCACTGTGTAGTCTGTTCTGGGAACTCACTGTGTAGTCTATTCTGGGAACTCACTGTGTAGTCTATTCTGGGAACTCACTGTGTAGTCTATTCTGGGAACTCACTGTGTAGTCTACCTGGGAACTCACTGTGTAGTCTATTCTGGGAACTCACTGTGTAGTCTACCTGGGAACTCACTGTGTAGTCTATTCTGGGAACTCACTGTGTAGTCTACCTGGGAACTCACTGTGTAGTCTATTCTGGGAACTCACTGTGTAGTCTATTCTGGGAACTCACTGTGTAGTCTATTCTGGGAACTCACTATGTAGTCTATCCTGGGAACTCACTGTGTAGTCTATTCTGGGAACTCACTGTGTAGTCTATCCTGGGAACTCACTGTGTAGTCTATCCTGGGAACTCACTGTGTAGTCTTTCCTGGGAACTCACTGTGTAGTCTATCCTGGGAACTCACTGTGTAGTCTATTCTGGGAACTCACTGTGTAGTCTATTCTGGGAACTCACTGTGTAGTCTATTCTTGGAACTCACTGTGTAGTCTATTCTGGGAACTCACTGTGTAGTCTGTTCTGGGAACTCACTGTATAGTCTATTCTGGGAACTCACTGTGTAGTCTATCTGATCCTGGGAACTCACTGTGTAGTCTATCCTGGGAACTCACTGTGTAGTCTATTCTGGGAACTCACTGTGTAGTCTATTCTGGCCTCTGAACTTTTCTGCTTTAGTCCCTCAAATAGAGAGACTTCTGGTGCACACAACGAGATCAGCCTTGGTTCTACCAGGGCCTAGAGTTGATCTGATGTTGAACTTACTAAGGACCCACGTGAATACAGTAGACCTTTCTTCTTGTGACAACCTAGAACATCTCTGGACATATCCAGATACTTTCTAGA
The DNA here is from genome assembly GCA_036184795.1 of Tokudaia tokunoshimensis. Lineage (NCBI taxonomy): Eukaryota > Metazoa > Chordata > Mammalia > Rodentia > Muridae > Tokudaia > Tokudaia tokunoshimensis. Next base: position 41,578,215 of record BTHU01000020.1, read on the forward strand.
GGGTTGCAACCTATTTCTGGCTAATTATCATGGTTATAAAAAGATATTATAGGGCTGGAGAGTGAGTAAGAGTGTGTACTGCTCTTGTGGGGACCCCAAGTTTCAGTCTCAATGCCCAGATTGGGCAACTTACAATTGACTATAACTCCAGGATCAGGGAACTCAATTCCTTCTTTTGGTCTCTGGGCACCTGCTTTTACATGCATGAACTTACATACAGGCGCACAGGGATGGATACACAATAGTAAAAAGTAAAGATAAAGCTGTACTATGTTGGCAAAGACTAGAAACAGATACACACACTATGACCTTGGTAAAGTGTCTGAACTTCTGGAAATTTCAGCTTCTCCATCTGTAAAATGCAGAGTGTAGTGTGTGTTTCAAGGCAGAGGTGGTTTGTGGTAAACACAAAGACTTATCGGTAGGTAAAGTGCTAACACATGGTGGAGAAAGATTAAGTGCTCAGTTAAATGCCAGCTGCCTTGGTTAACAGCAGTGATGGAGTTACCAGTTTCTCACTTACACTGGAGAGCATCATGAAGCTTGCTTTTCTCACCCTCTACAAGTGACTGGAAGGGGAGCTGTAAGGGGACGTTTACCACCACGATCTAAGCGGAGTCATGACGAATTGCTCCCTGGCTTTTCATGTCTGGACTCTCGCATTTTGATAGATGCACACTTAGTCGGTTGATTAGTATTTTCCAGTGCACTTCATATTAGCACTCAACTGTCAGAAAAGCCGTCTTAGTTACTTACATGATTGCCTTTCCCTTTGTGTTTACAAAGATCTGCCCTTTGCATATATCCAGGAAATGCTATTAAGGGCTCACTCACCAACTGCAAGCAGTGGTTACTGAGAAAGGAGGGAGATGAGGAGCATTTGAGAGAGAGAGAGAGAGAGAGATTTATTAGTGATGGTAGCCACTTGATCTAGTGCTGCTGCAGAGTTAAATCACTCCAGTTTTCGATGGTGTTGTTTCCAAGTCTGTTTATCTGTCTGAAGTGAAGACACACGGACACTGACGGCGCTGTTGTGTCCTGACAGCCTTCGTCGTAGGGGCTGTACATGCAGAGGATGTGGTGCCAGCCATTATGTTGGGCAAGTACCACTGACACTTGGCTTAGAATTTTCTTTTTCGAGACAGGGCCGCACTGCGTAGTCCTAGCTGGCCTAGAACTCACGATGTAGACCAGGCTGCCCTCATAGCTGTGCCTGCCGCTGCCTCTGCCTCCTGAGCAGGTTATGGTGTGTTCTGCCACCCCTACACAGCTGAGGCTTCGGCACCACTGGCACCTTGTGCTCATGCTGTAGTATTAAGTGTGGGTGATGGTGTAGAGTGCTCAATCGCACCTCTAAGAAGTTCCCTGGAAATCCTGCAGCTTCCTGGCTACCCCAGAGCCACTCAGCAACTTTGTGAGCTGATGGAGCCTTGGTGCTTGTAGGAATTTTCTCTTAGTCCCTTTGATACAAAAAGCTTACAAGAAACTTGTATCTCTCAGCCTCCAGATTAGAATCACAGGAGGAAGCTTCTCTGATGTTGCCAAAAAAAAAAAGTTTGCTCTCTACAAATTGATAGCAAGGGCCCATTGCTGAAGACAATATCTGTAGCAACTGGTGTTCTCTTGCTAATTGTGTTACCCAAACAACCTGTTTGCAGTGTCCTGCATGCAGGCTAACGGAAGCCTGTTTCCAGCTGGATTTGACTGCCAATAAAGAATTGCCATATAGCCAATGGCTGGGCAAAGAGAGACGGGCGCTGGGCGGGACCCTTAATGTTTCATAGTCAAAAGATGCAGGAGTAGGAAAGGGAGAATCATCTTGATGGGGGGTGGGAAGACAGACAGAACCAAAATGTAGGAATAAAGGGAAAGTGGCTCCCAGAAGCACTGCCCAGAAGTGTCTTGGGCAGCAAAAACCAATGGGCTTCACAGAAAGTAACAGGGCAACAAGTTAAAAGTCGCTTTAGAAGGTGTTGATCCAGGAAGACTGGAGGGGAGTGTTAGCCACGGGAAGCTTAGAAGTGCCCCACGACTGAGCTAGTAAGGCATGTTAGAAATAAGCTAGTGTGTGTGTGTGTGTGTGTGTGTGTGTGATTTACTCATCCAAAAGTAGCTCTTGCGACCCACCAGGAACCAAAGCAGTGTAGCAAAAACTCCAACTATAAATATCTACACAACTCAGTGAACATAGAGAGGTTGAGCAGGTGCCTGTGTAGAACATTCACCTCCATGTTCTATTAGCTTTTATATGAAAAGAGTATCAAAAAGAGAATTTATCCACCAACTCAGCCACAAAAATCTTTGATCTACAATGTTACCTGGCCTGAAAAATATTCTTGACTACATCTGAATGAACTACAATCCAGAATTGGAGGGCTCCCCTGTGATCCAGATCTTGAGACTGGAAGTCACAAGTTTCTGACCTGGATCTTGGCAGGGAGATCTTGAGGCATCCAGTGGCCATGAAAAGATTAGGCCCAGGCAAGGAGACTGAAGCAAGCAGATCTCTGAGTTCAAAGTCAGCCTGGGACATAACAAGTTTTAGATCCAGGCTCGGTGGTACATACCTTTAATCTGGGCCACACCTTCTGCTGGAGGCCTACATAAGGACACCTGAGGAAGGAAGAGTCATCCTTAGAGTGTTTGCACTCACTTGCCAGCACATCTGTTGGAACCTACAGAAGACCAGCTTACTCTCCGCCTGGGTCGCAGCCGTTGTCGGTGTTGCCTTTGGGCTCAGCAAACCTGAAGCAAAAAAGAGAAAAGACTTAAAGAAATACAAAAAAAAAACCCAAAAAACAAAAGCCTCAAAAACCTTAAAAAAAGAAAACAAGAAAAGAGGGAAAAAAGAAAAAGAAGAAAACGAGAGTGAGACAGCGACTTGTGCTGGGAGCCCCTGGGGAAGAGACTTTCACAGCTTCCGGCCTGCCTGTCCATCTGCATGCGTCTGTCTGTCCGGTGGTAAGCTACGCCCCTCGGCCTGCATGCCTCCACGCCGCCCCGGTGCCTGGGCTGGCCGCACCACGTGTCGGGCGCTGTCCTTCGCTGGTACCTCAAAGATTTGGTTTCCCCTTCCCAGGCCACTGTAACTGTAAACTGCCGGGGAGCCCGGGGCCTATATTTGTCTCAATTCCTGTCTCCAAGGTTGCCTCTTGAAAAACTTTTTACCTCCTTTGCAAGGGGAGTCCCTACTTTAATTCTTATTTTTTAAGCTCCAAGCCAGGACAGCTGGAGAGTACAAACTCCATAGTGTGTTTGAGAGCCTTTTGTCCTGGGGCTTTTGTGGTACAATGCAGGTCTTCCAGCACTCCTGTCCGGCCTGGGAGCGCCCCTGCTCCAGCCTCTCCCAGTATTGCTGGTGCCACCTGAGCGCTGAGGCTCCTGCCACAACTCCTCGGAGCCCCTTCTGTCCTGCGGTAGTCCTCATGGAGGGGCTCGGGGTTGTGGGGGTTGGGGAGATGAACGCTGCAGCCAGCAGCTACCCCATGGCCTCCTTATACGTGGGCGATCTGCACTCGGACGTCACGGAAGCCATGCTGTATGAAAAGTTCAGCCCGGTGGGGCCCGTGCTGTCCATCTGGGTCTGCCGCGACTTGATCACGCGCCGCTCTCTGGGTTATGCCTACGTGAACTTCCAGCAGTCAGCTGATGCTGAGAGGGCCTTGGACACCATGAACTTTGATATGATTATGGGAAAGCCAATCCGCATCATGTGGTCTCAGAGGGATTCCTCTTTGAGAAAGTCTGGTGTGGGAAATGTCTTCATCAAGAACCTGGACAAATCTATAGACAGCAAGTCACTGTGTGACACTTTCTCTGCCTTTGGAAACATCCTGTCCTGTAAGGTGGTTTGTGATGAGAATGGCTCTAAGGGCTATGCTTTTGTCCACTTCGATACCCAAGAGGCCGCCGATAGGGCCATCAAGAAGCTGAACGGCATGCTCCTCAATGACCGCAAAGTGTTTGTGGGCAGATTCAAGTCTGGCCAAGAGCGGGAAGCCGAGCTTGGAGCCAAGACCAAGGAATTCACCAATGTTTACATCAAGAACTTTGGAGAAGAGGTGGATGATGGGAATCTGAAGGAGCTCTTCAGCCAGTTTGGTAAGACCCTAAGTGTCAAGGTGATGAGAGACTCCAGTGGGAAGTCCAAAGGCTTTGGCTTTGTAAGTTACGAGAAACACGAGGATGCCAAGAAGGCTGTGGAAGAAATGAATGAAAAAGAAATGAGCGGGAAAGCCATATTCGTGGGCCGTGCACAGAAAAAAGTAGAACGTCAGGCTGAACTAAAACGGAAATTCGAGCAGCTGAAGCAGGAGAGGATTAATCGGTACCAGGGAGTGAATCTCTACATTAAGAACTTGGACGACACCATTGATGATGAGAAATTAAGGAAAGCATTTTCTCCTTTTGGGTCAATCACCAGTGCAAAGGTGATGCTAGAAAAAGGAAGAAGCAAAGGGTTTGGCTTTGTCTGTTTCTCCTCTCCTGAAGAGGCAACCAAAGCTGTCCTCGAGATGAACAGACGCATTGTGGGCTCCAAGCCACTGTATGTCGCCCTGGCCCAGAGGAAGGAAGAGCGGAAGGCTCACCTGATTAAGCAGTATATGCAGCGTGTGGCGGGGATGAGAGCGCTCCCTGCCAACGCCATCTTAAATCAGTTCCAGCCTGCGGCTGGTGGCTACTTTGTGCCCGCAGTTCTGCAGGCACAAGGAAGACCTCCATATTACATACCTAACCAGTTAGTACAGATGTGGCCTAATCCATGCTGGCAGTAAGGCGGGAGACCTCAAGGCTTCCAAGGAATGCCAAGTGCTCTGCGGCAGTCTGGGCCTCGTCCAGCTCTTCAACATCTGGCTCCAACTGGTAATGCTCCGGCCTCTGGTGGCCTTCCTACTACCGTTCAGAGAGTCGGGTCTGAGTGCCAGGACCGCTTGGCTATGGACTTTGGTGGGGCTGGTGCCGCCCAGCAAGGGCTGACTGACAGATGCCGGTCTGGAGGCGTCCCTACAGCTGGGCCAAACCTTGCGCCTCCTGCTACCGTCACTGCCGCTGCTCCCAGGGCTGTGGCTCCGTACAACTATGCCTCCAGTGTCCAGCTCTCACCCTGCCGTTCAGGCCCCCCAGCCTGCAGTCCATTTCCAGGGTCAGGAGCCCCTGACTGCCTCCATGCTGGCTGCAGCGCCCCCCCCCAGGAACAGAAGGAGCTGCTGGGGGAGCGTTTGTTCCCACTCATCCAAACAATGCATTCATTCAAACCTGGCTGGAAAGATTACAGGATGCTGCTGGAAATGGACAACGCTGAGCTGCCGCACGCTCGAGTCCCCTGAGCCTCTCCGTTCCAGGTGGATGAAGTTGTGGCGGTCCTGCCGGCCCGTCATGCCGAGACAGAAGCCGCCCAGAAGGTGCTACCTCATAGACAAGAACAGAGTCAAAAGCCAAACCATGCCCTCATGGCTTCCCGCTAAGGTCTGAAGACGTCATAGTTTGTCTGTGGACCTCTACCTACACAAGAACCAAGCTGCGAATTCAATAGGTCATTTTGTATCAAAAGGCCAATTATGAAGCACCTAGAATTTTTCAATTATAAGAATGTATTCTCTGGGTTCTGTTGTGGCCCAGATGATAACTTTTTTTTTTCTATTGTGGGTTCTGTTTCCTCCTCCCCATCCACTCCCCATCCCAGAAATTGGTTTTGATGTACCTAAGACTTAAGTTTCTCAATAAAGGAAATAAAATCTCTTAAAAAAGAAAGACCAGCTTAAGCAACTAGCCTCATGGAACTGAGCAACTACTAGATGTTGCAGGATTTTCCCTGTCCAATCATATTAGGGCAGTGGAAGGCCTGTGATTGGACAGGAAAAGGGAGGCGGAGCTAGGAGTTGGGGAGACACAGAGGTCACAGGAGGAAAAAGGAACCAAGTTGGCTTCAGATGTGGACCTGTATGATATCTACAAGCCAAAAACAATAAAGTTTTTATAAAGTTAGAAATATTGGGATAAAGCTTTTATCATAACCAATTGGCTCTGAAATTACTCTATTGGCATCTTGTAAATTGTAATATTATTTATATATAAATCTGATTGGCTAACCAAAAAAAAAAAAAAGGAAAGAAAAGAAAAGCTTACATTTGGCAGTTTTTCCAGTTGGAAGGTATGAGGGGTGATGTCTTCTCATGCAATGTGAGCACCTGTAAGTGTGTGTGTGCACTTGTATGTGTGCACTTGTGTGTGCATGTGAGTGTGTGTATGTGTCTATGTATGTCTGTGTGTGTGTGGTTGTGTGTATGGAGTGCATGTATATGTGTCTGTGTGTGTATGTGTCTGAGTTTGTGGGTGTGATTGTATGTGTTTGTGTGCACATGTGTGAATACATGTGAGCTGTGTGCATGTGTTTGTGTGTATGTGTGTGTGTAGGTTGTATGTGGGGTGGCTGACATAGAAACTTTCTGCCCAAGTTAGTTGCTTGCCTTGGAAAACATGGATTGTTATCTGAGTCAACCCAAGGTGCAAAGGTCATCCTGCTGTTTTGAATGTCAGCTACACAAACCCACAAAACTATTAAGATTATCACTAAATGTCTTAGTTAAGGTTTTATTGCTGTGAAGAGACACTATGAACAGCTCTTATAAAGGAAAACGTTGAACTGGGGCTGGATCACAGTCTCAGAGGTTTAGCCCATTATCATGATTTTGGGAAACATGGCTGCAAACAGGCAGATGTAGTGCTGGAGAAGGAGCTGTGAGTTCCACTTCTTGATCTTCAGTCTGCGGAAGGAGACTGAGCCACACTGGGCTCACAGTAGCTACAGCATGAGACCTCAAAGCCTGCCCCTACAGTGACACACTTCCTCCAACAAGGCCACACCTCCTAATAGTGCCACTGTCTTTGGGCCCAACCATTCAAAACCATGGGTCTATGAGGTCCATTTCTATTCAAACCACCGCAGTCTGTTACTAGGAAAAGTTCATCCTAAATCAGCCTCTGGATTTTCTCACTTATTTGCTTTAAAAGTTGTTTTTCTGCACAGTATTGGATTTCAGTAAATGAAATATGGTATAAACAATTCTGTGAGCCAGCAGCAGCTATGTAAACTTTTTGCTTGAGCCAGTAAGCATAGCACTTACAGCAGAAGACAAGGATAAGTTCGAATGTTCCACCCTGGGACATTTTCTTTTCTTTTTTTTTTTTTTAATTTTTATTTTCTAAGTTTTTTTTTATTTCGAGTGTTCCACCCTGGGACATTTTCACGTGTCATTTACTGTCATCTTCATATGCTTTTGAGGTATGAGATGTGATGTGTTTAGCATTAGCAGTGAAACACATACGCCATCTTGACAGCCAAGGCTTTGGGTGTTGTGTAAGAGATGTGTAATTCCTGGGGGATGAGTGGGACTCTGAATTTGAAACTACATCACCCCAATTCTCAGACATTCTGTTACCTAATCTAAAATTCCTGGTTTGAGTTGTTCCTAAAGATTGATCAGCGTTTTCTTTATTCATCTGTCTGTCTGTCTGTCTGTCTGTATCTATCTATCTATCTATCTATCTATCTATCTATCTATCTATCTATCTACATGCATGCATCTATCTACATCTATCTACATGCATGCATGCATCAGTATTTTGCCTGTGAATATCTGTGTGTGTCAGATCCCCTGGAACTAGAGCTATAGGCAGGTGTGAGTTGCCATGTGGGTGCTGGGAACTGAACCCGGGTCTTCTGGAGGAGCAGTCAGTGCTCTTAACCACTAACCCCCCATATGTGCCCGTCTGTGTCTGTGAGTGCGTGTATGTATGCATGTGCATGGACTTGTTTATATGTGTGCACATGTAGAGGTCAGAAGACAGTCTTGGGTATTGGAGCTTGCCTTCCACTTGTTTGAGAAAGGGTATATTATTTGCCACAGCGTGAGCCAGCCAGGGTAGCTGGCTCGGGAGCTTCTATCTCTACTTCTCAGTAGAGTGCTGGAACTGCCCATGCTACCACAGCTACTCTTTTGTGGGTTCTGCGTGTGCCCCCTCAGAACTTCACGCTGGCAGGGAAAGCCCTTTAACCACCGAACCATCTCTGGTTTTCTTGTAGGGAAGAGTGACCTTGAACTTCTGCCCCCCCTACCCCCAACCCTACCCCCTGCGCTTTGACCTCTCAAGCATTTCGATCACTGCCTTGCATTTTTTTTTTTTTTTTTTTTTTTTTTTGGTTTTTCGAGACAGGGTTTCTCTGTGTAGCCCTGGCTGTCCTGGAACTCGCTCTGTAGACCAGGCTGGCCTCGAACTAAGAGATCCGCCTGCCTCTGCCTCCCAAGTGCTGGGATTAAAGGCGTGCGCCACCACCGCCCGGCTCACTGCCTTGCATTAATACAGCCAGTTTTTCTGGTGCTAGGATTGAACCTAGGTCTTCATACATGCAAGCACTCTCTCAGCTGAGCTACACATTCTAGTCTTGACTAGGCTTGTTGAAGAACTCAGCCTGATACTGTACTCAAAGTGCTTTATCTGTGTGTGTGTGTGTGTGTGTGAGTCAGTGTCTCATGATGGGAAATGTGTCAGTAACATGAGGTTACCTGTGGTTACCTAGGAAGGAACTTCCCTAGCTCTTTGTAATTTGCTGTCATTGATAACTGGGTCAAAGGAGTCTGCATCCTTCCTTCCGCCCCCTCCCTTCCTTGTTAAGTGCTATGTAGTGTATTTACTGTTCTGCTTAAGTTGCCCATTTGACCTTTCTTGTCACAGGCCCAGGAAAGATTCTTTATCAGTTAATAAATTATTCATCCTCTCGTAGACATAATTGGTTGCTAAAATATTCTGAGTTTTCTCTGTCTTCAGAATGTCTGAAAAATTGTGCCTGGTCCTTCTCCTCCAACTTTTCCATCTCATTTCTCATTCTGAAAATTCTGCAATGACTTACTCTTGACTGTATCCACCGTTCTTTGATCACTATTTCTGTGTCTTTTTTTTTTCCTGGACATCCCTGGCAGTCTTGAACTGAATCTTTTCAAACTTTATATCCATTATAACCGTTATATAACAAGGGCTGTGGTTCACCACAGAATTTTAAGAGGACGAGCAGGAAACGCAGGTGGCTCAGTCCAAACCATCACCCCCAATTGTGTGCAGCCCAAAGAAGATCCATCCTTTCAATAATGTGGCTTCCCCTGGGTTCTTATTAAGCAATTTTGACACAGTCTGAGAAGACAGATTTCATCTTCAGATGGTATCCAGCCAGTGACTGCAAGGCCTGCATCTGGCTACTCAGCTTTTAGCCTGTTATTTAAGAGGGGAAAAATATACTTGAGACTGTTTTTCATGTTTATTGTGGGGCATTCAGAGTGCCTCAGATGTAGTGTATATTAGATTAAATAGAAGAGAAATAGTCACTGTGCTGATAAAGCCATCCAGGCAAGGACAAATAGAGATCAGCAGTACTGAGAGTGGTGTCTCAGGCTGGCCAGCATAAGGGGCAGAAGGTCAAGGTTAACCTAAGAGAAGAATTTAAAATAGGACTAATTTAGGTCCTTGCTTTGAAGTCCTAGAGACTTGGGATCAAATTCTGACATAAATAGTTGTCCACTGGAAGCCCTGGCTTGTGTCTTGTAGAATGACATAAGTGGCACTTTTCAGGGTCACCACAAGGACAGAATGCAGCCACACAGAGCTCTTGTGTATAGAGCCTAGCACGTTGTAATCCAGAAGACTCTGTGCTCCACTGCCCAACACAGATCCCCGAATTAGACAGATGCATCCATGCATCTTGAAAAAGCGTTCGTTCTCCCTTGTTCTAGTTCAGGCTCCTCTTATAAAAATGCCATAGGCATAAGCAGTATCCTTTGCCAAGTGTTGCAGAGGCTGAAAATCTGACCACTGGGCCTGCTTGCTCAGGCTCTCGGTGAGGACGGCCTTCCTGTTTTATAGCTTACTATGTCTCTTCATGGTAAAGAACAGAGAAATAGAAGAGACGGGGGTGAGGGGAGAAGGAGAGGGAAAGGAGAGGAAGGGAGGGAGGGAGACACTTCTCAGTTCTCCTCCTATTGGATCCCCTCATCTTTCCAGCACTGAAATGAGCTGTGATAAAAGTGTGGAGCCCCCTTCCATCCTTAGGAGGTAGAGAGGTGATTGTTACTGGTATAGCCTTGCATGACTTGGAACTGGCAGGCCTTGCATAGGCTGGGGTTAGTGCTGAAGAGAGTTGGAGCCTACAGAGCCCATCCCACATCCCCAGGGGATTCGTGAGACCTGGTGTCTGTCCCTGTCATCTGGAGGATGTAGATGCAGCTGAGTTTTGAGAATTCTTTAGAAGGAAGGCTTACAGGTGCGTTGTAGTGGTGTCAAAACCTGTGCACCCGTTCTTTGACAGTTCTCCCTACTAGAATGGAGCCTGGCTCTGCTTTACCCGTGTGAGATAGAGCTGGTGAATTGTCTCAGCGAGGTCCCTGTGCTGGTAGTGATGGAAGGCAACTCCCAAGAAAGGTGAAGGTTCACAAAAGGCATGCTGGTGTCTTCTTTGCACACTGTCTTGTGTCATCGGATTTGGGCCACCATATTGGGAGAGCACTCAGGCAGCCATGCGAAGTCTTTGCCACCTCAGTGCTAGTTTGAACCCACTCAGAACCTCTTGCTAGCTCAGCCTTCTGTTACCCAGTTGCTACCATGGTCCTTTAGATTTACATGCTAAGTTCTTTCAGAACCACCCAGTGGCTAGAACATTTGCCAGCTTATGACCTGCTAGGTTTGATTAGATACAGAATGCGTACAGTTTTCAGTCATATGCTTTTGGGGAGAACTAACACAGGAGCCATAGCCTCCAGGGGAGAAGCCATCTCTGAGACGGACTGGACCCTGCAACAAAGTGAACTGCTCAAAGTGAAAGGCATCTGAAGTTTGAAGTGGCTTCCCTGGTGCCTTGCGTGTTACAGCATCCCAGGTTAGGGGCCTCCCTTCTGCATGGGTCAACACAGTCATCCCATCCTGGTTCTGTGTGAATTAATTAGAAAGGCCTCCCTTATAGTGAAAACAGCATCTTCCCTGGACCACCAAGCCAGAGGTCTGCATGCCTTCCCCAGAGCGCTATTGGCTCCCTTCTCAGAGCCCAACTAATACGCGCATCTCTCAAATTCCCTAAATAATAAATCCAAAGTTATTGAAGCTATCAGGTTACTGAGGGTTGGCGGCGAGACTGCCCCCTCTCATTTCTTTGCAACCCTTGTCCCTCTTTTATTATTGAAGCTTGGGATGCTCATGGTACAGCTGGGGGACCTCAGCCCCTGAATCTTGCAGCAGGCAGCAGCCGTGGGAGCTTGGGTCTGCCTTGCCTTCCCCGGAGCTAAGGAATCAGCATGCACTGAGGGCACAGTCTGCCTTTAACCGATGGAGGAACACCACATTCATTCACTCAACAATTCTGGGCTCTCCAGTTGTTCCGACTACAAGGCAGCCTGCAACCCGTTAAGCCGGGAGGCACTTCAATGCAGCTTTGTAATAGCTTCGTTGTTGTTTATTGAGAGGGACTAATTAACTTTGATTATTGCACTAATATTATGGCACTTTGACAGCCCTTCAGATTTATGACTCTGGGAAAATAAACAAATGAAATGCAGGTGCTGGAGCAGAAAGACTCAGTCATTACTGAACTTTAATTACTTGGAATGTGTAGCCAGGAGAGAATTGGTTGATGAATTACAGGATGCTTAAAACCAACCCCAAATTGAAAACAAAAAGAAGACAAAAAATGTAAGCGTAAAAGAGGCTGGAAAGGTGCTGTATTTAAGGCGGGGAGAGCAAGGACACATCTGTACTGCTCTCTATGGTGTCTCATTGACTAATGTTGGTGGTTTCCAGTGCTGCAGAAACTCAAAGTGCTTTTCAAGGCTGAATCAGCATCACCCGAGAACATGCTAGCCACGCAGATTCTTGGGTCCTGCCCAGAACCACCAATTCAGAGTCTCTGGAGGTGGGGACTCAAGGAAATCTGGGTCCACGCAGCAGTTGAGACTCATCACCATCTGGCTTCCCGCCCTTTGTTTTGGCTAAGAGGGTAGGTATACACTTTAATCTTTGCTTACAAAAGTTAAATACTGTCCTAAGCCAGATCCTGAGCCACCCCAGAGATTCCCAGCACCTTCTTCACCTTAGCCTTCCTCTCACTGGCCCTTGGTCAACCCCTCTTAAATTGAGAATCATAATAATAAGAAGGCAGCTAGCGTGATGGTTTAGTTGCTGTGTTAATAAGTACTCCTAGTTCTTCCGTTCAGCACATGTTAATGATGGTCCTGTCCGCACATTGAATTAATGAATTCTGATTTCCTGAAAAGATCTTAAGGCACAGAGGTATTCAGGACCACGTGCAAACTCACACAGCACAGACACCACAGTCATCAAGTGCTTTCAGGGCAGTGCTCCTGCTTTCCCAGTTCTTCTGCCACATCCTCTCTGTGCCATGGAATACTCCGGCACAGGAGGTATTACCAGATACTAATGGAAACGGCAAGTGGGCATTAAAGGTTGATCACCGGTTGTGGACATTGAAACCCAGATAGCAAAATCCTGTCCTTGGTTACCTTTGGAACGGTGACCAGCACAGGTATATATAACCAGACATTTCCAAAGTTTTGAGCTTTGTGAGTTGATTAGCCTGTTGATATTTCTGGGGTCTCCAGTTCTTCAACTGGCTTCTAGCCTGTTCAAGAACAGGTAGCTATTTGTGAATCACTGTATTATGGTTTTTATTCCCATTCGTTGGACATTACTAATCCTTCATTGATTATAAGTAGCCAGCCTCCCCACTCATGTTGGTCTTCGGAGGGCTGACTGTGATGGAGAGTGGACTAATAAGCAAACAACCTCGAGGGACAGGAAGGAGAACCATTACAGAAAGATTGGCTCCGGATGCTCTACTGAAGGGCAGAGGGGATGGAATAAAGAGCTAGCCAGGCATGGTGAGACACACTGGTAATCCTAGCATTCGGAAAGCTAGGATTCACGTGAGTGTATATAAACAGGGAGAGCAGGGACTTAGATGGTTATTTGTTTCTTTGCTTCTGCTGGGATTTATTGCATCAGTCATTGTTTTAAAACACCCAAGGTGTTATTAGAGTTTGAGAAGGCAAACATAACACCTCTCTGGTTTCCCGTTGCTCAGGTTGGAAGAATCAGCAAGGGTTGGCTGTGCGTATGACGTTCCACTTGCTTTTTGGTTAATAAGTGTTCAAAGTGACAAGTGGTGAAGTTTGCCGAGAGTATATGCATGTTCCTGTGGGTGGACACAGACAGACAGAGGGAAGCAGAAGGAAAGAGAACACAAGTGAGCTGGCAACACAGAGGCAGGACAGACAGACAAAGACAGGCCGACACGGTAGAGCTGGAAACTTTCCTGGCAGCCTCTTAAGGATTGTTCTCTTGGTCCGGCCTGGGCAGGATGAGGGAGCAGGCTCACTGTTTCTTATGTCCCCTGGTCATTTCTTGCTTAGAGAGGAAGAAATTAGAATTGTTGAGCTATGATTTGTTTTAATCAGAAAGAAATTGTCTAACATAAATCTCTTCTCGAGTGCTGGAAAAGCCCTAAAGCGTCTGGGGGGCAAATATCAATACTTTGCAAAGGAGGAATGATTGCTCCAATTCGTGGCTTAATTGACTTTAAACCTTAATGAAAGTCAGGCCAGGGCAGGCAGTGCACACTGCAGCCTGGATCAGCAGTGAGATCTGAACCATGGAAGGAGGAATTTAGGGTGGTTCCAGTCCTTTGCTGTTGATGCTATGTTCTGATTGGCTGGGGCCACCAAAGACCAGATAATACTTCTTTTTCTTCCTATGAAGAGAGCACTTTTTTTTTCTTCCTGGATAGTATAGTAATTTAGTTTAAATTACAGCTTTAACCCCCCCAATTGGAAGCATTTGTTTATGTAGGATTATCATTCCCCAAGTGAAATTTCATTGATGCCATGTATAATTAAATATAGATCTTTTTAAAAAAAGCATAGTATATATATTTAAATTTTTAAGTGGACAAACTGGAGTATATGAAGACTTTATTTACGAAGAATAAATGGTTCCCAAAGTCAGCCCAATGGTTGTTGGAAAGGATTCATTTAGCGTCCATACATCTTCATCTGTTGGGCACTGGGCTGGGTATCTGGGAGGGCTGCAAAGTCTGAAAGGGTTGGACATTGTGCAGGTCTAAGCAACAGACCCAGCCTTCCATCTGCCGGAGTCTTAGTCCTGTTTGTATCACATGAGAGCCAGGTACCCTTCACTTCCTGTTGTGTCTATGACATGGTGTGCCAGTAGTACCCAAATAGTACCCAAGGTTGTGAGGATCAACTGCCATGTCGCTCACCAGGAACTAAGACTGATACTGGATATCAGTCTTATGCCTGGGTATAACATCCAAGTGACAGCGGAGGTAGGAGACAATCGAAAACCAGCCCAGTGGGACTGGGAAGATGCTACAAGCTTGAGGATTTAAATTCAGTCCCAGGAACTTATATTACAGGATTTGTTATTGCACACTTTTAATCCCGGCTCTGGGGAGACAGAGACAGGTAGATCCCTGGGTCTCGATGGCCAGCCAGCTTTACCTACTTTGCAAGGTTTCAGGCTACTGAGACCCTGTCTCAAAAAGAAGGTGGCCAGCGCCTGAGGAGTGTCAGCCAAGGTTGTCTTCTCCATCCCACTTGCACTAGTGTGTGCACAAGATAGAGGAAAAGAAACCTCACTTGTGGCACACGTGCAGAATGGCCTCACCTGCCTGTCCAGCTCATGTCTGGCCACTCAGCCATCTCTGCTCCTTGTTTAAGCTGTATCAGAACCACTGCGTTGCCCGGCCTTCCCACCTCCCTGTATCTTTGGCACAGCCTGCTTCCTCAGCCTGGAGGGATCACAGCCAGCTTGTCCACCTACCATATGTCCCTGTTCCCCATGAGTCTCTGCTCATGCCTGTCTTTTCTCCAGAGTCTCCCCAGGATTCTCTGGGATGCTATCCTGTTCCCCCATTTCAAAAGTACCTGTCAGTCCACCCCTCTCAGCTGGGTACTGTGCCGAGCATTGGAGAGAGCGAAGCTTCCTGCCTCCCAGGGACTTACAGACTGCCTCTGGTTTCATTTATTTAACTTCTGATTGGCATATGCTAGCTTTAAATGATAGTGTCATTGTGACATTTCCACACAGACGTCTAATGTACTTTGTTACTGTCACCTCCCCCGCATCCCTTCCCCCACACCTCCCTATTCACATTCTCAACATCCGTCTTTCACTTCCATGTCCCTTTTAGGGTTTGGTTTTTAAATTATGCATTGATTGATTACAGCATTGATCCCATTGTGTATCGATCATTTGCCGATGGGCTCCTTATTTAGTGAACAAATACTTATCGACACCATCTATGCATGTAGTCTACTGGATTGTGAGTATGTGTGTATATACCTCATTGCCCTTGTCCTCCTGGAGTCTGAGTATAGCAACAGGCATGTAAATGAATAAGTGTATCCAAGACACTGGTGTGTGTGTGTGTGTGTGTGTGTGTGTGTGTGTGTATTTGTGTGTGTCCGTCCGTCCGTCTATCTAGTATGAAGGTAGATGGGGTTGAGATCTGGTTACTGCTCGAGTTCAGTGTTACTTGTGCAAGAGGCAGACATGTTTGACCTATGTCACACAGCCTGACATTGAACTTCTGGTCCTCCTATGTCTCTCCTCAGTGCTGGGATTTTAGATATGCAGCACCAAGTTTAACTGGAAAGATGAGTTTTATATATTGATTGATTTCTGATGCTGCTAGGCCGGTTAGTGGTTAAGAACAGAGGTTTGGATTCAGACCGAGGTTGGCTGGAACCCTCCCTGGCTCGACATTTCTGTAGTTGTGTGGTAATTTTAGCTATCAGTGGTCCTCCATGTGCCCTCCATCTTCCTAAGGGAGACAGGCTATTGCTTCCCTGCATCACAAGATGATTGTCAGGTGTAAATGGGACAGCAGTGCCCTGCTCATGGTGCTGGAAGCCTCTGCTTGTCACCTTTCCATGCTCCGCACGTCTTCCCCCTCCTCTTCCCATCAGCAGCCCTTCTGCCTCAGCAGGGCGGGCCTCAGGGCCAGACACAGCATCCTCTGGGTCCATCGACTTCAAGTTCAAAGGAAAGTCTCCTCACTGTGGGATTGGATTCTGCAGGATGGTGACAGCTTCTACAAACCTCTGGTCTGTGAGCCAATTTGGAGAAAATTGAATCATTCTCTGCGCCTTTCGGCTCGTATCCTAAACGCCTGCACAAACAGTCTGGGCAGGCTTCAGCAACTTCACATCAAGGGCTCAATCACAGCTTCAAAATAAAAACATCCTTCATTGCTCTCCGCGTGTGAAACTGGATGTGGAGCCTGTCACAATCCTCGGAGCTACAGATAACAACCCTTACCCCAAACACACACCATTTCAGAAGGTCCTCGCAGGCACAATCCACCTAGCATGCTCTTTGCTTCTCCATATGTGGATTAAGGATGGGGAGCTAGGAGCTGTCGGGAGATAGGGCTCATCCACACCCGCAGCTCCAGGTAGGCTCTGTCTATTTAAGTCTCCCTCAAAGCGGTTTCACATTGCAGTCTGGGAAAGCAAGCTGAGCACCACAAGGGTAACCCTTTCTCATCATGGTGGAGCCACCAGCGTCATCATTACTGTCCTGTGCTTACGCTCCCCTCAGCAAAGAGCCCTCTGTAGAAACGACTGTGCATTTAGTAACTGGCAGTCTCGAGTGGTCCATGCTTTGCAGAGGATTTATATGTGAAGGGAAATGGATGGATTAAAAATATTAAACAGTGTAGCCAGGACCCACATGGATGAATTGTTGGGATCTATTTTCCCCGTCTACTCTAAACATATGGCATGAATTTTCCGCCCTCATTACAGTTGCTGAGAGAAGGCAAAGGCAAATATTGATATTTCATTCATGTTTTACGGTGAAAACACTGTTTGGTTTGTTTATACAGTTTGACTATCACAGTTTTTATGGTTGGCAATGAAACCACTGTAAAGCCAAGCCTGGGTTATATAGCAGATGTGATAAGCCCTCACATTCAGGGAGACTCCCCGGACAGGATAGCTTATGTCACATGTACAGAGCGAACAACTGAATTGTGGGTCAGGACAGGCTAGTCAGGACGTAATATCTAACAGCCCCTGTGGACTCTCCGGGACAAAAAGCTTCCAATGTCTCTCTTGTTTAGACTGAATCTCTAGCCTGTGTTGCTGCGAGTGCCGTGGTAGGGGTGGGGGGTGGGGCTTGCAGCCCATGTTGTTGGATGCTGTGCACAAGGAGGAAGAGGCTTGTTTGTTTGTATTGCAGCTAAGCTTATGCTCAAAGGTGACACCTTCCACCAAGGCTCACACCCCATTGGCCAGTGTGAGTCTCATGGCATTCCCAGGTTTAGGGATTACCTACTGCCATGTGTACATGGACAAGGGCAGATGACTGGAATGTCACAGATTGGACGGATAAGGATAGCCTTCCACAGGTACACTTATCTCAAGCCCTTGTGTAGTTATTGTTTTAATTGATTATTTGGGGTATGTGTGTGGGGGGGGCATGGGCATATGGAGGCCAGAGTTAAATATTGGGTGCCTCCTCCTATCTCTGTCTTGGAATTCACTGGTTTGATCAAACTAGATGGTCAGGAAGTTCAGGTCCTTCTTGGTGTCAAACTTTATGTTCCAATACTCACATGCATTTCTTGTCCGTAAGGTGGAGGATAGTAGTTCTTTATACATTTCATGCAGTCGGCTGTTGAAAAGCACCTGTCTTCATTGTCCCCAGGCTCTTCATCCCAGAGCCCTGCCTGTGTCTCCATCCACCACTCCACATCTCTTTAGAATATCCTGTAAACATGAAATATAACATTTTCCTCCCCTTTCCACTCTCTCTCCTTCTTTTGGAGACAGGGTGTCTCCCTATCCCAGGCTGTTCTGCAACTCACACTGTAGACCACACTGGCTTTGAACTCAGAGATCTGCCTGCCAAAATTAAAGACATATGCTACTGTCCCCCAGCTCGACATTTCTTCCTTTAAAACTTTTCAGAAGGGGACTGGAGAGATGGCTCAGTGGTTAAGAGCACCGAAAAGGTCCTGAGTTCAATTCCCAGCAACTACGTGGTGGCTTACGGCCATCTGTAATGACATGGTTGCTTACAGCCATCTGTAATGGGGTCTGGTACCCTCTTTTGGTGTGTCTGAAGAGAGCAATGGTAGTGTACTCATATGCATTATATAAATAAATAAATCTTTAAAAAAAACTTTTCAGACAAAGGACTGACTAGATGGTTTATTGGGTAAAGGTACTTGCTGCTAAACTTTGATGACCTGAGTTTAATTCCTGGGGCCCACAGGTTGGAAAGGAGAGAACCAACTGCTTTGGGTTGCCCTCTTACCTCCATACATGCCCTGTGGCATGTGTGCACTCACACGAAAAAAGTGAATAAAATTTTTGAGCAAACTGAGGGCTCTACTGTCACACGTGTGTGTCATGTTCTACACCGTGAATCCTAGAGCATGCTTCCCCCCACCCTCCACCCCTCAAAAGAAGAGACTCTCGTTTGTTGTACTTATTTTCATTAGGGTCCTTTCTTTAGGCTCCATTGTGATTCTGAAAATCTTCAAAAAAGGATCAATTAAATGGAAATGAGCTGTTTTGAACATCAGATGAGCAGCTGTGTCCGAGGGAGAGCAGTTCATCTGAGGCTGAATCTGCAAAGATGTGCATTTGGGGTTGGGCGATGACAGACCACAATTTTAATTTCTTTGAGTCTCAGTTTCAACAGGTGTAGGTTAGAGAGCCCGATAATGATGCTTTCCTGTTCATCGTTGTGTTGGTGTTCAGACATCTGTAATTTAGTGTGCATTGGGCACCCTGGTGGCTTTCTGTGAACTTGACTTTTATCTCCATGATTGCTGAGGAATTGTAGCACAGACAACTTGAGTATTCAATGGGTGGATGCATGTTTTTCCTTAATCCTGTTTGTTCAATGACTGAATGCATGAACATGTTTTTGTTTTTTTTGTTTTTTGTTTTTTGTTTTTTTTTTTTTTTTTGCTTTTAATTAGCTTTCTGCCTTGAGATTGAAGGATCTCCGAGTCTCCGTTATAAATCATGTATGGCCAATTCCTTAGACGCAACAGTATGCAGGTAGCTGGTGAACTTTTGCTTTCCCCTTAACATTTCCCTATCTAAGTCTTCCTCCTTAAAAAAACTGTGATAACCGTGACTGCATTTAAGCAGATCTCTTAGCAGGTGTGGGAGGTGGATGCTGGGATGTTGGTGCTGTGATGGGTGTTTCCCAGGCATTGAGGCCTCCTAACGTTTCATTTCCATTAAGCATCATGGACTCATTCCAAGAATTTAATTAATATAACATCACTGCCTTCACTGTGATTCCTCAGTAGAGTTATGGGAACCTGGGAGTGTTCAGTTGATTAAATGGCATTTTCTGTGGGCTTCCAACTACTGCTTTCCATGGAATTTAGTACCTGCCAGTGTCTATTAAATCAGTACTGTTAAAGGGGATCACAAACGAAAGAGGTGTTTATATCACAGTGTAGAACAGTTCTCTCAGCTACACCAGGGGAATAGTTGTAAGAGTATACAATTTGCAGAAATGGGGTTTCATTTAAAAGGTAAGACCACCATCTGGAGATGGTTAGAAGCTGATATTAAAAGAATTATAGTAAAGAATATCTTATAGAGTAGATAGTATGGTGTGCACCATCATGAGATAGTCCAGGCTGGGAAAAAAAAATCCACTGGCAGAAGCAGAAGTAAGGTGACTGGCAGACCTGTGGGCGTTAAGACTCTCCATGGGTGCTGGGGGAAAGAACATGATCTTTGAAGTTATATGAGGGGATTTTCCTTGGACCACTGGAGAAAATGAGCCTTCCTTTGTTAAAGTATTTCTCCCCCTCCCCCCCCCCTCTCTCTCTCTCTCTCTCTCACACACACACACACACACACACACACACACACACACACACACACACACAGAGCCTGGCTGGCCTGGAACTCACAATGTACATCATTCTAACCTCAAACTCTGAGATCTACCTGCCTCTGTCTCCCAAGTGCTGGGTTTAAAGGTGTGTATCACTATGCCTGACTTGTTTTTTAAGAATTATTTACTTTATTTTATGTACATGAGTGTTTTGCTTGCATGTGTGTCTACGTACTTGGTCCCTATAAACTGATGGACAGGATGTTGGATCCCCAGGAATTGGAATTATTCATAGTTGTGAGCCAACATTGTGGGTGCTGGGATTTGAACCCAGATCCTTTGTAAGAACAAGTGTTCTTAACTGCTGAGTCATCTCTCCAGCCCCCACATCATATTTTGGTCTCATGCTCAATAGCATAAGAGATGAGTAAATATGATGTCGGGTTAGACTGTGCTATGATGCATTAAAGGAGGTAGGGGAACAAGAGTGGCTGAGGAGAATCAGGTCATGGGGCAGGAAGACAAAGTTGGGCAGCACCTGAGGGACTGGCCTTCTGCTGATGCTGATCCTCTATCTGCGTTGTGACTGAGGGGAACCGTTCATCTGGAGGATAGTATTGCAGGAAGCACATTTGGGGCTGAGCAGAGCCAGAAACAAGGATTCCTGCCCGCTGCTGTAGGACCAGGAAGGTACAGGCTCCACAGACAGTGTGACAAGTTGTTAAGGCGCCCAGCTTGCCTGGGCAGTGGCAGTTTCTCAGGCGTCCCAGCCCAGTGGATCTGGTCTTCATTATCTCCTGTGAGTGGTGCGGACACCTCTGAAGTTCCAGTGACACAGCACTGCCATTCCTGGTTCCGTCCTCACCTTTGTTGGTACAATTGACTCATGAGGGGCCCGAGGTGCTGGCTCCCCTGTCCATTCTCAGCCCTAGATGGGGAGGCCCGTCTTCAGAACTGTCATAAACCACAGAAATCTGGAACAGCAGCCTGCCTAATACTTTTTTGAGAAACAGGAGGGGTATAATAGCTGTGACCAGTGGCTGACATGTGACCAGTGGCTGACATGTGACCAGTGGCTGACATGTGACCAGTGGCTGACATGTGACCACGTGGACGTCAGCTAAGCTCTTCCCTGCTCTCTTCTGGGCTTGTTTCCCACCCTGCTCGTCTCATAGTTGGAAGCAGTCATGATGTCGATTTCTTCATCTGCATTGGCTATCCAGAGCTGCATCTTGCAGACTGTGAAACTTGAGGGTGTTTTACATGATCTGGTTTGGGCTGATTGTGGTTTATTATGCCCTATCAGCAGTGGTCAGCACCACTCGGGACACTCACTCCATCAATGGCAGGCAGTACTGTACTGGCCACTCATCAGATTATGGCCATCCCTGAGTCAGTGGATAAAATGCACCATCTCCTCTGTTGGACTGGGACCTGGAAGGAGATGTGGAGTAAGAGAGGGTAATTCAAGCTGAATGAAAGCATTCCTTTGGCTAAGCTTAATCCTTGCCCTGGTTGTATTACAGAATAATGACTCTCTCTTTGTGTTTGAGCTGGTCTACACCGAGTTTCCCTCACTTGCAGTGAACGTTGTCCAGTAGAATAGACATGGTGATGCTTTGGCCTCCAGAGGTATGCCTGTTGGGTGCTGTTACTCCTGGAGTCTCTCCCTTTCTGTTCTATCAACACTACACCTTACCCAGTAACTTGTGCTGTTCAAACAGGAGGCACGTGAACCAGGCACACCTAGAATGGATTGGCTGAGGTCGGTCCAAGGCTGCCTCTAGTCACACTGGAGTGAAGGGAGAGCATATTGAATACTAGACTTGAAGCCATTTGGTTTGGATCCCAGGTCAGTTTATAAGTGGATGTCCAACCTCAGCCAGGTGATTAATCTCTGCAATGACACCACATACTTCATCGAATCTTAGCACTGGCTGATAATGGGTGGGGGAGTGCTTTCTGCCACACAGGTCTGCCACACTTGAGAGCACTTTATGTCATCTTCTAAAATATACTTGGTGGTATTTGGAACCCAGGCTGGTGGTTTCTATCAGCACCGGGTTTCTCAATGACCTTTCCTTAGGTCTGGCATCTCTGGTTTTAAAAGTGCATATACTACAAGGGATGGTTAGCTTCAAGGCTACCCCATTTCATTTTAAAGATGAAATTGTGCAATGCAATTTATTTGATCAGCTTCCTCCCTATCCCTGGTGATGAGATCTGGATTAGGCACCTGGATTGGACCACTAAATCATTACCCAGAACAGTACATAAGACCTGGACTGTTAGCCACAGGACATTATTGCGAGAAGCAGGAAAGGGGCCTTGTTCTCCCGAGGTATAATGTTCCTCCAGCTGGATACGTGGCCTGGTGAGCTAAGGCTGGCCTGGAGCCAGCCCCACCTTGCTCCTTGGATCATGATCTGCTGAGTTAGATGAGGCATCCAGGGTGTACATGCCAGTATGTGTGTGTGTGTGTGTGTGTGTGTGTGTGTGTGTGTGTATGTGTATATATGCATATGTGATGTATATGTGTGTATGTGTGTGTTCCTGTGCGTATGTGTGTGTGTATATGTATGTGTATGTGTGTGTTTGTGCATATGTGTTTCTTTGTGTGTGTGTGTGTGTGTGTGTGTGTGTGTGTGTGTGTGTGTAATCATCTTGGGTCACACAAAAGATATCAGCTGATAGAGAACAGCATTATAACCCATTTCAGAATATTTATTTGGGCTTAGGACAATGTCCTAAATATACATATATTTTCCAAACATTTTCAGAGATTGCATTTAAGAACCCTTCCATATCTGTTTTGTACATGGTATATGGAGCATCCCTTGTGAATATTCTCATTCTTTTAAAAAACACTTCCATATCTGTTTTGTACACAGGAACAGAGCCCTTGTGAATATGTTAATTCTTTTTTTATGAATTTTAGTCCTTTATTTTCAAGTCCTATATGTGATTGCTGTCTGATAGCTCTAGTTTGGTGGAATTAATATAGATTTCCCACATGGGGAAGGGTTTGGGTGGGGATTTAAAGCAAGGCGGGTTCTTGATCCTTGGAAGAAATTCTTATCTGAGGGAGGATTTGAGAGTAGCGTTGTAGAGAGGTAAGCACAGCTATGTGGAAAATGAATCTCCGTGATTATTAGATAGGTCTCAGAATTTATAGGACATTTGATCATAAGAGTGAGTGCCTTTCCTAAGGGATGAGATGTCTGGACTTGGACTACTTTTTAATTAATCTCTTTTGGCTGTATTGAAAGAACGATGCACAGAGAATACTAAGACGGGGTAAGAAATAACCGGGAGTTGTACAAAGAAGGGCGAGGGTGAGATGATCTGGTTTTCCTGGTGGGTGGGTGGGTTTGTCAGCCTCCTGGTGTTTAGTTCTCCTCATTATGAAACTTGGATAAGAAAACAGATGCCTGCCCCTGGGCGGAGGAGGAGTTGCTACCTTAGATCCAGGCCAGCCCAGTCAGCACCTTGTAAACTTCCTGACTTCCTGTGTAGCTCTCAACTGCCTCAGCGCTGGCCATTCAATGCGTTGAAACTCTTACTACAGAGTCACGGTCCATTTTGTAGCAGTAATCATAAAAAATGCTCCTGAATCTACTTGTCTGTCTAGTGCTGTTGTGGGTGAGCGTTTTGGATTTTGTGACTTTACAAAAACAGGACCAAAGTCACACCTCACACCTCAACTTTGTAAACATTTTCCATTTTTTTTTTGTAGCTTGCAAGCATGGCATATTGATAAGCGATAAGCCAGCTTTTGCCACAAGACAGGCAACTCCAGCCTCCTGAGTGCTTTCAGTCCCACGCAGTCTTGTGTTCTCATGATGCACACGGTGGACATCTGTCTGAAGCCTTAGCTAGACCTCCGTGAGATTTGTTCCTCGGCACTTACAATCCTAGAACTAGAAGTCATGAGGGGCCAAACCACAAGGCTTTGCTCTTTAGACACCGTGTGTTTTGTATCTGTTTCACACCTTGATCCTCAGACCAGAAGCCGTGGTCGAGGCCGTTGTCAGTGGGACAGAGCACTGTGTTCTGCCTTCAGGGAAGTTCAACAGAGGCAGGGTAGGAGCAGTGACCTGAAACCACGAGTACCTTTCTCCCCAGATGCGCTTACATGTGGGTACCTACCACCTTTTAATAAAACACCACCCCTCAGATCTGTTTAACTTTTTATCTCACGCTCCCGTAAGCGGTTTTTTGGAATCACCAATACAAGTTTAAATGTTACTAAAAATAAAATCAGGAAGAAGGAAAAGAGCAAAAGGTACAGCCACAGCAGGAAAGTATGCACCAGTCTGATGTCTGGCAATCCAATCAGCGGCCGTCTAAGAGAACCGTAACCCCATTAGCCAAGCCTTACTGACCTGGGCAGGAAATGCCAGCTCGGAGTCCTGGAAAGAGCCATCCAGATTTATAGCCTGCCCCAGCTCCTCTAATCGACGCTGTTTTCTCCCCTGATGCTGTAGTCAATCAGTAATTAATTTGAAATCCAAAGTTTCATTAAGTGTTATTGAATTCTCTCACGCTGACATTTGGAGTGCTATATTTCTTTAAAATCACAAACCATTTTTCATACTGTCGTTGGCATGTTTTAGCGGGGGAGACTGCAGCTCTTGTATGAATGACCCAGTTTTCCGGATGTTTACTCGGCTGTCATCAACTTACTACCCTTCTCTCCCACTTCATCGCATCTCCATTCTTTGCATTTTGAAATCGTATTTAAAACTTCATCACCGCATGCAAATCCTATCTAAAGTATAAATAAATTTAACCAGGCGAGTATTTCCAAAGCAATGCCGGCCGTTTGAAGGTCTGGTCTTATGCAGTGCGGTGTCCCAAGACTTCCTGTCAGAAATGGGATTGGGATGTTGAAAGCATGGCCAGGACCGGGGGTGAGAAGACAGGAGCCCCATATGGATATACCAATATAGACGTGGAGAAGAGGAGAGGCAGACACAACCGGAACAATCAGGCATCTTTTGTTTGTTTCCCGGAGTGATTAGAGTCCCGGGTGAATGAGAGTGAAGACATACTCTTTGTGACTGTGTTCTAGTTTGCTGTGTGTGGGGATGTTGCTTTTGGAGGGGAGCTTTGTTTGAAGGGTGTCCTGTGGAATACCTAAATAACATTTTTTTTAAAAAAAATTTAGTTAAAAATATTTTTTTTCTCAAGGTTACAAAGCTCTGGTTTCTCTTAAAAATACTGGAAGGAAAGACACGGGTTTGCTAGCCCGGAGTAGAACGTGCTCCATGTTGGGGGAGGCGATTTTCACTCAGCCTCTTCTTCTGTATGTTGCTCCTGTTTCATCAACCAGCCCTCTTCCCTCTTTAAATAGCTACTCTTTCCCATTTAATTTGCACTTACAACACAATACATGAAAAACTTACTTAGTTTTCTTATGAATTCTTGACTGTCTGTCCCCAAATGGATGTGCTCTGGGTTCTTATGTTGTGCTGCTGTGGACACAGAGGCCTGTGTACGAGCTAGCAAGGACTCTATCACTCGCTGGCTACCTTTCAGCCTTGAATTCTGATGGAGAACTCACCGTCGTGACAGCAGACCTCTGGTAAATACTCCTTGAAGGCCGTGTGTGCCTATTTATGGCCTGGCCAGAGTCTGAATTTGGACCATTTGCTCCCTGAGCTCCCATTGTGCTCCCCTAAGCATGCCTCTCCAGTTACCTAAAGCTGTTCCGTGAGTTAAGGGACTTGGCCTGGGCTGGAAGCTGCAAGTGAACTGACCTGCCCCACAGACATTCTGACCCTTAGTCTCTCTCTTCCTTCTTCTGAGGAGTCAACTTGCGCATCGTGTCTTCCTGTGTGAGACTTTTCTTGTGCTGCAGACCTATAGGAATCCACTCCTTCTCTAGACCTGACAGGGCACCTGTGTGACAGTCTTACCATTCAAACCATGCTGTTCTCAAGTGATAGAGATGTGACTTTATGACTCTGTGATGCAGCCCCAGCTTGCCTGTCACCGGCTAGGTGATGATAACTAAGTGACCTCCAGTAATGGCTCATCGACTCTTGGTTTCAGGGGCACTTTCCAGAAATCTCTACACATTGAGATAGCAAGAGAAGCAGAACAGGGTACAAGCAAATACTTGACACCTCAGCATTTGAGAGGAAGAGGCAGGAGGATCAGCCTCTCAAGACTATCCTCAGCTACAGAAAAGACCAGCCTGGACTATTCTGTGAGACCTTGTCTCGGAATAGAAGACAAAAACAAATTGGGAGAGAATTAGAGAGTGAATTCTACTCCTGATCAGTTGTCTCGCTTCCTGTTTCTTGACCTCACAAATGCAAGGTGCAAGCTAGGACTCGATAGACGGCATCGCCACTCCAAAGCCACCTTTTACAGGTGGCGATGAGCACGCCCTGTCTCTGTGTGGCCCGAGCTTAACTCATTGACTTATTCTGGCTTTTTTCCAGCAGGATGTAGGCAGATGGAATTTACGGTGAGGACTTCTCAAATCTCTGCATAATAACCCCTGAAGACAGTAAGAAAAAAATAGTATAACTGGATGATTGTACCTTTTAACCACATCTGTAATGAAACTGAATGTATTGTTAGCTGGTTAAAATATTCCATTAAGAAAGAAGGTAGGCCTACCTTATGGTAAATACACTTAAGTGTTTATAGTACATTTCATATTTTACATGATTTCCTTTATAATTCTGCTTATCTTTTCATTTTAATTCCCTGAAGGACATATAAAAGAACCCCTAAAGAGAGTAATTACTGCTGCGCTTTTTAACCAAGGCTTCCTTTGCAGAGAGGAATCTGAGCTGCTTTTTAAAGAAGGCCATTTTTTAAATAAAAATGCAAATAAGCTGCTTTGTACCCACATTAATTACCCACCTAGCCTCTTATTACCATGTTTGTATTGTTTGCAAATACTATTTACAGTCGTGTGGAAATTAACATTACTGGTCCTAAGGAAAGATGGTGGTGGGGAGGCTGTGCTTTGGAACCAATTAGGACGAACCTTGTCTCCACCGACACTCTGGGGAAAGCGTAGCCTTGCCATGTCAAATAACCGCATTAGCACCGACTGCATAGGCAGAGCGCCGTAATTATATTATTGGCCCTATTTTGCTTCTGCAACGAATTTCATTGCCCGCATTGTAAAATCAGCAGGCAGCAAAGTTTCTGCTAATGATTTAATGTGCTCTCTGATCATTTTGGACAAAAGTCACTGGCACATCCACCAGGGAGTTTCATCACCCCCACTTAACCACTGCCTGGCTTGAGCCCTGTAAGTTGGAACAAAGTACCCTTCTTAATGCCCTCATTTTAGTGGAGTCCCTCCTCCATAACAGCACTCTGAAAATAGATCATACTGGGGTGTGCGCACTGCAAAACATAGCAGCTCATGTGGGTTTCAGGTTAGCCCTGTATTGCTTCAGGCCCTAGGCCTCTGGGGTTCACTCTGACTGAACACTCCTGGGTATCAGTTTAATGGAGGGGTGGGCTATTTTAGCTCACAGTTCAGCGGGGCCTGTCCATCATGTCAGGGCTGCCATGGCGGTTGGAGTATGTCATTCTGTGGTGACTTCTCATATGCCCCAGATCAGGTGAGGAGATATGACCGTTTGGCTGTAACCACCAGAGGCTCACTGTGGCGACACACATCTGTCAGCCGTGCCTCTCACCCTCTGTGTTCCTCACAAAAGAAGGTCATCAGCTGGGAAGCAGAAGCTTTGACAACCCTGACAGCAGCTCTGCGCCATCTGTAACTTCATCTGCAACGTCATCTGCAGAAGTGAACTGAGGCACACTCGGAAAGAAACTCAACCATCGCCTCATAGCTTTCTGGGGCAGAGGCAGGACCCAGCCTCAGGGGCTACCTGACTGCAAAGTTACCTGACTCCTGTGTAACAGTTCCTCATAGGACATGACAGCCAGCTTCAGGGTGCACCCAGCATCCAGGTGACAGTGTAATTAGCCTTCCGCACGGGTCTAATGTTTTGTAGTATACTTTTTTTCAAGTCACTGATTAATGACTGATGTTTGTATTCTATAATTAAAAAATATTTTTTCATCAAAACACGGAGGCATAAAACATTAAAACGTTTCCCACCCGCTTTGATGTTTGTTTGAACCTGAGCTTAATTATGCTGCTATAAACACGGGTCCTTTCCTTTCCGGGAACATTTATGAATAATCTCCTGTGCAGTGGAGAGCTGTGCCTTCTTCAGCTCTTGTTGCAAGGGGCAGGAGGGGGAAGGGACGTAGTTCTTGACTCTCCGCGGTGCCCCCCTGTTTACAGACACCATTTGATTTAATCGTTTAATAACCAGAAGGACTGTCACTGTCCCTCCACTTGGTCAGTAAGGGAAGCGACAGTGTGGTGACACACGCTGTCTGCAGGAGGAGGGGAGCCACACGCCCGAGGCCATGGTCCCGCTTCCTGGGCAGAATTTGAAAATGGAGCCCATTTGTCTCAACCGTGTGCAGCGAGCTGTCATGGTCACCCCAAGTAGCTACCCCGGACTGGGGCTTCTTTTCTTTTAGGAATGTTCCTTCTTTTTCTTTATCTGGCAAATTTGTAGTTGTTGTGAGGCAAAAGACAGTTTCCACCCTTTTTGTCTAAAACTGTTGGTTCTTTTCTTCAAAACTTTGTTAATTTATTGTGTTTTATGTGTAAGTGTGTGTTTGTGTGTGTGTGGTATGTGTGTGTGTATGTGGTGTGTGTATATGGTACGTGTGTGGTTTTTGTGTGCATGTGTGTGTATGTGTGTGGTGTGTGTGTATGTGTGGTGTGTGTATGTGTGTGTATGTATGTGGTGCGTGTGTGGTTTTTGTGTGCATGTGTGTGTGTGTGGTGTGTGTATGTGTGTATATGTGGTGTGTGTATGTGGTATGTGTGTGGTTTTGTGTGTATGTGCATGTGTGTGGTTCTTGTGTATATGTGTGTGTATGTGGTGCATGTGTGGTTTTGTGTGTATGTGATGTGTGTATGTGTGTGTATGTGTGTATGTATGTGTGTATATGTGTATGTATGCGTGTGTGCTTTATTTATGTGTATACCCTGAGTGTATGTATGAGTACCATGTGGTACTGGAAATGCTGGAGGAACAACACATCAGACCCCTGGAGCTGGAGCTATAGGAGGCTGGGAGCTGCTGGTGTGGGTGCTGGGAACTGAGCTCCGGCCCTGCCTAAGAACAGCAAGTGCTCTTACCTGCTGAGCCATCATCTCTCCAGTCCTCAGATTGTTCTTTGTCAACCAGAAAGTCACAGCCTTCCCTGGCAGCTTTGGCTGGGCAGTTCTCTTGCCCTCAGGTGCCTGTATCCTTGCCCTCCAGTCCTGGGGCACCACATCCCTCCTTGGGTTGATACCTTTGTGTAGCTCTACCCAGACCAGCCCTGCAGTGTAGTCATTTCCTCTCCCACTTTCTCAGATCCTTGCTGATGGAAGAAGGGAGCCTTTCCAGAAACTGTGCATTGGATTTCTACCAGAGGAACTGCGTAAAATAAGAGAAAAGGGTGCAAAACAAGGGACTTCCCGCAGACACCCCTTGTCTCCTTCACAATGTTTGTAATTAGTGGGGATGGGGGCGGCGTGCGGATCAAGGGATTCAGAAGCGTAGCCAGAGCTAACCTTAATGTCTTCTCACCTTTCACTGTCATCCATGGTGTTCATTCAACCCAGAACCAGGCATTCTGAGATGAGCAGACAAAGCCCATGTTGATGTTTTCTGGTTGTCAAGCATTTGGCCACTCCCTGCTCCTGACCTAGTGCTCACGGGGTCAGCTGAAGTCACCTCAGGCACTGGCGGCTCTTGCTGTGAAGGACTCAGGGTTAGCTGATCTGTCTCACCATCAGTAATTACAGCTGTCTCACATTAGACTTTGTCTAGCATCCAGTTTTATATATTGTTGTATGGAACAGGTACACATGCATACATTTATTATATGCGTGTGCAAGTATGTACATTTCCGTCTTTGCTTACAAATCTCTAGACGAGTCCTTTTCGTGGTAAGAGGGGGCAGTGGATGCTTCAGCTTGTCCCACTGGCTCATTTTCAATTCTCATTACTAGGATTTGTGTGAACCAGAGAGCACCTAGGAATCGGTCTTCTCCTCCTTGGTGTGCTTTGGGGATTAAACTCGGCCTTCTGGGCTTACAAGGCTGGCGCCTCCACCCTCTGAGCGGTCGTTCCAGCTCATCTTTTCATCTTCCCCTCAAATGTCTCTTCTGTATACTTCTGCATTGTCATATTCATAATATTTGCATCCCAATCTCTAACCATAACTAAATGCCCTGTGCACCACCTGTGCATTGATTGCTAAAGATGAGAGGTAGAAGATGAGAGCCAGTCGCCACATGATGCCCACACACACAATGTTTTCATTTCGCATGGACCAAGCAGTGTGGTTGGTTTTCTGTTTAATTTCTCCATAAGCACTCCAGCAGGATGACCCTCAGAATCCCGAGGGAAAAGAGTTCACACGGGACCTCTTTTCTTATGCTCCGCCAATTGTTATCCCTGTAATATGTCATTGTCCCCCGGAGGCTTACAGGATACAGGTCCGAGTGTCCTCTGTGCCAGTCACCTGTCCACTTCAAGAGTGACCTCAGCGAGCATTCTTATTTTATGCCCAATGTTTATCTGCTGTCCCCACATCACCATAAACAATAAAATAGGCAAAGTTTCTATTGAGCTGAATTGTAGACCCAAGACCTCTCTTTCTTTCTTCCTGACTTGATCTGGCAACTGATGTCATCTGTGTATGGACACTTCAGTGTCAATAGTCATCAACAGAATAAGTAGGCCCTAGGATGGGCTGATGAATGGCATGAGGGAAAACCATCAATATACGTAGACAGAACCCTTTCCTAGCAGGACAAAGTTCATTATGTGTCTATAAACTAGTGACTGGGTGGCCACCATATAACCAATTTTCATTTTCAGTCCGTTGAGATGGCAAGAGAAGAAGTAGATAATATATTCTTTTTTTTTAGTTAACCAATTAGATTTATGTATATTATAATCACAATTACAAGATGCCAATTGACAATGATAAAATTCTTATCCCAATATTTCTTTTTTATTTTTTTATTTTTTGAGACAGGGTTTCTTTGTCCTGGAACTCACTCTGTAGACCAGGCTGGCCTCGAACTCAGAAATCCGCCTGCCTCTGCCTCCCAAGTGCTGAGATTAAAGGCGTGCGCCACCTCTATCCTTATGAAACACACAGAAAAATGTCACAAGTCATGATTCATCTCCTGCCACGACCCTCTCCACTGCACTTCCGCCGGTAATATATTCTTAATACCTCCTCTTAAGTTATGTGCGTCAACCAAGAGATTTCTAAGGCTAGATCTTCAGTTCATGTTGGAACTGGGAAGATGGAGTGGGAGTTTTTGCCATCAGTTCCTTCTGCACACGGTAAGCTGTTTGTTTATTTATTATTGTAAATGAGTGTGTGTGTGTGTGTGTGTGTGTGTGTGTGTGTGTGTGTGTGTGTGTCTAGGTTCCTGAAGCCAGAATTGGTTTCTGAACCCTCTGGAGCAGGCTCCTTTAATCAGGGTGTAAAAGGATACATCACAGTGGTGGGAAGCTCTCTTCCAGAAAGAAATAGGATTCCATAGTTGGTGAATACAGTTTTTAATCTTTTAAAATTTGGCTTCAGTATTCAAGGAGAGAAGCCCGATTTTCTCTGCTGCTTATAGACACTGCCACACTGAAGGGCTTGTCCTGTATCTGGGCAATATGTGTGTGTGTGTGTGTGTGTGTGTGTGTGTGTATTTTTTTAAAGAAGAGAATCATTATTGAGAAATAATTGTCCAAATAACATCTCATTGTGGTATGTGGTATAATGTCTGAGGTTGTATTCCCTTGAATTGTTAATGAAACAAACTAATCATGCAAATCCTGGTTATTCTTTCTTAGTGGGTGGTTAAGGCCATGTAGTAGCCAAAATTAACTTTTTTTTTTAAATCTACCATGAAGGCCAGTTGAAGATCTCATCCTCAGGGCTCATGTGGGCTTCAGAGGGGCCTCTGGCCCCTATAATCTTTCTTTCTTAGCTAGTCCATCTATGTGAGGATAAGCCAGAGGCCTTGCTTGGCTACTTTTTCACTTGGAAGTATGAGGGAGATTTTTCCTGTGTGTTGACTCTCCTCTTTGTAGACTGGACAACGGTTAGAGTCCACCCAGTACGGTTTCTGTGATAGCCCCGAACAAGAACACAGGGGACTGCACAGTTAGAGGACATTTGGAAGATGGCTAACAGTCTTCTGACTCAGTTGACTCCGGAGGGCAAGGAGGGAAGCATTCTTCCATTTAACCCTTCTGACTACAGCAGTGTAGACCCTTCACATATGAACACTGAACACTCAGTGGGTCAGAGCTGCAAACGCTCTCAGTGGCTGGCCATCCCTCCAGCTCGCTTGCCTGCTTTCTAGAATCTCCACCCGCCCTGTCTTGTATCCTCCTCGTTGGCTTCCCGTGACTGACTTGAGCGAGCTGGGTTCCTTTCTGTCCCACACATTCTGCACACACACTGGGGGCAACTCTTTATCACAGTCATCTCAAAAGAGTGAGAAAAGAAGGGAGAAAGGGAGTGAAAAAAGAGGAAGGAAGGGGGAAGGGAGGGAGGGTAGGACAGATAGACAGAGATGATAAGCAAGCAAACAGGAGAAAAGCAAGGAGCCTGGTATAGTGGCACACGCCTGTCAGCCCAGCACTCCCGAGGTAAGAGGACGAGGAGGAAGTTTGGTCTGAGTTCCAGGCGATCTTTGAGGTACAGAGTCAGCACCCATCTCAAAAAGCTTCACTCAAGGCATCCGAGCCTCAGTTTCCCACCACTTGTGGTGCGTTCCGGTCTGCATCACAGCGCTGTGGTGGGGCACAGCTAGTTTTGTGGACGTGCTCAGCAGATCCAATGTCCTGCAGCTCGTCTCGGAGTTTTCATTACCGCCCTTATTATTGCCGAGCTCCTCTTCCAGGCACTTGGCTTCTAAGGTGACCACATGGGGCCTGCCCTTCCTCCATGGTGTCTCATAGTTAATCCATGGACCGGGAGATCCCTCGTCAACGTGCACGGCCCCAGGGAAGCTCTGTTGTCAAAAAGGGCTGGATTAATTTTCCTGTGCAGTGGCCTTTGTCCAGGTGGGGCTGTCTGTTTGTTCAGGGAATCACCGGTTCCATCCTGGACCTGCCCTCTGGGCAGTACGGTGCTCCAAGTGGGAGCACTTGGCCAGCCTGCATTTACTCTTCAAAAGCAGGAAGCACTACCACTTTTGATCCATGCAATTAAACATTCGTTCCGATTTTATTTGTGCATGGGTCTAAGTGCACAGGGGACAGCAAACAGAAGGGAAACCCAAGATTGAAAGATAAACATTGACTCCTGCCTTCCAAACAGACAGCAGTCCTCCACTCACAGAAGCAATTATGAGGGAAATTGGGCCAGAAGCTGCTTTGATCACTGCTCGGTTTTAGCCTCGTACCTATTAGCCCACCCTGGATGGAAGTGATGGATTATTGAGAAACACCTGAGTACAATGTTTTTATCATCAGATGTTAAAATGTACCTGTTAATGTGACAGCAGAATCTGTTTCTCCTCTGCTTATTGAAGTAGGAAAGGGGTCTTAGCTGTGATTGGCTGTGTGTCTGGAAATGACAGTTCTTTATTGAGCAGGCAAATTAATACATCATCATCACACAAAGAGTGTTGGAAAGGCTGAGGATGTAAGGAAAAGTTATTAAGCTTACAAGAATATTGAAAGCATGAGAAGGCATGATAAGAACATACTAACGATTTAAACTTGATTATTCTGACTGTATTCTAAGCCCAGAGTGTTGGTAGAAAAAAGGCTCAAAATGAGAAGTGTTTGACAAAGTCAAGTTAGCATCAGGCTGAAAAATATGGAAGAGAGTGGTGTGTATCAATAAAACATTTTGGTCCTTTCTGGAAGAGGTGCAAGTCGGGCCA
The DNA here is from genome assembly GCA_036184795.1 of Tokudaia tokunoshimensis. Lineage (NCBI taxonomy): Eukaryota > Metazoa > Chordata > Mammalia > Rodentia > Muridae > Tokudaia > Tokudaia tokunoshimensis. Next base: position 41,612,137 of record BTHU01000020.1, read on the forward strand.
TGGCAGCCAGGCTGCTTGTGGTTGTGTTTTTGAGTTACCTTTGGCTATTTGTGGCTTTTCCCATGCTGAACCCTCTCTGGGAATTCCTTTTGACACAGTTTACTCTTTCTGTCCCCCACAACCTTGTGTTTCATTTTCTGAATGTTTGCTAGCCCCTTTCTTTCTCTCACGACCTGGCTGAAAACTTGGTAATGAACCCCTTTTTGACAGAGTCCCCCCACTAAGACCTGATGACTCCACATTGGCAGCCAGAATGGGTATGCTTTAGACAACCTGCTTGTTGTTTGTCTAGCCCTCTTGTCTTCGTGTCTAGGCTGAGTTTGGTTGGCTGACCCCGGAGCCTTGCTGGCCTAGCACTGTTTTGTCTAGCCATGTCACCTCGAGGCTTCTGTCTGTGCCTCCAGTTATGCTTTATCCTTCTGTTTTCTTTCCCTTCTGAAGGCATAGCTAGTTATGCTTCTTATATTCAAAGGATCTGAAGATTGTCCATGTTGAACTATAAGGTATTGGAACATGGCTGAAATCACAAGCCTTGAATCATAACAAAGACTTCTGCAACTTTGTCACAATTACAACATGAATTAGGTTAGTTGTTGAAATGTTTTTCAGATAAAATTCTTGTTTGGGGAACATTTCGGTGACAAGACATATTTCAGCTTCTAACATTTCAAGCATGTAGTCTCATTGGGAGGGAAATTTCACTCAACTCAAAATACAAGAAGCTTGAATTAACATTATACCCTATCTACAGTAGTGTCCCACCCCATTCTCTATCTCTGTAGTACATCCCCCTGTTTTTAAAAGGACCCAAACTATCAGTATATAGCCATTTATTTTACTGCCCCTGTTTTGTCCAGAACACATTTATTGCATTTCCCACTGAATTCCTGAAATATAACAGATGAACTGGGAGCAACCATCTCGATTTTAGCAATTCTAATTGATGTTGAGTGTCAGTAGAAGGAAGGAAGGAAGGAAGGAAGGAAGGAAGGAAGGAAGGAAGGAAGGGGGCAGGTGGGATGGCTGTGCCAGAAAACTGCTTGCCCTGTAATCTTGAGGGAAGCTGAGTCTGGATCCCCAATTTCCCTATAAAAGCTGGGGGTGACGGCTTGCATTTGTAACTTCTGTGCTAGTGGTGGTAGTGAGGTGGTGGGGCATAGATAGATCCTCAGAACTTTGAGCCAGCCAGTCTAGCAGAATCATTGAGCTCCAAGTTCAGCAAGAGTGCCTATCTCAGAAAATGAGGGGGAGAGTGACTGATGGAGACACTGTATGTTAATCTTTGGCCTTTACATGCCTGTCCCTGCCCTCCAATAGTGTCAGGAAAAAAAAAGAAGTATAGCATGATTCTGGCATGCCAGCACGTATACAAGTTGTCCATCGTGTACAGAAGTAAATGTTTTGAATTAAGGGGCCTGGGGAAATCTGCTTCTGTGCTGCATGATCTTAAGGCCAGAGAAACCTAAAGGGGATGGCGCTAAAGTTTGGAGTCTGTATGACTGATGGATGTGTGTGTCTATTTTTCTTAACAGTATGAGGTACACGGAACTTTTGAACTTTCAAACTGATGGATTCATAACAATGTGAACATTAATTTTTATTTTTTCTTCATAATATGGATGAGCCACTTACACGGGTCTCATTAATCAGCCACTTTTCTAATTACTGTCAGGTATGACATTACCACAATTCACCTTTCTCATGTCTACGGCAGACATCACCAATCAATCACAGTGCCGCCTCCCACTATTGAGTTCTGCATCTAAACTCTTGACTCATACGTCAAGAGTGCATCATCAGGTGTTTGAAACTGGTTTTCATCCCTTCGCCAGAAAAGACCTTTGACCTCTGACAGAGATTCGGTGTCTAACGATGTTTTTAGTTGTGGTCAATCCAAGCATGGCAGTGTCCACTCAGTTCTATTGCATCTTACTCTGGGACAAAAACTTGCCGTCTGTGTGGATCTCAGGTAGATTCCATTTTAGGTTCACATCTTCCATTGAGAAGTGAATAACACCTTCTTCTGCTTGGCTTCAGAGGCTCTCTAGCTGAGCAGGGGAGATTTAGCTCATTTGTGAGTTTTTCCAGTTTGGTCCAGCTCAGGAGTGGGTTACTTTGTGTTGTGAGGTCGGAGATCCTGCAGTAGGTACCCTTTTCAGTGAGGGACTCGCCTCTATCCAGGAAGGAAAGCTAGTAGGCTCAGGAGCCTGGGCCGATGTCTGACCCACTGTAGTCGGAAACCTGAAGACCCGTTTGTGTCCTAGGATGGAGACAGAGGGTGGAAGGAGCTGGCCTGGTCATCACGTGTCCCTGTTGGGCTCCCCTGTGCCCACACCCACACGCCTTCCTGCGCTGGGCACCTTCAGGCTCATGGGAGCCTCCCATTAGCAACAGGACTGACCAGGGGACACAGGTTTAGGTTTTTTTTTTCCCTTCTCCAAAATCAGGCTATTTTAGCATTCTCCATGCCCCCCCCAATGTCATTATGTATAACAGTATTAGGCAATTAATTACTTTACTTTAAAGGTATATTTGAGGGCATTTTGGGAAAAAAAAATATATATATGCATATATACATGCACATATATGCATAGATCCTTGCATTTATATCTGTTTCCAGCTATGTTCATCTGATTGGCTTGATCATATATCAATGTTCTATTCCCCTGTGGAACTAAGAGTAAGCTTATGTTAATGGATGTTTCCTATGATAATCTAGGTGAAAGCAAATCACTCTAATTACCAAAATCTGTCTTTGATAATAAAGTAGGAGAGAAGTGAGACAGAAATAGCATTTGAGTAATGCTTTGCCCTTCTGTCTCTAGACCTGGAAACAAATGTTCTTGAATGTATACATTCTTAGTCCTTTAGGAACCATGAAAACATGCTCTTATGTATATATAAAATGGCCAGAACCGCATATTTATTAAGATGTGTGACCCTTAGGACCAGAGAAGTCAGATTAAATCTCATAAAAATCTGCTGTGGAAAATGAATACATGATACCATTTTTTTTCCTTTCAGGGTCTACTTATTAATTTTGTCATGTTTAATATGTTACAGTTGCAAACAAAGGCATAAATGTGTGCGTTCATTCCTAATTAATTTATGTAATTGGGTTTTATAAATTTAGGTGTTTAGGAAGCTGTGCATAACACACCCCATTTACTGTGTGCTGTAGCCAATAAAAGCATAATAGAAAGAAATACAGTTTGAAGCTCACTTTAGTGGTAAATATAGATTAGTTGTAAATGATATCTTTGTAATGTTTATTTTAAGTTTTGCAATGCTGCAGATTTTCTCAACATACCAATTAATGTTCTTATTTGAAATAATGAGTAGTTAATGGCTATAAATTTGAAGTCTTCTGTCTCTAACAATTAAAAGGTCTCTCAAAGCTTTTGTTCAGCTTCCCTTATGCTCTTTGTATAAGCGGCCGCCAGGCACTGGGGAAGGAAGGAGTACACTTAGAGTATAGGGATGGTTTTACTGGCCCATATTTTGGATGGCTTGTTTGATGCACCTTTGTTTGTGCCCCTTCTTCTACATGTTTGGGTGCTTAAGGGTGCTAAGTGTGCACATGTGTTAGTGTGTTAGGCGTGTGCATCAGGTTTGCCTGACCAGGCAGCTAGCACCTCCTCAGTCCTAGAATTACCAGTGGATTCCATTGCACCCAGCTGTGTGGATCAGGTCTCCATACGTGTGCAGGAAATGCTTTAGTAACTGGGCTCTCCGGCCAACCCTAATTTCTCTTTTTCTAACGTATGCTTCCTATTTCATGCTGAAGGGGCAGTGAATGAGTTGATGAATATGGAAAACATGTGGAAATTTTTAAAACAGGTTATAAATGATAACGTGCATATCAGTACACTGAGGCAAAACCGGTAAGTTCTTATTAAGTCTGTCATTGCCGTGTGATGGTGACATTGTGATGGAGATCTCAGTGTACTGGAAAGGCTGTGGGCTCAGCCTGGCCACAAGAATAGCTTTGCCTTGAGCCAGGGACAACTTCCTCTTCTTTTCTGAGCATGAGCTCAGAAAACCCAGTGCTGTGGACTTCCCAATCCGCAGCTTCGGCTGGGGTTCAGTCTTTCTTTACGGATGTGTTTAAACATAAGGAATTGCAGCTAGCTAAGGCAAAACACCATCCTCTTTGACAGACAGCAATGCAAGGAATGCTTTGAATACCGAGTTGCATGCCTTTGAGACCTTGTTGGATTCACTTCGTCCGTCACAAACATCCGCCAGGGGAGGGCAGACACGTGAGGTCAATTGAGCATTCCTTTGTACATTCTGTTTTGCGTGTTACAGGTGAAAGGAGAGTGTTGGATTTGCTTATGAAAGTCAGCACTTGCAAGACTTATAAAAAGCCTTGAATAATCACATAGAAGAATAAATACTGTATGTGGAGTAAGTGTTGTGGCTCACATCTATGATGAAATATGCATGTCTTTCCAAGGCTAAGACCCTCATAATTCATTTATAAGTTGCATGCCTCACCTTACACACACGTAGCAGAATAGTAATTTTCTTCATTCTTTCTGAAGATTTTGTCACATAGGTTAAGGAACAAAGAAGAAAGATAAACTTTTCTAAAATAGCAGGATGCTATTGAGAGGTAACTGGGGGGTGGGGGTGGGGTGGTGGCACGGTCTCCTAGCAGTGCTGGGGCAATGGCATGTGGGCTGAAGTGGCAGGCGCCAAGCTTCATGTGTTCTGTCATGTCAAGACAGAAATCATTACAAGTGTGATAGGTTTATTTATAAAGACCAGCTTCAATATTCAAAGTACATCCATCCCTGCATTCCTCATTTCGAGCCAGGCTGTGGATCAAGATGAAAGAAAAATTAAATTGCGTATTGAAGAGCTGTTAATTGAGCTGTGCTGTATTTAACGGGGAAGCACCGGCTTCAGGCAGTCGATAGCGCCGAGGGTTTTTTAATGTGCTGCATCATGAGACTGTCAGCTTGCTTTGGAGAATGTAAGCAGGGCTAATGACAAAGCCCTGCAAACTCGATCCTCGCTGCTAGCCTCCTCAGAAAGAGAACATCCGTTCATCTGCACGTGCGACTCCGCACACGCTCGCTCATGGGGGGGTGAAGCCCCGTGTGTTCTCCCTGGAGGTCTAATGACACTACTTCGTCACCAGAATGAGCCTTTTCTGGGGCACATTTTAAGGTTTTTAGTGTAAGGCCTCATACAATCTTAGATTCCCCACCCCCTCCTTAATCAATGTAAATTCAATTGCATTTCAGAAGGGGATAAAGGCTATTTCCTCCTCTCTAATATCTGCTTAAAAATGTTACGTCTACCCTGTTATAATTCTCAAAAGTAGCCTATCAGTGGTTTAATATGTTATCTCTTTTCTCTAAGGCAGTGTTAATTTTCCTTTGTAGTTAATCTATCCTGCTACCAAATTTAGTATATTTATCGTTAAAGATTCTCTTAAGCACTAAGTGATTTAAGTACATCTGGGATAAAGTGGCCCTGACTTTAACTATGAAACAAATTTTACTTCTTTTCATTCTCTTCACTGATAAATCCATAGTAACTGGAGGCATTTCTAGAACTGTGGACAATCTGAGCCTCTATAGTTTGATTAAAGATATTTCGGATATTCCAACTGAGAAGCTGCAGGGCTGAGGGATTTATTTTTGGTTCTGACCCTTGCACTGCTCGATAGGAAGGACAGAGACTATGGATTTAGTTCTCATGCGGCAAACTTCCCTTGAGTCTTCAGGAGCACTGCTTCTCAGAAAGAATCTTCTTGTGGCTGTTGTGTGGGTCCTATTCCATGTGACAGGAAGTCCATAGACATGACATCGGGGGCTTTTCCCATCCATCTGTCCATTTGTTCATTCATCCATCTATCCATCTATCCATTTGCCCATCCATCCATCCATCCATCCATCCATCCATCCATCCATCCATCCATCCATCCATCTACCCACCCACCCATCCATCTTTTCATCTACTCATTTCTTCATTGTATCTGTCCTGGGGATCTCCTTTGTTCTCAGCACTGCCCTTGTCGGGTTCTGGGGGGTGGGAGGTTTGGCTGGAGGAGGTGACATTTGAGCCTAGATGCAGGAGAGGCCAGGCAGGTAGGAGGGCACAGCTCGGTAAATCACCAGGCATTTAGAAGTCTCCAAAGCTGTGGGCAGATAATGCTCTTGCAACTATGTCTTTAAAACCTGTGTTCAGATACCCACGAATGTAGTGGCAACCTGAGAGCTCGGAGAGAGCGAGAGAGGTAGCCTGTGCCCAGAGGTGGAGAGCGGCTCTGTTAGCAGAACTATCGTAAGCAGTTTCAGGAGAGTTGAAGTTGCGTGTGGGAATATAGATGTGAGGATTGAGGATGCCTGTGGAAAACACAGATGGCTGATGGGAAGCCTGGAACAAACCCGGGCTGCTCTGGAGTTAGTGTCGTCCTGGAGAGGAGAGAACAGTAGGAAAAGGCACGAAGAGGAGTTGTTTGGTTGAGGGGAAGTCGCACCACATCTGGAGAATAGTGTCAACCCAGGCTCTGTCACTTACAGGCGTCTGACTTCTCTGAACATCATCTGTGATGGAGACTACTGGCTAGATGTCTCATGTTCCCAGCACATGATCAGAGTTGACTCTATGTATTTGATCTTATTTATTTACTGGTCTATTTTGAAAAGGTCAGATAGGCTAACTGAAGGATAGCCTGACGGGAGGGATCCCTGCCCAGTCCCAACCTTATTCCAGAGGCCAGCTTCTGGTGTGGCTGCAGACCTGTTAGCTGGTTGATTTTTTGTTTTGTTTTGTTTTGTTAGTCAGAAACTATCGCAAAAGGCAGGCTCACTGTCTGGGAAAGAAGGCTGAGCTCTCACTTGAAGGTAGACGGTGATGGTTGATTCTGGTAGGGAAAGATGCACAAGGGTGTGGTAACTACATTTCTAGGAGTACTCAGGTCCCAAGAATGGTGGCAATTTGCCAGGGCAAAATGGAGTAATGATTCCTTCTTTGATGACATGCATAGCATGTCCTAGATTCTAGCAGGCTGATTTTTATCTTGATTTGAATTTTGTAGAGAAGGTTGTGACCACCAATTCTAGCCCTCTCATGGTGAGTTGCTGAGAGGCATTCTCTCTCAATCTAGTTCTAATTTAAATATAAGACAGAGGGTGACCAACATGTTTGTGTCCACAGAGCACAGACGGTTTAGTGCACACCACTCACGAGCAAGCCTATAGCATTAGGAAGCAAAAGAAAAGCCAGCCCGATGACAAAGAATTGGGACATGATGTGGACCTCTAGGGACAGACCCAGATCTTTGTGACTTTACACACACACACACACACACACACACACACACACACACACACACACACACAGTACCTTATTTCTCAACAGGGTATTTGAGCAGAAGGCAGGCAGGGGTCTTTTGATCTTTAAGTCTGTCAGGGATCCAGACTCACTCTCAAATTAACCTCTAACACAAGGAAGGGAACATGGAAGGCCAGTTAATTGTGTCTACAACAGTTCTTAGGTGAAGAAAAACCTGTGGACAGATTGACTTTGAAAGGATAGGGGAATACAGCCCTACTATGTGCCCTAATGAATTCAGGAACTGGGACACTTGTGAGCAGATGTTACTATCTGTCACATGTCAATGGAAGTGGCATCCATTTTTAATGTGACTGAGAAAATAATTGGTTAGATATTACAGGATTTTTTTTTTGGTAGAGGGTGGAAAAACAGCTTGCAGATAGAAAAGGGGAGGGGGGGGAGACCTGGCACAGCCCCTAAATTTTAAACAGAAGGAAAAGATGACATCAGGGACCAGAAACAGAAATTTCACTTCTGTGCCACGACAAATGCCGGGGAGATGTAATTGCAAAATGAAGCTGCAAATGTCTCATCCAGGAACCAGGCAACAACCTGCTTGGCTTCATAAGGAACGAACAATATCCAATTAGACTAAGTGTATTCGGTACGTGAGTGACAAGCCCTGGAGACCTCAGGGCCTCTGGGGCCCCCAGGGCGGTTTCAGGAGGCTGTCTCCAGACCTGTCCGGGGTCTGAGCATGTCACATTGTGCCCCATGCCTCCCAGCACGGCTGCCTCGGCACTTCCAATGACTGAAATGAGGTGCATCTTGTGTGGGGGTATTTACGGTTCTCAACCATCAGGACATGGACACTTCGCCCCATGAGATTATCCTTGTCACTTTGCTGCCCATGGCCTGTGCATGCTGGGCTTGTGGCAGGGGCCACGTACCTTTATTTCAGACATACTACCGGAACCCTCAGGTTCCCTGTGTTCCCAAAGTCACTGTGACTTCTCACGCTAGGAGGTCAGCTCCAGGTCCAAGCTTCTTAAGACCCTGCTTATGTGACCTCGGACCGAGCACTGAAGCCCTCTAACCTTCTGTTTCCAAATCTTCAAAATGTGGTGTGTGATTGTTCCTTGTCCTTAGAGTCTTTGTGAGGGGAGGGTGTGATGATATCAGTGCTTGGGTCTCGGTGGGGGTCACAGCTGTGAGCCATCATCACCACCAGCATCTATACCCCATCCCCATCTCTGTCCACTCGTGGATTCTCCTGGACCCTAGACCTCCAGGATTCTTCCTCAGTCATACCTATTGGCTCCACTAGTGATACTTTTAACTGCCACACTTAGAACTTGCTAAGATCCACAGCCCAAGTCCGTGGTGAAGTTGCTAGTCTTCTTCAGCAAGCAAGTCCACGACTTCTGTTTGTCAGATCTTTTCATTTCCAGCCATGCCCACCCCCCAGCATGTTTAGCCCGAATTTGCTTCATGGTTTGATTTAATCGTCTTTGTTAATGAGCTGCCTTGTTATGGCAAAAGTAGGTTGACTATGGATAGTCAGCAAAGGAGAATCAAGCAAGTCGTCCCAGTACCAGGCAAGAGTGGAGGGGTGTAGCTCCATGGGATTTACTTTTATCCTGAGGACGGTACTGAACCACATTCAAACAGGTTTGCGTGAGAGATGTCCTATTGGAAGCTTTAAGCACAAGGCCTGTTCACTCAGCAAGCAATTGTTTCACTTATCTGCATAGGATGTTTTCATATACAGAGGCCCGGGGAGAAGTAGGTCTGGAGGTGGTGGGACCTCATCGTCTGTACTTGGTGGGCTCTGAAGTGGGCGGAGAAGCTGGGAATGGAGTCTGGTCAAGCAACCCTCCACAGTCTTCCAGAATGCACGAACTAACTCATTGCTAGCTTGGAAGTTCATCTGCCAATATCTTTCTTGAACACTTGGCATTTCAACTATAACCTCTTCTCCCCAGGGAAACAGAAGCAACAACTCAGGTTTTTGTCATTCCCTAGTCCTCTTTCTCCCTATCCTTGCTCTTTAGATATGTGGATTGTCCTCCAGAGAACTGAGGCATGTGAGGGAAGCAAAGGTTATTTGTGCAAGGGCTATTTGGGGCAGATGTCATGACTTGACTGTGTTAGGTGACGACTTGTTCTTTGTCCTATTCTTCTGTGAAACAGTATGTAGACCATGTTCCTCCCCCAAAGGAGAAGCAAGCTGTGGTGATGTAATTAAATCCATGATACATTGAGGCTTAAAGGTTTTCTCTAGATTCATGATTCATAAAATGCTGTCCGTTCTAGAAAGCAGAGGGGAAGGGGATACTTGGGGAGTAAGTACCTTCCAGGAGCAGGGTGTCTGTGTCCTCTCTGTGCTGTGTGGTGTAGATATACAGCCAGGGTACATATCCACAGCCATGTGCCATCTGTAGAGACAGTGATTTGTATTCATTAGAGTTTTTTTGAGTCTAATTGTTTTAAAACTGCCACTTTTGTTTGTTAAAGATACAGATGTCTGGCCATACAGGAAAGCAAGGTGAATTTATTGTCGCAATTAGATGCTCCACGATTTGAAAACTTATCACTTAAATTGGTGAAGTGTCACTTTTCTGCAACTTGATGTTTAGAAGTCCTCAGAGCCCAGGGCTGATCTCATGTGCAATTTAGCAAGATCTCAGTGAGACGAGGGAAGTTGCACTTGACGAGACATTGAGACACACCGAGATGGAATTTTCCAATTCCCTCCTCCATGGTAGAGTAGGTGAAGGCAGATAGACCACAAATTGATTTTTGTGTAACTTGTAAATTAAGTAGAGTGAAGTTTAAAAAAATAAATAAATGAAGGCCCACTGGATTTAAAGTTGCCTCATGTCAGGATACACTGAAGAAGTTAGTTAATATGCTAATATGAATCTAGATGGACAGTACTTATTTCTCCCTCCATGTTCATTTGTGTTGTCTGCTCATCTCTGTGCAAGGCGAATGAGTTGTCAGTTACAAGCTTCTCCTTTATTACCACGAAGCAGTATCTTTACAATGTGAAAGAGAACTGGCAAAATGCACAGCCTGGCATCAACAGCCAAGGCACTCTGAAGCGACACTCGGTGTGTACGTTTCTTGGCTGCTTTTTAGTGTGACATGACTTTAAATTGACGCAGCCCCACAGTGATGGAAGGCCCCTCAGAACTTGTCCCCCATGATTATATTTCTCATCCGCACAACTTAATTTTTTAGCTGGGTGAGTTTCAGCTTTGCAAATAACAGCGCTCTGTCTTCTACTTTCTCCCCAGCTTGGTTTGGGAAGAGTCATTTGGCTACCAGGCAAATACATCTGCAGTACCACAGAGGGAGGATGTGTCAGAGACTGTTGAAATTCACCATAGAATCTCTTTGCACCCTGCCCCTTCTTCTTTTTACTATCATCTCATTTATTTGTTTCTTTGTTTGTTTATTTATTTATTTATTTGTGTGTTTGCATGATGCTTGTGTGTGTATGCCTGTTTGTGTGTATGTATGTGTTTCTCTTTGCATGTGTGTGCATATGTGTGTGTGTGTGTGTGTGTGTGTGTGTATGTGTGTGTGTGTCCATACATGCATTGGAGAAGATGTATGGAAGTCACGGGGATAGTTTGTGGGAATCAGTTTTCTCCTTCCCCAGGCAGGCTTTAGAGATTCAGATCCAGTCACTAGGCTCTTGATCACTGCACCATCTTTCTGGCCCCCTTTTCTCCCCCCTTGCTTTGTCCTTTCTCTTGACTGTACTGATGGCTGCGTATGCTAAAAGCTGTTGAGTTGTACATTTTAAGTGGGTGATGCATATGTGAACTGCATCTACATAAAGCTGCACTATTTTTAGAAAAAGTGCCCCTTGAATTGTCTTCAGTAGAAAATACTCTGGAGACTGTACTTTGATTAATTCAAAATTAATTTATGATGGGTTCTCCAATGGCATGTGCCGGCATGCAGTGTGTTTGCACAAGTTTATTTGAGACGTTCATTGAAATTCCCTACCAAATGGTGCATAGAGTGTGTTATGGTTTTCTTTGGTATGTTTTTGAGTTGGGGGTTAGTTTTGGGGGGTTTTATATTTGATATCAGTGAATCCTATGTGCTATATTATGGAGACATCCATCTAAGCAGAAATTATAGCATTACCTTATACTTCTGATTGTACACACTGCTGTATAGAGTTTTCGCACACTGTCCCCCAGACAAGTTTCCAAAGCCAACCATGCTTGTTCAGTCGCAGTAATGACCAAACTGAACAACCACCTGTGATAGCTGCAGCTTTTGGTCCCGACTCTATGACAGGAGTGACTGTGACAGACACAAGTGCCCCACACCTCTGTGAATTCTTCTGCAGATGATTTCTTTTTCCCCTGGTCAGAACTTGAAAATCAAAGTTTCTTGTTCCATTTTTACCATCCCATTGAATTCAGCCGTCTCATGTTGTAGATATTTTAACCTTTGATTGTCTGTGGCAATTGAAAATATTCATTAAAAATGTGCTTAGTGTTTTCTTCTGTAAGATGCGTAGGAGTAGGAAGGTCATTTATATGTCCCATAATATTGAAAAGCTTACAGGTCACCTGACAAGTGCTGAGGCTAATGAATGGGCTGGGACAATAAGCATTTGTACACCAGAGTGTGAGAGAAGGCATCACAGCTGCCTCCTTCCTCCCTCCCTCCTTCCTCCCTCCCTTCCTCCCTATCATACACTCTGGTAGGTGGTTGGTTTTTGGGGGGTCTCATTCTAGTACCAGGATTGAATCTATTGAGAACCTTGACCTTATTTCTTGAAGCTAGAAACCTTTATTGAAAGTGTTTTTAATTTACTTAATTTTGGCCATTTCATGCCATGTATATTTAGATTCCTTAATTTCTGTTTCTCATTTAAATGTACAGCGAGCATATCTTTAAGCAGGTGAGCCCCCAGAACTGGCTTTGTCATATATCATACCACCAAGTTAAGCTTGATTCGTTTGGAGTTTTAAAATCTCCAGAGCTCCGAGAACGACTGAGAAGCATTCTTTACTGTTGGACCTTAAAGAAAATAAATCTCAGATGTACTCCTTTTTAACTCAGCTGCTTGGGAAGAAGGGATTAAAGGGCTTGGTGGGGTTTTCCTGTTTTCTGTTTGTGCTGGAGCAAACTGCTCTTTGCATGGGGTGGCCGGGCTTTTGTGAAACACAAAGATTCCATTATGGAGACACTAAGAACAAGGGGCAGTGTTGTGGTATAAACAGGCCTAGACCTTCCCATGGAGCTGTTTTGTGTGAGATGTGAGGGACTTGGTAAAGTACTTAATTAGGTGAGCAGTGAACTCAGAGTGGGACCAGAGGCAGTTTCTGAGGAAATGAAAGTCTTCTCTCTCTTCAGAAGCTATTTTGAGTGCAGTAAGTGAAGAAGAGGAAACAGGTAAGGAGGTGATTTCCTCCACAGAGAGGCAGGAGCCGCTTCTCAGTTTCTCCCAATCTGAGGATCTGGGAACCCTTGGCTGCCCCTCAGGTTCTCCAGAACTGAGAAAACGCAAGGCTCAGTGCACTGCAGTCGACTGACGGCTCACCCCGTGCTGGTGTTCCTGTGCGACCCCACAGTGGGAAAGTTTGTAATTTGTTTTTGACACATTTCTCTTTGATTTCATACTCTCATTCATACAGGTCTTGCCTCCCTCCAGGGCCTTCTTGGCACAGCAGACTCTGTGTATTCAGTTTGGATAATTTATCGCCGCTCACTGCGTCTCCTTAATACATAATCTCTTTCCTTAACACTTTTGCTGTCTTCCAAGGCAGCAGCATAAAGAATGATGCCAGAGGAGTGGAGCTTACAGCTTCTGCCAAGAAAGGAAAGGTCAAGGTCCACGAGGTCCCCAAACATTCCAGATTCACTTCACTGGCGGTCCCTTTGCGGCCCGAGTGTAGAACATTCACAGTTCACCAAAAGTCATTGTGAAGCTTGTAACAATGACCTTATTTTCTGTTTGAGGGCTAAGATGGCCACAGGGAAAGAAGCTATCTAGATCTGAGAGGGCCAAGGAGGCAACATTGTCTCTTCTCTTAGTGTAAGGGAAGCCAAGACATTTGCAGCTCATTACCAGCATGGATTTAGTCAGGGCCAGGGGCCTACCTGTACCTTATTAGAAGTGAATTTGGCTGTGACAGCATGGGACGAGAGTGAGGAGGAGGGGAGGGGGCAAAGAAGGGAGGGAGGAGGGAAAAAGCCCCACTAGGCACACCAGAGCTTGGGGTGACATGTCTAGAATCTTTCATGTTGTATAAAGCATGTGCCGATCACTAGCTGTGAGGCAGGTGGGGAAGGAGACATGGCAAGTTACAGTCACCTTCGTTGTAAAGAAAGGGTGAAAAGACATTTCTTTCTCGCAGACACGTCTCTGGTGGTACCTGTTAACTTTAGGCATAGGCCAAGTGTCAACCCTGGAGAGAGACGACCAGCGAGCAGCACCTCCTGCCATTTAATCAGTCCGCTGCATCGTATTTATAGCCCTGGAGAGGTCGGCCCATTGTTACAAGGCGGAATTGTGATGTTCAGCAGTTTATTCCTTGGGAGCTGGAAGCATTTCTCCATGGTGAATTTGTAATATTAATTGGCCATGTCAGCTCATGACAAATGTAGTGACATCTATTTCAAGTATTTCAGTTTTATGGTGCTGAAAAAGTGACACACGCTTGAGATAAGTAATCTCACAAAAAGATCTTCGCGCTCGCCCATGTGGTGGGTGCTTCCAGAATGCTCTCAGAGGAGCTGCATGCAGGCTCTGCGTTCCACGGGCTGTCCCCTTCCTTTGCTAAGGCCGAGAGGTAGAAGGAGAAGGAAGGAGGCGTGCGGCCTCTGGAGATTCCGGCTGAGTTCTTCTGGAGATGGAAGGTTGAAGGCGCATTTGTGACACAGTCATTTATCTGACTTGGGACATTGCTGCTTCTGGGTCAGGCCTGTCAGGATTACGATAATAGTGCCTTTCTCACTCACTGGATGCTGTACTTATTAGCCAAAGTGACTCCACACCCCTTCTGGACCCAAGGCGTTACATGGCCGCATCTGGAGTCACCTCAAGTTATCATACCTTAGGGAAGAATGGGTTTCTATTTGCGTCCGGTATATTAGGAATGTTGCAGAGCATTCTGGAGTAAACAGGAGCTGTCAGGGCACAGAGATCTGCCTGCTCCAAAAGACAGTAATGCCAAGGCTAAGAGAGCCTGTGCGCATGTGGATTGTGTCCCTGGCACTTCTAACCACAAAGCATAGATGGGCAGTGTAACACTGGGCCTAGGAGGATAAAGGAAGCTAGCAAGCCACCAAGTGAAGGGACTGGAGACACGGAACGTGGCCAGAGCACCCTGGTATCTACACAGGAGTCAGGAGATCAGGAGGAAGACAGGGTGTTAGAATTCGGTGCAGAGAGCTGGTATGTGTGTGTGTGTGTGGGGGGGATGCCTGTGTCCAGCTGTGAGGACACTTCTCCCAGTGGAGCCGGGAAATGACTACTGTGACTGCTGACTCCAACCCAGCAGTGCAGTGACACTGTAACTCACACAGGCAGAGCAAGTCCTCAGTCAGCCTTGTTGCCTCCTCCGTACAGCTCAGGATGGAGGCTGCTCCTCCTCTTCTAAGCTGAGGTCTAAATGGGGGAAGCTGATGTCATGCATCAGTGGAAGGGCGGGGACCAGAAGATCCTCTGCACTATCTCCCTTCTTCATTAAGAACAGGTCATTTTGAGATGATCATCTCAACCATCTATTACTGATGCTAGGGGTGTGTTTGTTCATGAGGTTCTCTAAAAACAAATAACTGACAGGCCCCAAAGAAAGAAAATGGACCATTTTATACTCTGCCCTATATTCCACTTGGCCTCTGTGTTACTAACCCCACACAGGAAGATGTTCAGTAGCTGCCCAGCATCCGAATGGAAGCGTGGCCATCATTAATTTAGCCCATCCCCAGTTGTTGGAGAAGCAGGCTGTCCACATCTTTCCCCTCTCTGCGATGGGAGCTGCAACAAAAGGTCACAGCGACCAGCGATCGTAGGCCTGCTCATTCCAGGGTTAGACCCTCTGCAGGTTCGGAGGGAGCCTGCTCATTCACCCTCTTGAAAGTTAACAAGGCAACTTCCTTGTGTCTTCCCTAAGAACCAGTCACATTTCCCAATCAAAGCTGTGAAGGGGGAGAGGTTGGATGGACTCCCCCTGTGTGCTTCCCTCACTGTTAGTGGAGCTGAACTCTTTTTATGGATTTATTAACACATTTTTCTTCTGTAGATTGCTTTTTCTTGTCCTGGGTTAATTTCTAACATTTATGAACGATAAGAACTTTTGCATATTTGGGTACTAAGATATTAGTATATTTGCATATTTGGGTATTAAGATAGTAACCCGTCATTGAACATATCACAAGTATTTTTCACAGACATTTTTCTTTTCATTTTATGTTCAAATCCAGTGACCAGTCTCAACAGCTATGTTCTCCCCTAGTTGTTTGTTTGAGAATACTTTCTTTGTGACATCTAGTGGACTTACATGCCTTTGGTTAGCCCCCTCCACCCCCATCCCTCACCCCACACCTTGGATTAGCACCCCTTCCTCCCTTCCCCTTGTTCCTAAACTCAGTCACTTCTTCTGGAATGCTCTAGCCTTTTGGTTAGCTTAATTCCCACCCTTCCCACCCACATCTTCGGTTAGCCCTCCCACCCTTCTACTAGCCCCCCCTTCAGTTAGCCCCCCCTCTTCTTTTAGCCTCCCCCTTTGGTTAACCCTCCCCTATCCCACTCTCACCTTTGATTACCCTTTCCCCCTCTGCCTTTGGTTAATCCTCCCCCACTTTCGGGTTAGTTCTCATGCCCACCTCCTCCCCTCGTTCCTAACCTCAGGTACTTCTTCCAGGACGGTCTCGCTTGTGTATTTGTTGTGACTGTTAGCTCATGTTAATTGTTCAGATTAACGGGTTTCCTCCTGACTGTCCATTTCTTTGAATTATATCCCATGCTCTGTGACTCATATTTTGATTAACTTCTGTAACCTGTGTTAAATAGTAACATATTGTCTCCCTTCTCTATCCACATCTTCAAAAAAGTAAACAACTGTACCCCTGCTGTTACGGTTCCTGCTACTTCTGCATGGAAAGAACAGACAGTAATAGAAATTGCACACGCGTGCGCGCGCGCACACACACACACACACACACACACACACACACACACACACACACTAGAGCAAAGAAAAAGAAAACGGAGCATTTTGGTTTCTTGTGCAGTGAAGACCTGTGTAGACTACTTTGCAGTGATCTCCTCTTAAGTTGTCTTCAGGTCTCCTTCACACATGGGATGAGCGGAGATGAGGGGTTCTTAAGCTCTTAGAGGTGAACCTTGTCGGGTACTATGCCAAAATTCTGCACTCCAGGCTTGAGTTTAAATTATACTCAGTTTGCACCATGCAAACCATGCTGCCTCCCGTGAGCTCAAGGAGAAGGGTACCTACAGCATTGAGTCTCCGTATCTGACATAATAGCCTTCTGTCAGAAATTGTTCTCAGCAATACAGCAGAATCAGCCGGATTAACCTCCATAACTAATGACTCCTTGCTCTACCTAGGAACTGCTAAAAGGAATGTGATCCCCGCCAAGATCTCGTGACTTTGTTGTGTAGCTGAGGTTTCACTGTTATCCCACTCTGGTGGACAATGGCAGGTAACAAATGTGTGCACCCGGTTTCACTCATTGTCACATCTGAGTAAGGGACAAAGGCCAGGCCTGGCTGTGCTGTAGTCCCTGTGAATGGGCACACTCACCAAAAGGGCATGGCAATGTGTCAAAGGAAAAGGAAAGTGTTTCTACTGACCAGCAAGCATGCGCTGTTGAGAGCTGCTCCCAGATGGTAGGTCCCTTACACTTTACAGACCTTCTAGTACTTGTACCCATTGCCTTCTGAAGGCTTGAAGAGAAATTACTTTGGATGCAATGATATTATTATTATTATTATTGTTGTTGTTATTTTGATGTGTCTGCATGTTTATGTCTCTCTTTGTGCATGTGTGCATGTGTATGTGTGTGCATGTGTGTGGTGTGTGTTTATGTAGGTCACAGGACAATTTAGTAGTTCATTTTCTCCTACCTCTGTGGATTCTGAGGATTGAACTCAGGTCTCAGGGCTTCTGTGACCAGCGCCTTTACCCCCTCAGTGACCAACAATGAGCACTAATATCAGTCAGATGTCTGCTTCTATTCCCCTCTTTTAGTTCAAGTGCCAGTGGCCACCCTTTCTGTTATCATCCTTCCTGCTGTCACTTTTGATCTGTTTGCTGTCACTGCCGAATGACCTCCTAACACTACTAAGGAATCATTTTGTTTGTTGGAAACTCAGTCTTGCCCGGTTTTTATTTCTCACACCCAACGTTTTGCTTTTGCAAGTTGGAATGCTTCAGGATTACAGAATTCCTAGTTGAATGTTAACAGTCTTTCTCTGCACTTTCTGGAATTCTGTCATCTGAGCTCAGTTTTACTCTAAGAATCTAGGCACGTGAGTTGCTGCTGATGTGTATGTCTGTGCCTTGATTCCATCTACCACCCTTCCACTGTCTTCATTTATCAGTCACTGGGATGGTTGTGGCCAGGGGAACCTAGAGCCATTGGCTCACTGTGTGTCTGTTGTGCAAATCAAGGTCATGGCGTTCCTTTGTGGAGTCATTGGCTTTCATCTGTGACTAACCATGTCTACCCACTAACCATGACTACCCAAATGTGTAGTCTTAGTTTTTATACAAAAGGAAGGGAAATGAGGAGTCACCTGGGTTGACACACACCCTGGCAGATGGGTGGAACCTTAGGCATCTCTATATTTTGTTTCACCACAAGATGTCGCTAGGATACCATACCAACGTGGCCAGTAGGTCATCTCTCTGGCAAAGAGACAGTCATGAAAGACCACCTGGCTCAGGCCATGGAGAAATCCTAGTCAAAACAGCAGGAGGAGACTGTTGGGAATGCTGGGATCCCATCTCTTGGAGCCTTTATGAGAGAAGGCAGGGCACAGAGCATAAGAAGTTCATCTCAGAGACCAAAGTGTCCATTCAGCCCAGATGCTACTTTTATTGGGTGAGGTAGCAGGTGACCTAGGGGAGACATCAGAATAGATTGTGTCTCTGAGTAGAAGTTTGTGCAGACCAATGGGTATTTTATTCTTTTAGATAAGTCACTATTTCACGTAACCTAAAAAGTAGACATTTTAGCATTTTTTAAATTTGATTTTTTGGGAGGAGCAGCCCATTAACACAATAAGTTAATCATCCATTAAGAGATGTATCATTGAGGTGTGCTGTAAGTCTCTTCTCCATTCCAGATGTATGGGGAGAGTTGTGTGAGCTTGGAGCTGTGGTAGCTTTTGTGACTATCGGTTCTACATCAACACTAAAGTGTTTGAATCTTTGGTGAAACTCAAATCTAATCTGGAAATGGTGGCACACAACCACAGTCCTAGCACTTGGGAGGCTAAAGTAGGAGAATTAGAAGTTGAAGGCCAGCTTGGGTCATACTTTGAGACTCTGTCTCAAGATAAATGGCAATAAAGAAGACAGTCAAATAGGGCAAGCATTGCCCACCCTTATTCTTGTACGCTGGGTCGCTTGCATCCTCAATTATGCAGGGCTGGTTTGCATTGAGATGTTTGCTGTCTGTCCCTGGAGTACCTGCGTGCCCCAGTTTTATAGCCCTGTAGCTATTTCCCACACCTGATCCCATGTCTTCTTAATTTGGTTAAATTTAATAGACCAATAGGGATAAACATCGATTTTCCCATTGCAAGAATGAAGTTAACTATCATACTGTCGATACTTAGAAAGTTTTCATAAATCTGTTTCAAGGAAGAAAACCCAGGGGTGGATTCCCGAGCTCCTTATCATTGACCAAATTTCTCTTATAAACTGAAGAATTAAGGGGCTGGAGAGATGTTTCAATGGTTAAGAACACTTGCTGCTGTGATCCGGGACCCAAGTTCGGTTCCCAGCACCCACATGGCGACTCACATCCACCAGTAACACCAGTTCTAGGAGACTGAATGCGGCTTTCAGTATGCACGTGCATGCCTGCAGTCAGCACACTCATATGCATAGAACAAAATTAAATATTTTCAAAATTATGGTTTTTTTCTTCAAATGGAGGCCCTGCCTCTACATTGTTCTTTACATCTTATAATTTAAGTCATTTCTAATTGGTCAGAAACTTGGTATTTCTCTGTAACGTAACTGTTGGCTTTCCAGAACACAGGCTAATCACCTTAGGGGCCAAGTGTTTCTGTTTGCAGTGCCATTTGGTTTCAGACTCTCAACCTAAATCCTGGGTTTTGGCTTAGTTAAATCTGCAGTTTTTGTGTCCTTAGCTCATGTGAACCATGAGCCTGCAGACCACACATACATGTAAGCCATGAGCCTGCAGACCCCATGCATGTAAGCCTTGAGCCTGCA
Organism: Tokudaia tokunoshimensis; assembly: GCA_036184795.1. Lineage (NCBI taxonomy): Eukaryota > Metazoa > Chordata > Mammalia > Rodentia > Muridae > Tokudaia > Tokudaia tokunoshimensis. The sequence continues at coordinate 41,631,909 of BTHU01000020.1, forward strand.
GACCCCATGCATGTAAGCCACGAGCCTTCAGACCCCATGCATGTAAGCCATGAGCCTGCAGACCCCATGCATGTAAGCCACGAGCCTTCAGACCCCATGCATGTAAGCCATGAGCCTGCAGACCCCATGCATGTAAGCCATGAGCCTGCAGACTACATAGACTCCTGAACAGCTGCACTTTAGGGCAGGTGGCTGGTGCTGTAACCCCAGTGCATGGGGGAGTTAGAGGCAGGAGAATTGTGTGGTTACATAGTAAGGCCTTATCTCCCAAAACCAGCCAACCTTTCCTCGTTCCCTTTCTTCTTTGGGTTCTGGCTGCTTCGTTCTTCTTCCTCCCTAGAGTGGTGTCTCAGTCCCTCCCTTAATTTGTTCTTTCCAGTTCAGTGTGGCCAAGTCTCTCCACTATGCAGATTCATGGGAAATGTTATTCATGGGAGATGTCGGAACTAGAGAGAGACAAGTACATCTAAAATCACATTTGGAATGTCCCAGTGAACCTCAGAAAGTCCTGGTTCTGTAGGCTCGATGTCCCCGTGGAGTGTGTCGGAAGGGAACAGGGTTGCAGTACTCAGACTGGCACCAACTCTGAGTGGGCCACATTCCTGGCAGCCAGCCTCGGAAAACTGTTAGTAATTTCAAACGTGGGAATTGATGAAAAGGGAAGCCGATATTACATTTATGGTACATTGGTGAATATATTTATCTCATCATCCACTGGGCTACTAATCATGTTGATTCAAGTTAAAGCTTCCCAGGGAGAGTGCTGTCAACTGTGGAGTAACCATTTCTAAACTGAGTCATTTTCAAAGGCACTCAAGAAACTACCTTGTTTTCTTTGGCTTGAACAGCGCTTCTCAAACCTGTGGGTCATGACCCCTATATCAAATAGTTACACTGTGATTCATAAACATAGCAAAATTATAGTTACAAAGTAGCAACAAAATAATGTTATGGTTGGGGGGGGGGTCACCAGAGCATGAGGAACTGTATTAAAGGGCTGCAGCATTAGGAAGGTTGGGAACCACTGGGTTGGAAGTTTGATCTTAAATCCACTTACAAGGGCCCTGTGGAAAGGAAGGTGAATTCACTGCTGTAAATCAAAGGTTGTAAGATCAGGGAAATACGTCAACCCATGGAAGAGGAGGCTAGTACTTATCAGAATGTGTGCTCTCCGGGGATATTCATTTCCCACGAGCTTAGGTGACTGGAGCTACTTTTGATCTATTCACGCAGAAAATGACAGCAGTTTCAATATTCTCAGATGCCTGCCCTGACTGTTTCCAGGTAAGGGGTGTACCCAGTATCCTCTTCCTCTGTTCCAGCTCCGTATTGTATCCATCTTGCTACTGTGCCGTGGCTGGTACTTCCTATGTGGCGTGTTGTTGGGAAGACCTAGAGAGAAGAATGTCGTGACTTGAGAACACAGATGACCGGAAGATGAAAGACTGCCCCTCAAAGTTTTCCTTTCATACCAAAGTCTTTTGAAGACCTTTTCATGGCTCCCGTTGTCTGGCTGAACATGAGTTCCCCAGGAGAGGTGGCTTTGGCATGGTCACTGTGTCCGCAAAGTGGTTTGTATCGCTATGCAGCTCGCATTTGCCACTTACAATTTCTGAATACAAATTAATCAGCGTGCAGCCGTGAATGACAGTAAAGCACATGGTAATGTACCTGCAGAATCCAGGGCATCTGAAACACGCTCTCAGGTGGCCGTCAGAAATAGCCAGCTAGGGCTTTGCTGCCTGTTTTCCATAATTGTGTAGCTTTGCCTTTTCCTAGTTAATCTGTTTAATAAACTCCCCTGCAGAATCTAAATGCTTAAATTTAGTTTCTTTTTGTCTTTATGGTGTTTATCATTGTTAACGCGGCATCAGAGTTGCCCGATTTTCGCATCATGATAAATTCATAACCCGAGAGAAGGCAGAAAACATAATTATTATCAATTGCTTCTCTCCTGGAATTGCCATTGGCTGAGTGGAGCAATATATGAACTTAAGGAGTAGCTGATTCAGAGAATTGCCAACCTGGAACTGGGCCTGTCTTGATGGCGTGGCCATTGTTTGCAATGGCTTCCCACTGGGCTGCTCTTTAGGGTCGCCCAGGCCCTGTGTTCTGCAAGACATGCTAATTTTTAAAGAGGCCAGCTTTCCCTATACTCTCTAGAATTCATGCACTCAGTCACTCAGTAGGTCGTGAGTGCCTGCTTTGGGTTAGGTCTTGATACTAAGATCCAAATATGTATGTGAATGAGAAGTCCTTTCTGTCATTGTACACAAGTTAGGACAGAAGTTGAGCACATGGATAAGCGCTCCAGTTAAAGAAGGTGTACACGAGTGCAGTCTTCCAGAAAGGGTTCCCTATTCTACAGAGAGCCTTCACAGTTGCCTCTCAAATAGGCTGAGTGGGACAACTTACAAAAGAAGATTTTCAGTTCTTTTGAGGAAAAGTCACGTTTAGGGTGTTGGAGGTCAGAAGCAAACTTCTACATATCTTTTTGCTCAGTTATAGCTGGAATATTGGGCCTCTAAGGAGAGTTTCTATGTGACGTCACTTTCTTACACTCCCAAATGCACTCTCACTGTCCAGGTAACTGGTTTCTGTCCTCTACTGACTGTGCCTCCTCACCACAACAATCTGGTGCCTCCTCACCACAACAATCCTGAACCTGTCAGTCTAGTGTCTGTCATGAAGGGTACAGACCCAGAGCTTTGGAAGATGTTTGGACAGGTGACTTGCTAGACAAGGTGTCTTAGGGTTTCTACTGCTGTGAAGAGACACCATGACCACAGCAACTCTTATAAAGGAATACATTTAATTGGGGCTAGCTTATAGCTTCAGAGGGTTAGTCCGTTGTCATCATGGTGGGAAGCATGGCAGCATGCAGGCAGACATGGTGCTGGAGAAGGGGCTGAGAGTTCTGCATCTTTCTGTGTAGACAGTAGAAGGAGACTGTGAGGCATACGGGGCTCATAGTAGCTTGATCATATGAGACCTCAAAGCCTGTCCCCACAGTGACTCGTCCTCCAACAAGGCTACATCTCCTAATAGGCCCATTCCCTATGGGCCTACAGGTTTATTCAAACCACCACACAAGTGTTTCTTAAAAGGGAGCTAGATGTCGGGGAGAAGCCCTTGTCTCAACAGACTTTGGGTCATGATAAGAGAAACTAAATTTTGAATTATGTCAAAGTTGGGGGTTTTTCTCCAGAGGCAAAACAATTATTTTAAGCTCAAGTTGACTTTCCCTAATGAAGGATTATCAGATGATCAAGTTTGTCAAAGGCTACAGAAAAATATAAACTGCTCCTCAACTCAGACCCTCATTTTCTACCAAATATCAAAAAAAAAAAACCAAACCAAACCAAACCAAAACAAAATAAAACAAGAAAGGGATAGATGTCCATGTTGATTTCAAAATGCCTTGTCTCTACTTGCTAGGCTACCTTTCCTGGGTGGCGAGAGAAAGGAAAGAGACAGATACCTATGGCCGTGGCCGCAAGAGTCCACTTCCAGCCTGAGCGTCTCAGGCTCAGAGTCAGACGATGGGAATGTGGGCCTTTGGTGACAACACCTGCTGTTTCTACCCAACATGTCACAGCCACACCAAGTTCGTTCATCTCCATTTAGGACAGTTTCTTTCCCAATCATAGTAGCCATGAATTTAATGTCTTTTTTTTTGTTGTTGTTAAAAAAAACAACTCAATGTGACATCTATTCCTTTTATAAGTTTTTCAAAGTGAAGTACATTATTGCTGACTATGTACTTGAGGACATCTTTAGTGTGTTATCTACCTTAAGTTTGGCTTTACCTCTATCAGTGGGTTTCATTGTATATATGTATCAATGCACTTTAACCAAGAATTTATTTGATCTAAAAATAAGTTATCGGTTCCTTGATAATTCCCTACAGTGTGTTCTGATCATATTGATTACCCGACCCCCCAATGCTCTTGAGATGCACTTCTCCTTCACCATCAGTCCAACATGTGTCCTTTAAGAAAAGGACGAAAAAGAGACATCATCCAATCTGATCTGTGCTGCTCAAATATTCTTGGATTAGCAGCCTTCCACCAGAGGCTATACTCCCAGAGAGACTGACTCCGCCTTCCATAACCATTGCCAGTAGCTCCATTGCTCAGGGTGAGAGTTCATGCTCAGCTCCTTAGCTCCTCTCTTCACGCTAGGAATTCATCCAACTTGGGCTCGCACAGGCCCCATTCACGTTATCCCAATTCCCTTTTAAAAAAGATTCATCTCTTTTTATTTTATGTGCATTGGTGTTTTGCCTGCATGTATGTGTGAGGGCGTCAGACCACTTGGAGCTGGATGACAGACAGTTATGAGCTGCCATGGGGTCGCTTGAAACTGAGCCCAGGTCCTCTGGAAGAGCAGTCAGTGCTCTTAACCACTGAGCCATCTCTCCAGCCCCCGCTGTCGCAGCTTCTGTGAGTTCGTATGTGTTGTGCCATGCTAGGTCCAGCAGATACTGCTGCCTCATAGTTATCATGGGCCTGCGGCTCTCACACTCAACTTTGGAAGGCATGAGGATGTGTATATGTTCCCTATAGGGCTGATAATTCGGTTGTTTCCTAGTCTCTACACTTTGGCCAGTTGCCTGACTCTGAATTAGTCACCATCTACTATAGCTAGAAGCTTCTCTGATGAGGATCGAGAGGTACATTAATCTATAGGTATGGCATATTGATAACTCATTAGGAGTTAGTTTAATACCATGTCCACTTAGCAGAATAAGAGCAGTAAGTTTCTCAAGAGCCTGTGAACTGTCTAGCCAGAGGTTTTTGGTCCAAACATAGTACCAGCTGTGGGCTTCATCTTCTGGAGTGGGATCGAACCAAGAATTTAAAATATTTGCTTCTGCTGGCTTAGTTTTCATTCCAGGATATACTTTAGTGTCACCCAAATATTCTGCGTTTCTTCTTCTTGGAGCTCCTTACTGACTGCTCCCCTGGGAAGAACCCTCCCTGTGTTGGGTCCTGCAGGCACATGTGTGACCACTTCCTCTTCCGGCTGATGCAGGCACTTTATCCTTTAAGTCTGGGACACAGAAAATGTGCCCTGGAATCAGTGTTTTAATGATTTGAGATGAACTTATTGATTTTAGGCCTGAGCATGGGGGGAGGGTATTAATACTTATTTTTAAAATATTGAGATTATGTAATAAATCCCTAATGCATTAGTTATTCTATTTTAAAAAAGCCCTTTTGAATGCTATATATAACATTTATAAGTTTGAGATATAATGTTAAAAAATTCTTTGATCCTTAAATTCTCTGACATGGGTTATTATATTTTTATGACTATTAATTTTGATATAGGCCTTTTAAAATCAATTTTTCCCTGTAATTACAAGGCTGTTTTATGGTGTATGTGATATATCATGTGAGTGTACTTGAGGGTCATGAGAAGTTCACATGTGTGCTGTGTGGGCCCAGACTCTTGCCACAGCTCTTGCTCAAGGGTAGCCTGTGTGTCCATTTCTTAGGATACAGGAGTTTCTCAGCACCGGGGCTCCTTTCCCATCCTCCTCCTTTTGGTTTTAACATCATTGAAACCCAGCAATATTGTACATTGAGAAATCCTAGACTCATTTGGGTATGTTTGAATTTGTAGACCCAAGAAGCCATTGAGTCAAAATGCTAATAATTCTTCAAGTTCCAGGCAGCTCCTTTTATCACACAGTGGCCACAGCTCACTGTCAGTCAGGCTGATTTTGGACAGAGAGCCGCACGTCTGTATTTTAAAAATAGAACGAGAATTATAAAGTCTCATCCCACAAGGGATTTACAACTCAAAGTTAAGTAAAACAAAACTGATTAAGAAGGATGTTGTATATAGAATCCCTCTCAATCTCAATCTCTCTCTCTCTCTCTCTCTCTCTCTTTCTCTCTCTCTCTCTCTCTCTCATCCCTTTGCTTTACTTTCCTCACTTTCTTTTCTCTCTCTTTAAAATTTCTTTTCCTCTCTTTTTTGTCTTTTCTAGCAAGGGAATTAGAGCAAAAACTCAGCTTGAAGTGTTCTTCTGGGTGGTCTTAAACACTTTTTTACTTATTTTTTGTTTTTGAAACAATATCAGTTTCTTTCTTATTAATCATTTTATTTGTTTACATTTCAAATGATATCCCCCTTCCCTGTTACCCCTCCACAACCCCCCCATCCCATTCCCCTCTCCCCCCTCCCCTTTGCCTCTATGAGGGTGCTCCTCCACCCACTCACCCACTCCTACCTCATCACCCTAGCATCTCCTTACGCTGGGACTTCAAACCTCCATAGGACCAAGGGCCTCCCCTCCCGCTGATGTCAGATAGGGCCATCTTCTGCTACATATGCGACTGGAGCCATGGCTCCCTCCATGTGTATACTCTTTGGTTGGTGGTTTAGTCCCTGGAAGCTCTGGGTGGTGTAGTTACATGATGTTCTTCCTTTGGGGTTGCAATCCCCCTCAACTCCTCCAGAAGAACACTTTTTGTTTTTATTTATTCTTTTCTTGTATATTACATCCTGAATGCATTTTCCCATCCTCTCTCCCTTCCCACTCACTCCCTCTTTACCCCCAATTCACTCCTTCTCCATTTCTCTTCAGAAAAGGGCTGGCCTCCCAAGGATATCAACCAAACATGGCATAGCAAGTTGTAGCACAACCAGGCTCTTCTTTTATTAAGGTCGGACGAAAGAGTAAGAGATAGTGCTGGCCACCACTCTTAGGAGTCTCATAAGAAGACCAAGCCACACAACCATAACATATATGCAGAGGACCTAGATTAGACCCATGCAGGCTCAGTGATTGTCGGTTCAGCCTCTGTCAGCCCCTGTAAGCCTAGGTTAGTTGATTCTGTGGATTTTCTTATGGTGTCCTGGCCCCACTGTCTCCTACAATCCTTCCTCTCTTTTGCAGGATTCCCTGAGCCTAATGTTTGACTGCAGGTCTGTGTATCTGTTTCCAGAGTTGCTGGGTGAAGAGGCCTCTGTAATGATGATTAGGCTAGGCCCCTGTCTCAGAGTATAGCAGAATAAAAATGAACGCTAGTGAGTTGGTTTGTCAAAGGGTGGGGTGGGGTGGGGAATTGTTATTTACTTGGCTTTGGGGAGTTTGTTTGTTTCCTGCTCTTATTCTTGTTTTAAAAACAACATCTCACTGTGTAGCCCCAGTTCTTCTTGAGCCCACAAATATCCACTGGCCTCTGCTTTCTGAATTAAAGGTGTGTATCATACCAGGCTATCTGCTGGCTTTAAATGAGAAAAAGTACATACAAAGATGGTGACATTAGCAATAGTTGAGGTAAACGTAAATGATTAAGAATGTATTTCAGAATGTTACAGCTTTTACATGTATATGTTGACAGGAAGCATCCCTCTGCCTTTGGTCCTTGCTGTCTGGCCTAGTGCAACAAGCCTGCCAGACCAGCTCTCTGGATGCCCTGGTTGCAGGTTAAGGAAGTGCCCTTGTGTAGATGGCATTGAGACTCCAATTTCTCCTGTGGCTAGAAAGAGCTTCCACCCCTTCAACTCTGCCTGCATGGTCAGTCAGTATGGCCCCATGATCTCTCCTATACACTATATAAGTTAATTATGTGTATAGGTGTCTGTGTATGAGACTATGCACATGAATACAGGTGCTTATGGAGTCCAGAAGAGGCATCTGACCCCTGGCAACTAGCTTTATCTACTCTCCTGGCCTACTTGGCATGGGTGCTGGGAACTAATTCCTGTCCTCTGCAGTAGCAGTACACTGCCTTTTTTAACTGCTAAGTCATCTCTTCAGCTCCTAGCTGTAACATGAAAAGATATGTTTATTTAACAAAAATCTCTCTTTGCTAAGTTATGGTACGAACCACACTTGGTGTTTCCACTTTGAAAACTGCCAAAAACAGTTGCTTCCTGAGTGGTGTGTCTGTTGAAGGCGTGTCTTACTTCAGAAGCTGTCGAATCTGTTCCCCTCTCTTTGGGTCATGGGCTCCCACATGATCCCCCTTACAGCGGTTACTAGCAGGTCTCATTCTAAGACTGGGTCCTGCCTGACCTGCAGAATCCTAGTCCCGGTGTTATAAATTATTATCCCCGGGTCAAATGCAGTCTGCAGTTTTTAGGGGCAAGAATAAGAACTAAGTAGATTGATAATTTTAAATGGTTGGGGGGAAGTAAGGAGGGAATATTATTTTATGACACATGCAAATGAAATTAAGTTAATATTTCAGTTTCAATTTCAGTTTCAATGCTAACGTTTTGGGTCCTTTCAAAAAGAAAGGGCTTTGTTTTCTCCCTTTACATGAGTCTGAGTGGCCTTGGTTTTGCCTCTTGGCCCACAAAGCTTAAATTATTTACCATCTGGCCCTCTACCTAAAAAGGGGGGAAAAGGTTTACCAACCTCTGACATGCAGCAATGATTTTCAGTCTTTTCTGTTGCTCCCAAATTCTTTCATTAAACCAAACCTCCTGGGGGAAGTGGGAGGGTTGGCCCGAGCCCAGCCAGCCTCCTCACCCCACCTTTCCTCCTGGGGATAAGGCTGCCTGGATCAAGAAAGTCTTTCAGTGAGGCTTGGAAAGACCCATCTGCAGTCTCTTTTCTGGTAAACCAACATTCACAGAGGTCTAAAATACAACAATAAAAAAACCAATCCCCTCCCCCCACACACACAAAATTTTTAGCAAGTCCATTTGTTGGTCAAACTTGTTCTCAGCTGACTTGAGACTTGTCAGCATCCTGGTTTCTTTTTACTGTCTTGTGTTCTTAATCACATTTTCACTTATGTAACATAAATGTCATTGTCACGGCATTTCTGCACCTCCACTGCAGGTTTCTCCCGACGCCTGTGTTACGTGGAAGGATGGGAGGTACTGAAGCACATTAGTGAGGTTCCGGGGCTGGATGAATCTTTGTTTGCTGAGTTTCTGTTCTGAAGTCCTACAGTTGATACACACACACACACACACACACACACACACACACACACACACACACCCTGTAGACACCAGGGTGGGATCTCCAGCCCAGCCACACCCATCTCCCTCCATTGCCAACCGGAACCTGAATGGGACTTTATTTGGAAATTAGATTTTTGAAGATATAATTTTAAGAATCTTTAAGAGGAATGAGTCCCAAGTCCAATAACTGCAATTCTTACAACAGTGGAAAGGAGGCAGCGAGATACATGAAAGAAGAAGCAAACATAGAAATTGGTGATGTAGCCATCAGTGAGGAGATACCAAGACCTTGGCGAGCCATGTGATGTTGGGATGGGTCCTGGGTGGCTCTGGGGTAGACCAACCATGCAGACATCTTGATCTTGGCTTTCAGGGCTCCTGAAATGTCAGAGAGCAAATTTTTGTTGTCTCAAGCCATAGATTCTCTGGTATTTTCTTTTTCCTTTTTTTTTCCTCTATAATCCCTAGCAAATACCCGAGGAACTTCCCTGAGGAAATTTAACCTTTTTGTTCTTGACTTGCAGTCTCTAAATGTCTTTCTCACCCATATCAGTCATTCCAGAGTAGAGGCCTCACGATGTACATTTGTACTATTCATAAATGAATCTTACAGAATGCCTCTCAGGGGCAGGCTGGGATGGAGAGCAGTTTTTCCTCCTTCCAATCCATTGAGGAGGTAGGCAAGGAGCTGGGTACTGGCTCCAGCTCTTTTGAGAACTCAAGCAAAGTTGCTAAACATTAGCCAACTCTAAGAGTCAGTGAGTGCCCCACATTCCTCATTTTATTGTGGTCATGGTCTCCTGTGACCTACTGACCACCATTTCAGTAAGTGTGTTCTTTACCTACTTTGATACTCTGGCTTTTCATTGTAAGCTTATGGTCCATGACTCACTGTATTCCATGAATCCCACAGCTGGAGGATGTGAGTACCGGGATCTGTGACTGAGTATTCATGTTACGTTCCAGGCTTTCCATGCAGTAGATGCACTTCCCATACTGCGCACTAATCATGGTTTCAAGCATAAAGTAAGCGGTCAGGTCATGTCAGTGGCTCTTATTTTGTTTGTTGCGTGTTCTCTTTCCAGCAATAGTTCATCTCAGCTATGTTGAGATCTAGAATCACCGCTCTGATTGGATCAATTGAAGATCTGCCCACTGTGGGTGGCACCATTCCCTGGTTGAAGTTTTGGACAGTGTAGGAGTGCAGAATGCTAGGTGAATACACGCATTCATTATTTTCTACTCTCTGACTGTGGATGTCATGTGACCAGCTGTTCCAAGCTCCTGCTGTCTAGACTTCCCTGTCATGATGGACAGGAGGGCCCTTGGACTGTGAGTCAGGAGAAACCTGTGGCTTTTTCCTTTCTTTTTAAAGTTTTTAAAAAATTGTATTTACATTGGTGTTCTAACTCCGTGTATGTCTGTGTGAGGGTATCAGATCGCCTGGACCTGGAATTAAAGACAGTTGTGAACTGCCATGCGGTGCCAGGATTTGAACCTGACTCTTTTGGATGAGCAGTAACCACTAAGCCATCTCTCCAGCCCCTTAGCTGTCTCTCCAGGTTCCCTTAAGTTACTCTTGTCAGGGTATTTTATCACAGCAATAGGGAAAGAAACAGGGCATTTCCCATTCTGTCTCATCCTGTGTCGTATCAACCATGTCAAACCTGGGAAATGCTGATCATTGTGGTTTGTTACTGTGAGTGATTATGACAGCATCAGATCTCAGCTTGACTCCCTGGTAGAGGACAGTGTTGGGCCTCACACCCATCTGGGCCCCCTCTGCCTGTCTTCTTACTCATTAAATAAACTGCCTGGAGTGGTATGCACCTTTCAACAGGCCTCACTCTCTCAAGATATTCGAGGCCTGCAAATGTTGCTGATTAACCAAAAACAAATGTTTTGGGTAAATTCTCTCAGCTACACTCGATTTGGGTCTGAGAAATGGAATTCCTGTCACTGTTGGCTGACAAATACAGCCCTCCTAATAGGATTTTGGCACAAGAGCCGTTAGCCGCGCTGCCCTGCGGACTTAAAGAATTGCCACATTGGCCTAACGTAATTTTGGTAACTCTGTCTGCTTCTGCCTTGGGTAGAAATAATTCACATTTCACTCTCCATTTTCTTTAATGGGCTAAACAGTCAGTCTGTAATACCTGTATTTTATGAGACATAATTCTGGATATTGTTTCTTTAGCATTTGGGTAAGTCAAACCTGAGAGAGGCCAGCCATTTACCTCAAGCAATTGTAAAGTTATTTGTAAAATGATATGCTGTCTTTCTTTCTTTCTTTTTTTTTTTAAACCAGTTACTTTATAAAGTTACATTCCCTGACAAATGTTAACACAACTTCTCTGTGTGTGGGCTAAATAAATATTGGGTAACACTGACCGAGCACAGCCTTTGGGTAAATAATTCTCTCTCCACACGTCTCCTAGTTTATAATGAGGAGTTTTCTTTGTGGTCCGACCAAATGCCGCATTCCATTGTAAATGAGACACAAACCCATAGGTGAACGAGAAGTTTGAGGAGGTTTATTGAGGAGGTGGGAATGGGCGGTGTGACATTCTGTGTCTCCCTCTCTGCCAGCTGACTTTTCCCCCATCTCTAGGACACATTTGTACCTGTGACAGGAGAGGGTCAAGGCAGATACTGCCAATCTTTACTGTACAGTCTGATTTCCTGTGCTGATCACTCCCTAGCAAGGGCCTTATTTTGGCTCTGCACACTGTGGAGGGATCCTCAAATGGTTTGGATAGCTCCCATTGGTCTCTGGCCTCTCCTTTTCCATCTATAGTGGGCAGGTGACTTAACCCGGTGACACTACAGAGTCCTCAAGGTAATGAGGTGACAGTGGCTGTCTTCATTACTTTGCCTGTTGCTGTGACAGAAATCCTCTGACAGTGCCAACCCAGTGGATGGAGGGTTGGTTTGACTTGGAGTTTGAGGGACAATTGGTTCATTGTGGCAGAGAAATTGAGGTAGCAAGCAGCCAGTCTGGGTAGGTCTTTCCAGCTTAGTTTATGTAATCGAGATAATTCTCCACAGGCATACCCAAAGGCCCATCTCCCAAGTGACTTTAGATCCCATCAAGTTGACAGTTAACTATAACTATCACAGACTGTATTTTTCTGGTGGAAATGAAGTAATGTCGTCCCCAGCAGGACTGTGAGAGAAAGGGCATGTAATGTCTCCTGGAGCCTAAAGCATGAGGAAACGGCCAGCTGTTATTAGCAATCACGGATGATGCCCGGTTGTCATTTGGACTTCGTTTCCTCATATGCCTCATTGAAACTTCCCACCCTGATCCATTCTTCCTCTTGATGATGAAGAAATGCAGATTCTCAATGTCCAGAATAGGATTCTACCTCTGACTTGACCTCCATTTATAAACCCTGACTCCTTGCCACATCACCTTATCAGATGGTTATATTACTACATTTATTCATATTCACACTTATATTCCACATAGGGAATCGAGCTTAGGGCTTCTTGCATGCTAGGCTAGTGATCTACTACTGAGCTATATCCTTCTTAACTTTTTATCATGAGACAGTGTCTTACTAAGTTATGCAGGCCGGCCTTGAACTTGCTGTATAGCCCAGGACAGACCTTAAATTGGAGATCCTTGTTCTTCCATTTCCTGAGTAGCCATGCTCACAGGCCTGTAGCTACCTGGCTTTGGGTTTTTCACATCAGTTCTATTGATAGTTTTGTCTGAAAGGGGTTAATTGTGATCATCAAATCCCATGGGCAGAGTCCAGGAAAAGCCCGTTTCTTCTGCTTAGCATCTCTGCTCATGTTTGGGGCTCTGCAGTTCTTCTTGTAGGCACAGACTTGCATGGAATGAGTTCCATAGGTCCAGAATGCCTGGGCCTCAGCTACTCAGTGATCCTGGAGCAAAAAGAAATATTCTCCTTGGTTAGGGAGATTCTTGAAACTCATAATTTTCTATATAAAAAAAACCACTAGTATTAAGAAAATAGAATGACCAGAGTTGAGATCGAGAGATCCAATATCTCCATGCCTAGTCTGCATTTTAAATTTTTTTATAAAGATTACTTATCTGATCACAATTTCATACATCGTATATTGAACTTAAGTTCCCCTCCCACTGAACCCTTTATCCCTCCCAGCAAATTCTATCCCCCCATGCATCCCCCACCCTCCTACCCACCCCTCATCCCGCACTTTTCATGCCCAGTGCCTTTAATCCGAGTTGCTTGCATGAGATTGGATATACTTTACTTGAGTGAAGGCAAACTTACGGGGCTATACCCCTGAGGGTTTCCCAACACCATTAACTGCCTACCGCTCCCCAAGGAGATATGGGCCTTTCAACACCACCACCCCCAGACCAGTGATGGAGTGAGGATAACCCAGGCTTGAGCAGGTATCTGACAATGCTGTGAGTTTATGGATGTAGCACCCATGTCACGTTCAGATGACAGTGTTCCACAGGTTACTTTCCACGCTCCGGTTCTTTCCACCCGCACTTTGGTGACGTTCCTTGGGCCTTGGAGAGGATGCTGTAGATGTTCTGAGCTCACAGCTGTCATTTGTTCTTGGCACTTTGACCAGTTCTGAGTCTTGGCATTGACTGTCACTCACTGCAGACAGAAGCCTCTCTGACCAAGGCTGCCTAATCAGAATTTTGGCACACCCTCTCCTCATATCTCCCAGTGTGTAAAAATACCCAGCTAGCTTGTTTTGTTTTTTTGTCATAGTACCATGTATGTGTACATGTGAAGGACACCCTCATTTGCACGAGGGTGCATTTTATTCTGTTCCCACAATCCAAAAACCCTGAAGACGCCCAGCTTTAACTTGGTGGTGAGCATGCTATTGGGGCTTAGTATTTCCCATCCACACCTCTACCTTCTCACTAGCCCTGGACAGTAGTCTGAATGGTCATGGAGCTAGAAACCTATGGACGAATCATGGCTTATTCCCTGTTTTGTCTCGATACTTGGATTGTCATGTTGTCACCAACTGAATTCACTGGTATGTTATGTGGCCATGAACATCTCTGCTTTGAATGCCCTTGGACTTGTGGGTCAAGATGAGGAAGCTGGAAGATTCCCAATACCTCCTGAACCAAGCCAGAAATCTACTGTGTAGTGAGAGTACCTGAACCTTACTAATGAGCCAGGCAGAAGATATGAATACCAATGCCTTTTCATTGTGAATGATGAGGCATCAGCTTGTGGTTGATAGCCAAAGAGCCACTTGATTTTTTAAAGCCAAGCATCTCTGAGATTTCCTTAATGGACATGTCTTCAAAGTCATGTGATGCTGAAGGCATATTTGCCATTACCCAGAATGCCATGAGATGGCTTCCGATTTGGATGCTTCCTAAGTTAGTTCGTGCCGCACCCTGAGGACCATTGTCCTCGCCTTCAACAATGGCAGAATCCCAAGTACCAAGATGTTTCAAGACGTTCCCGGGCCATAATTAACCTTCTTCAAAACTAAGAGGGAAGAAAGTCAGGGAAAGGTCTCCTGCAATCCAGAAAGGACAGGAAGAAAGCCTCCCCAGCAGTCTTGAAAGCCTGCTCTTTTCCTTTCCATATTAAGAAACCTCCTAAGAATACAGCCCTCCTGCAAATGTCTCATCTTCTCCAAATTGAAAGAATGTGTACTCCAGCACAGGCCACACCAAGCTGGCCGCCCTCCCCGACTCTCTGTAGCATGGCGCATTTGGAACATCTGTGCCTGTGTTCCCGGCTCCCAAGGAAAGCTTGAGTTTCTTTCTTTTGCCATTGTGATTGCATGATGGGACCACTTAATGGCATTAAGTGAAAACTCATCTGAATTGTGTATCCTGAGACCCAAACTGCTGCATCCAGATGAAACCAGATAGGACCCAGTTTTTGGGGTCACCGCTGTCTTCCCCCAAGAGGTCCAGGTCCCATGACCTAGTCTTTCTCCCTCTCTGTTGAATGTCTCTCTATTTTTAAAATCACTGATTCTGCTAGTTTATTCTTTAAACACAGGGAGGGGGCACGGGAGAGTATCGGTCCCTTCATAAAACAGCTAACAGGAAGCTCGAGGCATCTTCTAGTGCAGGTTTTGTCTGGTGCTGGGAATGGCTCCATCAATCACGGCTGCTCACGTTGAGCTGGTCTTTATGTCAGTTCAACCGTCTTCCATCAAGTTCGTTGAAGCAGAGTCCGAGAACAAGATGAATATCCAAGCTGCTTCAGCGGGTGGAGAGGGCTTTGCCTTTAAATGCCCACGTTGTTTTCTTAATATTTTCTCCTTCCTCTTCTGAAGCCAGTTCCTTATGACCATCACTCATAGGGCTGTTCTTTTCACCTTGTTCAGGAGGAGGGATGGTGCCAGGCTATAAGTGCAGGCAATTGATCAGTTGAGAAGGTGTATTCATTATCTGTCCTCCACTCTCAAGAAAGGGAAATAAATCCCAGGACCCCAGGGGTGATCTTCATAGCCACAGGAATGCGAGAGGTCCCATTGTCCATTCGGTCCATAGCAACAGAGTCTGGTTGATTTGAGTCTCACATGAGGATGTATTATTATCCCACACAAGATGGGATAACATGGCTGTGCATAGAGATGGAGTTTGTACGTCTCAGCCACAGTGCAGTTTACACTTTTGTTGCCAGAAATCTACAGGGTCTCTGCCCTCGCCTGGTGTTCTTGTGTTGGGTTCTGTCCTTCTGAAAATATTTGTTGAGTGACTGCAGTGTACAGAACTGTGGGATATCAAGAGGAGATGTGAGGAGCTTGGGAGGGCCTAAAGTCCCTGGGCAGCTCAGGCGGAGGAGTGTGTTTCCACAGACACTCTTTGAAGTGCTGTGACAATAAGAATGAAATGTTTTATGAAGTCTTGAAAATCTGTCCTTAATGGACCCCAGCTCCCTTGGCCAACTGTGGGCCTTTCGTGTCATGCTGCGGAATTGAGAACCTTGGGCCTAGAGCAACAGTAAGGATGCTGACCGGTCCTGAAGGAGGGTGATGGATGAACAGGGAGGGAGCCTGTGAATGCAGATGATGACCATACTGTCTGCATGGACCCAGATCTCACCGCAAATCTCCTCCCACTTTCTTTCTGTTAGCTCAGTGCAAACCCTAACTTTGCATAGCTCCCACTGACCCTGTGAAAAACTCATGGTCTCCTCTGACTCTCAACTCCTGAGTCTATGGTCTTGGGCCATTTTCTGATCCCCTGGGCATGTGCTTGTGGTTCATGTGCCCAGCTAGATGTGGGATTGTTCCCTTCCCTCCCACCCAGTTATACTTGGCATCTTGCAGCGCCTCTGGGCGCATCTTTTAATCAAGAGAACCCCAGTGCAAGTGGAGCTATGAACACCCGTTTTCTCTGTACAGCGGGGCCTGAATGGTGAGTCTCACAGACTATTTACTGTGGGACGGGCCAGACAAACCATGTAAGGTGACAGTGATGGCCCACGAACAGTCTTTAGGTGTCTGCTCGGGGCTGGGCTCAGTGCGCCAGTTCTCTACACATCCTCTTGGCAGCACTGGAGGTGAGTTCTCTCATGTCCTGTGCTACAGATGAGCAGGCACGGTCCCGCCCTCTTCCCTATGCTCTTGGATTGGTCCTGAGAGTGTGGACAGTGTGGACTTGTCTCCGCTGCCTCCCCAGGCCTGTCACTTTCCTGGGTTCTTCCTGTACCATCACAGGCCCTCCACAGTGCTCTGGGTATTGTGACTTAATGCCTAGCTGGGTGTCTCTGCCCTCTGCACTGTCACCGGTGGCCTCTTGAGCAAGTTGCTAGTATTTTACATGTAAATCTGGAGTCTTCTTACTCTCTCAATGTTTGGTCTGCAACCTGGAGCTCAGGAAAAGCCTGGGTGGATTTTAAACCCTGTAATATTCTCAGCTGGTTTCAGGTAGAGGTGAGAAGGCACGGCCTGTAGAGTTTGACCCCTGCAGTTGTGAACATTGGGGGGGGGTGGGATATGAGGGGAGAAACATGTTCTAGGGAAATCGAAATGACCATTTTAGCAACATTTGAGTTTTCTGTTTTTTATGAGTGCATGAACACGCACGCATGCGCGCACGCGCGCGCACACACACACACATACATACACACACACACACACACACACACACACACACACACACACACACACACACAGATTGTGGCACCGTAAAGGGTGAGCATTTCCCCAGCACTCTCAGCAGAGATGGCAGGGTGGGGAGAGAGAGGGACTGGGACCTGGATGGGGAGAAAGGGCATTAGAAGGAGAAACGGAAGGACAGAGCAGGTGTGCCAAGCCCAGGGAATTGGAAAGTAATAAAGTCCTACAGTAATCAGAGGGCCGAGGCCAGCTCCCAGGCGGGCAGCGCTCATTCAAGCTCTAGACCTGAGCTTGTAATCACTACCTTCACCCCAAGTAACAGTCCTGGCTTTCGGCGCACCACTCCCCACCCCTGGGCTCCGTGACCTTGACAGTTCACTGCCCTTTTTCTAGGTCGGCTCCTTGTGTGTGAAACAGTAGAGAGCTCTCACTTATGGGCCACGTAAGGATTCAGTAAGAAGGCACGCAGGTGGCCAAAGTGTAGCGCGTGGTACGGTAGGACAGACGTCCGAACTGCCAACATCAAGGCGCCGAGCTTGCTTCTGAAGCATGATGACCTCCATGTCTGCTGGTTCCATTCTGCACACTGCTCCTTCTTAACTATGCAGTTCGGGGTAAGTGGCTAGACTTCACTCGTGCCTCTGCTTCCTCCTCTGTAGCAGAAGGGTGGCACCAGATAATGCTGTTTTCGATGACATGATCTATAGCAGGCCTGGTTCAGTGGCGTTCCCTAACTATGTAAGCTAGTGCTACATCAAGGAGCCTGTCAAAACCAGCTCTGCCATGTGGGTCACAGCAATGGCGCGTACCCCCCAGGCAGGGGAGGCGAGGCTCGGATGCTCAGGGACGCACCTCTTGTCTCCTAGCTTTTCATATGGCTACACTGGAATATTTAAGACAAAGAGGGATGTTTCTTTCATTCTTTGCTTAGTTACCATCCCCACATTTCTTTTTCTTGGGGTCTCATTGTTGTGTATTCTTTTGGGCCTGAAAACCAGAAAGTGCTTAATAATGCTTCTTCAAGGGCTCACTTAAGGAACTCCCTGGCTTGCTTATCTTCTTGCTGTTTCCTAGGTGTAGGCTTTTGCTTTTATCACTCTGGTACTGCAGTTAGCTGTTCAATGAAGAAGATCTTGGGGTGTGTGTGTGTGTGTGTGTGTGTGTGTGTGTGTGTGTGTGAGCTTTCTTTACTATTGTTCTTTTAAAAGCAGCAATAAAAGAGGAAGAAACCACAAATATCCATCTATTTGGTCTCAGAAAATGCTTCTCAGTAATGCTGCTCAGATGGACACCCAAAGTATATTTATTAGCAAGAATCTAGAAAGACGACCATCGAACCACAGGACTTGGACTGGATGGGCTTATGGCCATTTGCTTGCTCATTAGCTTGTCCAGAAAGGATTTGTATAGCACAGAAACAGACATCAAGAGATTCTAATGTGAAAGGATTAGTTAATGTCCGTCTCCTGCCCCATCCGTCTCTCTATCTCCATAAGATTTAGTGAAGGCGAGGTGGAAATTAATGGCCAAATGAAGGTTTGGGGTTATGTGTAGAATGCATTTATCCAAGCTTCCCAACCCCATTAGCATGGTTAATTAAGAGTTGTCAATACGTCTTTGCTAGAGTATTTGATTATTTTTTTTCTTCCCCAGCCAGGAAGATTAGAATGAAGTCTTCAGATCTGGCAAGTGTCACGGGACTTGTAGTGTAAATTGCAGGTTAAGCCCTCATTTTGATCTCCGGGACGAGAGCAAGCACCGTTTCATTGACATGTCACCCGCTATGATCTGAGGGAATGCGCAGAGGTGTCCTTTGGGGAAAGAGGGGCATCTTGCTCTCGCTCCCATATTGGAAGGGTTTATAACACACGAGCAAATAGCAGATCAGAGTCAGAGTGGGTGGATGGTAGCTCTGGAAGACTCTTGGTTCATGCTTTATCTTTAATGTTTTAAAAATTTGTATGTATGTATGTATGTATACCTGCATATGAACACACAGATTGCATGAATGTTTTTGTTACATGAAGATGTGCATTCATATGTATGAGCCAATGGCAATC
Source organism: Tokudaia tokunoshimensis (assembly GCA_036184795.1). Lineage (NCBI taxonomy): Eukaryota > Metazoa > Chordata > Mammalia > Rodentia > Muridae > Tokudaia > Tokudaia tokunoshimensis. The sequence continues at coordinate 41,650,976 of BTHU01000020.1, forward strand.
ATGAGTAAAAGTGACAGAAGCTAGCTCTGTAAGGCCCTTGATTTATGATTTATTGAAAGGGCTTTAGTAAAAAGTACTCACCCACATATCTCCACTTGGATAAAAACCTGGCTAGGTGCCTCCCACACAGAGTCTCCAGGGGAACACTTCCCCACATGGCAAAGGACGCTGCCCTTCAGGAGCCCCTTCTATCATTAATGTTGACAATGGCTTTTATTTTCCTTCTATTAGAGGTCTCTCAACTCGGAGAACACATCTTTTCAGCAATTAATTATGCTCGGAAATTGCCACGAGAGGTAGCGTAGCTGTTATTATTTTTCTCACTAAACATACCTCTAGATAACGCAGCACGTATTTACAGCGGCGAGCCTGTTTTATTTATGGGATTATAACAAATGATCAAAAACAACCCAAAAAGGGCCACTTAGACCAACCTCCTTATTTCTCCTTCTGCTTGGTCAATGAATTATGCATGCGTTACAAATGGCAGCAAGGAGGAAAGGTCGGTTTAGAACAACACAGATTGGAAAATTACACCATTTGTTTAAACAACATTTATTATTGATTGCTCAGCATAGGGGCCGATAGAAGCGCAAATAGTGGCAGGAATATCATCTATTTACCTAGGCCCTGGATAAATGTCGGCCGCACCCTCTGTTTAGATCAGAATAATTGTTCAAAAATATCCCGTCCTGTTTTGGAAGAGTAAAGACGAGTGCTATCTTTTCATCTCTACAAGATTCTGGTATTTCCCTCCATCACCAAGGAAGTGAAATGGGGGGGTCAGGGACTGATTTTTTTTTCTTTTTTTTTGTGGAAGGTGCTCCTCCTGACATCATGTAGCCATTCTTTCATGTGACATTGTATTGTGTGTCTGAGCCTGGAATTTGTTAGTCATGGTAATGGTGATAATTGTATCATAATAATGCTTACATGCTCTCTGTTTCTCTCTTACACACTCTCTCTCACTCTCTGTTTCTGTCTCTGTGTCTGTCTCTCTCCTTCTCTGTCTATCTCTCTGTCTCTGTCCTCTCTGTCTCTGTCTCTCTCTCTCCCTCTTGTGTGTGTGTGTTTTCCCTTTTCTGAAATGAGGGTTGAACTTAGGCTCTGTGAAGGCTAGGTGGGTGTTCTGCCATTGCTATGTCCCCGCCCCCTCCCCAGCCCACTTTTTAATTTTTATTCTGGGTCCAAGCCCACCCTGGCCTCACTCTGGAGCCAAGGATCTTTTGAGTCTGGATCCCCCTGCCTCCCCCCCGCAAGGGGCACGCAGACTGAGTTGCATGTATTTCGGGATTTGATCCTCATGGTAACTCTGTGGATATACATGTGTCATGTCTGTTTTAAAGCAGGGGGAACTGAGGCTCTAGGGTGTTAGGTACATTGCCGACAGCTACAGGACTGGAAGGAGGACGAACTGTGATGGATCACTGTCTCAGGGTCTGCGGTGACTGCCACACACTGTCAAACAGTACTCCTGTCCCCCATGGTCACCATCCACTAGTGGACAGCCGTTTCATTTGCATGGACAGTGTGGCTCATTCTGCAGAGCTGTCCATCAGTTTCCTAAGGAACAAAAAAATGTATCCGCTCCTCAGAGGATACATTGCTTCATGGTGGACAGCCAAGGTGTTGCCTCTCTGTCTACTGTTCCTCTCTAAATGCTCTCCTGGGAAGTACCAGGTTCTGTCTGCTCTGTGTACCCCTAATCCCTGCGCCACAGTCAGAGCATTGACAGAGCCTTCCTGTGTCCCTTGTTTGGAGGCCTTCTGGAGAAGGTCCAGGGAGTCTCTCTTTTTGGCAAGAGCTGTTCAGGGTATCCTCTGTCCCACACCCACTGTGTTCCCAATGTCCGCCGTAACTTTCTTCTGGACGTTTCTCCATCACACTAAGTGCTTGCCACGGTGTGTTTGCACAGGCCTTCTGCAAGCCCTGTGACTTTGGAGATTGTTTAGCATTACCATCATCAAGAAGGGCATAGCCGACTTGGCAAGCTCAGATCCTGCCCCTCCCTCCTGCCTTACCTTCTGGCTCCTGGCTAACAGGCTTTATGAGCTGGTGGAACAGTTTCAAGCTCTTATTTCCAAAATGGTCAAGCACAGAAACCTTTTAGAAGTAGGAAAAGGAAACATAACTGAACAAACATTCAGGGTTTAAACACTTGGAAAACAAGAACAAGCCATATTGCTTGGAGACAAGGGTATACGTTCTTTTGGGAAGTGAGCTTTTATGGTTATTTCTCTTGCCACTTAGCCTGAGGAGAGACAGTGTAGGGGCGGGGAGAAAAGAACATTTACTGACTGCATCCTCACACTTCACACAAGAAAGTGTGTGAGAGGCATAGAAAGTGGCACACATCCTGAAAACAGGAAATGACACCAAGAGTTGCCTGTCTTAGTTCTTCTTCTCACTGCTGTGACTGAAAGCACAACAGAAGCCACTTTGGTGAAAAGAGGTTGGGTTTGGCTCCCAGTTTAGAGGGAACAGTCTGACGTGGGGGAAACATGGTGGCTGGAGAAACTTGCCCTGTGGTGGTGGGAGCCTGCAGCCCTGCCTGTTCACACCTTGATAGTTCGGGAATCAGGGAGCTCAGGCTGGATGCAGAAGCGGGTGTCACTTTCAAAGGCCAGCCACTCAGTTGCACTGTTTAAGTCACAGACCCAGTGTTTCCACAGCCTCTCCCAAACAGTACCCCCAGCAGGGAAACTAGGGTCTAAACACAGGAGCTGGTGGGCAAAATTTCACATCCAAACCAATTATTGAATGGGCTTCGTTGTTTGTTCGACTTTTGATGTTTCTTCTTCTGTGGATCATACTCATGTCACACACGATGCCAGGAAGCATCATTTTCTCCATTAGATTATAAGAACTTCAAGTTCAGAGGAATCGGGAAATTCTTGAAGGTCACGCTATTCCTGGGATGGCGCGGGCAAAGTTCTGACCTCCAGTCTCATGGGCTGTTTGCTGAATTGAGTGAAAGAAAAAAAAAAGGTGGGAATTATCCCACCTCCTAGCCTCCATCCCTAGCCTCTACCCCTGGTGGTCCTCACCAGCTCGTCTACCGCACTGTGCCCCTCACCCAGACTCTCCTTTTTAGCTCCTCCCATCCTAGAAATGGGCCTTGGTATTCAGTGCTTTGTAAGACTTGTATGTTTTGTTTTACTGTTTTGCTTTGATTTTCCCTATAATGAGCCAGACAGCTCAAGTCAGGACAGAAGGTCACAGCAGTCACACTAGCAAGACTCAACTTTGTGACCCTCCTAGATGATTTAATTCCTCACATAAGTGTTATCGTTCACCAGAGGAGAAGAAGACTGTGTCAACTCAATAATGTGATGGAAAGCTAGGGTTAGGTTCACCCTGAATTTACAGAGTGGTTATGTATTGAATGAACTATTGAACAGAGAACAAAGCCAGGGCATGGAGAGTGGTGGACTCAGTCAGGACTTCTCCTTGGAGACATCTCTGTCTCGAGGCTAATTGTAGACCAGCAGACATCCCCATCACTTCATACGTTGCATCAGTGGCTTCTGACCAACTCCTACAATCTGAAGAAGAAGACATGATACATAGCTTTATTTCAGTGGAGCTAAAACAGACCACTGCCCATGATATGATATTTTCAACAATTGGAAAGAACGTCTGGCTGCTCCATTGTTTAATGAAGGATCTGTAGGGCTCTTCTAGGTTGACACAATGGCTGCCATCTGTTGTTTTCCTAATCTCCTGGTAAACATCCCTAAGAGAGTGGCTTAGGAGTATGTGTTGCTCTTAGAGCTATCAGATTTCCTCAAGTGGTTCTCAAGTACTGCCCCAGGTCTGTACCACAATAGAATATCTGCTACCCATGGAACAGTGGGGTGCCCATTCAGTGACAGACAGTATTGACAGACTTGGGGAATACCATTTCACAGCTGGTTGTTTGGGGAGGCAACAAAGGCTCTGCCTCGCCTGTAGCTGAAGGCAGCATTGAGTGAGTGACACTCTTCCTGTATGTTTCAAACCTGGCAGAATCCTGCTCCAGGGTAGAGAAGAGGCGGCCGTCCTCTTCCCTGTTGCCTGGAACCTTGCCATTAGATTCCAGAAAGGATATCTCAAGCCAGGAGATGGGGCCCTTCATTCTCATAACTTGTTTGTAGGAGATGCTGTGTTTAGAGCACAGCCTCCTTATTCCTCTGGCGTCACTGGACCAGTCATGCTGCTTACTCTGCACAGGAAGGTGCGTGACAGCTATCAGAGCTCCTGACATCCTAAGACCTGTTTTGTGATGCACTTTCACTACTCGCTGTCATGGAGTGCAGTGTGGGGCCAAGGCTTGGATCCATGGCCTCTGTAACTTTCTTTCTGGCAGCACTGGCGATTGAGGCTAAGGCTTCATGCTTACTGAACAAGCGTTTTACCACTGAACTACACTACATTCACCTTCTTACATTTCGAGACAGCATCTGCATCAGCTGTGGCACCAGGCCCTCCCTGTTTCCTCATCCTGGATCACAAGGCTGCTGTTTGTTACATTCTCAAGTAAAGTACATATGTATGTTAAATTCCACATGCTGCTACTGCATTTCTGAGGACCTGCAGCCTGTATGTGAACCCAGATCTTCTTGTGTCCGGGTCTGAGGTCCTGCAGACTTTTGGGTACCACTCAGGCGTTCTAAATTGTCTATTAATAAAATGCTTTTCATATAATTAAAAATGTTTTATTTTAGTGGCGTGGCTTTCGATATTGAAAATGTTTCTCACACCAGCCAATAACCCATCGATTTCTCACTCGCTAATGATATTTGAAGGAAGTTTTAAAAATTATATTAGCCACTTGTAGGCAGAAAAAAAAACCCTCTTCATATTGGAGCATTAATGGCTGCTAGGGGAGAATCATTCTGTTAATTTAATGTGCCTGTAAATCTTGTCCCAGATTGTTAGCTCTTCATTTTCTGGGATTAAAAGAGGATTACATTACAGGCCAGGTAATCTGGATAGAGCCTCACCGAAGGCTCTGATGGGGACGGTTCTTTTTCCCACTTTTGGTATTGCCATATCACAGATGGTGTGGAGAGCAAAATCATCACTGGGAAGTTCTTGCTTTAAAAAAAAATATTAACAGCAAAAAAACAAAAACAAAAGCAAAACTCCATGTGTGAGAGTGAAAGTGTGTGTCACGACACAGTTTGGTGTGGAGTGGTGAAAGGAGAATGTCGAGTGTCAGCCTTCACCTGAGACAGGAATTCTTGCTCTCCACTACTGCATACACCAGGCTGACTGGCCAGTGAGCTTCCGAGCATTCTCCTTTTTTCTCCCTCCCATCTCCCCCAGAAATGCTGGGATTACAGAGGTACACTACCACATTTAGTTTGACGAAGATTCTGAGGATCCGAACTCACTCAGGTCTTCACACCTGCACGGCAAACGCCTTGACCCCACATGCTTGCTTTCTGGAAAAGTAGGTTCTGAAGCTGAGCTCACAGCACATTTTCCCTGGCTGTGCCTCAGTGGATAAGACAAACCCTCCTCAGGGGCTTGGTGGTCCATGGAGTAAGTTTCCAGGAGCGGCCTGTGATGTGTCACACCCAGCTTGCTCTAGAGCTGAGATTGTCAGTCGGACCAGAGAAGAAAATGTCCACCTCTATGTTCACAGGGCAGTTAAACAGTCACCCTGCTCGCTCTCCTGACTCTCTAAGCACAGCGTGCTCCCAGCCAAGGCCTGCGTGGCTTTCCTCACTCCAGCTCTGCCTATTATCTTGACCTTAAAGTTTACAGGGTAAAAGAAACATTTATGGAACAGTTAAGGCCAGTTAGAACATAACGACTCACCTCATTATCACACCCCACAAATTTCCCTTTTACAGAGTTCCCTCCCCTGTCAGCTCCAACCACCAGCTTGGCCTGGGTGCAGTTGCTGGTGCTCACACGTGGAAACACCAGGAACTTCTCGTTCCTGACTTCAAATGTGCCAAAAACAAGAATCCTTAAGAATTCATAAAGTCATTTAGCACCACATTAATAACAGACTCATGATATTGAATTATGTTGGTAAGTATGTGTTTGAGTCAGTAACAATTATTTTTGGCTGGCATTTCAGATATTTAATCCACTTAATAAATAAACAGCTCCTGCAAATCAACAAGCAAAAAACGAAGGTAGGGGGGCAATGATAAAAATGTCAAAGGTCATATAAACAAAAAATTGTATTTAGAAATATTAATGTTTGTAATCAGGGAAGAGATGAACAAGAACCAAAACTTTATTATACTTTTGAAGATGTGGATTTTTTATGGCAAAGTAAAACACACAGTGAGTAGAGAACTGAAATGGGCGGGGTCTTGAGATATAGCTCAACTTGGTCTAAAATTCACAATCCTGCCTTAGCCTCCCGAGTGCTAGGATTACAGGCATGGGATACCACACCTTGCTTCTGTGAAATGTTTTAAAAATGTTTTCTTTTTATGATGATCATATATAGAGAAATGCCCTAGGGGAGTAGAACAACTTAAGGCATTTAACAGTTGAGTTCCATTATAGCAATCTAATGGGTAAAATACTATGCACTTCACAAAAGTCATAAGACAGTAATTGCAAGACTAGGGAGATCTTATGTTAACTTTGCATGTTGTTACAATGTATGCATATGGATGAGTAGGCATATATAGCATGAAGCTACTTGTTTGATATGCATACATATATAATATAAAGTTAATGTTTGTTGAATCTGACAGCTGGTTCCAAAGATCTTAGCCAGTGTTTAAGGCTTTGGGGGTACAGATGAGAATGAAACAAGCTAATATACCAGAGCTAGTTTTATATCAACTTGACACAAGCTAAAGTCATCAGAGAGAAAGGAGCCCCAATTGAGAAAATACCTCCATAAGATTGGACTGTATGGCAAACATTTTCTTAATTAGTGATTGATGTGGGTGGGTCCAGCCCATTGTGGGTAGGGCCAGCCCAGGGTGGTGGTCCTGAGTTCTGTAAGAAAGCAAGCTGAACAATGGAGGAGGTGCTGACCCAAGGTTCCTTCTAGTTCTTTCCTATTGCCCGTTTCAGCCTCTTCTTCTAGTCTATCTCCATTCCTTTGTGACCTCCCTACTCCCCAAACATTCTCTACCCAAGAGCCCATGCTCAGCTAGGATCATGAATGAACAACAGCAAATAAAAAGAGGAATATCTCCTTAACAAAGATGAGACCAGAGATATATAGTGAAGATCATGTTAAACGTCAGAACTCCAGATGCCTAGATCCCAGCCAAAAACCATAAACAGGAACAGCCAAGACACTCTGCCTCCTCTAGAAGCCAACAGCCATAGTGCCATAGACCCTGAGAATTGTAATGTACCTGAAGCATAATGCAAGGTCTTCACAGTAGCAATTATGAACATGTTTAAGCACCTTAAAGAGTATATGAGTAAATTCTTTAATGAATACTGAAAACACAGTTGAATGAGATGACGTAAACAATTCAAGACATGAACAGAGAATTCAACAAAGAAATAAACTCAATGAAGAAAACCCAAACTGAGATAAAACTGGAAATGAAAAACTCAGGATGTCAAACAAAACCTTCAGCAGTAAGCTGTACCAACAGATTAACAGACAAGGGAGGGAGAATTTCATGTCTTGAAGTCAAAGTAAAAGAAATAGATTGCTCAGTCAAAGAAAATGTTAAATCTAAAATTATTCCAGACATAAAACACATATGAAATCTGGGGCACCATGAAAAGACCAAATCTACAAGTAGTAAGTATAGAGGAAGGAGAAGATACTGAGGTCAAGGCCCAGAAAATATTTTTAACAAAATCATAGAGGAAAAAATAATTTCCGATATAAAGAAAGAGGTGCTTGTCAAAGTATAAGAAGTATACAGAATGGCAAATAGACAGGACTAGAAAAGAAACTACCCATGACATCCAGTAAGTAAAACACTAAATGTACAGAGCAAAAGAAGGGTACTAAAAGTTCCAAGGGAAAAGATGAAGTCATATATAAAGACAGGACCATTACAATAATGACTGGCTTTTCAGTAGAGAGTCTGAAAGCCAGAGGGTTCAGATGGATGTTCTACAAGCTCTGAAAGGCCACAGATGCAAGCCCAGACTACGATACCCAGCAAAACTATCAATCATAATCAGCATAATAGGACCAATGCACATATGAACTGAGAGACTGTGTAGCACACATTGGACCTGCACAGGTTCAAGCCAGAAGGGGTCCCAGGGCAGAGATGAGGGAGTAGACATGCAGTCCCACCTCTACTCAAGAAGCTATTTGTATACCTGGTAGCAAAGGGAAAACTTCAGTGAGTGTCACTGGTGTATCAATTACACTCTAAGGTAGACTTCATACCTTAGACAACACAAAACAAACTGTGTGTGCGTGTGCGCGTGCGTGTGTTTGGAGGCCTTTTTGTGTGGCTGTGTTTTATTATTTTGACCTTCATTTGTTTTTGTTGTTTTGTTGAGAGACAGTGAGGTGTGAGGGAGCAGGGACGTGAAGATGAAGCTGGGTGAATAGGGAGGTGAGGAGGATCTTGGAGAAATTAGGGCAGGGGTAAACATGATGAAAATATATTGTGTTGGGAAAATTAAATAAAAAGTAAAAGAACCAACAAGAAACTAAAAAAAGGGAAAAAATACAGCTCATAGTGGTTGCTATCTGTTACCTTACCACAGTGTTCATACCCACTTCAGATGTTCAGGGCATATTTCACTCATTCAAACCATTCCCACCAATATTTGGGCATTTATTCTCTACCATAGGCAGAGATTTGCTATGAATATCATCTGTGTTTTGAACTGGAATTTGCTCACTTTAACTTGAGGCTGGTGAGACTTCTTTCTACCAAATTTGTATTTCAGTTTCATGATGATCAGAATTATATGCATTTTATTAAACATATGCATTTTATTAAATTGTCATGAGAGGTCCATCTGACAGATTATGCCTTCTAAAATAAATGGAAAAATTTTAGTGCATAATCTATGAATAAGCATTAGGAAACAGGAGAGGCCCGTCAATCAGTTCAGAGCCTGTGTGAGTGTATCCTTAGTGTATTGATTAAATTGTAGCCTGTCCACCTTTTATTTTGCCAATAGCTCTGCCGTGACCCATCACCCGGGATTTCAGTGTAGCAACATCTTCCTTTTACTATAGGTGTGTGTGTAGTTCAGAGAGGAAGGAGTCCCAGGAACAATTCCACATTGTGACACTAGGGACACCTCCTAGGTTTTGTCTTTTCTGAGTGCTAATATCTTGTCTTATAGCAGCTAATATGAATTTTGTCTTCAGAGATCTATGCACAGACACACCCATCACAAACATATGTTGTACGCACATGAAAACATGAGTCTTTACCTGTTTTGAATACAAGGGAAAGGCCCAATAGGAGCCTTCCCCTTGTCATGGAAACGAGATGCACTTGGTAGTTAGGGTCACAGTACAGATATGCACAGAGTACCATGACATGCCCTCCCAGCTCCCCTCTAAGAAGGTAGCCTGGGACTTTCTTGTTACCCAACTCTTTTGAACCTTTTCTAAGGGCCCTGTGTCTTACTTCTACACTGGGATGAGTGGAGTCTTTTTTTCTCATCCTTCCTTGTTATTGATGGATGACCCATGGTATCTACTTACCTTTTTGAATTTAATTTGAACCAGCATTTGTTAAGCATAATCTTCTGAAAGTCTCTGTCCCTGCCCACCACCACCATCCTTTCCTGTTGTAAACAAATTGACCTCCTGAGTTTCCAGATCTCTTGAGTTCTTGGAGGTTTTTGCACAGGATCCTCTCTGATCAGTATGACCCATGCTGGACAAGAGGAACCACTCCAAACTGCCTTGCCACTAGAGTCACAGGCTATCTCTTGCCACACTGTAATTCCTGTGTCATATTTGTCCAGAGGAAGGGCTCCAGCAATTATCCTTCCTTTTCTTTTTCATGCTAATGGTATATGGAGCATATGAACATCAGGGCCATCAGTGTGAGGACTCTGGTGACACTGCAGAGTGTGCTCATGAGCAGGTGTATCTGGAATGGAAAGTCAGTTAATAAGCAGGTTTATCTGGAATGGAAAGTCAGTTGAACCACCAAGGCAGGCCGTACCGCTCAGGGGCCTTTCTTCCCATTTTCTACCATTCTTGCAGAAAGCTGCCCAGGACATTGCGATTAGTTGTGAAGAATGCAGTGTCTCCCAGAAGCACCCCAAAAGATAGGAGATCTTTTAAATACAAACTCCTTGGGACTTCAAAGTATGAGTTGCGGAGAAACAGTTTTCCATTTCTGAGCAAGTGTGGCTGTTTCAATGGGAATTCTGAATTTGTTAACGGTGCATCAGGTTTATGTGAACCTTCATCCAAGGCTAATGTGCAGCGGCAGCTACTGCTAGCTTCTTTCACACACTGTGTCTTCTGGGTGTGTCGCAGTCCTGGATATGCTTCTTGGAGTGCACCCTCTCTGTTGTAGCATTACTCTTAGGGAGTGGGGTGCCCTCAACTTTCTGTGGGAGAAAAATTACAGATTAGGGGGCCACTGTTTACCAGTGCCACTGTATGTTTTTGGTGTGTCTTGTGTGTTTGAAAGAAGTGTTATCATCCCATCCGTTTGTAATCTCCAGGAGCTATTGTTGACCTAACGCATTTCCCCATACAGTTCTGTCATCTTCTCTTACACTGAAACCTTGCCTCCTGTACCAGTGGAGGTCGGAGGCTCTCAAGAGATCAGCCTTGCAGGCTTACTATGAGAGTGCCTTCATTAGAGAGATCCCAGCTATGTCTTTGCTCCAGATTCTGATTTTCCTTTCCTCTGGTTCTCTAGGATGTGCTTTTTGGGTGTCCACACTGTGACTCTTGCTAAAGGGCCGTGTGTGTGTGTGTGTGTGTGTGTGTGTGTGTGTGTGTGTGTGTTGATCTTTTTTGTTTCTGTATTTGAATATTCCCATCATCCTCTCTGGCTGATATAAATGCCCACCCACTCATTGTCTCACTAGTGCCGGCTCCTGGGGGGAACTGAGACATCAACAGTTGCTAGGTAAAGTGAGAATGAACTTGCTCCATATTGAGAATACAGTCATTGGTGTATCAAAAGCAGAGATTAACAGTTACCCTGTGCGTTTCAGCGAGATTGCATTTCATTTCATCTGTGACCAACTACATGTATATATTTACAGAAATAATTGCAATTATTGGGCCTCTGACTCTAGAAAGGATCTCTGATTGAAACTACACAGAGGAGAACAAGGGAGAGATACTGAAAGCCTCAGCTCAAGCATCTCAGCTTGATCCCATGGTGACAAACCAGTTTTTGAGATACACATTCACACATATTTTCAGTGTTACAGGGACATATGCAAACAATTTATCATCTTGTAGAATCACAGTTGTTCCTCCTCAGTTTTCTTTGGATAGTTTCTGACAATTTACATGAAGTATTTGCCTGAGTAAGTTACATTTTGGATCAATAATGCAAATCGGGAGACTTAGTAGAGGCCAAGGCTTCATTATATCCGAGTGGGTCTTTGAGAAATCAAGAAATAGGAAATGCATGTCCCCCACCTTCTTTTTTTTTTTAATTATATGAGATATGTTTATTTCACTATAGCAGAATAGGTACATTAGTATATTTTTTAGTCAGAAGTAGTTGGGAATACAAAATCAGACCAACATCCATTCAATTAAAGTGTGGCATCTCTCTTCAAGTCTGTATAGCATTATTTTATTAATATACCTGTATCATGTAATGGAAAGAAGTTCCTGCCACCCATCTTTCATTTCCAACTTCTTGAAAGCTTTGGCATATTGGTTTTTTTTATGTTTTGGTTTGTTTTTTGCTTATTCACTTTACATCCTGCTCACTGCTCTACTCCTGCCCACCCCCTCTCACAATCCTCCCTAGTACCCCTCCAGTTCTCATTTGAGCATATGGGGGCTCCCATGGGTATCCTTCCACCCTGGGACTTCAAGACTCTGTGAGGTCAGGTGCTTCCTTTTCCACTGATAAGGATAAGTCATCCCAGTTAGAAGAACACATTCCACATACAGGTAACAGCTTTTGGGATTAGCCCCCTCTCCAGTTGTTTGGTACCCACATGAAGTCAAGTTGCTCATCTACTACATATGTTTGGGAAGGCCTAGGCCTAGCTGGTGTAAGTTCTTTAGTTGGTAGTTGAAAAAAATAAATCAAGAAATAGGAAATGCGTGTCTCCCATCTTCTGTATACTAAAATAGGGCCAAAGGCTTGTGAGTTTGGGAGATCTTTTCTTTGTGGTAAATATCTGCTCTGTCTGTCTTCTTCTGATATTTGTGTCCCCTATTATGTACAGAGAATTTCTTGAGATCAAGCTGAGTAGAGCAGTCAGATTTCTGGAAGACAAGCTTTGCTTGCAGGGTTCCATAGTCTATTGGTGAATTTCTCATTCTGCTGACAAAAGTAACATCACCAACATGTCTAACTTGGTGTGTTAGAATAGATATGGCCCTCATAGATTGATATATTGAATGTGTTACCTATAAGGAGTGGCACTATTAGTAGGTATGACCCTGTTGGGTAGGTTGGACTAAGCATGTCACTATGAAGATGGGCTTTGAGGTCTATATAAGCTTAAACTACACCCAGTGGAGAAGATCCTGGCTGCTTTCAGATCAAGATGTAGAACTCTCGGCTCCTCCAGCACCATGCCTATCTGCATGATGCCTGCTTCCCACCGTGATGATATGGATACTGTAAGCCTTTATAAGAGTTGCCTCGGTCACAGTGTCTTTTCACAGCAATGAAACTCTCAGACACTTAGTGAACCAATGACTATTTTGGGAGTATGGGTCTTGTTCTGGGATCACATACATTTCAAAGCAGCTGCATCAGAAAACTCACCATAATATGGGTGATAGATCATAAAGCTGGAACCTTGGAAGTCCTTGGGCAACTTGGAAAGAACTAGACAGGTCAGAGAGTCTCCTCACTTCTATAGTCCTTAACTGCTTATCTAGGCTTTGGAAAGGTAGGGACTTGTACATCTGGTAAGTTTCAGGGACTTCCTAAGACTTTTGGATTGTTTACTATCTGACTCTTAAGGAGCCTCCCTTTAGAAACCCTTGAGTCTTAATAAGCTTCCCTCTAGGATGGAATGTTTCAACATGAAGGTAATTGCTAATCAGAACATATCCTAGTTTATGCTAAGTTTTCATAGATAACTGATCATGGATAATGGACTCAGCCATTCCATGGGCTGGATACCACTTAAGATCTGGGAAATTGAGGCTTGCATGCCCTTAACATACAGTGCCAGTTCAGTAAAGTCTTGGATTGGGGTCCAGGAACAGGGGAAGGGAACTCAGGAAGGATGATGCTTGGAGTCAAAGGCACCCTGTGCAGAAGGTTTGTGATGACAGCTCCTGGGACTTCGATGTGCTGGAAGGTAACGAGAGGGTGATATTGAACTTGAGGCAGTTGGAGGTTGAGGAAAAGCTGTTATTCCATGTCATTACTCCACTAGTCATAAAACAAGGGGCTGATGACTTCCCCTGCCCCCACTACTTAATTTTCATCAGCTCTCAAGAGCATGGAAAAACTATGTTAGAGTAACCATAAGAAACAGCCTATTTCCCTGCTGTATCTGGGCCTGGCTCCCTCCCCCGGCAGAGCCTGGCCCCTTCTCTTGGCATTTATTTTTTTCACATGGGCCTTTTGGTGGTGGTGGTGGGGGGGCATCCAGCCATATTGTTTACTTCTCTGTCCTCTCTACCACCTAGGCTCAGAACTTTTTCCTAGTTCTCCCACTTGCTAATGTTCCAGGCTTCATCTGTATTGGCCAACTCTGAGTCACATGTTCATTTCTGAGCCAATCACTGGTACTAGGAGCACACTATGTGTGATGGTTTGTAAGTGCTTGGGCCAGGGAATGGCACTATTAAAATGTGTGGCCCTACTAGAGTAGGTGTGGCCTTGTTGGAGTAGGTGTGTCACTATGGGCATGGGCTTTAATACACTCATCCTAACTATCTGGAAGTCAGTATTCTCCTAGCAGCCTTCAGATGAAGATGTAAAACTCTCAGCTCCTCTTGCACCATGCCTGCCTGGATGCTGCCTTGCTCCCACCTTGATGATAATGGACTGAACATCTGAACCTATAACCCAGCCCCAATTAAATATTGTCCCTATAAGAGTTGCCTTGGTCATGGTGTCTGTTCACAGCAGTAAAACCCTAACTAAGACACTATGATTGGTTCAGCTCTGGTCATGTGGTCACTTCTTGACACAGGAAGAAGGGCCAAGCATCTTGGAAATGCAGTGGGATATAGACTTCACCTGAAGGAAACTGAGGAACATGTCACAGAACCAAAGGAGTGTGGATGGAGGAAGAGCAAAAACAATTGACCCTCCCTCCCATGACTTTATTTCTTCCTAAGCCTACTTTTAAATGATGACTCCTGAATGCTTTAACCTCCCTTCTAGCCCACCATCCACCAGAGGTAGTAGATGGGGGAAGTGGACCTGTTTAGAAAGGTTCTTTCGAGCAACTCCCATCTGTGTTGTCTAGAAATTGGCAGTTCAGGTCACAGGTAAGCATAGGCAGCTCGATCTACTTGTAAACACTTTGAGGCTACACCAGCAGTCCAGTTTGGTAGAGACAGGATAGCAAATATGAATCAGTAGCATTGACACTATCTAGCAGAGACAGCCAGGCCTCAGCCTCAGCACTAGTTAGCAGGAGGAACCAGGACCAACTGGAATACCAGGAAAAGTTCTAGACTGTGCCTCTCTTAGCAAAGCAAAGATCAGTGAAGATGCAAGACCAAGAAGCGTTGCACAGCTAGTTCTACCAGCAAGCCTAGCTCAGCCTCTATCACTGTCCATTGAGTACTTTTTATACTCCCTCCAAACATCATGTGTCCTCCACACGTCTTGTCTCAGCATGTGAGTCTTTCTCAGCTAGCATCACTCTGTCAATCATCCCGAGTTCAAAGAAGAGGCAAGAAACTGCAGCACACCACCAAAATTTTTTGGTGGTGGTGGGGCATTCTCTCTATGGAGTCCCAACAAATAGGTTTCAACTATGCAGCATAAGGTAGACAAATACGTATGTGTCATTAGCGACTAGTCCTTCATCTTGTGTCCTTTCACATGCTTGCTTTAGCAGAACATCCTTTCACTTGTGTCTGCTTCAGCAAAATGTTTCTTCATGAATCTGTTTTAGCCTTTTACCTGTCTCTACTTCAGGAAAACACTCCTTCGAGTGTTTGCCCCAGGAAAACACCATCCAACACAACTGACTTTCCAAAGAGCCCTAAGTTTCTACTTCACCCCTCCATGGCTTTGTTGCCATCAAATGCCTCTTAATGGGTCCCTGTTGGCTCCAGCCATCGTGTCCCTCTGGGTAAAGTTGTTATAGCTTTGCTGACCGTTGTGAAAGGAGGTGGGTCCAGAGAGATCAAGAGAGAATGAGCCTGCTTTGTTTCACTCCAGTGTGGGTCATGACTTTTCGCTTTAGAATCACTGGTAAGTGGAATGGCTCTACCCAACCTTTCCAGAGATTTATCTGGGTGTTGGTGTCTTCTTGACACCCACTTCCAGTGAGTCCAACTAACAGATGATGGAAGGCCAATCTCCAGGATAGGCAATGACGTGCTTCTCAGGCCTTTGTGGAAAGATTCTGCATTTTATTCTTTAAGAATATTGGTCTGTGAATTTTCCCTTAATGTAACAGGGAACCTAGTGTTGAGCTGTGATCCTTCTGCTGTGGAGTGCTGAGGCATGCCTCCTTGGATGGCTTGTTTTTGGCCACCTGCCCTGACTCTGTGTGTGTGTGTGTGTGTGTGTGTGTGTGTGTGTGTGTGTGATGCTGTAACAGTAAGTCCTTCTTACACCTCAGTCATGATGAAGTGGCACTTGCCATTAATTTGTTCATCAGCACAGAGGGCCCTAGGGTTTTACTTGGGCAAAGGTGAGTTATAGCCCACAAGGCAGCACTGGTCCAGCACCTTGACAAAGGGGTTTGGGGAGGTTTATTCTTACACACATGGAGAAATTCTCCCTTCCTCAGCTAGGCGATAACCGTGGTCACTCTTCCTTAGACATTCTCCCCACCTATCCCCAAGACGATGCTTATATTTTGGGGCAGGATGAATTTGCATAGGGACTGAAGCTCTGGGGGGGGGGCTAGGATGTCATGTAGGATGCTCCCAGCCAAGAACCCAGGTCACTCACTGTACGCGGTGCTACTCTGGTTAACCGTGCGCTCCTGGCAGGTTCCTCTTCTCAGCTCGCCCTTTAATTGGATCATAGCTCCTGATGCATTCCTCAGATCAGTCTGGGTCCCCTGACTTCCTCACAGGGTCACCCAGGCATTTCACACAGATGAGCTTCCTTCCCCTCCACAGGCTGCGGACAGTGCTGGGGAAACCTTGATACCCAAGCAGCCTTCCAGGATCTTGGCTCTCTCCTTCTTCAGGGGGCAGCCATTCATGTGCTTGTACGCGCACGCGCGCGCGTGCGTGCGTGCGTGCGTGCGTGCGTGCGTGCGTGCGTGCGTGCGTGCGTGTGTGTGTGTGTGTGTGTATGTGTCTTCTTGAATACATCAATGTGAGAGAAGGAAGGGATGGGGCTTTGGGGAAATGACTAAGTCATGAGGGGCCCATGCCTAGGAATAGATTAATGCCCTTATCAAAGATGCCTGTGGGAGATTATCCCCCACCCCCATCATGTCAGGACTCAGCCAGAAGGCGCCATCTATGAAGCAGACATCCAGATTTTATAACACGCTCAACATGACCTTGGATTTTTATTTAGAATATGTTCCTAAGGAATGGATATAGCCGCCCACGTGGACAAGGACAGCACAGTAGAAGCTGTGATGCTTCCACACTGGGAATTCTACTCCTGGAATTGGTCAGTTGGTGCTCCAAGCTGTGGCTGCTCTTCTCACTGCTGTCTCCTCACACCTTATGGAACAGCAGCTCCATAAGTGATCAGCCAACTAAATTGTCCAGTCCCCTGTCCAGTCCCACGCTGGGAGCGATGCAGAAACCGTTTCTTTAATTTTCAAAATAATCGATGAGAGAGTTGTGGTGGTTCTCTGGTCCAGATGTGGAAACTGAGGTGTGCTCACAAAGGTGTCATAGCATACTGTTGTAGGTTTAGACGACCGTTTGAGGCAGACAAATTCCTCTCTCCTGTTGCTTTAATGGAAGGGCTCCATCAACCATGGCTGAAGGGCCAACTGTGACCTACCCTAACTTTTCAGATAGCTTGGGGTCCAGGAAGGACCTTTATGTTTTAAAAACAGGGAAAGGTCAAGAGAAACATGGTTTGTGCTGTGTGGTCATCATAGTAAAGTCTCGTCTTAGTGTCTTATCAGTAGAGTGTTTCTGGATTGCTGCATGGTCTCCTCTGGCCTCCTGTTATCTCTGGTGACTTTTGCTGTTGACCAAAGAGGTTGGGTAACAGGGTCTATAGCCTCATGTCCCCGATAGCCTATGTCAGTGGGACCCTCCCCACCTAATGTCTGCCTTTGCTGTTCTTTTTCTTGTTCCTTCTAGCCACAGGAAGGGCACGGCCACAAGACTAGAGCAACAGTGCAGGGCCTGGGCTTGGCTCTGCTCACATGAGCTTTGGGAGCCCAGGAAGCACGCACATCGAGTTTCTGTGCCATGTTGGTTTCCTTTCACTTCAGATTCCTCATCAGTCAGGAGAAAATCACACCTACTGCAGGGGCCATCTGCCATCAGCAAGCTCTGGGGCTGGGAGCACCACTCAGTATATAACAAGCATTTGACATGCGTGCTCTTCATTCTCACTCTCTTACGCGTGCGCGCACACACACACACATACACACACAAACACACACACATACACACACATACACACACACACACACACACACACACACACACACACACACACCCCAATTGTGTATATTATATTATCCAGGAAAGGATAGAAAATACCTTTTCTGTTATTCTCTCTTTTCTGTTATTCTCTCTGTGTCATTGAAGTGTAGAGTGCTTAATGTAGCCACACAAAAATTAATTGCTTGTTTTGTTGTTCTATAATTAAGAACTTAATTAAAAATGAGCGACTCTCCCTTTTCAATTCTCTCCACTTGTACGGTTTGGATATTTTGTTTTGCAGAAACAAAACGGGGTGTTAGGTATCAGTGACTTTCCTGGGTATTCATTCCTAAATGAGGGTGGCGGAGGTTGGGCCCACCCCAAGGTAGCCTGTTCCTGAGGTTTAATGTCGCCATGACCATTAACAGCGATGATTGCTAAAGAAAGACTGAAACCAGCCAGCAGGCACTGATGGAGTTGGAAGGAGGCAAGGGTGACTGTGGTCATCCAATGCTAGTTCCTTTCAGAGATTTGGGGGACACTGGTTCTCAGTAAAGTTCCTACCTAGCAAAGGATAGAGTCTGCTTGGGGATTTTCCACGTTTCTTATGATGGTGCCAACACCAGTACTGTTACACAGACTTACTAGGGAGTGTGTGGGAGGGGGGAAGGCGTTCATGCTGTTGGTGTAGGGGTGAGCCACTGTGCAAGCACAATCTAGCCTCTGAAATGCATTTTTGTTGACTCAGTGTGACCTACTGATATGGGGAGGTTACTCAGTCAAGTGCTTGCCTTGAAAGCAGAAAGACCTGAGTTTGACCCCAAGGACACATTTCAAAAATCTGGGCATGACCTTGGGACGTGCCTGCAATCCTAGTATAGGAGAGGCCGAGACAGAAATGTGCTCGGGGCCAGCAAGCCTAGCCTAAGTGTCCAGACCCAGGTCCCAGTGAGAGACACTATCTCAAAGTGGTGTCTAGTGGCTATGGAAGTGGAGTTGTCCTCTGGCCTCTATCTATGTGCATACATGTGTTTGCACACAAATGTACACACATACACACACACACACACACACACAGGTCCTAGAACCAAGACTGAAAACATGGTATTCCATAATATTTATCTTTTTTACCCCATTAACACATGGTAGGGACTTGATAAGTGTAAAGCTCAATTCTTTGTAGCCTGTTCCCTGCTGTTTGTTGTTTGAAACTTGGTCTCACTCTGTGGCCCAGGCTGGCATGGCCTTCGTGGGTATCCTTCTGTCTCAGCCTCCTTGATGCTGGCAGCATTGGAGTGAACCGCTGTACCATGCACAACCAGGTCCCAACCATGCATTTCTGTCTGCTCAGCTTGGCTTACTGATGTAGCCTAGCAGGGTTTTTGTTTTCCTGAGTCCTATATGCCAAGCAATAGCTGGTTTTTGACTCCTTGTAACTTAACACACAGACGAATGGTTCTCATGATAAATGCACAGATCATGTCTCCATCTTCCTCACCCACGTCTCTCCTTTCTCCCTTCCCAACACACCTTCTTCTTCTTCCCCAGAATCCTTGGTTTCCATTCTGCTTTTCATTCCCCTTTTCTTTCCTAAGAGACAAAACCTGCTTTCCTGTGCCCGACCGATTTTGTTCACCATAGTGCCCTCTAGCTTCATCCAGTTTCCCGAGAGGCGTGGGTTTCATTCTTTACGACTGAATAATACTCCATCCTTTGTATCTTCTCAGTCCTTTCGTTTTTGACCCATGCCCAGGCTGATCCCATAGGCTAGCTGTTTTGAACAGTGGTGGAACCAATGGCATGTATAGATGCTGCTTTTCTACAAGAGCTCATGTTGTGTTGAGAATGCCGCCCGTGCATGCGTGGTTGCTGCGGTTCTTCTAAGCCTTTAACCTTCAGAGGAGCCCAAGGCCAAGCTGATCCCAGCACCCATCGCGACCGGGGAAGCATGGCACAGTGGCACGGGACAGGACTCTGACTGCTTGAGTGTTCACCTACACACAGGAGGAACAAGAGGAAGAACGGGGGGGCGGGGGGGGGAGAGAGAGAGAGAGAGAGAGAGAGAGAGAGAGAGAGAGAGGAGACAGACAGACAGACAGACAGACACACACACACACACACACACACACACACACACACACGCACGCGCACACACACACACACACACACACACACACAGAGCAGGGGGACAGAAAGGAAGCTGGGCAAAGCTATAAACTCTCCAAGCACACCCTCAGGGAGGGATTTCTTTCAGGAAGGCACACCTCCTAAGGGTTTCCTAACTTCCCCCAATGGTGCCACCAGCAGTGGAGCAAGTGTGGGTCACCTGAGCCTGTGGGGACATTTCTCATCCAAACCACTGCTGGCTTAATGCTTAGATCATTGAAAGGGAGTGGGGCAGATAGTCCAGGGCTTGACTGATGTCCCCAAACATACCAGGACATATAGATAACTTTCTGGTTTTACGGTTTTTGCCCAGGCCATGCATACCTTTGGGTTGTTATCACTATTAGATTTTTTTTTCAATTAAAAAAGAAACACATGCTTATTTGAATATTTTAAAAACTACAGAAACTGTGACTTCTATAAAGGAATCATCTCTCCTTCCCTTCCCTCCTCCAGGGGTCCCCATACTCGGGGTTAAGCAGGAATACTAGTTCCTTGCACATCTGTCTTTGTCTTAAGACACACACACACATACACACACACACACACACACACACACACACACACACACGTGCGCGCATGCGTGCGCATGTGCGATTTGTGCTTTTTCTAAATAGGAGTATGGATGCTCTACCATTTTTAGGTAATATATAGTATCTGTGCACCCAACTAGTAAATATAGATTTAGTTACTTTTTGATGGCTGTGTAGTATTCCATAGCTTGCATGGTTGAGTTGATAAATTAAGCCGTGTGCAGATCAATGGAATTAAGAGCTTTGTGTTTTCTATTTCTGGGTTCTGCTTAAGAATTTTTCTTGATTGGTATCATAACCTGGGCGGAAGCATCACAGGTGGGCCTAATTCCCCTTGATTGATAGACTGTAAGCCCTGATAGACGAGCATCTCAGGCCAGGCCAGCAAAGTAAGGTTGTTGTGAGCCTGAGAGAGGCCACCCACTACCATGCTGCTGGCATGTTCTGATCTGACTGCCTGAGCTGTCCTGTAACACACATTGTTTAACACCAGGAGTTACGAGACAGGGAGAAACCCAGACCTTAGCCACCAACTTAACAAGCTGGTGACTCCGAGACCAGCACGCTCACATCCGCATCCTCATCAAAGACTAAATCTTTATCTAAAATTTATTAGCTGACTTCAAACCTGTTTGCCAGTGTGCTAATGGGAGCCTTTTTGAATCAATTTGCTCTTATAATTTAAACAGCATTTCAATGTATATGGTTGAAGCAGAAAAGGAGCTTCAGCTCCTAGCCAGTCAGATTAATTATTTATTATCCTTTTCGCAAATACTATCCTAGGCCAACAGAAGTGAAAAATGCTTATACTGTTTAAAAAAAAAGTACATAACCCCCACTCCTATCTACATTTGTATATTTGCATATGTGCAGGCATGTACGCCACACACTCTGCATATGTGCACACACACACCACACACTCCCATGCCCTCACACACAGTGTTTTCCAGCAGTTAATTTGAAAAATGTCAGTGTATTAGTTTTCATTTACATCTGTCAGAAAACATTTACATCTACATGTAAGGATTTTTTCCTACCTTGTGTGTGTGTGTGTGTTCCACATTCAATTCACATTTGCAAATTGGTTTCTGTTTTTAACTGAAGTGACTTTCTCAGCAGAACCGATGTGATGATGTCACTTGTCATCTCAGTAGCATTTGATCTTAAACGTTGAAATCGTCAAGTTCATTTTATTACCAAACACTTTTGAGGAATATTGGTACATTTATTAGTTCACAGAAGGACCCTCAGATTAAAGCCATGTTGACTTGAACTTTTTTTTTTTTTGCCTGTCTTGAGAGATGCTGTGAACAGAGGCCTCGTGGTTTTAAGTTTTCCTTTCAAGGATTTTTGTCTAACAGTGTATGTATGTTGGACTATTGTGATAGCATCTCCCTGGAGGGGGAAGACAGGGTTTCTTAGGTCTTCTATCACTGAGATGTTGTCTTTCTCCTAAGCTCATGTGTGTCCAATTCATTGTCCTCAGGCTGCATGTGCCCCTGGACAGCCTAGAATGCCACCTGACACAGAAATTGTAAAGTACGTAAACAGCATGAATATTGTTACTATTGTTATTGTTTGTTAGTTAGATTGCGTGGTTCTCGATTAAACTTTGTAGATGACAGTGTGGCCCGGCCCAGCCCAGTGTAATATGCATACAGGACAGTGTTTGGAGCAGAGGTCCCTGATGAAGTCTGGGATTCCTAGGGACAGGTTTTTAAACTATGAAACCTACTGTGCTCAGATGCTAGACCTGGGCTGTTTGTTTTATATCCTCCATGTGGGACCGATGGCGGAGCAAGGGGGACTGATGGCACAAGGAAGTCCATGCTGCTACTCAGCTTCAAGTATGGGAATCTCTGTGACTGACTCTCAACTCTCTAGTCTTCTAGAGAGGCCTGGCAGCCTTTCTAAGCTTTCAGGGAGTAGGTGGAATAGGAAACACTTTGGGAAAATGTAGTAATCCATAACTGATGATAGGAGAGCTGAGAACGAACAGAGTCCAGCCCCTGGGCTAAAGCAACTTGTTTGGTTCTTGTTCTTGTTTTTTCTCCTTCTTCTTCTCCTTCTCCTTCTCTTTCTCCTCCTCCTCCTCCTCCTCCTTCTCCTTCTCCTCCTCCTCCTCCTTCTCCTCCTCCTCCTCTTCCTCCTCCTTCTCCTCCTCCTTCTTCTCCTCCTCCTCCTCTTCCTCCTTCTCCTTCTTCTCCTCCTCCTCCTCTTCCTCCTTCTCTTTCTCCTTCTCCTCCTTCTTTCTCTTCTTCTTCCTCTTATTTTAAAGTAATACTTAAAAAGAAGACTTTGAATATAACTTAGTTGAGAGGACATCAGTTCAATCCCAGATCAATAAGAAATGTTGGGCACAACTGTGCACACTTGTAACCCCAGTGCCAGAAAGACAGGGGCATATGTGTCCCTACTTGTGGAGATCCAGGCCACTGGGAGACCTTGCCTCAAATAAAAACTGTCGATGGTGTCTCAGTAATGATGCTTGAGGTTGAAATTATGTCCTCCACGTGTGTACATACAAACACATACAGGACTGGATCTATGTGTCTACATGCACTTATAGACAAATGAAAAACACACACACACCACACACACACACACACACACACACACACACACACACAGAGAGAGAGAGAGAGAGAGAGAGAGAGAGAGAGAGAGAGAGAGAGAGAGAGAGGTGATTAGGCCTATATGTGTCTACAAACTAAGATATATACTATCTCACTCTTCACAAAAAAAATTGTCAATTTAATTTAGAAAAGACTTTTAACAATGTCTGCTTATAATGTGTAGGATTAATAGCAGCAAATAAAAACTGTTAATCATGTAAGATTTGTACAGTGTGAATGCCTTTCCCCCCTCATAGCTGCCCCGTGAATTGAGGGCCACCATTATCCCTATACAGGCAACCACTAGGACATCTTCATTAATTTCACGTGCAAAAGTGGTCACAAAGAGACTGGCTAACTTGCCCGAGTCACACAGGTGGTACGTGGTGGGTGACCCATTAGAACACAGACCCTCAGGGCCTATGTTCATAACCTTCTGCTGCCTCACTATAATCAACAGAAACATTACGCTTTGGTTGGTTGTGCACCTGCTAGAAAGTGAACATACCTTTGGAGTCTTGGTAGATGGTATTCTCTACCTTTCCCATGTAGGGAAACAGAGCCCCTGAATGGTATGGCTGCACCCAGATTCTCACTGTACACACTGGTCCTGGGGTTCCAGCCCAAGGACCTCTGGGCTCAGAGCTGGTTTCCCTTTGCAGTTCATTTTCTACTGCATGCAGCTATTATTTTGGCCGACTTTCAAAGTAACTAGCCGTATTATTTTTTATAGTCCTCTTAACTAGGTACTTCACATCAGTTATAAACCATTTCTTTTAAGCTGCTGGTCCTGGCATTTGGGGTTTTTTGGAAGTCTGTGGGCAGTTTGGCTCTTCCGAGAAGGCAATCAGGCATTCTAACCAAAGCGAATCTTGAAGTTTCCCGTTCCATGGTGGGGAAAAGAACAAGGCAGAAATGAAACGGTAAAATGTCTTTGATCTGAGAAATGCAAAAGGTCACATTGCTTGGTGTTGCCGAGAGAGACAGGTGGTAGAAAAGAAAAGAAAAAAAAACCCCTCTTGTCACAAATGTATCAATATGTAGTGACCTGAGGATGTTTTGTTTATTTGGGGGCAACGCAATTAAGAATTATAGAATCCACATCAGGCTGGTTTATTTCTCCGGCCTCTGTTTGAGGTCACCGGGGGTCGGTGTGCGGATGCTGCCGTGCATCTTCAGGAGTCGTACTTTTCCGTGATTTCTTTTGATGACTCCAAGCATTCTCTAACCCACAGATGGCTTGCCTGTCCACCTGACTTTCAAGCCCATCTCAGCCCTGGGAATTTTGCTTAGGTTGAAAGAATGAGCGCATGCATCCTGTCAACAGAAATCACAGCCCGTGTAAAGCCACTCTGGCTTCCAGCATCTCATCTATCCAGATAGTGCCACGGTGTGCTGAAGTTTCAAGTTGTTCTGTCCTACAGACAGGCCTGCCACACCTGTCACCTGCCCAGGTTCTTTTAGCATTTGGATCCCGAGAACCAACCAAGAGAGATTCACAGTTCCAGATTCCTCAAAAATCATCACTTGGCACAGGAGTCTAGGTGGCATTTCAGCTGAAGAACCTCTTTCTTGTTTTCCTTGTAGAACAGCAGGAATTTGGGGTCTGTCGGAGGACAGTCCTCCAGTGGGAGGTTCCCATTTGACCTTGCCATTTCTTTTACGTCTTGGTCATATGGAAATGACTAACTCGGGGAGCCTCGCTCAACAGGAAGGCTGTTAGGTGCAGAGACAGTTTAAACAGAGGCCGCAATGCACTCATCTCTTGGAAATCCAATCATTTCTCCGTCTCTCATGTCGTGGCCTTGTATCTAATCCTTGTTATTATCGTGGCCTTTGAGTTGTTTCTCCACCTTAGGGCCTTTGTCTTCCTGATGCCCATAGCCTTCCTGTGGCTGAACTCTGATTACATCTACCCTTAAGAACCCTCTGCAACCTGACAGTTAGGTCTAACCTTCCCACCTGCAGCTTCAAACGGGCTTGGTGAACCTTCTGAGTTTCCCCAGGTTGATCAAGATTTCCTGGTGTGTGTGCAGTTCAGAAATAACCACTTCATTCGCCCAAACACTCAGAAGTCTGTGTCCAAGGGAGCATGAACTGGACGGTGCCTGCTAGAGAATGCATGTTTCCAGAAAGTTCATACACTCCACAGACATGTAGTCAAGCCACAGGGAGCCATGGAAAGCATCGATCAGGAGCAGAACAGCGGAACTTAAGATTTGCCTCTCTGGAGCCCGCTCCGAGGAAGGGGCCCGAAGAGAGTCAGGATGGACATCTGGACACCCAGATGAGAACTGATGAGCTCTTAGAGGGCTTGTGTGTGCAGAGAAAGCAGGGAGGAGAGAGATATGAGTAGGGAGAAGGAGGAGGAAGCCAGTAAGGTTTGGTCAATGACAGTAGTGGAGTGATGGTCATGAAGAAGAAAGGACCGAGGGCGATGCGGGTTCTGTTTTGAGCAGTGACATGTCTGCTGGATCCATCCTCGATGGCAGATGTGGTAGGGTTAGCAGATGAGGACGTCGTGGTAGGAAAATGCGTTTGGCAATCAAATACGGACAGGATAGTGTCGGATCCATCGGGTCCAGAATGCAGAAGACTAGCCTTAGGCCCAGAAGAACTTACTTGTCTTCAAAATTGCTTAGTCGTTTCAAACCACCAGTATCCACTCCTGATTCCCCAAGAAACTGTGCTGCAGCCAGTGTTCCAGCTAAGCTGGGTTCCTGTCGTGTAAACATGTTACGTGTTTGTAGTTCTTTAAGACCAGAGTTTGCTAACCCCTTTACCTACTCATGTTTTGGACACATTTACTGTGGACCCTGGCTGGCCTCTGCTTCCAGAGGGCTGGGTGTACAGGTGAGCTACCTACCATTACTCTTGCTTGGCTCCACTCTTTCCATACATAATAATTTATGCAAAAGTGTGAGCAGAGTTTAAGCAGCCCGGCCCAGGCCTGGGCCTAATCAGATTCGGTCCTGTCCCTTTCCTATGTCAGGGTGTCATATATGACATTTTCAGGAGTGGGTCTCCCCCGCAGAGGGACTGGGCACAGTTCTGTGATCATTGTGGCCTGGGGACACTGAGTACAACTTTGGTGTCCACATGTCTTAAACATCCAGAGTAGATTATTTTTCTTATCCCTCCCTTCTCACTATTTGCTGCTTCTGTTATCTGGACTGGTCTCACAATTTTCACTTTGGACCATGCACCACCTTGGGGTTCCCCCTGAGAAAATGCCAACACATGCACACACGCACCCCTATCTCCCTTCTTGCCCAGTAAAGCCCAGGCAGTCCATTCAGGTTCAGGGAAGTGCTCTTAGCCCCCACGCCCTGTGGGATGAAATGCAGTTCTCATTAGGGACCAGGGCCTCCCCCTCCCCTTTCACCCATCTTGAGCTTTGTTGACGCCCCCTGGTTAGGTGTAGAGGTACCAAGTCATGGTGTGACGCCATCTAGTTCAACAAGCCCTGTGACATGACCTCCTGGAGGCAGGTACCACAAAAGGGTCTCTCAGACCTTCCTTTTGCTCTTAGGAACCTAAAGGCACCAAGAAGTGTAACAGTATAAGATCTGAACCCTGGTTCAGTTGGTCCTGAAGTTGTGCGGTGGCAACCCTTTATAGTTTGTATCCTCCTCCTCCTCTGTCCTCCTCTTCTCCTCCTCCTCCTCTTCTCTTCCTCCTCTTCTCCTCCTCTTCTTCCTCTTCCTCTTCTTCATAGCAAAAAACATTTAAAACAACTCAGACTCAGATTCCGCCCCCAAATCTGACATTCTTATCACATCACCCTCCACACCCCACTCCCCAGCAGCAGCTGCAGTGTCAGCCCCAGGTCCACCCACACCCACCTGACCCACGCCCAGCTGAATCGTAATCCTTCTGACCCCTGCAGCCGCAGTTGGTGCATGTAGAGGGCTCCTGGTTAGTTAGCCCTCCTCTTTTGGTTATCCCCGCTCCACCTCAGTGTCAAACGGAATGGAGTGGGCAAGAGAATCAATATCTACTTGGACAAAGCACTCAGTCCATCTGGGCAGAGAGAAGGCACCCAGCAAGTGGTATTGATAGTGTTACTAACCATATCAGAAGGCTCATGGGTAATCCTGCCGTGTGCCTTGTGGCCACAGTGAAGGAGAAGGGGGCAGAAGCAGCACCTTCTAAAGTTTCATCCCCAAAGTCTTCTCACTCCTCCCAGGTTCCTCAGCCTGGCTGAACGAACCCTCAACTGGTTATGAATTCTAAATAATTAAATAAACCAGCCCCTGCTCTGCTGTCCAGGTTGGCGCCACATTAACTCTCGGAGTTTAAGCCCTTGAAGCAGTGATCTCTCTGTGGCCCGTCAGAGCTACCACTTTAAGATGGACGGTGGATCTTAGCACATTGGAAATACAACCTGCACTTCCCTCCCTCACCTGGCAGCCGGGCGAGGGGCGGAGGCAAGGATATTTACCATCTGAAAGTTAAGGGATGCTTTTATGAACTAGGGCCATCTCTCCTCAGTCCCCATTTTTCCTCACGTCTCTGAACCCTCATTAATTTTTCACAGGCTTGTGATGGATAGTTTTTATTTATTCACGTCTGAGGTTCTGTTGTGTGTGAAAAAGGACTCATTTTCTAACATTACATATTCATGGCTTGGGATAGATGGGATAAGAAACTTATTATTAATGTGTCACTGTGGGAAACTTACTCTAGTTCATTTGCCAACCTTGTTAAATTTGGTGTGGTCAGCAGGCAGGGTGAAGTTCTGGATACGGTCTCCTAACAGAGGACAGAGAGAGAGAGAGAGAGCCTTTCTGGGTTCAGTAAAACAAGTTTAAACCTTGATAGGCTCTTGTGGGGCTGTAATTTTAAAGAAATGGGTCTTTTGAAAGATGGCGAGGATTATGTTGAGACAAGAGCTCCAATCTCATCCTTTCTTAGTTTTGATTTTCTGGTTTTCTGAGAGACTACTTAAGAGACTTCCTGAAGGTCTCTTCTTTTCCTGCTAGCCTCTTCCGACACTCTTCTGGGTCAAGTTTTGACTTTATCTGCCCATGTATTCATTCCTCTGACCCATACCCTGATAATCCAGGAGTCCTTCCTTGATTCAAAGCTCCTATGGGCTTCCCAGAACTCCTTGCCCGGGACAAGCACAGGGACTATTAATGCGCCTTCTTGTAAACCTGGGCTGCAGGGAGAATAGCCAGCAGGGAATCTGGCACAATCTGCTTCTGTGTGAGCTCAGGCAGAAGGAAGCATATGTTGCAAGCAGCTCTCTGCAAAGACAGGCGCTGCTCCCTGGCTGGGACAGCATGTGGGTTTGGCGAGATTTGTGGGGCCTTGCTAAGTTGTTTCCTGAGTTTGGCCGTACCATAGCGTTGGTCGTACCTTAGTGAGTGGTCGGCGAAGATGAACCAAATCCCCTCTGTGTAAAGAATGCAAATTAAGTGTATGGGGAAGGGGGGCCGGGGGACAGGGAAGGTGCCTTTCAAAAACCGGAAGAATCTTCTGTGTCAGGGATCAGACTCCGAGAGCATCCAGATTATCACCAGGGCCGTGCCGTCAAGGATAGACCTTGTTGGAAATAACTTTGCTCTCCCTGGAGATGGCAAGAGCACAGTGGCTCATGGTCACCAAGGCTCATGAGCTTGAGATTGGGGTCTCAGAAGTGCAAGTGAGGGACAAAGGAACACGAGAACCCTCGGCAGGCATCCTCCAGCGGTGCTCTCCATAATGCAAACCATTTGCTCCTTGCCAGGATCCCATTGGCGGCTCCCTCGTATTATATTGCCATTTATATTGGAAAGGCAGGCAGCGCGAAACTGTAGTCTATTAAGAGTTTGTGAGTGTGTGCGTGTGTACACAGTGAAATAATATCTAGTGCAATGTGAAGTGACAGTCAAAATTACAGCTTCTCTCTTGCCGCAAGGGTACTTCTGTGCCAAGTATAGTAATATTGTAGTGCTGTTCAAGGTTGTCAGCAATTCCGGCTCGCTCTGCAGAGAGTCATAACAGCACGCGCAAAGAAGGAGCTTCCTGTCAGGGGAAATACTATAATTTTGATATATATTTGTTGGTGCCAAACTGCAATTAAATAGGAGGTGTTGGAAAGGGGGTTTTATTTAACCAGCTTGGATTTGTTAATTAATTAGCGAAAACTTATATTTCGAATGCTTCAAGAAACAGCTTCATGATGTTCTCAAATGCAGCTTTTTGCATCACTGTTTCTTTTCCTTAGTCTCTTAAAGAAAACAAAATGCTACCCTCCAGGAGAACAGGATGCAATTGAGCATGGAATTTTTCACAGGGTAAATGGCCTGGAAAAAAATAAATTGATGCAGAATAAAATTTTTGTGCAGTATAAATTGCACAGGAAAATTTTGTGTCAAGGGGCAAAGGATTTCCAGCCACTAAAGGGAGGGGAAAAATAAAGCACCTTGAATAATCTCCCCTCTTGTTTAGTCTTTGTGTGGTGCACCGCCCCGTCTGTTCATATTTGGAGTTGTACTTCAGTGACAGCTGCTGAGACACTTGGGGAAATCCTTCCTAAAGGACTGAGCTTGAGCTCAGTTAGTTGTGGTTTTGATAAAGATGTTTTCTGGAAATATGTGTGTGTGCAAATAATAATAAATGTGTGTGTGTGTGTGTGTGATATTATCAGATCATGGTATATGTGATTGTAAACTATTAGCCAATCTCTGTAGAATCTTCTGTCCCAGGCATGTTATGTGGAGTAGTAGTAACCCATTTTTTGGAGGCAATAGCTTTTTTCTATTCTTCCCCCCCAAAAAAAGAACATGTCCTCAGAGTGCACTGTACACTGTTATTTAGATGAAAAATACATTCTTTTTTGAGTAAGTAGAAAAGTCATGGGAGACCCAAATAGCAACAATATATTAAAAGCTCAGAGACAGTTATGAGTGGAAAAAGACAAGAAACAAAAAAAGCACTATTTAGGAGCCTTAAAAAAGCAGTGCGGGGTGGTAGTTGGGCAGATACTCACCCCTCCTATTGAACACTTTGCAAATTAAGTGAGTTTCACTCTTCAATAAAATATGAATCTAATAACATTTTATATGATCGTAAAATGTGTCTGCTTTTGTCTCTATCTTTCATGAAAAGAAGAAATATCCCCAAAGTATATTACCAAAAATAATTAATAAGCAACCTCTCAGAGTTATTTTCTGAGGTTAATTATTACCCCGAGAAATCAATTCCAATTTCTTCCCTTTGCAAGACTCACTGCGGCACATTTGCACCTCGGCATTTCCAAAAAGACAGAATCCACTCCTGCGAGAAAGTGCCTGTGCTGCGGGCTGTGATTTATCCTGACAGCCTCGCTGTTTCCCACTTGTGCCAGGAGGATGTGTGGAAGACACAACAGTGCCATTCAGATCCAACTTAGTCACCCTGTCATCGGAAGGAGCATCAGCCGCCTTTGTATTGCTAAACTAAAAGCCAGATACACTGGAATGTTGACGGAAGAGAGTAGCTTGGTCCTTCCACCTTCCCTTCCCGAGCAGGGCAGCCCTGGCTGGTGAGTCCGGGGAAGCAGGGGTGAATCTGCTCTGTCAGGGTTGTCCCGGGACCCAAGTGATGAAGAAGGTGGGGGGAGAGGGACCTAAACCTGGGAGAGTGTCTTGATGGGAAACAGGAAATCATTGCCTGTCTTCCCGTCCTCCGCTAAAGTCATCAGAAGCACACTGGCCTCTCACCAGGCTGCAGAATTTCCTGAACCATGACCAGAATGTTCTGGTCTATTCTGACTCATCACAGCAGATTCTTCCCCAAGGCTGGGGACAGAGTGGCAGTGCTATGAATTTCTCTTAGGCCAAAAATATAAAGCTTTGTATTTAGATTCTCTCCCCAATTTCTTCCATTGCTAGGCCTAAAACGACAGCATCAATTGCCATAGTTGTATGTATGTATGTATGTATGTATGTATGTATGTATGTATGTAAAATTTGGAATGGAGAGCTGGAAATGTCATTCCATAGATAGCATATATACAAGGCCATGTGGTATAGCATTCCAGATCCGTCAGTTTCTTTTCTGTTGTGTGATAAAAATCTTCTGATTAAAGCAATTCAAAGGGGTGAGGCTTTATAGAGGCTCACGGTTCAGGGGTACAGTCTGTCATCACAGGGAAGATCAAGGCAGCTAGAGAGTGAAGATGCTGGTCACATTGTGTCCACAGCCAGGACCCAGAGGGATGAATGAATGCCATCATTTGCCATCCCTATAATCCAGAATCCCCTGTTCAGTGATTGGTCCCACCCGTGGTTTAGATGAGTCTTCCCACATCAGTTAACCTAATCAAGATATAATCCCCCCAACAGACATGCTCAGAGGCTATGAAGTGAGTCTCTTTCCCCAAAATTAAGCCCTGGCAGGGTAGTTCAGTGGGAGCATGGTTGCCTAGAATCCATAAGCATTCTCTGAATGAAGAAAACCAGCCTCATAACTGGAGTGATAGCCATTATGTGCCTCACCCATTTCAAGATCAACGTACCCACCATGACATTCAGCAAAGAACACTATAGCTTTACAGGAGCAAGTGTGAGAAGCCATCCATCAATCCGTGTGGACACTGTTTTCTTACCTAGGGGTCCTGATCCACTGGGGTGAGGAGGTGGGAAGGAGAGTGGCTTTTGTTCTTGAACAAGGAAGGTCTAAATTCAAACAGTGTAAGTCAGCAGGGTCTCTGTTGGCGTCCAACAGGCATAGTGGGGTGCAAGAATGAGACAGATCACAGAGACAGTTGGCTCTGAGCCATGCGCATGCTGTAGCAGCACCTTCCTTTTGCCCTTAACCCTGCACGAGCAGCCTTATCAGTAGGTAAATGATCCAGTGTGGCCATGCACGGGGAAAACTTTATTTTCAGATGCTGGCACAAAGTATCTTCTTTCTCTCTCAACTGTTAAAACAATTGTTTCCACTCATGGTCTGTATAAGAACAGGTAGGTAGCAGTGTTCCACGGCTGGCTGAGGTGTTATCCATCACCAGTACTGTGTCAGCCCCTCTCTCTATCTGGAGATTGAACCCAGAGCTTCACAGATGCTAAACAAGTGTTCTTACCTTTGAGCTGCATCTCTAGCCCTTAATTACTCATTTTGGTTCAGGTTCTCACTAAGTTCCTCAGGTTGGTCTTGAACTCCTGACTCAGCCTCCCGAGTAGTTGGGACTGCGGGTATATGCCTCAAAGAATGCTCTTTTAGTGGAAATCAGGATGACTACTGACATCAGACCTTTCTCAGCTTAGCAACTGCTAATGTTTGCTTATGACACAGCCGCCTGAAGGTCACCTGCTGCGTGCTTTTGAGAGATGACTGGACCATGAAACGCTAACATCATCAATGTTTTAATCCACAGATGGATTCCTTGCTGCATTAGATCGTCAGGAGGTGAGGGCTGCTTGGTGAGAGTAGGCTGTGCTAGAATCCTGCTTGAAGGTTCTGTCTGATAGCTGGCCCCTTCTAGTGTTTTTCCCGCCTCTGGTCATTCCACCATGAAAGGAGCGCCTTGGCCCTATAGCATGCTCCTTGCTGAACCATACACAGGTTCAGAATCAACAGAGCCTCTCAACCATGGACAAAGACCTCTGAAACCGTGAGCCAAAATAAATCTTTCCTCGCTTGCATTGTTTGCTTCATTATTTGCCACAGTAATTAAAGGTAACTAAGACAGCAGTCCTCGTAACAATGAGCTCTTTTCCCAATGGTTCCTGGTACAAAAGGCTCAGAGAGAACCATGTTTGACCTTTTTATTGGGCAGAGACCTCCCCTGAATCACCAGCTATGACTCAGGTAATAGTGTTCCATATGTAGGCTGGTGTTAATGCCCTCTTTGTACATGGAGTTAGGAGTCTCTGTTCCCTACTGGGACAGTGATATCTTTGCTTGCATCACCGAGCACCTCAGGAAAGATCAGACAGACAAACCTATGACTTCCCCATCCACAGTGTTCTTCTCCCTGTAGCTCACCCTGCTCTGAGTCTCTGAGGTGTTTCTGAGGATAGAAGGAAATCCCAGTGTGATTGTCAGGAGCTTGGTGAATTCGTCTCACTAGTGGCCTGCAAAGAAAGGGCCACTTTCTAAGTCATACTACAAGGAGAACTTTCCTGCTAGCATGCTTTTGATACCTGCTCTCAGTTGTGTTCCTAGAAACAGAGCTCCAGGCGGCTCCCCTGTGTTCTGGGTGGGGTTGCCTTCCTAAGGGGGAAGACAGAGAGGCCACAGAGCAGAATTCCCAACAAGAGTGTGGCTTCCACTGAAGGTTAGCTTCAGTCTGACCCCAACAAGAACTCCTGGAGGGCCAAGTGATGCTACCCAGTTGGCCCTGCCTGAGACAAGGCTTAGTTGATGGCAGACCGTGATTGGTGAACATCTGCCAGGGAGGTGGGGGGCTATCTAGGAGAAGTCCATGAGGAATAGGGGGAGGTGGTAGGGAGAATCATGTATTCATAATTCATTAATAGCTGGTGTCTACTGGGCTGGGTAGCTCTGCTCAGAGAAACGGTCTGGGGTGAGAAGGAGGTACTCCAGTGTGTTCACCTTCACCCAGAGCTTCTCTCAAACAATTTCTCCATGCAGAGAATAACAAGTCATTCATGAAAAACACTCTGTAGTCAGGTCTTGCACCCAAGCATTCCACAGGACCCCACCTCGACCCCAGCACAGGTGTACAAGCTGACACCAGGTGCTTCCTGCTGAAACCTTCTTCTCAGGCTCACTTTCTGCAGTCTGACCTGTTTCCTCCCGTGGTGATCCTCAAGTTAAGTTTTGTTTAGTGAAACACAAGGATGTCCGGGATGCTGGGCTAACATCTTCCTGTTGTAATTGAGTAAATATATTATACACAGCTGGGTAGGTGGTTTCCTTGCTGGCCTGGCTGCTACGGTTTCAAAATGGATACTATTTTCTCTAAAACACATGTGACCGTTAAGGCAGTTACTCCTGGTTTCCCATGGCGCTCCTCCTCTAGAAAACTGCAGTTACTTGGACATTTTGGAAGCACTTTTTTTTTTACGATACTGAAAGAGTGAAAAAGAAAAGCCCTTTTGCCCTCCCCAAGCAACGGTTACACAGAGACAACAGTGGGCTTCACTGAATGCAGCCACGTCAAGGAAGTGCAATAAACGGAGATAGATTGTTCTCCAAGCCTCACTTTATTGGATATTGTAATTGACATATAGTTGTCATTTATAATCATCTGTCCATTCCTGGGAGTTGGGAGCAGTAAAGTTAATTGTGGCGGCTCATTTGCATTAATCTCACCTCTGAAGGGTACAGTAACCCATTAATATCACGTCATGATGAATTATCACAAATAACATTGAGCATATTGATTAATGATCTCTGAGATTTGTATCTCGTTAAAACATTTTGTTAGCTCTTTAAACTTTTAAGCCAATAACCCTTGTGTGTAGGTGGAGCCTGGGGATCATCAGAGGGGTGCTGTGTGCGTGGAGGTGTGTATTCTAGGGTCACCGGTTCATGGAGTCAGCTGACCCTCTTCCCTTTGATTATTTCATTTATTCTTTGCTTTTAGAAGCCAAGGACTTTATTCAGGGGAACTTTCTTGCACATTTCCATGGTCAGTAGTTTCTTTAGAACAGCATCTTCTTTGATTATAAAGTGACTCTCATTTTTAAAGGACTATAGTAAGATTTTCACTTTATTATTACTTGGTGTACATGTGTGCATGTGTGCATTTGTGTGTGCGTGTTTGTGTGTGTGTGTGTGTTGTGTACATGTTCAATTGAATGTGCTCCTGTGGGGCCATACATATATAGGCTACGGTTGACATCAAGTGTCTTTCTTAATCTTTCTCCACTCTGTTTTTTATTCTATCTATCTATCTATCTATCTATCTATCTATCTATCTATCTATCTATCTGTGAACCAACTGGGACTGTCATGATGTGGAACTCATCTCTGTGGCTAGACTAGCTGGGCATCGGGCTCCAGGGATGCTCCTATTACCATCCTGGGACTCTAGCTGTGTGCCTCCTCCCAGGACTGTTATGCTGGGTACAGGCTCAGGCCCTCATGGTTATGCAGCAGGCAGGCCAACCAGTGTGCCATTCCCCTAGCTCAGTGAGCTTTTGGAAAGCATCCCTCGTGGCTTTTAGTTCTCTTAGCCACTTGGATACGCCTGCTA
Organism: Tokudaia tokunoshimensis; assembly: GCA_036184795.1. Classification (NCBI taxonomy): domain Eukaryota; kingdom Metazoa; phylum Chordata; class Mammalia; order Rodentia; family Muridae; genus Tokudaia; species Tokudaia tokunoshimensis. The sequence goes on from BTHU01000020.1 coordinate 41,686,235, forward strand.
CCTTAACGTTCACTATGATTCTTTTTCCTCTATGACAGTGTTTCCAAACATCAGTGTTAACATAAACATACATCTTGCATGGGGCAGTTTGCTCGAATGAAATACCATGATCCTAAATACTGATTGCTAAGACGTGTTCCCTAAGGCGTTAACTGCTCTGCTTGGACACCCAGAGAGCTCAGGTGATTCAAGATTTCATCTCTCAACCAAGTGTCGGCCAACCAACACAAAGACTACTTAAAAAAAAACAAAAACAAACAAGCAAAACTCACATTGGCCACATGTATACTGTGTATCCATTAATAAAATAATAATGAAATCTTATCAAGTCATTTGCAGGTGTTGGAGAGAGAGATCAGAAGGTAAAATGTTTGCCATATAAGCATATAAGCATTAAGACGTGAGTTCGATGCCTAGGACTCATATAAGAAGTTCTGGGGGAGAGATGGCATGGGGTTTGTAATTCCAGAGCTGGAGAGACAGAAAAGGAAGAATCTCTTGGGCTCTCCACTCAGGCTATCTAGTCTCACTAGTGAGCTCCAGGCCAGTAAGAAATCCTATATTAACAGGCAGATGGGATTCCTGAGGGTGATTTTGGACATTGTCCCCCCACCCCCCCACACACACACATGAACACACAAGTGTCCCTGTGTGTACTGGAACAAACACATTTGTAGGAAAACAAAATACAAGCCCTCCGCACGATTTCCTGGCACACATTTAAATTCAGGAGTCACTGTAGGGAAACGTCAGCCTGTAACTCGAATTACGAAGCTTCGCCCTAATATTTTTTTTCTTCATTAGTTGCAAATGAGATCCAGTCCTCAGTCTTGCAAATATGTATAATTCTGTTGAAATTAGTATTCGGTTTATTTTCTCAAGGTAGTATTTACTGGAATTTTAAACCCAGTCTCCCGGGCTAACTCTTTAAAGAATGTGGAATTAATCCTCCTGCGCAAAGAATGCTGGGGAGACAAGGTCAGAAATGTCCACCCTGGTTGGGTGTTCTGCAGAAAGGGAGCAGGTTTGGAAGGGGACAAAGGGTCACTGCTCCTGCTGCTTGCCTATAGACCCCCAGCCTGGGGCCCATCAGTCTGCCACGAGGGAAGGACCATGACCTCAGTGACATATTAACGGTCACTCTTTGAAGTGGATCTGACTGTCCAGTTCACAGTCTAAATACCCCAGGGAAAGGGTTCCATTTCAAGCTGTCTTCGCACCTTGCACCGGTAGGCGAGGACAGCGCTAACACACTCCAGGACACCTGTTTTGATGGAGCGGCCCTAAACCGTAATCTGCCCAGATGTGCAGCAGCCTCCAGGCTTAAATAGCTGAGGACGGAGTATGCTGCTTACTTTAAGAGCTCATTCCATTGCCTTCTTTGTCAGGGCTGTCCTGTTCCTCACCCACTGAGTCTTTAATATCTGTGTTTTCAAATCAAAGAACAAGCTTTTCTGCCTCCCAGGATAGTATCTTGTAAAGCCAACCTCTTTATTACCTCACCAGTTTAAGCCTTTATTACTCGCAATCCAAAGCCTGCTAGTGAATTATGCATGTCAGAGCTCCGAGTGCCTTCTCAGCCCCACTCTTCCTCTACCTTTTTTTTGGGGGGGGGGAGTCCAAAAAAAAAAAGAAAAAACCCCACCGCACGGTGAGCTTGATTCTGTCTCCTCTCCATCCACAGTATTAATCCTTATTCGTTTTTTTTTTAAATCTGCTAACGGAAATATTTCCATTCCTCTCATTAATCAATTGAGATTTTCATTCCCTTGTTTTGTAAAAGCTGTTACAATAAATACTTTTTTTTTTCACAAGGCGAAAATCCAAGAGATGGATGCAGCCAGCGTAATTAATTGCACCCGGTTACAGGAGATCAGCAAGTTTTCGAGATTCACGTGCTGCTTAGCCATATGGTCGCCCAGTAGGCGAAAAATTTGATTAATGTTTTGAAGTGGGTTTTTTTTTTCAGCAAATATTACGGCCCCAGATGAGGTGTCCTCCCACCCCCCTTCTTACTTTCTAGTACTGTTAGACATAGCGGAAGGAACCGATCCTCTGATTTAAAAGCTTAATAACGTTGTGATTCACCGAAACCTTAACAGGCAATCAAACTGACAGTCCTTCTGTCTCTTGCGAATACGGAAAAATAGTCCATTATGTCTTTGTTTGGTAATTAAGTAAAATGTGAGCATTGCCTTCTAGAACTTGATTCTTCCCCCCAAATGAAATAATACACATATTTCCGGCATGATTTATAAGCAGCATATTTGCACAGACTTTTAAAACTAAAAGCAACCAACAGAAGATAATAAAAAAATAAAAAATAGACCAGGGAACAACTCCACCAATGAGACCATCCTGTTATTATCCAGTAGCTACCAAAAGAAAGCCGAGTTTACCTGCAGTCTGCTGCCCTGAAGTATGTTACTTTCATAAGCACTTCTGTTCTCATTTATTTATTTATTTATTCATTTTTATTATGTTTGAAACTTGTACCCCCACGTCTATCACTGGTTCATGTCACTACCAGGCTCCTGAACCCTGCTACTTCCACCTGGGGGTCATGCTCTGACTTTTCTCCTGGGAGAGAACAGGGATCCATCCTCTCATAATATAATAGGACAGGATGTGGCCATCCTGACTTTAGCATCCATTCAAAAAGAAGGATAAGGGGAAGGAAGAGGAGGAGAAGGAAAGAAGAAGAAAAAGGAAGGAAGGAAAGAAGGAAGAGAAAGAAAAGCATGCAATTTTTAAAACCGTGTGTGACTGGCTGGGGGCTCTTTAAGTAAAATCAAACATCTCCCCGCATGTTTGAACTAGACTTGAAGCCACAGACTTTTCTGCTGGAGTTGTTAACATTTTGTTCTCTTGAAGGTTTTTCCTTTGCTTCTTGAAACAGTATCTTACTATGCAGCCCCTGCTTACCTGAACTCACAGCAATCCTCCTGCTTCAGCCTCCAGAGTGCTGTGATCACAGATGTCTTTAACTGGTTAAGCTCTGATGGCTGAGCTACCATCCAGCCTAAAGTCCCTGCCAGTGTCAGGGTTTGGAGCCTGACCTCTGACCTCTGACCTCTGAACAGGTGTCAGACTATTTCTGAGTCGTTGAAGTCAAGCCGAAGTCTCCATCTTCTGTATCCACAAAGCGTCTGTAGTTTATAGAGACAGTTCACACGGGGCAGCTCTGTTGCCCTTGGACACAATAGCAGTCTGCTGTTCCCCTGCAGGTATCCCTGGAATCTTCACTCAGATGGGCCATTTTCCATTTTGGGTCAGTAGTAATTTAAGGACTCTGAGGTGCTCTCCCTTCCCATGACCTGCCAAGGCATCAGAGCAGTCACGGGGCATGGAGAGGGCCACTCGAAAGCCCCCACAGCACCCAGCTTTTGAAACTAGCTGAATCAGACCTTCAAGCAAGAAGGCTTCTTTTGATAACTTTGTAATATAATTCTATAGGACTGGGTGTTGGATCTGTTCTCTAATTTTTTAGAAAAAGCGGCTAAGGTCAGTGAAGTCACATTTACCTTCAAAGGAAGGGAGTGTTTGAGTGCTGGTTGGTTTTTAATATGCCTGCAGGAAGGAAGGCATCAAGGCAGCCTGCTTTCCCTAAATTTGAACCGCTAACTCTCCCTTTTTAATCTACCACCCATAAAAAAAGCAGTTTGGGAAATATTTACAATAATCATTTCCCTTAAGAATTAACTAACTTTCCCCATTGATATAGGTATTCTTATAGTGACTATTTTCACTCTGCAATTTAACATATATAATATAGTACATGTCATATAGAGCTATTACTTCCCCATCCTATATAGTTTGTATGGTCACTTCTAATTACTCCCTGGGTTTTTTTTTTTAATGGAAAGAGTAAACAGTTTTTAATTTTTATTTAATATGGCAGGTGAAACATAGACAATATATGATCGGTTGGCAGGAGACAGTGTGCTGAATTATTTATGAGTTTACTTTTTTTCCCCCTTCAACAGCAGGTACATATAGGAAATTCATTACCAAGCCTGGGACGGATACTGCAGAGGCTTTGACAAGAGTTGTGCTTTATAAGTGTCGGAAATGATGTCCTAGTTTGATGTAGGTGGTTCTGGTTTTGTTGTGATCGTGGTTGTGACTTTTGTTTTAATGCAGCTTGTGGGGAATGAGCAAGCCAAGCTACATTGCAGTTTTCTCTGCAAAGAGGAATATGTTCCATAACCATCTTTTGTTAGAATTGTGTTGTACCTGCTGCATGGTGGTTTTTGCCCCTTTATGCTCTAGGGGGGGCCAATATAAATGTAACACCTTCCTTTGTGTCAAGTTCAAGTTTCCTTCGAGTAACCCCTTTAGAACAAACTAATCCAGAGAATATCATTCCTTTATGTGTTCCTTCTTCTATATGAACTGATCATTGGAATCATGAAGTGTTAGAATAGACTCATTTATATTTAAGTATCTGTCAAGTAGGTAAGGGCTGCTACATTCTCCAAATTGGGGGTAAAATTCAGACAAATTTAGAGAAACAATTATCATCTCAAGAATTGGAAGAGCAGAAAGAAAACTATCGTTGGCGAGGGAAGGAGGTCTCGGTGCTTGAGATTCTGCAATGTTGCCATGCAGAAGTAATGCCCAGCAGGAAGGCTCTGCTTTTTCTCACCAACTCTAAAGGAAGACAAGGCGTGCCTGCAAACTGGCAGAGCGAGTCAGGGCACAGGCTGCGGCAGAGTGGAAGGGAAAGCTGCACCGCCGGCAGCAGAACTTTCCTCACTGCCTTTCTTCCTAGCTTTGGAATGCAGTCATTGTTAAAGTGAATGCCTGAGAGTTAATACTTTTCCTGTTCTCATGGGGGTGTGTGTGTGTGTGTGTGTGTGTGTGTGTGTGTGTGAGAGAGAGAGAGAGAGAGAGAGAGAGAGAGAGAGAGAAAGAGAGATTTGTTTTCAAGATGCTAACTTGGCCAAAATAAAACCTCGGCAAAGAAAAGTAGGTTCTGGAGGACTCAAGAAGGCACACCCTAAAGTAGTTTAGTAAAGGGGAGCATGTAAGATGCTTTCACAGCAGGGATCCACACATTTATTTCAATGAATTACTACTGAGGAAAAGGCGGGGGTGGGGGGAGTGGACAGTGGGGCAGAGGAAAGGAACAGAATAGTAACTTACATCTGAGAAACCTTCCTCTGGGGGTGTGGGAATGCTGTCCCCAAGAAACAAGTCACTTAATGAGCGAGGTCAGGGGAAGGAGGCCCAGACATTGAAATGCAGATCATAGTTCGGAAATGTAGCCCGTGTTGGTGTTGCTGTTTTCTTACTAACGCTACTTGAGAGCGCATCCTCACAAAATCTCTTTCTCTCTTGCCAGCTAGAATCATGTGATACTTTGGCCAAAGCCCTGAGTAAAATATGACAGGTTATACACAGAGAGATGATTTCTACTTGGCAGGTGTTTTTTTTTTTTTAAATTCTACCAGAGTGTGAGTCATCCCATCACAGACTTAAGAAAACTTGGTGACATTTCCAATCGTCACTTTATTTTTCTTTCCCTGAAGAATGAGGTCAGCTGTGTTTCATTTATAATTCCCCAGGACATCAGCTCACAGATTCAGTACAAGGTTATAAACATTGCTTTATTAAATTTGTAACAGGGTATCGCCTCGCTGGCCCATTTATACATTTTCATCTCTCTGTATTCTTTTTCCCTTGTGTGTGTTGCACTAACTGAAGGATCTCGCCAGCACACTCCTCCTGGGTGTCTACACCTGAAGTTTTCTCCAAGGTCCCAAATTTGACTAAACAAAGCCCCATTGGCCTTGCGGACCCCGAATGCGTGGACGTAAATATCTGCCCATGCGTTTATTTGTAATTAAAGCCCAGACGCTCTAGAGTGGCTTTCTCATTAATCTGGAAATGCAGCTTTATTTCCTGGTGAGTGATGGATGTCAGCCTGCTTTGTGCTGCCTCGGAGAGACGATTGTTCCTGCCGCAGTGTGACCCAGGAAGCATTACCGCAGGGCTCTCGTCTCGGCCCGCTCGCTCGCTCTAACTTGTGTTGTTCGGTAAATCTGTCAGAAGGGTCTGAGGGGCCATATTTATGAAGAGCGCGCAGAGTGGTCAGTCTAAAAAGCTCCTTAGCGCAGTACTTTGAATTTTAAATTACGCACATAATTCAAAGGTAATGTAACTTGCCGTGTCGGACTTTAGTCCATTCCGTTAAATGGAGAAAAATGACTGACGTGAGGAAAGACTTATTGATTCTTGGTGGGAAAATGACTTCTGTAATATAGGAAGTATGGTAAAAGGAATAGGTTAATTATTTAGGGAGCACTTTTCAAAATATGCTTCTACAGCAGCACAAATTGTATATATAGAAATCGTATGATGAGTTTTCTTTTCCTTTTTAATTCTTTAGATAGAGGAAGTTATGAGAATTGTTATGCTTGTCAGTCACTAAGACGAAGTTTAATTTTTCCCAAGCTGTTAAAGACATTTATTGATGCAAGGGACCCGGAGAAGTTTCTAAACCACCTAGAAGCTTCTGAAGGGCTGATAAACATTACTAGTCTGTCAGCTTTGAACTAGGGATTAGGCCAGGTGAGAGGTACCAGATATTCATAGCCTTTCTCTGGTGAGGCTCTCTCCCTCCTTCCGTGTGTGTGTGTGTGTGTGTGTGTGTGTGTGTGTGTGTGTGTGTGTGTGTGTCTGTCTGTCTGTCTGTCTGTCTGACTCTTTCTTTCTCTCCCTCTCTGTTTGTCTGTGTGTGTGTCTATCTATCTCTATTTCTGTTTCTCTCTGTCTCTATTTCTTTCTGTCTCTTGCTCTCTTTCTCTCCCCTCTGTCTCTATCTCTCTCCCTCCCTCCCTGTCTGTCTGTTTCTGCATGTGTGTGTCTGTCTCTCTCCCTCCTTCTCTGTCTGTCTGTTTCTGCATGTGTGTGTCTGTCTCTCTGTCTCTATCTCTCTCCTTCCCTCTCTGTCTGTCTGTTTTTGCATGTGTGTGTCTGTCTCTCTGTCTGTCTGTTTCTGCATGTGTGTGTCTGTCTCTCTGTCTCCGTTTCTTTCTGTTTCTATCACTCTGTCTCTGTCTCCCTGTGTCTCTGTTTCTCTGTTTTTCTCGGTCTCTCTTGCTCTGTCTGTCTCTGTCTCTGTCTCTCTCTCTCTCTCATCCAGTTGATATTTGTCAATAGTTGCTACGAATTCAATCTTAATTCATCAGGTAAATATTCAGGGAGCTAAAATAGCATATTTTAATCTGATGTCTTTAGAAATACCAGATGAAGTATTTACTTCAGCTTTTCTCCCGATCCCTATTTTCATTCTGTGTGTATCCTTCGCTTAAGGGCCCGAGCCCAGTGTTATTTTTCCCTTGCTTCACGGCGTCGGTCTCTTTCAGATAAACAGCACGTTTGCAGTTAATTGGCTGAATGTGCTCCATAATTATTTTAGAGCCTTCATGTGCTTGGACAGTTGCCCACGAAGGCCTTCGCATGGATTCAGTTGTGTCTCTCTCGTCATGGCAGAGATGACTGGTGGCTGTTGTTGAGCAGTGGAGTCAGGATAAGGGGACTGGGACTGATACAGGGATTTCCTTTCATTCCCACCTGAGATGGCTGCCTGGAGAGTTTTAGAAGCTGACCGTAAAATCTGCCTTCTGGTTGGATACCCAGGTTTCAAACTATGGGCTACTACTTCTTTAAATTTTCAGAAAGCATTGGTTTAGCTTTTCATCAAAGTTATACAACCGTGGTTTTCGTTGTTGTTTTTGACGACAATAAAGCAAAACTAGTACTTTGTCAAGATGGAATCGAGTTTCCAGGGAAAGTCACCAAAGAAATGGGCAGGGGAAGAAGCCCTGGGGACTGATTTTAGGACCACAGTCCCAACATTGTCCTGTCTGGATACTTACTGATCAACCAGGAGACAGTGCATTTTTCCTTGTATAACAACCTAAATTAGGTCCTGAGAATCCCATTTTTAAATTTTAATTTTGCTTATAGTTGGCCTGTTTTAATTTTTTTTCTTTTCTTTTCTTTTTCTTTTTTCTTTTTTTTTGAAATGGGGTGTCTGTCAGATAGCCTAGGCTGGCCTCAGATATTCCTATAGCTGAAGACAGCCTTGAACTCTTGACACTCCTGCCTCTGTCTATCTCCCTACTGCTGCTGTTACTGATGTTCAGCCCCACGCTGATTAATGCAATAATGAAGACCAAACCCAAGATCATGTATGCTAGGCAAGCACTTTACTAACTTTATATCCCAAGCTCTGCTTTTTTTTTGTAATTTTCATTTTTCAGTATTTGAAAAAAATTCAAAGCAGAAAACTATTTCATGTCACATGACAACATGTGCATTTCAAGTTTGATTGTCCGGAAGGAAAGTTTGTTTGGAACATGGCTCTGTTTGTTCCTTTCCATGTTGGTTAGCCAGTTGTTTTCAGACTGCAGTAGCAGAGGCCAGGAGTTATGGCAGAGGCATTATGCTTTTCCAGGTTGAAAGATAGGGTCTAATCTTTTATGTACAAAATTCGCCATCCACAGATAAAACCAATGCCCCTCAGTTTCTGTCCATCACCATGCTGACCATGCCCTGAGGGTGGGGATTGTCCCTGCCTCCTTGTTTGGCTTACAGAGTGGGATGTAGACTGGCTGGAAGAAGAATGAATAAATGAATGAATGAATGAATGGCGACCCAAAAAGCCGTAGGAATAGAGACATCTGTCATCTTTGTCCTAACAACCGAAGACTGTTGTCAGGAAATTCGAAAATCTGTTTGCAAACATGTTTGAATTGATTTTTATGGTCTTTTAATGAACTCAATAAAAATGGTAACAACACAGCAATTTTAAGAAAATAACAGATCCAAGTATTTTTTTTTATCGCTATGCATGCAATCTCTGTTCCACCCACGTGTGGTATTTATGTGGTCCAAATAATTATCTTTTGGACCTGGAAATGCTTTAAATTAGGATTTATTTGAAAAATTATGTTTTATTTATTTTTTTAAAGACAAATGAAAAGGAAAATAAAAGGCTCTCTTCAAGTGTATTTACATGATCGAGCCAATATGGCCCTTTTCAGAAAGACAGGACATTCCATGCAGTGTAAGTGCTGGCCTTGCCTTGAGGTGTTTAGAATCCTCTAACATCTCCAGATTGATGGGGCAGGGGGAGAGGGAGGGGAGGGGAAAAGGGAAGGAGAGGGGGAGGGGCTGTAGAGTTAAAGGAGGGTGACATTCAAATACTTTGTAAAGTATTCAAGGATGGGTTAGAGGATCCCAATTCTGAATCTCCTTGGCAGTTAGTGATCTAGACCAAAGGTGTACATTCTGTCAGGGGGATGTTTCAGAACCTGGTTGATGACCTGCTAGGTGGACATGCCCCAGTTAGGACCTGCCTGCTAGCCTCCTTAGCCTCCCATGTCTGACTCATGACACAGGCTCTCACCATCTTGACCCACTCTGCTGGTGTGGCTCTGGAGGTGTGGAACCACTGGTCAACCCAGCTAGACAATAGGGATCTCTTGCCCACCTCCCAGAGTTGTTGTGAAGGAGGGAGACATCATTGACTCTCTCCCGTTAAACTGCAAAGTGCAGATGAGCGTGCATAGAGTGTTTCTTATCTTTGCTCTCCCTCCCGGCACCTTTTGTAACTGAGTCCAAGTCTCACCCGTACAGTAGTGTGGAGCAGTGGCCCTCTCTCCTTAGCCTTCTCCTCTGATAACCTGGCACTACTTGTCTAGTTTTCCTGTGATTCCTTCTTTCCTTCATTCTTTCTTCTCCTGCCTGGTTGTTGTAAGCTACATGGATATGATGTGTCCTTTAAGAAAGCAGACCAGTATGTGTGTGATTGGTTGTTCCGCCACTGTCCTGGCGGGTGGAGAATGGCAAGCCTTTGTGATTGGGCTCCAGCCTGCTCTCCTCAATTCTTCTGGCACCTCATCCGGGTTGTGTTCCTGCTGGATTTTCTTGTCCAGCCTGTTCTCTGTTGCTAATTGTTCCCATACTGAAGACCTGGTAAAGGGTAAAGAAAAGGAAGCTTATTTTGGCTCACAGTTCTAGTTCAGGGTTGAGGAGCAGCATCTGACTGGAGCCTTCCTCTCAGGCTTCAAGGCATCATATGGGCCAACAAAGTCAGGGATGGGGAAGTGCCCCTTCTTATTATAAATCCATTAGCATTCAGTGATTGGGACTCTACCCTGATGTCTTAGCTACTTATTACCCCCACCCAAATCCCTATTTCTGTATATCAGTGGAATGACCTTTTTCCCTTCTTGTTATCTCATAGTAGGGATTCAACCCCAGCATGAGTTGTAAAAGAGACAGACCATGATCAAATCCTCGCTCTTTCCCAGAACGTGGTTCACAGACTTCCCTGGGATCTAGCACTTTGCTTCCTGCGTAGGTTTGTCTCTCCATTTTCCTTAGCCTTTCTTCTTCTGCTGAGTCCCTGGAGGGCCAGCTCCATTTCTTCAGCTTTAAGTACACTACTGCATGGAGAACTGACCTCCCGACAGCCTGTCCAGTTTAATCTTTGCCGGACTCAGCAGCTCTAGCCAAGCCCAGAGTTGAGGTAGACACATAGAGGCACAAATGCATATTTCTTTTTTTTTTTGGTTTTTCGAGACAGGGTTTCTCTGTATAGCCCTGGCTGTCCTGGAACTCGCTCTGTAGACCAGGCTGGCCTCGAACTCAGAAATCCGCCTGCCTCTGCCTCCCAAGTGCTGGGATTAAAGGCGTGCGCCACCACCGCCCGGCTAAATGCATATTTCTTGCAGGAGAGAAATTTGCAGTTGGTGAACCAGTGCCCTCAAGCTTCATGACTTGCCCCTACCTGGATCGTACCTACCTTCTTTGTATGCTGGTGGTGTGTGTGTGTGTGTGTGTGTGTGTGTGTGTGTGTGTGTTATGTATAGGTATATGTGTATGTTTTTATATGCTTGGGGAGGCACTTATGTGTGTACACGTATGGAGGCTACAGATCAATGTCAGGTATCTTCCTAAATTTTTGGCTACCTTGTTGTTTGAGACAGGATTCTTCCTTGGAACTCAGGACTCAACCAGTTTATCTAGAGAGACTAGCCAGTGAGTCCCAAGGATCCATCCACTACCACCTTCCCAGCATTGGGATGACAATGGTGAGTAACTGTGCTAACCTTTTCCCGTGGATTATAGGGATCAAACGCTGGTCCTGATGCTTGCAAACACTTTACACAGGGCTGTCCCTGGAGTCCCAACTTTCCCCCTGTCTAATCTTACTGGTTCTCACTTCTTCTGTGGGTCTTGGATTTATTGTGTCTATGGCTTCTTCTCACTGAGAATATAAGAAAAGTAAGTTTCTGACTCATCTTAGTCTTTTTAATGGAGAGTTCTATTTTAACTCGAACCCAGTGAATTTTAATGATCTCTTTGTGCATATGACTCTCACTAGATGGTGCACCTTGTAAAATGGTGGTGAAATACAGCAATCGAGTGCACATTATAATATTCACTAGTAGACTAATAATATTCTGCTATTAGAGGGTAGTGTGATGTAGCATTATTGTTCCAAGATGAGGGCCAGAGTAAGGAAGACAGGAAGGAGAGAAGAAATTGAAGGAGAGAGAAGAAAGAACTAAGTTAGTGTTTCTTATTACATGAATGCCTTACTAAATGAGCAAACACAAAGCAAATGGACAAATGCATAAATGAGTTGTCAACAAGATCTGGAGAAAGTAAACATGTGGACTTCCACTGAGGGCTCACACAGGGAGGCTCAGCAGTTGCAGGACACCTTACTCTGAGGTCTGGACTCTTCCTGTTTCATAACTGCTTTTGTGTCTGCTGTCTTAAGACCTAGAAGACTTTTAGGAGTGTATTGTGACCTTGGCTTCTGTCTTCAATGCTGCCAACGTCAGCTGAGCTTGTATAATCGAAAGCTTTGCTGTTTGTGTATGTTAGGGCAGAAAGCATGACCTGGTTCAGTCTGAGTAGATGTGCACAGAGCCTTAGCATCTGTAGTTTGTGCATTGCAAGAGAGTGGGGGCGGGGTCAATGACTTTAGAAACAGGTCGAAGAATCTGTGGAGGCTCCTTGGGGTCTCAGAAGAGAGAGCATCGTTATCCTCAACTCTGATGTCTGTGTGTGGCCCGTGTTCTCAAGAGAGAGCATATAACAGCATCCTAAGGACCTTTTAGAAGACACATCACAGGATGCCGTCCCAGAGCCTTTTATTTCAAGACTTCAAGAATGGGACCCAATGCTCCACATTCTTAGATTCCCAGATGGTGTTGATGATGTTCATCTGGAAAACATAGTGCACAAAAGGCCTTAAAAGACTTTGCTAGCTTCGGTTTGAACATGCTGAGTTGTGGGTTGAGTGCCCTTCTGTCCACAGGGTCTGCTGGTCATCGCTATGCCAGGGCCTTATTTTTAGAACATGAAAACCATCAAGCTTACTTTAGTGAAGTGCTTTTGCTATCACTGCCTTTGCGCTGGCTTTCTGGACTGAGAAAAGCCAAAAGTAAATTTCTTTTATTGGGATAATGTGTTGTAAATGTGAGTTCTGTATCCCATTTGGAGAACATGTAGAGCCCCCTCTTTGAACTTATATTCTCAGCCTGTACCGTCTGATATTTTCTCCACAAATTGGATATACCTGCCCCAGATGTTGGTTTTGTGGCAATAATGCTTCTTTTATATTAAAAACAATTCTGAAATGAAAATGTGACTTAGTCTTATTGTAATCTCCCCTTTGCCTTTCTGCATGGATCATTTGTTTGTGAACTGGTTATTTCAGGAAGGGCTCAAAGGTAATTTCATGGTTTATAGCATTTATATTGGCGCCTTTAATGAGCAAAACATATTGTTTTCTAATACATGAACCACAGAGTTCATATATGTATGTATATATACATATATATTTATATACATAATTTTCATTTCCTAATATTGTATGTATATCAAGTTCAAAATATTGAGAACCACCATGTAAAGACATTATACTTCCATCCACTGGGGAAATATGAAAGTTGTATAATACAAAAATAAAATAAAATAAAAATCAACATTTGCAGGCTTATGAGATGGTTTTATTTTTAATGAATCCAAATGATAGCGGGAGCTGCTGTTGTGTTTTCGCCTCATGCAGCAGTTCATACCCACGAACACACAGTAACATATGGCTTTGTTATTGTTGAGTTTAGGGATTTATGTACCTGAAGGAGTTTTGAGAGCTCTGGGTCTCACTCGGCATGCCATACACAGCAACTCAGTAGGATGAGCTGGAGCGACCAGCTTTCCATTCTCAGATTATTAAGCTCTGACCAATACACTTTTCTCAGGTCATGTTTATGAAACTCCACAACTTTCTTGTGTATCGGTTAATGACCCTTCTCCTCATTATGTTGGCAGAGGCTAGATTAGTTAAAAAAAAATGCCTCAACAGAGATAATTTCTGGATTGGGGAAGGGGCCGAAGCACCAGCTTTGCTCTCCAACTCTGTAGTGAGGTGGTCTCCAGCCCCTGGGGTCACTTGCTGTCCTGGGGATTCGTTGACACCCACATACTCCCTATCACAAGTCGGCCCCCTCCAGGTCCTGGCTGTGTTTGTTTTAGAGCTCCTGCGTGGAGCACACAGCTGTGTAAACCCAGGAATGGTTTCTACCCAGCTTTGATCTTCTCATGGATCGACAGTTGCCCTCGGTCCCTGAACCCTGCTTCATGGCCCCATCTTTCTTGGATTTTTCCATTTTCTGCTAATTATGACTTCGCATAGGGAGCCTGCCAGCAGTGGGCCCCCATGACTCTGGGTAGATAATTTGGAAAAAATGTTGTAAGTCTTTTGGTGTAGAACCATATTAAGGCGTAATTTCCATTCAATGCCCCCCCCAATATTATGTCTTTTAGTTTCCTCTTTAGAGACAGTATGACAATTTCACATAGACTGCTGGAGTTTGATCAACATATGCACATCATAGACCGAATACATGGGGTTTTCTTCTGTTTTTGTTTTTTAACCGGTGCAATGAATCCTTTTTCATGACCCCCACGAGGCTCAACTCTACAAAACGTAGCTTACTCCACTATGGACGCCGTCTATTGGGCTGACTTCCGACAGCTTATTTTTCCATCAGTAGGCAGAGTGTCTGTATAGAACTCTTGTGCAGCAAGGCTACAGAAATCATAATGCCTATTCTTACAGTCTAGAAGAAAGTGAAATCCGATGAAAGGCCCAGAGATCGTATAAAGAAGCCCTAGGGAGTTCCAGGGAAGATGGCATCTTCCTGGACTGGTAATGAGTGGCTTGTGGGACTGGCCTATAATGCCTCCAGGATCTAGAGTTAGATCTGAGAAGTGTCTCTCCAGAAGGGGTGATGTGGAACACTGCCTCCCCCGTGCAGATGGGACCTCAGAAGTACAGGCTCAGGCAGATGTGGGTTTGCATCATGGCTCAGGGACAGTTTGCTCCTGCTTTAGGAGCCTTGGCTTGCTCACCTAGAAATGCGGAATTAATACCAATTCCTGCCTCAGAGTATGTAAGGACCAAGTGAGAAAACACATGTGAACTGCTTAACACTGTCCTCAGGACACGTAAGTGGTCAGGAATGTTAGCTTCTGTCATTGCCACATTGTGACTTTTGGGGCTTCCCCCCACTCCCCATTTTTATTTTTTTGCTTTTGGCACGTGTGTGTGTATGTGTGTTTGTGCACGAACACATATATATGCATTTTTATATTGTATGTGCACATACATGTGCACGTAGGGGTGCATGCGCATGGGCAGGGTTCTTGAGCTATCACTCTCCACCTTAGTCTTAGAGATAACATCTCTCTTATAGAACCTAGATCCTGTCATTTCAGCACTCAAACTCCTTCTGTCTGCACCCACCCTCCAGAGCTGGCTTTACAAGGCTTTCCCGCCGGACTCACCTCCCCATCCCTCTCTTCCTCTTTACAACCCTGGACCATCTCTCCAGCCTTTCTCACAGTGGTTCCAAAGCACGAACCACCTTCTCTTTCCTTTTAAAGGTAGATTTATCATCTTCTTCAAAGTATCTACATTTAGATATAATTTACCAGATAGTAGTCCCCACCCTCCCTACCCTTTGCTTCTGACAACTCTAAGTAGTCCGTCACACAGTGGCATTACTAATGGCCTGACTTTTTTCAGGAAATGATTCATTACTTTATAATTTCAATTCAGTAACCAGTTTCAGCCAGGCAATACATTTAAATCCTTTACTATCAAGATAACATTTTTTCCTCCTGTCACCGAAATACAACGATTGAAAACCATCTCCAGAAGCTGGCCCTGTGGAGATGATGCTTATAGATTTGTCTTTCACTCCAGCACACACCTCGTCCATTATCATTGCCAATCTCATAAACCCTCCTCCCTCGTCAGTGTACCCAGGCAGATAACACAGGCACACAGCCTCATGGTAGAAGCTGTCCACAAGTTTACGTATTCCCCACCAATGTACCCCTGGATGTGCCCATGTGCAGTCACAAACAGTGTCACCATGGGCAGCCTTCTGATTTTAGGTCAGGCCTGTGTCGTCAGTGGCTGAAGGGTCAGTGGGAATGACATCAACAGATCCGTTTTTTAGAAATGAAAATCAAAGGATTTCGGTGAATATCCTAAGTCCCTTTGTACCAAGGTGGAACCAGGGTGCATGCCCACCAACCCAGAAAAGCCTCATTTTCTTAATTTCCATTGTCCTTGCTTGATCTCTGTCCTCCCTCCTGTTTTTATCCCCCTCCCTCTCCTTTCCTTCCCTGTCATTTTAAGCATACAGATAACTAACTTAGCAGCACTGGACAGTGAGGCCCAGCTGCTTGTCCCACCCAGCTGGGAATTGAATTCCCGTCTCTTACCTCTGTGGTTTCTCAGTTCCTCTTGATGTCCAGGCTGCCCTCTGTTAGGACAGAGTTGGTAGTCCTTTTCTAACCATCTGCTCATTCTCTGGTCCTTCGCTTCTCTTATCTGTGGAGGCAAGGTTTTCCTCTGGCAAGTAGGACCCTTTAGCTGTGACTGCGAGCCTGGTTGACCAGGGAGACACTATTAATAGAAAAAGAGAAGTGACCTGGCATCCTCTAGCTCCCATTCCCAACAGCCAGGAGGAACAAAGCCACCAGCCTCCAGGTGAGTTTCAGTGCTGGGAGCATTTGGGAGGGAAAGAAACACGCAAGAAAAAGCTATGGGCAATGTGGGGAAAGATAGCTGTCTTCTCACAACATAGGGATATTTCAAAATTCTCCCCTAAGTTCTAAAATTAAAAAAAAAGAATCATAATCAATTCCAGTTCCCTGAACCAACTCAAAATCACCAGCCCATCCTGGTTCCAACCAAGTGCATCCACACAGTATTCTGGGATCTCAAAACAGGAACTATTGTACATTTTTACCTTTTTTTTCTCTTTTCTTTTGTTTCTTCTTTTTAAAAATTTATTTCTTAAGAATGGAAAGCCCTATCTCGTTTTCAGTAACGATTCAAGGACAGAATAATGGCACCCACCCACCACTTGGGTGTCCATGGAACACTGTGGGTACCACACAGTCCACATTAAACGATCCATGCTTGAGGGTGGATGGTTCAAGTTAATTTGAAATGAGAAATTGCCAGTGACCTAAAACCCATCATTATTAACCCTGTGCCACAACATTGCCGTAACCAGTAGCCCATTCTCCTTTTTTCTTTTTTACTTTTTTCTTTGGTTGAAAGAAAGGCTCATTGATAGAAGTTGGCTCAAGCCTTTTTGTTTAAGTTAAGTGGTCAGACCACCAAGAAGAATCGCTTTCCATTGATTGGGAACAGGTCCAGTACAGATGTCCCTCACATGGGCCTTCCTCCGTGGCTTACACACCCACAATCGGTTCGAGCTGTGTTTATATATAGACTGTAAATCATCTGTGTGTTAGCATTTAACTCTTCAAAAGTAATTATCTTCCAGTAATTCATATTTGTGTTGCTCGAGTGCATTTATAGTTAATAAAATGTTTAGCTTTTCTTCTTTCTTCTAAAAATAGGGTTAAGTGACAAAAAGAAAGCTTGAGATAGGAAGGCTCTGGGGCCGAGCGTCGTGGGTAATAATTCCCATGCTCCCCTGGGCATTTCACACTAGAAGATTCCGGCAGGGTGAATCTAGTTTGCTCCAGAAGTGGTTTCATGCGTTGTTGTATCGACTAGTCAGGAGGTTGAAGTTCTCATGAAGATTTGCTTTCCCATGTGCCAGTGACTATTTCAGAATCCTGTCTGTGGCATCCACAGAGGTCCCCTGAGTTACACAAGAGTTCGGTTTGGCGTCCTTCCCAAAGACGGCTCCCTATATGGCTTCAGCTATTTGCTCTGTTTATTATGCTATTCCAGTGCATAGTCCTTCCTTCAGTCTGTGGCCAGAAGAGGACATTCTTAGATCAAAGGGTTGAGAAATTGTCTTTCCACAGTTCCCAGTAAGCCCTCTTTCTTCCCACATGTCACCGTAAGCTCCACTTCTTGTACCCACAATTCCCAACACACTCCTGCCCACAATTCCCACCACAGTCCTACCCACAATTCCCAACACACTCCTGCCCACAATTCCCACCACAGTCCTACCCACAATTCCCATCCTATTTCTTCCCATCAGTACCAGCAAACCTCACCCCTTCCCACAATCCTGCATGTGTCCTCTTTCCCACAATTCTCAGGGTTCCCCACTTGGGTGGTATGTTTTTTAATAGCCCATGTTCCTCTTTATTGTGAGCTTCTAGGTTTTGTCTTGCCCATTTTGTTATCCCTTGGTGAGTCTCTTCAGTATTCTCTGGAACAGTTGTCCTTTATGTCTTTGTCAGATGATAGTTAGAATTCACTAACAACTCTGATTGCCAGGTGCTGCACCCTATCTTTTTTCTGTTGGAATTTGTTAAGGATACTTGAGGAGGTCCAGCTTACCAGGAGTCTTATCAGAGTGTTATAAAAGGCATTTTGCATATGATGCTAGGACAAAGCATTGTTTATCTGCTCCCCCTTTATTGATGGCACAATTCCTGTTTTTCAGTGACTTGTGGAGCAAATGCATGGAGTAATCAAATAGCAGGCGTCATGGCTCCTATATCCAGGTCCTAATGCTAGGAACTCAGGAATGTTACATTGCAAAAGAGACTTTGCAGATGTGGTCGAGTTAGGGAATTGGAGGCAAGGAGATGATGCAGACAATCTGTGTGGTCTCTAAGTGCAGCTATAAACTTTATTGTTGGAGGGGAGCCTAGCAAAGTGTGCCCTTGGAAGGAAAGCCGTGCGAGGGCAGTGGCACTAGGAGGGGTGGCAATGCAACCATGAAGCAAGATGTCAGTGGCTTCTAGAAGCTGCTAGAAGCTAGGGATGCATTTCCAACCAGCTCTACCAATGTGTTGAGTTTAGTCCAGCAACATTAATTCTGCACTTCTGATTTCCAGAACCAGGAGACAGAATTGTGATGTGTTAGGCCCTGTAAGTCTGGCAGTTACAGCAGTCACCACGAACTACTAAACATACTAATAATAAGATTCAGTGTTCAGAGAGAGCCTTAGGCTTAGATGTTACCTATATTCCTTTTCATGGAAAAAAATTGCTGATTGTTTCCTTTCTTGCATTTTTTTTTTTGGCCTTTTAACTGAAATGGTTACACGAATGCTTATATTGTTGGGAAGAAACAAAAACAAAAGGAGCTCACCATTCGCCAAATTCTGTTGTTGGTCCTGCAGTTGTACCATGAAGCTTTAGGACCTAGAACTGGTCCTCCGTGTGACATCCCAAGTTACAGTAGTTGACAGAAGAATGATTTTCCATGTTGTTTGCATTAGCAAGTCCTTGACTCTGACTCCCACCTGCCCAGCCAGGCCTTGATTCTTCTCTTATTACAAAGGCTTTGAAAGCAGGCAGCTCAGGTTGTGAGCAAAGGCTCTCAGATACCACAGCTGCAGTAGTTCTCCTTCAGAGACTTAGCTTGTGATTGCTATACCTCCAGGTAGTTTTCCCCAGGCAAGAAGGGAAAGAGAGAGGTGAGAATTCCTCCAGCATTTTCATAACCAGACTTTTACAGAGTGACCTACCATAGCTGCAAGGGAGTCTGGAAAGGCTGATGCTTTTACTAGGTATGCAGTTAACTAGAGTTAAACTGGAGCATTCTTAATCAAGAAGGAGTGAATGATAAAAGGTAGGTCACTAGCAGTATTTGTTTAAGGTCTAGATTGTAACTGTGGAAGTAGGTGGGGGTGCCCTGGGTTGAATTTTGGCTCTAGTACTTGGAATATGACAGTTCTCAACTATTCTTTATCTGAGTTTTCTCCCCTGTCAAATGAGGGTAACAGCTGGACCAATATCAAAATTGATGAAATGATTAGATTAGGTCATACTGCTAAAGGCGTAGAACTAAGTCTGGCGTCCAATTGGTATTCCATTCCTGTCATTCTTGTGACCACAAGGTTCCCTGCAGCTTCCTCACACTTGCTTCCTCCATCACCTTCATCCTCTTCACCATCATCACTACCATCACCCACAAAGGTGCTAAACCCATGTGATTTCCTGCAAAACATGTCCAAAAGCATTACAGCAACTTCTGTAAGAATGTTCACTTAATATGTTTCCTTCCACCAGTGACTTGGCTTCAGGTGTAAAGAGTGCATAGAAACTTGACTTTCACAGTCTGTGCTTTCTCCTGAGAGCTTCCCTCCCATGCCTTGTCCCTCGATGCCTGACACACACTTGGTGTGTGCTCTCACACACTCACATGGATGCTGCTGGTTGATGGAATGAATTAATATTTTACAGAATAACAACTGCACTGCTGACTATATTCCTTGTGGAGCCAATTTGTTTCATCTCTGTGAGCAAGGCCAGTTCAAAAGAACTTCCTGATGGAGCTGATAGGAGAACCCAGGTGTTCAATGATACCAGTAGTTGACATGGTACTGTATCTCCTAGTTCCAACCCAGCATGTAAAGGCTGAATGTCCCATGCTGGACTCAGTGGAAGTGACAGGCGTTATAATATCAAATGTGATATCTCTCAGAGATTGAGGATTTGCACACTTATACCTTACTGTCACAACTTCGCTTCCACTAGTCAGGGGAGGATTCATAAGGCATTTTTTTAAGCTGTACACACACACACACACACACACACACACACACACACACGAGTATGTATGTATGTATGTATATTCAGTGCACTCTTTACACCTGAAGCCAAGTCACAGACAGAAGGAAACATATGTATACCATACTTATAATTTCAGCACAAGGGAGAAGAATCAAGAGAATTCTGAGGCAGAAGAATCAGGAGTCCAAGGTTATCCTTTATGATATATATATATTGGGAGCCAATTTGAGCTATAGGAGACCTCATCTCTTATTAAACATGAAACAAAACAACCACAGGAGAACCTCCCTACCCTTGTGTGTCCTTAAGCAATTCCACCCACTCCCAATGCTTTATTTAGCCTCTCAGAGAGCCCAGCTCAATTTCCAGAGAGCAGTGAGCCCCCATTGAGAGAAGCCAGCACCTTTGCTGATATGGTGAACAATAGCCAGGCTCTCAGAAACCACAGCTAAATGGACACTGAGCAAAAGCACCAGCCAGTCCTCTGTGTGGTCTCAGGGAAGTTTCCAGAGACTAGCTCTGAAAGTTGCACTTAATTTATGAATTGCCACAAGGCTTCCAGGAGACACGGGGAACAGATAGGAGACTTGGGAAAAAATCCAGGAACCCTGAGCATTCAGTGCAGAGGAGATGATGAAATCTGAACAGTCTATGGGCATGTGGTGTCTGTCAGTGGCAAAGCCTGGTTGGGCTGGCTGATTTGTTGCTGACCGAGTTTTGTTTTCTGTACGTTTTATGATAATGTATTTACCCTCCCTAGTCACACAAGGCCCAATGTGTATAAACATATTCCTCCACTGATCTGCTAAGCACTGAGCACTTAGCATGCTTAAACTGTGCTCTTTCTAGCTGCAGGGATGACAGAAGGTTTGTGGAAAGGTACTCAGCTGTCACCTCCTTCCCCATAGCAATACTGAGCAGACCCTAGGACTCTTTTACAGTCCTGGAGGGTTTCTGTTTTCTAGCTTTTTTCTTTCCTGGGGGTTAACTCTTCGTGACCAGCAATGCCAAAAGAGTCAGCAAAGTGAGCTGTGCACACATGTGTGAAGAGACTCAGACGAGGAACACAGAGACTGCTTATTTCTAGTGCTGGTGTCTGCAGGGGGCTCAGAAGTGGGGAGAGGATCCAGATGGATTCCAGAGGCACTGTTGAGTTTTAAACTGCTTGCCTTGCATGTGTGAGTACCTCAGGTTAGTGCCCAGAACCCATGTTAACGAAGCAGAGCATGGTGGTAGGACCTTGTAATCCCAGCTCTTGGGAGGAGGACACAGGTGGGTCCTTGGGGCTCGCTGCTGAAGTTCAAGGGGGTGAGGACCTAAACTTAGAAATGAATGAATGAATGAATGAATGAATGAATGAACGAATGTTGGATGGTTCCTGAAAAATCCAGACACAGGAGTTTGCCTTCTGGCTTTCCCACACACCCCCACATACATTTGTGTTGCTCCGACCACCCGTGTTCCCATGCCTACCCTACACAAATGAGAATACAAAGGCAGGACAAGGACACAGAGCCAGAGGAGGCTCTGGAGCCTGTCATAGTGCCTTGGCCTCTTTATTTTCTTCTCTTCCTTTCAGAATTCCACACATGAATACAATGTACTTTCATCATATCCACCTTTCCCCTCCCCCTCTGACTTTTCTCATGGTCTCACCACACCCTCAGATTCATGTCCTCATCCATCATCTGTCTGTCTGTCTGTCTGTCTGTCTATCTACCTACCTACCTATCATCTGTCTGTCTATCTACCTACCTATCATCTATCTACCTACCTACCTATCATCTATCTTACCTATCTGTCTGTCTGTCTACCTGTTGATCATCTATCCATACATCTATATCTATTTCTATTTCTATATCTATATCTATACCTATCCATCTATCTATATCTATCTCCTACTCAGTCTATTTAGTGTTACCTGCAAGTACAGTGGTTTAGGGCTGTCTACTGGAATACGGGCAACCTAAGAGGGGCTCGTCCCTAAAGAAAACCGACCTTCCTTCCCTCACCAGCCATTTACCGCCCATAGATCTTCAAACCTGTGAGCCCCTCCCCTGTCCATCCTGGAATATTGGCTGGTGTGATCTCGTGCAGTTGACATGGCTGCTGAAGGTTCATGGATCCAGTGTTCCCACTATGTCCCAATCCTCTGGACTTTAGGGTTTCCCTGTGTTGTCCATATCATGTTCAGTCAGACCAAATGCTTCTTCCTGGTTTCATACATGATTTGCAATTGCCCTGCTTAAGGGAGCACATGTGCATGCATCTGAGCTGTCTGCTACCGTTGCACTATCAGCAGCTTCCTGGTTTTGCCTGTGTCTCATTGTTGCCTAGTTTTGATTTTATATGGAGTGGCTGCTGTACAGCACAGCCACATTCTGTTGCTGTTTGTTTTCTGTCTGGGCAGGGCTAAGCTTCCAGGGCTGGGGCAGTTATTGTAAGGTTCAAGCAAGGCCTGCGGGTTTGCGCTGTAAAATTCCCTCTCAGATATGCGGAGGTGGCTCCGTGGGTAAGGTCTTGCTGGGCGAGCATGAGGACCTGAGTCTGTATCTTCAGCACTCTTTAAAATCAGACTTCAGTGCAGCCTTGTAATGTTGGCACTGGCGGGTGGACATAGACGGATCCCTGGAGATCAGCGGTCTCCCAGTCATGCTGAGACAGTGATTTGGGGGTTTAGTGAGGGGCCGTCTCGCAAAGTAAAGGGGGACAGGCATGGTGTTACTTTCCTTTAGACCCATCACTCAGAAGACAGAGAGGCAGAGAAGTCTCTGAGTTTGAAATAAGCTTGGTCCTCATACCCCGGGCATATCGGTACCTTGGACAGTCAGAGCTGCATAGAGAAACCCTGACTCAAAATATAAATAAATAACCAAGCAAACAAGCAAGTAAATAAATGACTAAATATAGATATGGGGAAAGCAATCGAGGCAGATACCAACAGCAACTTCTGACCTCAATGTGCATGGGTACACATGCCCCTGTATTCTTCCGCACAAGTGGACACACACACAAAGATTGGGGTAAGCATCTGGAGACACTTGAGTGCTGATGGTGCATTGTGCATCAATATGCATGCATGTCCATTCTCATAGATATGCACACCAAACCCACATACACATGCACCCACACACCCATACATACATACTCCCATTCTGCTTTGGATCAAAGAAAGCAGCATTTGTTTCCTCACAGTGATTTTTTTTTCTCCCAGGACATTTGCCAGTGCCTGGGAGCACTCTTGTATGTGGCAGTGTGTTGGAGAGGGACAGCCAGCAGCTAGCATCCTCCCGTGTGCAGTCCGGTGCCCGCTGAGCTATCTGCCTCTAGAGCCAATAGTGTGGGGCTTCAGAAACCCTGGGCTAATGCAACAGCAGGAATGAGCAGGATAGTGACATAGAAAAGTTTCTTCCACAGCGTGTGTACTTGAGGGTGTGCATTTCTGTGTGTGTGTGTGTTTCTGTGTGTATACACTTGTGTGAATCGTCACTTATGGGACGTGGGAAAATGCACTATCTGTTCTGCCCACTTCTGCATTCTGGAAGCCTGCCCCCTGCCCCCTGTCCCCTGCCCCCTGCCCCCTGCCCCATGCCCCCTGACTCCCTGTCTGGAGAGGTCACCACCACCCAGTAGGTTTGTCTCTATATCTTCTCCACTCAGGTTGTCCTCACCTTGATCTGTGGGGAGCGCTGTAGCCTCGCTCTGTGTTTATGAGATGCTGGACCGGGAAGAAATGAGAGCAGACAGTGATACAATTATCATTCATTTCACTCCCCATAAGTATCCTCTGCTTCTTTTTTGGAAGACAGCATTAATCCCCCTGTGAATCCGAGCGGCCTGTTCTTCCTACAGCCGCAGTATAAAGAGCAAAGTGGTAGTGACTTTTTCCTTATGGCTGCTGAAAAGGTTACAGTGTTTGGACCGTTGCCTGTTTCTACCCCGGAGCACAAAAGATCCAGGAGCAGCAATCGCTTCTAACAATATCCCTTTAGAAAACACCGAGGGATGGGTCCTTTCCCTTTTGAGGCAAAGGTCTGTTTCTCCTCACACTCGAGTTGGTAGATAGCCTGCACTTGATCTTTGCTTCCTGCAGGGGAACCGTGATTGACCCTGGCAACCTGGAAGCAGTCTCTGGAAAGTGAGAGCTTTCCTGGGTGCATGCAGACATGTGCTCCTGTGTGTTTGAATTTTGGTTTTCATGTGAGTGGGGTTGCAGGGCTGAGGGGAGAGTTCATAATTCTGCTTTCTGTTTGTATCAGCCATGTTTCCTATTGCTATGACCAAATGCTTGACAAAACAAAACAAAACAAAAAACAAAACAAAACACATCTAAATGGAGGCAAGATTCAGTTTGGCTCACAGTTGTGAGGGATGTGTTTGGTGAAGGTGCAGCAGCAGGGGCTGAAGTCAACCAATCAGATTCCATCCTCAGTCTGGATACAAAGAGCGATAAGTTCTGGTGTTCAGCACTCTCTTCTTTTTATGCAAACTGACATCCCAGCCCAAGACATCATGCCACTTAAAATTAGGGTGAGTCTTCCCACTCAATTTAACCTAATCTAAAAAGTCTCTCACAGACATAACTAGAGGTGTGCGTCTATGCCTCCTCTAAATTATGTTAATTTATCCATATTAACCATTACTTCACTGGGGGCTGGAGAGCTGGCCCAGCAGTTAAAAGTTCTTGCAGAGGACCTGAATTTGGGTCCCACAAGCCACGTGAGAGGCCACTACTGTCTCTACCTTCAGTTCTGTGGCGTCTTGGGCCCCCTTCTGGCTAGGCGGATACCCATACATATGTCCCTACACACATGGACATATATAAACATAAGAAAAATATTCTTTTAAATGGTCATGCAACTAGCAATGGACAAATCACCCACCACAAGATTCTCTGATTACAAGCCTCATCGAAGATTTTGGGTAATCTAAGGAGAAAGACACAGGGTGAAGTATCAGATGTCTGTTTGCTTGCATATCAAAAGCCCAAAGTCACTAAAGCTTATCTTCCAGGGAGAAAAGTCTGGGTTTGGTGTACTAACAGCTCAGTGAACTTGCAGCTTGCCACTGCAGGCATGGCTTGCCTTCTGGTGTGTACTGTGCCTAAACCCCCTCAGGCTCCCGGATGGTTAAGGGCTGCCCAGGAGTGACTCAGCTCCATTTAGGCTCTCAGCATAGCATCTGAGAGCCAAAGTCTGCTCTCCCCAGCTGAAAGCCCAGAAATGTTTGAAAGAGCAAGGGGTACTTTATGCGTATCCATAAAGACCCTGCAAAAGTCAAGGACCTCACAAGAGGACAGTGTTATTACACACCCAAAATCCTAGTGGGAGGCAGAGGCAGGGGGATCATGAGTTTGAAGTCAGCATGAGTTACACAGTGGGACTCAGTCTCAAAAAACTAAAATTGAAAAAGAAGGTAGGGATTAAGTGCAGCATTGCATGGAGGGGGTAGTGAGAGGCCCCTGGTTCTTCCTCGGTCACTGCTCCATGTCTTTGCCTGTTCAAGGTGACTCCCAAAGCAGGCTGATCTCTGCTCCCAATCTTCACCCTTTGCCATTCAACTGTTCTTTTTCTTTTTTTTTTAAATTTATTTATTTATTTATATTAATTTTTATTGGTTATTTAATTATTTACATTTCAAATGTTATCCCCCTTCCTAGTTTCCCCTCCATAAACCCCCTATCCTGTCCTGTCCTGTCCTGTCCTATCCTATCCTATCCTGTCCTGTCCTGTCCTGTCCTATCCTATCCTATCCTATCCTGTCCTATCCTATCCTACCTTCCCCTGCTTCTATGAGCCCTAGCATCGCCCTACTCTGAGGCATCGAGCCTTTACAGGACCAATGGCCTCCCCTCCCATTGATGCTAGATAAGGCCATCCTCTGCTACATATGCAGCTGGAGCCATGCATATTCTTCGGTTGGTGGTTTAGTCCCTGTGAGCTCTGGGGGCTCTGGTTGGTTGATATTGTTGTTTTTCCTATGGGGTTGCAAACCCCTGCAGCTCCTTCAGTCCTTCCCCTAACTCCTCCATTGAGGTCCCCGTGCTCACTCTGATGGTTGGCTGCAGCCCTAATGAGTAACCTAGGGTCTTCTTCCTGTGTGTGCACTGCTGTGATGTCTCTCTTCCTCCCTCCTTTCTTCCCTCTGTGTGTGTAAGGCTGGTGACTCTTCCCCATCTGTCCTCTCCTCCTTCCTGATTAATGTTTCCTTAATTAACTTTGAGTTGACTTTCCTCTCTATCACTATACCTCATCCACAGTAGGACTTTCCTCTCTATCACTATACCTCATCCACAGTAGGACTTTCCTCTCCATCACTATACCTCATCCACAGTAGGATATCAAACCCAGGAGGCCAGTATTTGTACCACATGGGCATCATTTTATGGTGAGTGCCGCAAGACCGCCCTCCCAGGGTGTATTGCCAGCGACATGCTGATATGTACACAAAGGGAAGGGAGGTTGTGGATGATGTTAAGGTCACAGCTCAGACGGTGTTTTTTAATTAGAGACACTGACCAACATGATCTGTGCTATCCCAGTGTAACTTAGATGGCTATTAGTGTCACATTGACAAACTCTAGACCCATCCATTCTTATGCCTGTGGAAGAACCACCTGGCATATAATTGTTAATGTAGGCATGCCCATCTTCTTCGAAGGCAGGACCATTCCCTTGATAGGGGACCCTGGACTGTATAAAATAGAGAAAACAGGCTAAGCTCTAGTAGGGCATCCATAACTCCTGGCTTTTGGATTCTGGATGTGTTGTGATGGGTCACTTTAGGCTCTGGTCACTGTAACCTCTCTGTCACGGAGGCCTGCACCTTGAACTGTGAGCCAGCAGAGTATATTATTTTTTTTTGGTCTGGATATTTTATTCACAGCAACAGGAAAAGAAACTAAGACCTCCACTAAAGCCCCTTAGAATTAGAGGAGGGATCAGAGATGGGAGTCTAGGCAGCGCTGGGAAAAGGACTGTGCGTTATGAGTATAGCTTTGAAGGTAGGACTCAGGGTAAGGAGCCGTGTACATGGGGAGCTGTCTACCACAATCAGGACCAGTGGCCTAAGAGGAAAGCCAGGCAGAATAGAGGGTGACCTCAGGCAGCAAGTAAGTGTGACAAGAATAGTGTCTTGGGAGGAAGGCTTTAGTGAGCTACTGTTTAACTGGGGGTGGACCAAAGGCTAGTTTGCACAGGACTTCGTGCCCTGGGACATGCAAGCCTGAGGCTGGGGGTGGGGGCGTTCAGGGGAGGGAGTGGTCCTACTCCTGCTGACCTGAGGATGAGATTTTCGGGGTTGGACATGCCTTGACCCCACTCTTGCCCCGGACTAGCTCCTCCCAGTTCTGTGGTTCCCCGGCCCCACTCAGGTAGTCATTAGATAATGGGGAGACAGTGATATGGGCTCTTCTGCCTGAGCTGCCTTCTAGGACGCATCCTCCCAAGTAAGGCGTCTCGGCTTCGTGAGACTGAGTTGGGCTTGAGATACACGGTGCTATGAGATAATCAGTTTGTGTCTTCCCACCCATACATTTGTAGTGTGTCACAGAACAGTGAGCTAATATAACCACTGTAGTGGTTATATTAATAGCATCGTATAATAATAAGCCACAGTGATCTGTTTGTGGATTGACATCATCACAACTACAGTTACAACACAGGTTGGTTCTATGGCAGGCATCTTCCTGCAGAGCACTCTTTTGAGTCACTTCAGTCGCCCCACCTTCCTGTGTTCTAAGAGAAGGCAGAGTCCTTACCTTTGCTTTTGTAGGTGTCTTTCCTTTACCTTCTGCCTGGAAGGCCTTTTCTCCCCACGTAGCTTGCCAGTTCTCCAGCAGTCCTCTCTGACCACTAATCTCAGTTTGACCTTCTAATAAACTCAGCGAATATACCTTTCGTTATGTTTCCATGAGGCGTGGATCTTTGAATATTTGCGCAAGATTATTGCTTAGTGCCAGAGAACGCAGGAATTTTAGCTGATCTGTTGATGCCTCAGTTTTATGTCACCATGTACACAGTAGGTACCTGCACACAGTAGGTGCCAAGTACATACATCCTTCTTAGCTGAGTAAATGAATGAAGGAATGATTGTGTGTGTTTTTTTGTGTGTGTGTGTGTGTGAGTGTGTGTGTGTATGTGTGTATGGGTGCATGCTTGTATGTGTGTGTATGTGTGTGTGTGTGTTTGGGTGCATGCTTGTATATGTGTGTGTGTGTATGTGTGTATGGGTGCATGCTTGTATGTGTGTGTGAGTGTGTGTATGTGTGTATGGGTGTATGCTTGTATGTGTGTGTGTGTATGTATGTATGTGTGTCTGGGTGCATGCTTGTATGTGTGTGTGTGTGTGTGTGTATGTGTTTATGTGTGTCTGGGTGCATGCTTGTATGTGTGTATGTGTGTATGGGTGCATGTTTGTGTGTGTGTATGGGTGCATGCTTGTGTGTGTGTGTGTTTATGTGTGTCTGGGTGCATGCTTGTATTGTGTGTGTGTATGTGTGTCTGGGTGCATGCTTGTATGTGTGTGTGTGTGTGTATGTGTGTATGGGTGCATGCTTGTATATGTATGTGTGTGTGTATGGGTGCATGCTTGTATGTGTGTGTGTGTGTGTGTGTTTATGTGTGTCTGGGTGCATGCTTGTATGTGTGTGTGTGTATGTGTGTCTGGGTGCATGCTTGTGTGTGTGTGTGTGTGTGTGTATGTGTGTATGGGTGCATGCTTGTATATGTATGTGTGTGTGTATGTGTGTATGGGTGCATGTTTGTGTGTGTGTGTGTATGGGTGCATGCTTGTATGTGTATGTGTGTGTATGTGTGTATGGGTGCATGGTTGTGTGTGTGTGTGTGTATGTGTGTGTGTGTACATGCATGTACACACATGCCAGTAGAAGCCACAAGAGGATAGGATATCAAGTCCTCTGGAAGTGGAGTTACAGTAGTTTGTGAGCCCTCCTACATGGGTGCTAGGACTCAAACCTCAGCTTTCTGAAAGAGCAGCAAGTACTCTTAACTGCTGAATCAGCTCTCCAACCTGCCTTTGTAAATGGAAGAGAAACAAGAATCATATGCAGTTGTGCACGCATTCAGTCAAGAAACTTTTTTTTTTAAATCACCGGTGTGTGCTGCCATGCTAACGTGGTTCTGATTTAGTGCTGGGTCCTTTGTTACACTTCTGTAAATTCCAAATGGATAGCTTAACCTGACTGAGCCCAAATTGCATGGTAAACCATTTTGCTTTTGTTTTTCACTCTGTGGCTTTTTTTCCTCCTCCAGAAGTAATTTGCCTGATTCATTCAGATGAAAACAAACCCCAATAACTGTATTATTCCCCAGAGAGAGTGGGCTTTTCTTTGCCAGACTTAAGTATCTCAAGAAGGAATTGCTGAAGTAAACTTAGTTACCTTTTGGCCAAATGTGTCTTCAAATTATTTAACCAAAGATAGCAGGCTGTACCTAGGGGAAGCCCAACATCTGGATGAAGAATGAAATATCCAGATGTTTCTCACCATCTGGATCTTTCGGCTGTTGACAAATGATGCAGCTGCCTTGCAGGAGATGGTATACCTCGTCAGAGGGGAGAGTTAGAAGGCAGAATGGCATCCTGTTCGCTACATGGGGTCTGTGTCTTTCCCTGAAACCACAGTTGAGTCCCAGGAAATGGAAACAACTTCCTGTTGTGTGAAGCTGTCGTCTGGCTGTGAGCGCCAGACTGCAGGGAATGTTGGCTTACTGTCTGTACACCATCACAGGCGAGGCGGGCTGTATCTCCTGTTCTCTTCATGACGTATTCACACCTCTGCTCTGATCTTCACAGGTATGCAATATGATGGATGCTGCTGGTGCTCTAAACCAGCGGAGCGCCAACCTTCCTTTGTGTTTAAGTGTGGAAAGAGTCTGGAACGCACAGACCCTATCATACATAGGAATTCCCGCGCTGTGACTGTCTAGTTGGATATTTCTGAAACAAGAATTTTAAACAGGATTACCTCCGGCCTCCATTTATTGGTCAGCCGTGCTTAGATTCAAGGTTGCATTTAAAAAAAAAAGATTATTAAGACTGGAGTAGAAGGACATAATTGGAGGGATTATTGGAGGCTGGAAACTAAAGCCACATCACAGAATCCTTGCCCCACGGTCGTCGGCATGCAGGATTGCATTTGAAGTCCTTCAACAGATGTGTGAATCTCGAACGCAGATGTGAGCCTAGGAATTCCTCTTTTCTTGGTAATGCTGTCATTTTCCTAGGTGAACCCATGGGGAAGGAAGTGATAGTAAGCTTCATGATGAAGTAGTTTGGAGTGATTGGGAAGGAGTGGGGGGCAAGCTTCGGCCCGCGCTTTGGGGCACACATGTACACATAGGACCCTCCATTAACACCATCTCTGTTTCCTTCTATGAAGCACAGTTACCAAAATAGAATGGTTTGGAGCTTCATGATAGTTGGGCTAGGCAGCATATGATTCTGGTTACCTCTAATGACATCAGCTCTTCCTAGGGAATAGATGCAAATGGGTTTCATTTGTGCATGTTTGTTATACGGATCGTAAGCAACAGACCCACAGAGACAGGTTGTAGGCCGAACGTTAACTCAAATTAGCGCACGGAGACATCGGCATAAAAGGACAAACCCCAATGCCTCTTGCCTGAACACTTGTTTCCAAATTGTTCAAAAAAAAAAAAAAGCCAAATGGTTTCAATTTCACTGTATATAAATAGGGTGGTTGTGTATTTATTTCCCACTTCCCCTGCCAGTGGGTTGGGTGGATGGGGAAGGCAAGGACTAACAGCATGGGATAATCCATCTGGATTCTGTTATACACTGATTATATAGTTTGTTCTATTGTTTTTAACAACATCTTCCATTCCTTCTGTGTGTTATACAGCTCTGAGGGGAGGGCTGACACTTTGACTCCTTTCGAAACATGTTTATAAAACTATTTTAATTAAGGAGCAGTCTATACCAATGACGGCTAGTGCCATATGCTCTCATCCCTGCCCCCACCTTTTAAAACTTCATAGCCACCCAGTGACCTATCGGCGATGAATCCTATTTGACAAGCAGAGGATGGAATGATTCAAAGAGATTAAACACAGCCAGTAAGTGTCAGGGGAGGGATTCGAACTGAGGTATGTCCGAATAAATGCTCCTCCTGGCTGTGCCTGTCTGTAGTGGTTGCTTCACTATTGCAGGGTAAGCTAGCTCATGGTCAGGGGAGAACGGGACTCTTCTGAGGTTGGACCTGCAGTGTGTGCTGAGTCCGTCCTGGCTGCTCCTGCTGGTCATTGGGGTACAGAAGCCACCATGGGTGACTCACGAGTGCACGTTTCTGTATGGAAGCTTTACTCATGGCTATTGAGGTTGGGGTTTCATGTGTCACTACATCGGATCCTTGTTTGGATTCTTGTTTAACTATTCAAAGATGGGAAAACCGTCCTCAGCTCATAAGCCACACAGAACGTGGGAGTGGGCTGGGTCTGGGCAGTAGTTATAGATCGATGACATCTATTGTAGAAAAGTCAGAGGAAAGTCCCATGATGGTTGAGGACGTAAGCTGCTTCCTCCAAAGCCTGCCCAGGAGCATGTTGGGACTGTCATATGGTGGTTCAGTACAACTTGGGGTCTGTCTTGAAGCTCAGAACATGGACTGTTTCTTTTCATAAATACGCTTAATTCCAGTTGGTTTATATGGAATGACAGAGGTGATGGGTTGGCTGGGGAAGTATCCAAATAGTTCCATGGGCTTAATTTGTGATATCCATTCATTCATTCATTTGTTCATTCATTCATTCTGAGACTTCTTATGTGACAGTCACAGTGCTATATTCACACATTAGATAATGAAGCAGACAGGTCACCCAGCCTCAGAGGACTCTATGATCTTCAGGGAGATGGTTCTAAGTACACAAGGCTTACCACAGGACATAATGCCACCATAAGCCACCATGCTTTTCTGTTTTCTGCTTTGGACTTTGAACATGGGCTAAAACGATAGGTACCTAATTCAAACATAGCACCTAGTGAGAAGGAGGGTCCTCACTGAGGATGGCTCACTGACCTGAAGGTGGGTCATGGCTGTTATCTGGCTGTGGCTTTCTTTCTTGTGCATGGCAGTGTGGCGCAGAGGAGGAGGTGGACTTTGCGGCCAGAGAGGCGCGTCTCCGGGCAGATGTTCCCTGCACACTGAACTGACATTCTCCTGATCACTTCCACCTATGGATGTCTTTCCCTCTGCCCACGTAGGTTATGGATTTCAGAGCTTGTTAGGTCTAAGGCTGGAGGGGAACCCAGAGCACATACTGAAATGACCTCAGGGCAACTCAAAGTCACCATTCAGTGAGGTCTCGGATGTGATGACAGAATCCTTCCTTGGGCAATGGCCAGGTGCTGGGCATTTCACTCAGAGGTTTTAAAAATTTATTATGTTATTTGTGCATGGGTGTGTTGCCTGCATGTATGTACGCTCACCGTATTGCATGCAACGTTAGAAAAGGGTGTCGGGTCCCTTGGGAGCAGATTTACGGGGAGTCGTGAGCTACCATGTGGTTCCTGGGGAGGAACTGGGTGTTCTGAGAGGAGCCAGTGCTCCCACCCACCGAGCCCTCGCTCCAGACTTTTGCTGAGCAATTTTTGATTTCTTCTCATATTCACTACTTACCTTCATCCTGTAAGCTAATTTCCTTTGGAGTATGGATAAATCAAAGCTCACATGGCTTAAATGACTTGACCAAGGTTCCAGGAAGCCTGGAAGGTACAGCGCCAGGATTTATCCTCTGTCTACCACTAGCCTAGCCCGTCCCATACAGGGATGTTGACTTCCTTGAGTCAGGGCACCTGACAGGTTTTCCTCTTCTCAGTATGAACCGGGTGCTTGTCTTTTCAGGTCCTGGTGTATGAATCACCCCACTACTGAAGGTACAAAGTCAGACAAGTGCTGCTAGAGACATGGAGATGTCATGTCCCAACCCTTATACTTTGCTGGTGGGAACATCAGGTAAAAACAGCCCTTTGGAGAGCAGTCCAGTAATTCCTAAAATGATCAAACGTGCAACCACCACCTTCACGGCGAGTTCTACTCCCATGTAAATACCGAATAGCAACGGAAGCATTCTGGGAGTCTTGTCTGTGAGTAGAAGAATGGCCACTGCATTATTCATAGCAGCCAAGTGATCAAAACGATTCAGGTGCCCAGCCCATCAGCAAACAAATGGGTAGATACATTGTAGCAAATACTCATAACTGTCCTTCAGCCGTGGAAAGGAATGAGACACTGAACTAAGCATGAGAGACCACACACACACACACACACACACACACACACGCACGCACGCACGCACGCACGCACGCACGCACGCACGCACGCATATGAAACTTCCAGAGTAGGAAAACTCACAGGGACAGAATGCAGGTGAGTGTCTGCTTGTGAGTGAGGCATTTCTTAGGGGGAAGTGGAAAATGTCAGGAAAAATGGACTGGAAAGGCTAGCAGTTGGACCATGACTTGACTGAGTCAGCTGAACGAATCACGTTGTCCATCTGAAGTGGGTGGATTAGATGGATCTTAGGGACTGGGGGCGGTGGGGAGACTTCAGGCTTTGGTCACCTGCACCTGGATGCAAATGTCCTCCTGAGAGGCCAACTGTTGTGACAGCCTCTGAGCCTGCAGAGAGGACTGGGAGTGGTCACACAGCCACAGGTTTGTAGCAGCCTCTGAAGGTAGAACTGTTCCGAGCAAGCACTTTGATCTCTTCCCATGAAGTGCAAATGTTTACCAGGTCTAATCAGGAGAAATGAAAAATCGCACGTCTCATTCTGACTATATCGCCCCTGATCATAGGTGTTGTTAAAACAGCTCGCTCATGACTTTATAAATATTCCAAGATTTATTTTGGAGCCATGTTTCATTATTCCTATGCTATGATTAAATATTGAGACTATTGCTTTTCCAATTGTTCTAGTGCAGTATTTAATGAGCGCAATTAAATGGAAAAATTGCCTTTTTAACTGATGATAGTCCATTAGTGTCTCTGTCTCTTCAGAAAAGAAAAGAAGTGAATTATTAGGATGACAAATGAGGAAAAGTTCCCACCGTGATGGAGAGGTGCGATTTCCCTCCACATAATCTTCAATTAGTGATCTCTGTAAGAGGGTGTTTTTCAAAAGGGTAATAGAGAAGTAATGAGATCAGAAGGAGGTCAACCCGGCCTTCTCTCTCTGGCAGTTTGATTAATTTATTCCTCCTTCTTGGAGATTGCTGCAAGGGGCTTTTGTCGCCCATGTTTTTCATGGGACCACAGCCTGAGTGACTACTGATGTATTCGCTTCCAGGCAAGCAAGCGAGCCTGCTGCCCTGGAACACAGGGGTCAGGAATTAGGCTGCCTTGCTTTCCTCCTCCCCTCTCTTCCTCCCTTCCTTCTTTCCTTCCTTCCTTCCATCCTTCCTTCCTTCCTTCCTTCCTTCCTTCCATCCTTCTTTCTTCCCTTCCTCCCTTTCTTTCTTTCTTTCTTTCTTTCTTTCTTTCTTTCTTTCTTTCTTTCTTTCTTTCTTTCTTTCTTTCTTTCCTTCCTCTCTTCCATCTTTCCTTCCTTCCTCCCTCCCTCCCTCCTCCCTCCCTCTCTCCCACCTTCCTATCTTCCTTCATCCTTTTTTCCTTCCTCCTTTCTTCCATTCCTTCCTTCCTTTCTCCCTCCTTCCTTCCTTCCTTCCTTCCTTCCTTCCTTCCTTCCTTCCTTCCTTCCTCCCTCCCTCCCTCCCTCCCTCCATTTGTTTTCTTTCGTTTTTCATCTGTCTGTCTGTCTGTCTTTCTGTCGTTCTTTTTTGCTTTGGCACCTGAACTTGAACACTCACAGGTAGCTGTGGATGCTGGTGATGAATCTCAGCTTTAGAGGATTGAATGTATTTGTCTAGCCTCCACAGCTACCCATACAAACATTCATTCACATTGGTCAAAATTAAAAATCTTTTAAAATATTAAAATTCCAATACTGGATGCTTCCTTGGGTCAGGGGCCTGATGATGGGCAAATGCAGTTTCTGTTCATCCCCGTAGAACTCAAGATCTAGCAGGATGAGGAAGTGGACTCAGGTAGCTACCCTCAAACTTTGCAGTTAAGGAGCCCAGGTACAGCTTGTATCCCCTGTCTGCCTCTGAACTTCTGCTGCTCTCCTTGGTGTCCATCACTCATAAGAACTCTGCCTGGAAGAAAATTTCTTCTGTCCAGTGTTTGGAGGTCCAGGGAACCAGGCCACACAGTTAGAACACAGCTCGGGAGGGCAGACCACGGGTATGTTCGGATGTTCGTGAACCCAGAAAGCAGAACACGTGCCATCACGCACGCTGTGTTAGGGACAAATGTGTTCATTCTAGAGAAGGATTCTGCAGGGCTGTGTGATGTATGGATGTGTGAGAGTGCCTGTTCATTTCTTTTCTTTGGACACCTCCACTCCCTGCACTGGTTTTCTGGGATTGTGTCACGTTGTAATTATTCTCCAGGGAAATGTGTGCCTGGGCATCCTTATCATATACAGGAAATGCGATTTAGTAAAAAATTCCAATATCACATCCTTCCCCCCTACCCCCGCTGTTTACTGTGTGTATCTAGAGAAGTTACTCAACTCCTCTGACCAGTTTCTTAATATGTTTCTCTAGCTGTCTGTCTGACTCTTGTCTTTGTCTTTATCTGTCTTTGTCTTCCCCAGCCCCATCTCAAGCAGAGTTACTATATTACTAACAAGGAAACTACAGTATATTATCTGGTGTGCATCCCATGTCTAACACATGGTTTGTAATTTTGTTTTTCCATCACAAATACCAACAGATTTGTGAGTTCCCGGTTGCCACTGATAGGGACTCAAGACCCTCAGTCTGACATCTGCATCCATACTATGTTTAAAGCACAGACCTAACCATTGACAAAGCATTACTTACTTCATTTCAGACATGTCTTTCTGGAGGAAAAGCTCAATTTCTGAGTCACGGAGGTTGTGTTCTTTTTGAATATCAAATGTTGAATTGTGACAATGCCAGAAAAACACACACACACACACACACACACACACACACACACACACACACAAATCCTGCTCTGCCAACAACTCCTTTGCTTGTATATGAATCCCCAGGACGCTTATATCGCTTTAGCTGCCCCAGGCTTCCTGAGTCCCATCTCTCGCCCTGGGCACCGCCTCCCCGGAGAGCCTCTACAAGGACTTAGAGCCTGACCTTGTGCGTTCAAGTTCCTAAGTGAGCTGATGTTGAGGAAACTGGCCCAGCCCATCAAGACCTGGAGTTCATTTATACAGCAGCTATGGGACTAAATTATGGTTCAGGTCTGTCTTATGAAAGATGATAAATGAATATGTCACATTGGGAAAGAATCCACTTTGTCATCGTATGACAGCCTGGCTTGATTTGTTTGAGGCAGCTTCCTAAAAGTCCGGATGAGGGTATAAGGCACGCATGCCAGGAGGGCCGGCTCCCTGCCCATTTCTAGGGTCTGGGGGCATTTCCATTGGGCTGCCTCAGCCCCTGCGGCCCTAGGTGGACGGAGAGGACTTTGCTGGGCAGTGATGACACTTCGAAACCTGGAGTTTGCTTGCACTTGGGGAACAGTTGCACTCAGCGACCATAAATCATGACCCATCCCTTTCAGTCTTCAGAGGTGTGGTTGTGCACCCCACTGGAAATGTCTGCTGGACGCAGTGTGAAACCCCCACAACCTTTCCCCCCCATCACACCGTCATAACCGTTCACTGGTCTTCTAAGTAAGGATGCATTCTTCCAACTCCCAAGCAGATAACACTTATTCATTCATTCATTCATTCATTCATTTATTCATTCATTCATTCTTTTACTGGTTTTGTTTGGTTGGTTTTTGGGTTTTGCTTTTGTCTTTGTTTTCTAGAGACAGGGTGTTAAACATCCAGGTTAGCCTGAAACCAAATACATACTTTAAGATGACCTTGAAGTTCTGGTCTTCCTGCCTCAGCCTTCAGACTGTTTGGTTTATAGATACAAGTCGCAATGGCAGACTTAGAAAGCCATTTTTAGTAACAATTTTTCTCCCTCAGACCTCTCTGACTGTGGCCATATTATTTTATCTATTATATTTATTGGTAACTCCAGCGAATCGCCTAAGCAGTGACCCTCATCCTTCCTAAAGCTGTGACTCCTCAATACAGTTCCTCATGTTGTGGTGACGCCCCCCAAGCCATAAAATAATTTTCATTGATGTTTCATAGTTATAATTTTGCTACTATCGTGAATTGTAACGAAAATATATGATATGTAGGATACCTCAGATAGGACCCCTGTAGAAGGGTCACTTGACCTACAGGTTGAGAAGCACTGCCCTAGAGCTTCCCAGAGAAAACTTTAAAATAAAGAGGTTATTGAGCCCTTAGCCCTTATGACGCAGCCTCCCCAGCTCTGGGCTAGCAAGGGACACCACACCAGCTATGCCATCCTTTCCTAGCCCGAACAGGAAACTCCCAGCTCCAGTACAAACAAATGAAATACTGCCTGTTCCAGCCAAATCCGGTGATATCAGAACAGTGCGGGAGCTAGCCTGGGTTTTTATTTATTTATTTATTTATTTATTTTATGATCTAACCTCCTCCCACCCATTCCACTGCAGAAGGTGGGTCTGGCCTCGCACCAGAGTTGCTCCAGGGTGTCCTCAGCGAACTTCTTAAAAACTTTTTAAAGAAAGGAAAGAAAAAGAGCAGCTGAAGCCCCAGGCATACTCCCAGATTTGACTTGCGCAATTTGTCTAAGGATTGATTGACAGGTGGAGTTATTTTTCGTGGTGCCGAGTTTGGTACCAGAATCGTCTGCGTGCACCCAATCACTGAGTGAACCGTAGCTCCGCCCACCTGCCTGGAGTTTAGGTGTAGAACTAGAAACCCTTTCCTGTGTGGCCTTGGGCAAGTTTAATTTTCTTCCTCTTCACGGACTGAAGGGGACTAAGATGATGGCGATGAGGAGGACCACCTTCCTCTGAGAGAAGGCCCACTGCTATATCCACAGAGCAGTGTTTATGGGGACCTGCTGGGCTCCGTGCTGGGAACCAAAGGGGATGATGAGATACAGAAAGGAGATAAAATGGAATCAGGTGACTGGTGGTACCAACAAGTTGGCTTCCAGTAGGAACGAAGGGCATTCTCCCCTCTGCAGACCCAGGGTGTGCTGAGAACCTTCTCCTCACTAAGCGGAAATAGTTTTCACACATGTCCAGGCCCTCCTTGCTGGGGTCTCAAGGCAGGGAACCTTTGCTGACACGGTTTTAATTATCATAAGAAACCATTACAGTGAAATTACAACCCGGGGGCATCTGCGCGCTAACATTTGGTTCTGGTTTTTTCTTGAGACAGGAATTTCCTCCTCTGGCTGCCCGTGGTCCAGCCGGGTCTCCTCTACTGCATTTGGGGGGCGGGGGCGGGAGGACTGAAATAAAAAAGGATGAAGGATAGGGGAAGGGAGCTGTGATGTTTCTTAGAATAGCCCTCTGGCTTGGAGGTTCTGGAAAGCGCTGTCTCTGGATTGGCTGACCCTTTCGCCCATGGGCTGGAATAACAGCAAAAATAGCTCTCGAGTCTTTGTGGCTAGCGTGACCTGGCTCCACGGTTGTGGTGGAAGCATCTGAACGGCACTTGAGGGCTGGTAACAGGGTGCGGCATCAAATCATGCGTTGCTTAGCAATGTTTTCTATGTAATAAAATAAGCCATTTCCTTCCCATACTCCTGGGCAGTGTAGATAGTCATGGAGAAAGTCCTTTACGGTGTCACTGGTCGGGGCAGGTGTCAGAAGGGGTCCTTTCTCTGTTTTCATAGTTAACAATTTGTTACTGTCATTAGAATGGTCTGCCTGACATTAAGTGCCCCGCCCTTACCAAAACACACACACACACACACACACACACACACACACACAGAGAGAGAGAGAGAGAGAGAGAGAGAGAGAGAGAGAATGAATATACATTCTTCCAAGAACACTGGAAACTATTGTTAATTGGGGATATTCACGTTAATAATTGCTGATTTAGTGGAAGTGAGTAGTTAAGTAGGACCTGATGGAGAGGCTTGTAATCCTAACCACTGGAGAGGCTGAGTCAGGAGGGTCTCAAGCTGAAGTCCAGCCCAGTCAACTTCGTGAGACCCCGTCTCCTTGTACAAAGTAAAAATACAAGTGTTGGGGGATATAGCTAAGTGGGGGAGCACTAGTCTCTCAATTGCGAGGTCCCATTTTCCCCCCAGTTCAGCAAAGGCAATAACATTAGCATCAAACAAAAAAAAGCATTAATGGTTTTACTGATGTTTAGTTCTCCAGGTAAAAGTCTGAGTGCTAAAATTTACATTGTAAATCTTATTTTGTTATAACTCTTTTTCAAAAAAACCCATTGATTTCCAACAAGGTCCAGCTTTATATGAATGCCCTAGTCTATACTATCACAGGCAGTGTCGCTAGGGATATGTTGTCCTCACCCTGTCATTCCCTGTGAAGATGGGGCTCAGTGGGTGTCTCCTGAGCATGCTGGTAAAGTTTAGATGTTTCTCACTCTCCTCCCCCACCCTCAAAGAGAAATTTAATTTACTATTTTATGTGTTCTCTTTAAACTCCCCTCCTGGAAACAGAAGCAAATAAAATTAGATTTTCGTAAGCTGAGATGCTATGCATGTTGTTTTTATTTTCAATACTGGTAAAGTCATCTCTCCCGTTTATTTTTAAACACTTCCTCATAATATAAATAATCTAGTCATTTCTGTCGCAGCCTGTTTATTCAGACAGGTAGGAGTTGGCTCTAAAGATTGGCGTTAAATTGAGGAAATCATTCATGTAGTAAATAAGATAATTTGTTTTTTTCCAAAAAAAAAAGATTAAAATATAGATTTTTTTTTTCTCAAGGTCTGTATTATTTTTAACACCTACAGTCCCTGACTATATTTGATTCAGATTTGCTATTCATAATTTGGAAGGGCTTTTTATTGCAATTAAACTAAAACATTTTCAGTTAGAGAAGATCGTCTGATTGAGGAATTTCCTCCTCTACCTATCCTCTTCCTTCTCCTATTCTTCCTCCTCCTCCTCTCTGTCTCCTCCCCTTTTGCTAAATAAAATGTTCTAGCGGACAGCTGTGTCAGCTCCCAGAACAAGAACTAAGGGGAAAGATGAAACTGACATATTTATTGTGTTACTTATATAGTTTTTGCAACTTAGGGATGCTCTCCTAATAAGAAACTAATAACCAAATTATAGACTTCTCCGCTAAGTCTCGCAACAGTGTCTTCTTTTCGAGTGTGTATGTGTGAGGGATTCTTTTGGAGACCACCTTAGTGAGGTTAGAGGTCAGTCATTCACTCTGTTTTCTTCTTCATACAAGATGTGGCTCCAGGATCCCGTTATGCCCCTTGTGGATAAGGCCCTGTAACATCTTTCAGTAAGAATCACTGTGTCTCGGTTCATCTTTCTGTTGCTGTCCCAGTGTAACTTATACAAAGGACCTTATAATGGAAAGAGGTTTATTTTGGCCATCCGTTCTGGAAGGCAAAAACCCAAGAGCACGGTATCCACATCTGTTTGGCTTCCGGTGGAGGCCTCCTTCTGCTTCCACTCTTGATGAAGATTGTAAAGCCGAAGATTTCAAAGTTCACGCAGAAGAGAGCAAAATTCAATTTAGCAATGTGGAGAGCTGAGCCATTCCCAGGAGAGAAGACATTCATCCACTCATAAAGACGCCACCCCAAAGTTCAAATGTCTCTTTCTAGACATCCCTCTCCTAACACTCTCAAACTAATGTTCTCTCTCACTGGCACTTGGTTCAAAAACCCTGTATTCTCGGTGCTTCTTTGTTACCTTGACAAAAGATAGAGACACCTGGAAAGAGGGAGCGTTGATTGAGTGTTCATCTCTGTCAGCTTGTCCTATGGTTGTGGGGAAATTTCCTTATTGCTAGTTGATACAGGAGGGGTCGGGTCGGCCCACTGTAGGCAATTCGATTCCTGTTTCTGTGGTAACAAAGATTGGGTGGTTGAAGGAGATCCCACACACAGTGAGGCTTCTCTCCCTGACCTGGATTAGGTACAAACCACACCCAAACACCTATTTTCTCAAAGATACCCTTTATTAATGGGGAAGAAAAGTTAAACTGGACACCTTCTGACTCAGGCAGAAAAAAAGCAGCAAATGACTTTACAAGTATAATTTTTAAGCGAAAAAGGGATGGTCTGTCTTAGAATGGGCTAGGATGCTGTGGTATGTTTTGATTGGGAATGTTAATTAGGTGAGCCAAAGGGGCCTGTTAATTGCAGGACTTTAATACTTTGATAGCTGGATCTTGGTAGTCAGCCTTGGGAGGAGGAAGTGGCCCAAATAAGGGTATAAAGACTTTGGGGCCTAGCTTCAGGAATGTAATCCAATGTGGGTTTTAGCAAGGCAGAGGGAATGAGAGAGAACAAGGCCTGTTTGAGCCCTGTTTGCCAGGCCTGGGCTGTCTAGAGTCCCTTCAGTTATAAGAAAGCTGACTGGGCATATGCTACAGGGAGCGAGCCCTCCTTAGATTCTGCTTCAAGGCCCTGCCTTGAGTTCCTATCCCAACTTCTCTCAGTAATGGACTGTCACCTGGAAGATGGAGCAAACACTTGCCTTCCTGAATTGCTTCTGTCATGGAGTTTATCTCAGTAGAGCAACCTGACTAGAACACCCTGGCTCAGTCTCGTTGCCTCTTCCTGTTTGTTTTGCTGGGAGAGTGGGGAATGGATGTGCTATGAGACGGGGATGGTGGTGGGGAATTTTCCTGGGTTGATTTCTTCATCTTTAGTTCCTCCCAGTTACCTGAAACGTCTGTATTAATAGTGTCTCATAACGTGTCTCTTGTCCACTAGCAGTGAGCCCTACACTTCTGCATATGTGGCTTTATTTAATCCTTCCAACAACCCATAAGGTGTTCACCTCTTTTACGGACAGAGAAACAGACTTGAAGAGGGGGTGTAACCTTCCATTAGGGAGTCTGTGCACTAGGCAGTCTGACTGTCATACTCTGTATCTCAGCACTAAGCAAGCTAAAACAGGAGTGAGGGCCAGCCACTGTCTGTTAGGGAAAGCCTGACTCCTACTCCTCTGTCCAGCCTCAGTTCAGGCCTTCCTATCCCAAGGGACCTACTGTGTCACTGTCCTGCCTGTGCCCACCTCCATCTAGGCTTCTGGCTTGTGCTTCTCTGTACCTGAAGCATTATTTTCCATCTTTTGCCCCAGAGCGTCTCTGGACACTCATTCTGAGAGACCAATTGCTGGGCCTAGATGAACTGACTTTTTGGGTTTTTTTTTTCCTTTTTTTTGAACTATTCCCAAGTCATTGTTTGGCTACTTCCAGTTTAAGAAACACTCAGTGCTGTGTAACTTTTTCCTCTGAATGAAAACTTTAATTCCTGGGATGGGTGGGGGGAATTCATGAGACGTAGGAAGTAAAATGAGACTTACAAGGCTCAGGACACTCCTGGAAATTACAGGACTCGCAACCCCTCCCCACCCCTAGCTTATATAGGTAACAGTTGTGGGGCAAAGGCACCTGCAGGTCCAGAC
Organism: Tokudaia tokunoshimensis; assembly: GCA_036184795.1. Classification (NCBI taxonomy): domain Eukaryota; kingdom Metazoa; phylum Chordata; class Mammalia; order Rodentia; family Muridae; genus Tokudaia; species Tokudaia tokunoshimensis. The sequence continues at coordinate 41,728,882 of BTHU01000020.1, forward strand.
ATAGCTTTGGATGAATAGCTGTTTGAGTCATCACCTACTGGGATGGTTATTCAGAGAGGCAGGCACCTTGGAGTTATACACAACCCCACAAGCTTCCACAAGAAACTCACTGCTTCCCTCAACCAGATTGGGCAGAATTGTTTCTTTGGTCTATTCTTGGTGCCTTGTCTGGATGGACAGATATTTGTTCATTTCTCCCAAAGAAAGGTTATAGCATGCCATTGTCAGCCACGAGCAGCTTCAGGCCAGGACAACTGCTTTCTCCTCTCTGATGTCAGGACTCAGCGCACTCCTGAAGTGGGTCAGCCTGGGGTATGTAGAGGCTGAATGAATCTAGATACTAACAAGATGAAAGATGGATGTTAGTCAAAAACCAGCATTCTGCCCAAGCCATTTACTCTACTGTAAGTCTCAAGGCTTATTACATTTGCTCAAGAACAGAGACTTTCATTCATCTACTGCAAATATTTATATAGTTTAGTTAAGAGGATAATAAGCTATTTCTTTTTGGTGGCTAATGAGCTGTTGATCGGATATGATGATCCCAGCTTGAATTATCCCTGATAGTAGTTTTAATAATAAAGGTTAATCATGGCTATTGACCAGAAGGAACTATTGGTAGATATGTGTCTGTTTAAGGTATGGGGTCGCATGGGCCTGTGTGTGAGGAGGTGAGATGAGTATTCTAAATATCCTGATCTATCGCTCTTTGGTAAGAACGGGGGTCTCTTTCTGAACCTGGAGTCCACTGTGGTTTTGCCAAGCTGGCTGGACAGTGAGCTCCAGCAACCCTTCTTTCTCCCTGTTACAGTCTTGTGCAACCATGCCCAGCATTTGCATGTGTTCTGGAGACTGGACCTTATGTCCTTACACTAGCTCATGGCGGAAGTGCTCTTACCCACTCAAGCATCTTCCCCAGTGTCTATTGTTGAGTTCTCTGTTGAGACAGTGTCTCACAAAGTCTAGACTGGCCTTGAACTCTATGTAGCCAGGGAGAGCATGGACTTGAACTCCTGACTCTCCTGCCTCCATCTCCCAAGTGCTGGGATTACAAGTTTGTGCCACCACACCCAGGGTACTGGCTGGTTTTGTGTGTCAACTTGACACAGGCTGGAGTTATCACAGAGAAAGGAGCTTCAGTTGGGGAAGTGCCTCCATGAGATCCAGCTGTGGGGCATTTTCTCAATTTGTGATCAAGAGGGGAGGGCCCCTTGTGGGTGGTGCCATCCCTGGGTTGGTAGTCTTGGGTTCTATAAGAAAGCAGGCTGAGCAAGCCAGAGGAAGCTAGCCAGTAAGGAACATCCCTCCCTGACCTCTGCATCAGTTCCTGCTTCCTGACCTGCTTGAGTTCAAGTCCTGACTTCCTTTGGTGATGAACAGCAGTGTGGAAGTGTAAGCTCAATAAACCCTTTCCTCCCCAACTTGTTTCTTGGTCGTGATGTTTTGCGCAAGAATATAAACCCTGACTAAGACCCCCAGCAAGAGCTTACATTCACTGGGTGCTTTTTTTTGAAACTTAAACAATTCACCTCAAGAAATGAGGTTTCTTATCCTCATTTTATAGATGAGGAGACTGAGACTTAGAAAGTTGAAATTGCTTTGTGTGACACAACTGGAGGGGCACACTGGAGGGACCACGAACCTGGAAGCTACTCAGACTATGAGACTGGATGCCTCTGCAGTCCCAAGCTCAAGGCTTGGAGGAGTCTTGGAGATCCACTGGTCTCCAGTCATCATGGGAAGCCTGAAGAAACTGGGTCCCGACATCAGCAAGCAAAGGTAACAGCAGGACCGACAGCACCAGCAGCTGCAGCAACAGGGCAGATGAATTTGTCAGTAGATGATGTCGCCAGCAAGACAGGAACGCAGATAAGCTAGAAGCAAAGCTCCCTGCATGGGACCTCCTCTCTCCCAGGTGTCATAGGAAAGTTAGACTTGGCCTTTCTGGTTTACACAGCCCGACCAAGAAGTTCCCCAGCAGTTACGTTTGTCTGTCTAGCTTTGAGTTGATTCCGATCCAGTCAAGACAACCAACATTAGCTATCACCGAACATTTTGTACAAATAGTTCACAAACCCTGTCTTCCAGCAACTTTCGTCACCCGGGTACTCTGCCTGGCTGGGTAGAACACCCACCGTACTTTCCTAGGTTGGGTTGTCATATTTTATAAGCTCGTTTTCAAGCATAAACAGAAACTAGAACCGTAGGAAGCATTATAACTCTGGGTCTCACTCAGCGTCATCTGTTCTGATCTGATAGTTTGTTTCGAGCACACGGGGAGAATATAAGATTTACTCCTAACAGTCTCCACCCATCTGAAAGAGTTCAGCGTCTCATATTTATAGAATTTGTCTGCTGGAAGACATGTGCATATACCCGAAGACATGTGCTCATCTTAAATGACACTAATGGGAATGTAGCGACCCTTGCTTCCAGCCCTCCGGAATACATATTTCATGAGTTGGAGGCATGCGGGTTGCCTATGCACGTGAGTTTATTGGTGCATTAGTGACAAATGGCTACTCTGTACAATTGTCACCTAAAGTTCTAGCTTAAGTTATCTGGAGTCTGGCTTTATTGAAGATGAATCCGGATGTAAATGATGAGTGCGGTTATGGGATTCCAGTTCAATGTACAGTGAGGAACTGGACAGGCCACAGCACAAAGGGTATTATCCTACCTTCATCTGTTTTCCTTTAGAAGCCATGCATGATCCATCGTAGTAAATATTTCATGTACTTTGCATATCAGTCCGAGCTCCCTCCGTGAGGTCAGGTAAATGGAATGTAAATCCCCCGCTGTATGTACTCCAAACAGTAAAATGGTGTTATTTGATGTTACACAGCATAAACATGCAGATTTGATTCCCCCTTTACTCGTGCTGTAAAAACAAAGTTTTTAAAGTGGTTAAGCCATACCTGGAAATGTAAATGCATCCGCCTAATGTAATGCCAAAGAAAAATTAAGACAAATGATACCACACGGCTGCCACAAACTGCGGCTCGTTCAAAATTCACTTTAGTTATTATGCCGTGAGTGCGGGCTCTCACCCTCCTCTGTGAACACACAGTTTATGTTGAATGCAACATGAATCATTTTAATAGACCAAGCAAAAAGTCCCCAAAGTCGATTTTCAAATTATGAACCTTGGAACAGAATATAACATCAGCGAACAACAAATAGTTGAGACTTTGGCTCTGAGCGCTGGGCGAGCCATTAAAGAGACAGCGAGCTCTTTGCTGGGATGCTGTACGGTTCTCAGAAGGACAGGGACCGTGGCTCTGCCACTCGGGTTTTTCAGCCATCGTTCTGTTCAATTAGTTCTGCATGTGTGTAATCAAGATGTTCCCAAACACAGCATAGAGTTGTATATTCAGAACTAATTGTACGTGTTATAAAGCCAAGAAATACCTTAAATGACTCAGTTCCAACAGAGGGGGAAACATTTTTTTTTAAATAGCTAACTAAACAAAATGTTAACCCATATGGGAGACATTTCCAGAGGTCGCTAACCACCCACCTGGAAAGTGGGGAAGCCCCACCTTGAAAATCAGCCTGTGTGGCTGGAGAGAGCTCAGCAATTAGGAATGCTTCCCAGGCTTCCACAGGACCTGAGTTCTGTTCCCAGCACCCACATCAGGTGGTTCACAACTGCCTGTAACTGCAGCTACAAAGGATCAGGAACCTTTTGCTCTCCGTGAGTACCAGCATACACATGCTCACACACACGCTCACGCTCATACACACACGATACCCATACAAGCACTCTCACACACATACACACATACATACACACTCAAAACACACTCACATACAGGTACACACACATTCACATACACTACACACACACACACACACACACACACATACTGACACTCACATACCCTCCTCACAACACTCACACAAACACATATACTCATACTCATTCACACATAGTCACACTCACACTTACACACACTCACTCACTCACACAGACACACACTCACATACCCTCCTCATACACACTCACACTCACATACATGTACACACACACTTCACACAAGTATACACTGTCACACATGCACACAGTCACTCACACAGGCACACACTCACACTCATTTACACACACAGACACACTCACACAAACATACACTGTCACACATGCAGACAGTTACACATACTCATTCACACACACACACACACACACACACACACACACACTCATGAACACATACACTCACCCTCCTCACACACATTCATACTTGTATGTGCGCTCGAATGTTTGCACGCGCACACACACACACACACACACACACACACACACACAACTATGTCCTTAGGTCACCCTTTGCCCTCGCCATGTTCAGGGAACTAAGTATATCTGGGCTTGAGGACCCCAGTGCTCAGATGAGCGGGCCCCAGGCATCCAGGTTGCTCTAGTAATTGCAGCAATTGAATCTGGAAGGCAGTCGCGGAGCAACCACACTTCCTTGCTTCTTATTGCTGGTGTAAGGACTGCAGCCTCCGGGCCCTCAGCAGCAGCTGGTGTGTGTGTCCTCTCCCTTTCCAGCAGGTCCTCTCTCTCCTCCCTCTTATCTTTTGTTGGGAACGACTGGGTTGTTTTTTCAGAGACCTCACAGACAGAACGTTGCCGCAGATATCGCGGGGGCCACGTAGATAGCAACAGCACTTTCTTCCTTAGCTTCATTTTGACGATTTGCTGTTGTTGTTTTCTTTGTTTGTTTGTTTTGCTTCAGGCTCGGGCTGGCTTCAGGCTTGTGGTGTAGCCGAGGGTGAGTCTCAAGTTCTCCTCTGCTTGTCCCCCTCCCGTGCTGGGATTACTGAAGTCACCCGCCACACCTGGCTCGATCAGTTCCCTTTAACAGCAGGCACAGCTGTTCTTATTAAAAGTGACAGACCCCAAGCCATCTAGGAAGGGAGCGTGGCTCATATTTTATGTCCTGTGTCTGTATCCACATGGCACGGGGCTGACTAAACCTCTCCTACGTAAACAGGAAACGACAGTTTAATACTGTGAATTAAACCAGAGCCACATGAAAGCTTCCTATTTCCAAAGGCTACCAAACTTCTAACTCTGGCCCTTCTTGTTCCTACTGCTTGGGGAGTGCGCATGTGTAGCTCAGAGGACAACCGCAGACTACCCTGCCACCTCCTTGAGGCATAAGCTCTGGTTTGCTCCCGTGTACGCCAGGCTGGCCCATGAGCTCTCAGACAACTTTCTTGTCTGTGCCTCACATCTATGTAGGGGCGTTTCTGGGATTGATTACCCATGCCTGTACTGCTGCATTCAGCCTTACATGGGTCTTGGGGGATCCGAACTCAAGTCCTCCAGCTTGGCTGCAAGCACTTTGTCCACAGAGCCCTCTCTTCCGCCCTCAGTACTTGGCTTAATCCGTAGGGACGCTATTGTTGTTTCCAGCAGACATAAAAAGATGAGCAGGTCTGCAGCTGCAGAATTGTCTTCTGTAATTTTGCACCCCCTCTCCCTTTGGGTATAACACGTCTTTATGTTAAATTGTTTTACTATTGTTACCTTAAAGGAGCTAAGTACTTGTGAAATATTGGTACAGAGAGCTAGTTTGCAATTTCCACAAATAATCAGAAGAATCTTTCATTGAAGAGAATTATTTTTTTAAGATGCCTATTTTCCCCATAAAATATTTTTCTTAGCATTGGAGATAGGGCAATAGGGCCTTAATCTACCATGAATTCAATTTAGACAACAGAAGTGGGTACGGAATACAAATTATGGCCTATTGCTGTGTAAGCCTAAGGCAGGCCTGTATGTTCAAATGCTTTTTTTCCTTTCCCTTTTTTCTTCTTTCTTACCTTTGTTCTTTACTTTATTTTTGTTTGTTTCATTCAGTTTTACATCCTTTCTATTTTCTTCATTTCTTTTGATAAAAATTATAAGTGAGTGTGGTTTAGAGTCAGGGTAATATAGTTTTCATTTCATTGATTACTCCTGGGTAGGGTCTGTGCGTGTGCTCCTATGACTGAAGCTCCTGTGATCTTTCAGGCACAGTTTATCGTTTGTGTGGACAAGGTCTTCATTTTTAGTCCATTCTTTTTCTCTTTTCATGTATGTGTGTTTGTGGTGCATGTGTTTATACGTGTTTACATGTGTGTTTGGATGCACATCCACATGTGTCTGCATAGGGGCCCAAAGCTGATGTTTGGAACCTTCCTCGATGGGTATTCCGGCCTGCTTTCTGCAGCAGAGCCTCTCAGTTGAACCCAGAGCTCGTCAATAGGCCGAGTGTCACGGGCCAGTTTGTTTGGGAGCCTTCTGTGCTATTTCACCGTCTTTATGGTATGTAGGAGCAAGTTGCTCCGATATCCTCTATATTTGACATTGTTAGTCCTTTTAATTTTGTTTGTACATACAGTACTATCTAGTTACAGCTTTGTTTTATACAGTGAATGACTAATGATATATAATATCCATCACTAAAATATGTTTCTCAATGCATCTCTTTTACTCTGCCTTTTTTTGAGAGGAGAGTAATAGCTTTATTGAGCTGTATCATGCCTGCCATGTAGTATGTGGTGGCGTTTATTATATTCACAGAGCTGCTGGGTCACCAGCATTGTTAGCCATGTCTTCCTTTACGTCTGTCTTCCTGGTAATTATTTAGCTCACCCTTTCCCACCTGCTTCATAATTTTCCCCTCCACCATTTAAGTTTGTGTTCTCCATGACCGTGGTTTTGACTGTCTCCAACTGATAATCCTTCCCACTGAGGGGCTTGTGGCTCCCTGAGACTTACACTATCGGTTTCATATGGATTGGAGTTCTGCTCTGAGTATCTTAATCCAGTTTGTCTATACATACATGTTTTCTGTTCCACATTCAATGTGTCATAAAGCCAGATTATCTCTCCAGCTCCCTCCCCAACACACACCCATCATTCCTCACATCTGACATGTTCCCAAGTCGTTTAATGGGACGGCATGTCTTAGAGGTTCTTCCTGTACCCAGCCCAGTTAGGCCTGGTGAGCTGGCATTTAAACAGGAATGTGTGTTCTCCAGAGTGCTTGGAAATATACCTCCCTTTTATCTTCTTTAGAAATTGATTGCATGACTGTCTTACTCCGTGCCATATGGAATAATTCAGGCAGTCATTCTCCAGGCCAACTACAGTTGCCCCAACAATTCCTGGTTATAATTTTGGAAGTACTGCTAACCTGCGGCCTTTTTCCCCCTTATCTCTACTTAAAGCCTTTCTGGAATGAATTCAATTTCCGCTTTCCTTAATGGTCCTTAAATGTTGTACATATCTTAAAAGTGGATTCCCCATAAAACAATATGGATTATGCTCTCATTCTGTTAACAGTGTGAAAGCCAGCCTGGAAGACAAGAGTAACAAGACTCTCTTAAAATAAAGTCCACGTTTTAAAGGAATGTAAAACTTTCTCTTTAAAAATATCCCCTTCAGCTTCCACCTTCTAACCCACAGAACTCAAGTCTAGTTTAATTCTACCTTGGAATTATTATTATTATTAATCATCATCATTATCATTATTATCATCACAACCACCACCATCATCACTGTCTGCAATGGGAGCAGAGCCGAGGTCCCTATGGTTTAGAGACTGCATGAAAGCACCTTTGCTTCTGTCCCAAAGTTGAGTTTCTTCTTAACAAGGCACAAGCCCAAAAGGGATCTCATTTGCTCTGTGCAAAGGATGATACTGAAGAGCAAAGTCTCAATTGGACAATTAATGCCTGGTGTGCGGGCTGCATAATGGACACACATCTGGAAAAGGTGGGGAGAGCTGCAGCATGGAAACCTCTGGCTCCTGGCTAGGACATTAGTCATTTGGAAGGAATTAGAAGTGGACCAGGGGGCAAGAGTTAAACCAGCCAGTGACTTACAACCATGGCCATTTACACTGGAAGATGTGGGGGATGGCTCTGGCCAAAACATCGGAGCTAAAGTAGGCTCATTTGGGGCACGAGAGTGTGTGTGCATGTGTGCCTGGGCATATGCATGTGTCTGTGCACGCGTGTGCATGTGCGTGTAGCAGAACGTCAGAAACTAGGTGAGTCCTTGGCAGAACATTCTGTAGCAGAAGAGAAAATAGGATTTGGGACCCACTGCAAATTGAGCTTGGAGTTATTAATCGCAAACTGCTATGATAATGTATATCACAGGCGTTAAGATGGAAATTAAAACCATTGTCTCCAGGCCCCACTAACTGGGAGTTCAGGGTCAAGCTATGAACATGTATGATTTCTCCTTGGCCCCTACAGTCCCTGGCAGACCTGTGGATAGCATGTTCTTCCTGTCTGCACCTGGCCTTTCTTTTAGATACATAAGCTCTCCTCATCTCTTTGTCCACATTCCTTCTTTTCTGAAGGACAGTCTTTGGTTTATGTCCACCCCCAGCCCTGCCCCACGAGGCTTTACTTTCCACCCAATTACCACTTTGGAGGGGCCATCTCCAAGTCCAGCCACAGTCTGAGGTTGTAGGGCTTAAAGCTTTTCTTCCCATACCATGGGAGGCTAGAGCGAATGTCAACTCTTGATATCACTTTGGGTCCTATGGGCTTCAGAACCTTCTGTATCCCTACAGTTCTTCAACAGAGTGGACCACAGTGGCTTGATCCTGAAGTCACCGCACACTACTTGTTGTCCTAACCCAATGCCTCATGCTGCAGGGTATTGCCCCAGGCTTGCCAGGTCTCCAGCTTATTCACTGGGGATCCTGAGCTGACATACTGCGCACTCACTGCGTCTCATCACCTAACCCTCATGTGCAGTTGTCGCTGGGACTGAAAGACAGCAGATGTCATGTGTGCTCAAGTGATGGCTCCGGTGGCACACGCAGGCACACGCGGGAAGGTGGGGAAGTGATGGACCCTGAGTCTGAGTCAAGTTGATTTTTCTTCTCTTGGGGTTTAGCCAGTGGTTCATGGTCTCATTGCCCAGCAGTAATAAATACCCAGTAACACTGATGGCTTGCTTTCCACTTCCATGTGTATTGTGTAAATGCCTCTGAGATCTATGTGCCAATTGTAAAGTCTCCTCTGCGAATGTCCCCCTCATTTCCACTGTAGCTTCTTTTAAGCAGATCTCGTAGGCTACACGGCTCCTGCCACCACTGAGACATTACTGGTGTGTCCAGTAGAACCAGATAGTGGGCTTTTATTCTTGTCTGCGTATTTGAATTGGGAGCTTTGCTGTCAGAGTTGACTCTGCTGTGATCTGTGGTCATAGCTCTGGATACGAGGCATGCTTCCAGTCCACCTGCCAGGCTCCATCCTCCTCGCTTCGTTTTGTTCACTCAGAGGGCCCAGGACCAGGATGGAAATGGGGAGCCACCAGCATGCAAGCCATGTGTTCACAGAGCCACACCCTGGCCCATACTTCCTTCAGTTGACACCGCTGCAAGCTTGTTTGAAACTTGGCTTGGTTGAATCACTCCCCAAGTTCAGATATCATCTCCACAGCTTCCCCATTGGACGGACTTGCTTAAACATCTCTGTCATGTAAGTCTGACATCCAGTTTAAATGGGGAAACATGGGGCTGGAGAGATAGCTCAGTTGGTAATGTGCTAGCAGCACAAACCATTAGGATCTGGGGTCCATATCTAGCAGTCACATAATAAGGTAGAGCAATAACTCACTCCTGTAACCCCGCCCTGGGGGCAGAGACAGGCCGATCAATCCCTAAGACCACCTGGGTAAATTGGCATGCCCCGGGTTTCAGTAAAAAGACCCTTCCTCAAAAAGTCTCAGAAAGGTAGAGAGCAGTGAGGAGAGAGACTGTATGTCAACTTCTGACTTCTACATGCATATCCATGTACCCACATGTGCCGAAGCACACCAGCTTGGACATATATGCCTCTCCCTCTACTCCCACCCCCAAATGGACATGGGAAAATAATTATACCGTGTTTATGAAGGTATTGGGAGAATTGTACGTGCTTGTGGCAAGCTCCCGGTGGCCCTGAATTTCTAATACCCGCCTGATTGTCAGTCACATTAGTAGTGGTGACAGTCGTAAGAGCAGAAGGGTCACATCCTGTTACTCTTTGCCGCAGCATGGAGAAATGTTGAGAAGGTTCCGGAGAGAAACCGCTATTGCAAGGTGAGGCGTTTGTTCACCAATGCACAAGTGACTGGGCTGGCTGTAGGGCAAAGCAAGGCATGAATGCTATGGGGAGGGACTAGCTTTAAAATGGGTTTCCAGATCAGATGTGTGGATCTAAGAGCAGTACGTGGACCTTGTGACTTGCAGAAATGCCCTTCCCTTAAAGGGGATGTGTAAGTCACTGTTCTCTCCCTCCGGGGATCGTTTTTCAGGGTTGGAGAAACCCCGTCAACTCTCCGAGGAAGTATCTAGCAGTACATGGGTTAGAAATTGCCAAAGCAAACTTGGTGTGGAATGCATGCCTGTAACCCCAGAATTTGGGAAGCGGAAGCAAGAGGATTCGGGGTTGTTAATCCTCAGCAGCCTCGAGAGTTCAAGGCCAACCTGAGTTCTATGAGGCCCTGGCTCAAACAACTGTCAGAAGACTTGACAGACAGCTCATTTTTTTTTAATCATTTGAGAACACAGCACATGATGGTGTCACTAGTGACAAGTGGGCATGAGCAGGTGATGCCAGGCTGGCCTCCCTCTCTCAGAGAGCCTCCTCTTCAACCTTCATTGGTGGATGCAAGAGGAGGCACTAGGCCATTTCATTTTGTAGGTATGAGCTAAAGCCACCGGCAACCCCAAGTTCTCTCATTCTGCCTTTTTCTAGGTCGTAAGACAATATATTAGGATATTTAGAGAGCTGTCTACTGAATCCACTAGCTTCCATATGGGGAAGATATGACATCTTCCCAGCCGAGCCCTGGAGGCTGAGGCAGCTGCAAAGCTATTGGACTCTCGACTAGCAAGCTTGCCTCTCATGGTTTCTAATGGTCTGGAGTGTCATGTGAACCAATGGTGTTTTATCACTCCTGGCCCTGTATCATGGGGAGGGAGTGGAGCACCATAAGTAAGTCACATCCTCAGTACAGAGTGCTCCTACCATCCAATGCAGAGGCTGAGTCACAACCCACGTAAGCTTCCCTGGGTGTGTGTGTGTGTGTGTGTGTGTGTGTGTGTGTGTGTGTGTGAAAGAGAGGGAGAGGAGGTGGGTGGAGAAGAGTTCTGTAGCAGCACAGGGAGACATGGAATAGTGCACATTTGACCTTCTTGCCCCCACCTCCCAAGTGCTAGGATAGCAGACAGGTACACACTGCTATGCCCAATGGATTTGAAATGATTTGAGCAGGCCCGTAACACTGCAGGAGCAATAGCCAAAGGTCACACAGATGCGGACATCAACTTATTGAAAGAATCAGGTAAATTGAGGGGTAAACTACCAGGTATGCGAACCGTAAGTTTTCAAGATGTTACAGCTGGGCTGAAGAGTTATCTGCAAGCCTCCTAGGGCTTCAAACCAACAGAGAGGCCCAGTCAGATTATTTTTATGAATCCATCAGTTAATGTAAATCAGTCTGCACATGTGACACTCAGCATGCAGTGACCTCTCTGTCCTTCCCTACCCTACCAGTTGAGGCAGGACTAGCAACCCAATGCCTTTCTGAAGTCTTTGGCTTCATTCACCATGGGGAGGTGCGGAGGTGGGGGGGGGCATCTAAAGAGATGCAAAGGCTTTGACATATATCTTCTTTTATTTTTTTCTTTATTGGGGGACATATTATGAATAAATCAAGCACCAAAATTACATCTCTCTGCCCTCCAGAATTTCAGTCTGGGACCCGCCTTTCAGAACTGAGGTAGAAATCGAAATGAGCGATGTACCTGGTCCCCCTCACAGTTGCTTCCCCTTCATGCTCGGTATTCAAGGTCACCAGAAGCAGGTAGCACAGCCCAGGTTTCCATCCTCTTCTCTTTTCTTTCCCCTCGCCCTTGACGCTGGCAAAGGAGTCGTCAGGCTTCTCGTAAAAATCCGCAGCGATGGCGTCTTCTGTTCTCTGTGTTTCCGTAAGTGAACATCTGCCTAACGGTTCACCTCCGCCGCCTTACTGCTTCCCCCAATGCTTTCGCTCTTTCCAGACAATAAACTTTATTTTCTTCATAAGAATTCAGTCTACGCAAGGGTATTAGGCAGCTTGTTGGCACCTTTTAATTCCTGGATGTTGTCCAGAAAGGGCTCTTCACAGGAGTTCCAATGGGTTCCTCTGTGAATGGGGGAAGACAATGCGGCTTTGTGTTTGGGTTTTTATCAGTTACCTTCTGTTTGTAAACATCTGTTAGCGAGTGCCCACCCCTGCACACACACACACACCCCTCCCTGTCAGAAATAAAAGGATTCTTGCATTCTGTATTCTTTTTGCCTGGCTCTGGGAGAAGGCTGTGTTGGCTAGCTCCTGCCCCCACACCCTGGTCAAGTGCACAGGTATGTGACCATTGAGCTGAAACCCATGGACGTTGCACATATTGGCAAATGACTTTCCATAGGGACCCGAAGCACTTTATTTCATTAATGGCCGAGAAACCTGCTAATCTGCTCATTACTGCCGTTTAATTTCGATGCTGGTTTTTGATGATGTATTGAAAAACTGTATAAACTGCCAATTACAACTAGGAAACATTTCCATTTCTGAAGAGGTCATTATTTTTTTTCCATTTGCTTAGCAGTACGCAGCAGGCCACCAGCACCCCTTTATTTTGCTTTGGATTGCATTCCATCCTTCATCTTCCTGAGTTGGTTATTGTTATGTCCTTACCAATAAAGATCCCTGTCTTGTTTTCCCACTTTCAGTCCGTTTAAGAGTGCTCTTGAAACACTGTAGACGACTCCAGTTGGTCTTCCTTTATCATTGTTACCAACCTGCTCCTAGGTCCTGTTGGTTTTATGGATTCCATTCTCCATGCTTCCCTATGTGGCCCATCATTAAAAACACAACACTTCAGAGCTGATGAGATGGACCAGTGGCTAAAGGCGCCTGCCATCAAGACTGGTAATCTGTATTTGATCTCTGCAGTCCATATGTGGAAGGAGAGCACGGGCTCCCGTAGGTTGTCCTCTGAATTCTACAATGCAGCCATACCCATAGTTATATGCTACACACACACACACACACACACACACACACACACACACACACGAAAAGTTCAGAGAGCTGTGATAAAATGTTCTTATAGGTTTGTGGACCAGAGAGAGAATCAGTTCTGGGCAAGTGGTGGGATGCAGTTGGTCCACTTCGAACCTGCTACCTTAAAGCTGGTCTCTCAGGTTCCAATAGCCACAAAGACAGGTGCAGGGCAGAGCAGAGAAGATGTGGGTCCTGAGAGACCATCTGGGTGGGGAGTAGCGTTTCTGCATGCTGCTTGTTGTGGTGTGAGTTTGGCCCTTTGGTGGCATTAGGGTAGAGGGTGATCTCCCAGTGAGGTTTTCCTTTATATGTCTTTGGTTCTGTTCTGTTTGCATGTACTGAAACCCAACTTGAAGGGTAATAGATGGGAAAGGCTTTGCAGAAGTCCAAGGCATGGTGCTGGTTACAAGACGCCAGGCACAGGCTCTGACTTCTCTGAGTCATGGTGGCCCCAGTTTGAACTATGGCACAGAAAGTACGTGGTGTAGACAATTCTTGTGAAAGGAGACAAGTAAGTTGTGTGTTACTCGTGATGATGAACTCATAGGAAAGACCGGTTTGAGCTCACGATTCCCCTGCGATAGCTAATTATCTCCTGGTTCCATTGCTTTGGCCTGCACATCATGCCCTGGTGCTTAGCAGAGGGGCCTACAGACCTCATAGCATCCAGGAAGTGAAGGGCTAAGGGGAGGAACAAGTATTTCCAATTCGTTGATGGAGACCATGGCTCCCCACCAGTGACCCCCCCGACCTAATTTCCTTCCAGTAGGCCCAACCCCCTGAAGGTGTCACCACCCACCAGACATCAAGCCTTTAGCACCTGGCTTTAGAGGAACACTTATCAATGCCCCACCAGGCAGCTAATGGAAGTCACAAGTGTAGAGAGGGTTACATTCTCTTGGGACTCTGAGAAGACCTTGGACCCTGTCTTTTCAACACACATGCACACAGAACCTTAAATGGGAGGGTACCTGCCCTGAGTCACGATGTTCTTCAACACTTTCCCAACAGTGTTGGCACTGGGGCTCATTAAATCACTGTGCTTAGGAGGATGGGTTCACACCTCCCATCTTTAATCTCCATACAACAGTCTCCCTGTCAGGTTGTCTTAACTCTGATCTGGGAGATGAACTTGGGCATAATGAGAGAAACCATGGAGCTTGGGACACCCTTATGGAATATTTATTGTATGCTGAACATTTCCATATATGGTCTCCTTAATATTCACTGTACTTCTGTGGGGTCAGCAACATCAAGATCATCAGCACCACTGTCCATATTCACTTTAATTATTGATCACCTCTATATCCAGGTGCAGTACTGCCTTCTTCACTATCACTGTCTGATTGCATGCTCCTAGCACTCTGGCCTGGTGCATAGAATAACCCATGTATCATCAGGCCTCAGAGAGCTTAGAGAGTCATTCCAAATCAGCAGAGCTGGGCTGAACTCGGGCGATTTCTGTCCTTCGACTTTCTTTCCTAGGGTGGAAAGGCACTGGTGAGGAGAGAGTCAAGTAACCCTCTTTGCCACCCATACTCCTGGAGGCTTGCTTGGAGGATTTGGCTTAGGTCTCTGTCCAAGTAAATCTACTGGCCCCAAGTCTCTTCTTGTCTTTTCGAATATGCTTAAAATATTTTAGGTAATGCAAAATCATCTTCATGAAAGACTTGCCTTCGTATCCATTCAACATTTAGCACCAATCCCTCCAAAAGATGGTGTTTTGTTTCCTTACTCAAAATAATCAAGCACAAAATTGCTTACGTCAACAGTAAATTAGTTCAGTTGTATTACATATTAGTATTCAGTACTATATTTAATCAAGTTAGAATTCTATTTTTTCTGGGTACAGAGTAACGTAGTTATCTTAATGACTTTATTGGCTATTCTTGCATATATTCAAGTAAAGTTGAAACACTTTGTCAGAGGAAACTATCACTATGAATTTTGCTCCCGTATTTTCTTACAGTTGACATGCTCCCACTTTTAAAGCCATCCTATCCAGACGTCCCTTCTACAGGGACGACGCAGCCTGGACAGTGCGGGCTCAGTAATTGTGTGGTGTCACCACCACTGGTTGGCCACTTCCCTTATGCTGGGCACAGGGGCTCTGTTCAGTTGTTCACAGTTGTAAACCATGCTGCGAGCTCACCACGGAGTGAGAATCCTATGTGGAAATTAATAATTCTTTTGCAGGATGGTCGTTCTGATTTATTTTCTTTTCCCAGAAGTCCATGAGGGTCTGTTTTCTCATCCGCTCTCTATGCCACATATCTATCATTTTATAACTAGCTAGTATCACTGCTAGATGAACCCCATTTTATTGATAACAGAGAGCAAAGGCTGTGTATGTCTGACAGGTACTCTCAATATTCTCATCCATGTTAAAGATATGTGGAACAAAAGATTTAACACTTTGAATGCAAACTGCTCTAGGCTAATTTGTTATAAACCGTATGCAAATGAACCCCCCTCTCCCATGTTTAAACAATAATAAAACCCCTTTCACTGGGGCTTCAGAATTATTGTAAGAAAAACAGAAAACATAAGGGATCAATACTTGGGCAACAGAACCACTTTTCTTTTTCTTAAACCCACGGTGGTGCTTGAAAAGTAAAGGACTTAGGTTGTATCAGTTTCTGCCGTATTTAAGTAGGGTTCAAGGTGTATATGCACTCATGCTAAATTCCTTAAAAGCTGCAGTGACGCACATTGAACTCTTCCCACAGGTGACTTCTCTTCACTGAGGCTGGGCGTAGGGACACTACTCACTGCCAAGGAGCCTCTTAGGAGAGGAAGTGGGGTGCAGTGCGGTATATGTGGGGAGACCATGATTTTGTGAAGGTTATCATCTGGTGTGAGGAATACCTGAGGAAACCAAGACACAGAAACACATTAGCGTCCTGCGATGGGAGATACCCATGTGGGGCGGGGCTTGGGACTGAATTCCCCGAAGAAGGAACCATTGGGGCTTAATTTTGCGTTAACACAACACTAACTCAGGAACTTAATTTTACAATCAATATTCTGTTAATATTCCGTGGAAGGAACAGTATTCATTTAGTAAACTTGCCTTGCTTTGCTACTGAGTCACTAAGACTAATTTCGGTCAGGCATGGTGGTACGAGCCTGTTGTCCCAGCCCTCAGTGGATACAGGCAGGAAGGATGAGGCATTTAAGGCCAGCCTTGGTAACCTAGTAACTGAGAGGCCAACTTGAATACATGAAACCTTGTTAAATAACAGCAAGAAACCTGGAGAAATCATTTTTAAACAAACACAGCAGCTCCCAAAATTCACTGTTTTTCTTTTAATATAAAAATGGCCAGGTTTCGTGGGAGGTTCATGTGTGCCTTCCCAGCTCTTGGGAGCCTAAGCAGGATTGCCATAATTTTAAGGTCAACCTGGACTGCAGAGTGAGAGTACACTCATGCATGCATACACACAGACACACACGCGCACACTCATATTTTTTTAAGAGCGACCTCGGGATTCAGCACTGGATCCTCCATACCTGCATAGCAAAAACTCTTACCCACTGATTCATTTCCTCAGACTCCCAAAAGTAAGAATATTCTAATACCAAACATTGTCTTGGCATTCGCTTATTTTGAGTTTTTAATTCGAATTAACTTCAGACCTTCCTAGAAATGGCAGACCTCACATAGACACTTTTCCAACTTTTCCCTGAGGTGAACAGTTCCCCTCACCATGGTGTAGGGATCAAGCCCAGAAACAGTCACTGGTGTTTGACATTCATGGTGTCATGTCACTTGGATTACCCAATGGCTTACTTTTATCCCAGGTACCAGCCCAGGGTACCGCTGCCCCAGGGTACCGCTGCCCCAGGGTACCGCTGCCCCAGGGTACCGCTTCTGTCTGCCTTGCCTCCTTCCATCTCGGGCAGGGCCTGAATCTTCTTCTGGCTGTCCTGCCGTTGAGACCCTTGATCTGTCCAACATGTTTCTTGTGACCAGATCAGTGGCCAGCATTATTTTGGTGGAGTCGTGAGTATCACAGGAGTGATGTAGTTAGTGCGTTTCTTCCCTTGTATTCAGGGGACCGTGGTTAGTCTTATCACCCTGAGTTAACATGGGTTCTTGGTTCGGGTGATGGCTTTTGAACTTCCCCGATGGAAGATTGCTATGTTTTCCTATGTTTCAGGATTATTCAAAGGCAGTGCTTTGGGATTAGGACAAGGCCTCCTTCCCACAACCCTTGCCCACACTGTGTACCTCCTTGCTGGGTCTTGTCTGCAGTGGCTCTTCCGGTGCTGTTGGCCTTGGAGAGGTCAGGCACCCGCTACGCTTTCTGAATTCTCTAACCAGGATTCTCCAGGGGAAGACTAGCCCAGTCTCCAGTTACTCACTACTCAGTATACTACTTACATGCCCGTGAGTCACGGAGAGTTATTTTATTCTGGTACTTGTAATCAAGCACTATAATTATTTATTCAGTTGCTCAATTCATTCCAGACCAGGCTATTAGGACCTGTGATGGTTGACTTCTGTGAAGGACAGAGTTCCTAATTGAGTGATCTCCCCGCTCACGGTGCCCCGCCCGGCTTGCCACCTTTATTTATCATCACCCTAGGCTAGGGGTGGCTCAGTGGGGACTCTTGGGAGCAGGCTTGTCCAGATTTGTACCTTATACCTCTGACTTGTTGACATAAGAAGGGAGGACAGACAGTGATGGGGACAGAAACTTTCCTGGTGCTTTCAGGAAGGGTATCTATTCGTATAGGATGGATAGAACTGTGGAGTGTTTCCGGGATGTGGTCCCAGTTCTAACAATAGCACTTTCTCAGAGACCTTAGTACAGTCCCAGCAAATGCTGCATCATCACATGGTCCAGTCGTCACTTTATGTCATTCTTTCCTCCCTGTTACTGAGAGGAAGATGGTAACAGGATGTCCTCGAAGATGGGAAAAACAGAATTCCAAGGCTATGAGAAATTGAAATGTATATGCAAGAATGGTGGAATCAGAATGGTGTAGCGCTAGGAGGGTCTCCTGAGAAGGTGCAGTTTCCCAGGACCTACCTTCATTCCTAATGCTGGACAGTACTCACGCATTGAGTCTGTAGCTGTAGAGATCATGTTCGTGTGTGTGTGTGTGTGTGTGTGTGTGTGTGTGTGTGTACACATACACATGCTTTCATACATGTACTACTATACAGTCTAGACTTTGAATGAGTTTATGAATTCCTGTCAAGTCTATCAGCTTCAGTGCCTTGATTTAGAGTATGGGGAAGTGTGGGTATTTTAACTTGCAATGATTTTGCAAGAAATCTGAAGCTGAAAGTCTCTGAAGACAAGACGTTCCTTGAATCCGCTTTGGCCTCCCCCTCCATGCTCTTCTGGTAACCCTCTTCAGTTTGCTGTTCTTCGGACTGGTAGAAGAAAGTGGGCTCTGGAATATTTCCCACCTCCTGGAGAACCTCAGCCTCTACTTTAAGGCAGAGAAGGTGGCACCCTGGGAGGGCAGGAACTTGGCCAGTGTCACCAGAAGAGTTGATGCTCTTCCTAGACGTGAAGCCAGATCTGTCTGCACTCAGTCAGCCAACTTACTCACCAAATGACCTGCCACAGCCCCCAGCACTGGACCGAGGAGGAGACCAAAGCTTTCTGCAGAGGGCTTTCTTAATCACATGCGTGTGTGCATTTCCTCTTGGCCCCAGGCCAAATCCACCCTCTCAGACTTGCTTTCAAGGTTGAACTTTCATCTCCTGTTCACGACCTCGCCCTTGTCTGCCTGTGGATGTCGCTCGCCATCTGCAACTCTCCTTCCAGACCCAGCCTGCAGCCAAGACTATGATCTTCAGTTGGGTTTGGATATACTGATTACATTTTAGCTCCTGGTATATTTTCTTACCTGTCACGGGCATTAAATTTATTCTAATAGTTACTCTACCCTACTGATAGCCACTAAAGGGGGAATTGGATATTGTCTATCAATTGGCTAGTCTGTGAACTAAGGCTGTATCTAATTACAAGGTATTGTATCAGTTCTGATTTATTAACCATTTACTCTGCCTGGGCGAAAGGAGCATTTTTAGTAGCACAGGACTGCCTGAATGAAGCTTTCTAAAAGGGCAGGGTGCCCGGAATATCTGATCGTACAGTTATTACTTTGTGTCATATATAATCTTGTTTTTTTCCCTGCAACAAATAAATCTTTGGGACTCCTAGAGAAAAAAAATAGGGAGAAAAAAAAAACATTTGTGGTTACAGTATAATAAAAATAAACCATTTGTCGTGACTGTAGCTGACATTTATCAGCCCGTTTGTGGGTGCTCTTTCTCTCTCTCTCTCTCTGTAATACAGAACATAATTTGTCACTTTGTAAATACATTCCAGTCTAAATCCCTGCCAGCATCTGTTAGTGTTTGAGGGATTAATGTGCTACCCTGTATATGTCTGCACTTCCCAGGAACAGCAGAGCACGTGCTATGGATCTTAGGAGAGCCAGGAAGTGACATTTTTTTTCCTCAGTATTTCTCTACACATGACACTCATTTGGGCCCTCTCCTGGTTTTCCTCATCCCTATCCCCATTTGCAGTCTGTGTAGGTATCTGAGATACCATCTCTGCCCGGCTTCACAGATCCTTCAACCTTTTTTCTTTCCCCGGTGAAAGTCACAGTGTGTGTTTACTGCGGACGGGACGCAGTGATGCTTTGAGATGAACTTGGCTTGAGTTCAAGTTCTTCATCTGCGTTATGAACCGGACCTAGTTTGGGGGCTTTTTTTTCATCTTCTTATTTACAAAATGGAGATGCTGAACTTCTACTTCTTAAAGGTGCTGGGGATAAAGGAATACGGGAATGTGGAGAACTGTAGCTGTGCATGAGCTGGGAACTGAATGTGGGATTGCTACCTTGGGTCGTTGCCACCATCTGTGAAGTTGAAACTGTTCCTTGGAGGAATCCGATGCTCTCAGCACTGGTTTTATAATTGTCCAGAAATATTTACCTCTCTGTAGATTAGGTGCATCTCACCTTCAGACTGTGCAAAACTATCACTCTGAAGATGGGTTGGAGCTCAGTGAGTGGCAGAACCTCCATCATCTACATCTACTGTGAGCTAAGTCCTGGCTGTCCCCCAGGAGTGCTGAGAGGGAGAGAGAGGGGGAGAGTGGGAGAGGGGGAGAGGGGGAGAGGGGGAGAGGGAGAGAGGGAGAGAGGGAGAGGAAAGAGCTGGCC
The DNA here is from genome assembly GCA_036184795.1 of Tokudaia tokunoshimensis. Lineage (NCBI taxonomy): Eukaryota > Metazoa > Chordata > Mammalia > Rodentia > Muridae > Tokudaia > Tokudaia tokunoshimensis. Next base: position 41,749,187 of record BTHU01000020.1, read on the forward strand.
TGGGGGGACTTGTGGTGTCCAGGTAGGCTTGGTTCATGGAATCAGAGTAGGACTGAAGAATTTCTCTACCAATGACCAAGAAATTCTCTGTCTTGCTGCAGGCTCCAGATTTATCTCTCTAACCATTGGATGCCAGGAATTCCCTAAAGTTTACTGGGGCCATTACTTATTTTTTCCTTCCTTCCTTCCTTCCTTCTCTCTTTTAAAGCTTATTTATTTCACTTTATGTGTACAAATGCTTGCCTTATTGTCTTTATGAACACCATGTGAATGGCTGTTACCCGGGCAAGCCAGAAAAGGCATTATATCCTAGGACCTGGGGTTACAGATGATTGTGAGCCACCATGGGGGTGCTGGGAACTGAACCTTGGTCCTCTGCAAGAGCAGCCAGTGTTCTTAACCACTGGGCCATCTCTCCAGTCCCCAAGTAATTCTTAATGCTTCGTGGAGTGGCCCTAAGCTGTCAATTGCTTCTTATTTACTGATTGCCATTTGGATCAGAAAAAGATTCCTCGACACGGAAAACACAGCTCATATCTTTTTGGGTTTTTGTACTTTCGTGTTTGTGGCTGTTTTCTTGCAGTGCTAGCAACCAAACCCAGAGCCTCATGCCTCCTGAGCAAGTGTCCCATTACTGAACAACATCCCCAGCACATGTCTTCATTTTCTTGCTTTTTTCTTTCATATCTCTTCCATGTTGGACCCTACCCACCCAACTTGTGAATCTTTTTCTGCAATTCTTTTCTCTCTAGTAAAACAGGAAAGGCAAAGTTTCTTTTCAGGAGGAAGTCCATTACCCTTGGCATATTATTTTGTTCTTTGTTATTTATAGAGGCACATTAATTGGATAAGACTGTCTCGTCAGGTCAGGGACCTAAGATGGGGCTGGCAATGTGGTGGTGTTGCCAGACTCTTGAGAGAAACAACAGCGGATCTGGGATGGGAAATGGCTAGTTGCATAGAACAGGCACACTAGAGCAATGTCCATAGCCTATGCACCTCATTCATTTGGTGGGTTTTTCTAAATCTTTAGAAATGCTAAAATAGATTTCTACAAAGTTCATATTTAAGAAGAACCTAAGGGAGCTACTAGCTGTGGGTATTTGTAAGACATTCTGTTCCAGAAATGTTACCTCAGGGAATAGAAGACCCCTTTTGCATGGTGAAATTTTATAATATGCTCATAGACCAACCCCTTAGAACATCCTTAATTCCGCTCACTGCTTGGGACTGTGAACCACTGTTCTCTTTATCAATAGCCCGTATGACAAAACATCAGATATATGGTAGTAAGGATAGTGTTCTCTTTTTCACCCATCTATATGCATATAAAATATTAATCACAGGACTGATCAGCATCAGACAGCTTATGAAGACTTTTTTCTACTCTAGTTCTATAACAGGGATAAGAAAGCTTATGTATGAAGAATTCCAGCCCAGTAGCTAGACTTATAAATAAAGTTTTATTGAGACATAACTTTGTCCAGTCATTCATTCACTCACTCACTGCCCATGTCTGCTTTTGTATGCATGCTATTTGGTGTTGAATAGTTGGGGGCAATAGTGTAGCCTAGAATGTTTAGACTACTTCAGAGAAAATAATTTGCCGATCTGTGACCAAGTACCATTCAGAGGAAACAAAATAACAAAAAGGAACCAACCAAACAAAAACAACAAAAACTAACTCTGTTCCACCAAATTATAGTGAGCACATAATTAGGCCAGTCCCTTTTTTTCTGCACACATGGAATTACATTCTAATGTGAGTCTCCATTATCCAACTTGGTTAACCCATAGCTTGGGAGTTGGAAGTAGGAGAGTGTTTGAGGTTAGCTCCCACACCCTCCACCATAAAGCTGTAATTTAATGTTATAAATGAAACAGAAACAATGAAGAGGAGGGGGGCGGGGGGAGAGAGAGAGAGAGAGAGAGAGAGAGAGAGAGAGAGAGAGAGAGAGAGAGAGAGATCAGTGGTTAAGTGCACTGGCTGTGCTTCTAAAGAACCTGGGTACATTTCCTAGTACCCAAGTGGCAGTTCAGAGCCCAGGGCATGTGATACCTTCTTCTAGCCTCTTCTGGCACTGTATGCATGCGATGCACAGACAGACATTAAAGCAAAAACACCCATACATATACAAGAAAATAAAACAAATAATAACTATATAGAAAAAGAAGGATTAGAGGTTGTTCATAGAAGCAACCATGTTCACGTGAACGAAGTTCTTTGGATGTAGTCTTAATATTATTCCCTGAACTTGCATACATTCTGGTCTAAGGAGAAAGCTCTGGAATGGAGAAAACATCCCTCACCCTTGTATGAATTGAAAACCTTGAGCCCCAGAGGAGGGTGACGCTATGGGACTGTCTCCTTTTTTTGGTTTTCCTTAGGTACCACACGCACCAAGCCACACTTTAAGGTGAACAGCTCTGAGCTGTCCTGTGGCTCTAAGAGTCGGGGATGCTCTTCTTCCCAAGGAAAGGATATGTCTTATCCAGCCAAGGGGAGAGGGAAAAGGCTGCTTATAAATATTGAAGAGGCTGTTTGTGTGTGTACCCATGCAAAGCCAGTCTGAAGTGGCTTCTAATGGCCATTTATAAGGTGTGTCCCCCTACATTCCCTCCCTGTGCTAATGCTGTCTAGGATGCTCTTCAGAAAACATGTAGTCTGTAACTTAACAGGCTTTTAACAGAATCCTACAACATGATTCATTCATCCCATTTGGCTGCAAGAGACAAGACTACAGAACAAGTCCTGGCCAAGCCCTTGCCCCATGCTGCCCATGCTGAACCAAAAGCCCATCCCATTATTCTCCTGGGTCTCCTGTCTTTGCTGGTGCCCCAAACGGCCTTCCCGCAGCACCTTGTGCAGACTTGGTTTCTTACGGCAGCCTCTCTAGGTGGTTGGACAAGTCTCAGAAACCTAGAGGCCAATTTAACCCATGATCCTCCCTCCTCTGCCCTCCCCTCCTTTTCTCAGGGTTTCTTGACCTCTCTCATTCTCTCAGTCTCCCCTTTCCTCCCCACCCCTACTCTTCCCTACCTTCCTTCTTCCCTTATCCTATCTTTCTGTTAACCCATCTGAGCTGTAGGATATTATTATTGTGGAGAGTTGAATGGCTCTAGTTAACCCTAGTGCAGAACTCTGTGCCACATAGCATCCTGGGCAGTGTACAAGACCACATCATTATGTTTCAAAACCATCAAAAAGCACTACATTGAAAAGTTGAGACTTCAGAATTGCCTATTCAAAGTATATTTTATATGTGAAGACTATGAGGTTGGCAGAAGAGTTCAGGAAACACTGCCTCTGAGTCACTTACTAAGAGATCTACACCAGAAGGCACAGAAATCAGTCAACTCTGTGACTTTAACAATTTAGTGCTGAGAAGCAGGCGGTAGACCAGGGATTGTCTGCAGACTTGTCACAAGGCACAGGAGAGGACAGCTTACTCGACACCTGAACGATGGCACCCAGTTCAGAATTAGTCTCTGGACAAAGCTCAAAGAGGTGAACATTATCTACCCTACTATGAGTCATTAATCCAGAAGGGCCAATGTCAGAGGGAGGACTAGTCAGCTGATTCAGAAATCCAATTAAACATAACTCCTAAAAACAGAGGATAGAGCCCTGTATAGTGAATTTTGGAGTATCGACTTTAGCATCAGAATTCGAGCTCCATACAGAACACTTGACCACAAGAAATCTTTGCAATCTCCATTGGGTTATTTCATATTAACTTGCCTCACCTCATTTTCCACTCAGAAGATAACATCAACGCTTTGTGGCATCTCCAAGGGCTTTCTGTGGATTTACATGTAACTGTGTTTAGATCCGAGTCTTGCTGTGGTTGGTACTGGGTGATGGCTAGGTTATCATTGAAGATTGTTACTTCCATGAATGTCAAGGTCAGCTGAACTTTGGCAGGGAAGGAGAGGGGAAGGATGTGAGGGAGTAATACCCTGTGGGGGAGGGGGAGTTCGCCTGTATCTACAGTGTTCGTTTTTAACTTTTAACTTTTAAATGTCATATTTGATGTTTCTACTCCAACCCTGAGCTTTGTCTCAGAACAGTATCTATAGTTCTCCTGATACAATTATATCTTTAATATTCTTTATCTTTGCTTTTTTTTTTTTCACTTTATCTTCTCTCATTGTGTATTGTGGAACACTTAGGTTTCTTTCTCTTTTTTTCTGGCTGATTACTTTTTTTTAAAAGGTCAAGGAAATTCATATTTTTAAATATGTGTGTGTGTGTATGCATGTGTGAGGTTATACGCGCATAAATTCAGGTGCCTGAGAGGGTAAGGAACAGGGGATGCCCAGGAGTTGGAGTGACAGGTGTTGTGAGCCACCGAGTGGGTACTTGGACCCAAACTCAGGTCCGTTTCCCGAGCACTGGCTGCTCTGCTGGAAAGCTATATTGGGTGCAGCAGCTGTTCTTAACCCTGAGCCGGGTATCCAGACCTGGTTACCTCTGAGCTAAATTCTGTTCTTCTTCCTCTACCATGTGAGTTTCATTCTTTCCTGGGTCTTGTAGCCACGGGTGCTGCTGATGGTGTACTTTCTTGTAAGCCTTTTATAGTTTTTCTGTCTCCTCCCTCCACCCCCCCCATTTGCTCTCTTTCTATTTTCTGTTTCTAATTCTTAGATAAATGTACTGCTAAAGATTCAATGTTTCTTTGTGTTGACTTTCGGAGACAGAGTCTCTTGCATCCCAGGCCTTTCCTAAAGTTACTATGTAACTGAGGAAGACCTTGATCTTCTGAACCTACTGCCTCTCCCTGCAGAGAGCTGAGATTGCAAACATGCATTAGCACATGTAACTTGACTTTTTTTTTTTTTGGATGCGATTTTGGAATTTTTTTTTTGAGGGATCAGAAATTGAACCCATGGCCTTGAGCATGCTAACTAAATACTTTCTCCTCCAGCTACATCCCCAGTCCAAGATGGCCAGCATTTCCAAATGTGCTGTCTGCTTCCCAAGTTCGACCGTGTTTAGAAGTCTGCTCGTTCCCTGAATCTCCGAGCATCATAGCATGTGACCTCATTTTTCATACATCTGGGTGCTCTGTCGTGAATAAAAGGGTTATAGCTCACCAATACCCAATGCTCTCTGCCATTTATTGGCAGGTTTTGACTGAATGAGACATGGTGGGGCCAGGAGACTTCCTCCTGACTCTGTCTCCTTGCTCTAACCTCCCACTGGGTATCCATTCCCATCCTGTTCTCTCCAACCTCCCTACTTGAGGCAAGACCATGTGTCCTGTGTGACAGAGGTGATTTGAATATGTTGACATTGCCTTTGTGATCTGGTTCATGGTTAATTTCAGATATACCGTGTAATTGAAAAGTGTGTGCTTAAGGCTGTTTTGCATCATCAGCCTTGTTAACTGTTTGGTCTCAAGGCTCTATTTTATCTACTTTATCTTTCCATTTCGATTGTGAATCGTTAGAGCCTTCAAAGAGTGTCAGATGCTTCTGTGGTTTAAGGCTATGTGCTTGACACATTCGGAGTTCATGATTTTTCTTGACTAATTGTTTCTGTCTTTGCACACTGTCCCTTTTCATCTCTAGAAACTTTGTTTTTGCTTAAAATTTGACTTTTATGTAATATTGCTGGATTAGCTCTTTCGGCTTTAAAGGATTCGTCAGTATTCTTCCCTTGACCTCTTTATTTTCAGACTTTTGGTATTTGTTTTATTCATGTTGCTTTGTTAGGCAAAGAGAGATGCCAGGACAGATAGTTTCCAGTGGACTTGCTTGTTACATTGCTGGGGTTTGAACCCAGTGCCCCACACATTGAAGGCAAGACCCCTCCCAACTAAGTGGCATTTCCACCTAGTTTTTGATACATTCATAGTTTCATGCAGTGTTGGTTTCTTTGTAAGTTATGTAACAGTATTTGCTGAATCCCAGCTGGATGGAGGTAGATAAGAAGTGCTGGGAATGTATGTACTCAGATTCTGAGGGTCTTGAAGGAACGCTCCCCATTTATTGATATTCTGTTTGCTGACTATAAATTTGTTGCTTTGCTTGATCCTGAGGGAGCCTAGGTAGACAGTCTAACTGAATACCTTGGAAATAAGAGTAGAGATTCGGTAGATAGCTGGAACCCTGTTTTCCAGTCTTCACATCCGGGGATGAACTTTCTGATTCCTTCCCCCAACCCCCACAAAAGGTGTATTCACTCTTTCCCCCTAAGTCAGGGGATCTTCTTCATGTTCACACAAGGCTCCTGTGAAATCAGAAATCATGCCCATCCTTACTACCGCCTTGAGCAATGGAGAAAGGCATGCTGTCAGCAGGATCCATTCCTGTTTTGGAAAGAGAAGGTGATACACTGTCCAATCACAGACCGTGATGGAATCCTGCCCTGGCTGGTGAAGGTCTCAACAACAGGAACAATTCGCACCTACTCTTCGGGGGTAGTGTCTAGTGGCTCATCCTCCCTGGCTCCATCAGAACTGGGGCTTTAGTCACAGTTACTGAAGTCATATCCTGCCCAATATAGAGACAGGACTTGGAATAGACTTTTTAGGCAGGAGTAATTAAAAAAAAAATCAAGTACAATTATTTGTTACTATGAAAAGGAGGACTCAGATCTGTTAGTTCAGTTATTTTTTCTCATTTTTTTCCTCTTCCTCCTTTTTCTCCTCAATATCAGCTCCCATGAGGTTTTCTGGAGTAATGGACTTAATCTGAAAAGCAGCATCACTAATCTGATGTATGCCACCGGGGTGAACTTATTTGAATTAACTCCAAGCTTATAATGGGCAGCTGTCTCTCAAAGACTTTTCCTGGCTCAGTCCCTGCTGTCTGGCTCCCGATTTCCTTGGCTTTCAGCTCTGCAATCCTTGGCTTTGATTTCTGCTTCGCAAGTTGAATACCCCGCCTTCTCCCGGCACATCTATTTCCTGATGGCACAGTGGCATTCCAGACCTCCCCTAAGAACTTTGACCAAGTTACAACAGAGGATGGATAGAGGATGCCAGAAGCAAACCCTTCTTTCCCTCCCGTGTGTGTTGTATCACAAATCCACTTATGTGTCTCTGCGTCTCTGAAGGACAGTTGGTTTTGGTCCGTTGATGAGTCAGTCTGGTGTCTATGTTCCCAGAGGCTCTGCTGGCTCCTAGGATCCCACTGTACTCCACATTCATTTTAAGGTAGGAGAAAAGTGACTTGAGGAACCCAGTTCATATGAGGGTTAGGTCATGTCTTGCTGTTAGCAGAAACCTGCCTGTCTCACCTCCCTGGACTACTGGGTGAGCATGTGGCGTCTTCCAATCACCCTCTTCACACCCGTCCCAACCTGTGGAGAAGAAGACCGCTTCTGGGGCCCAGCTCGTTCTTTACATGTGCTGTATATTCTGAATAAAATGTGGAGCTGATTTCAAAATGGTATTGTGTTGCTTTCCTCCTTTCCACATGTGAATTGAAATCTTTTCCAATTCTTGTGACTCCTAACATACCTGTACTTATTTCTGCATTTCTTCTCTATGAAGTTTTCTTTCTCTATTGTTATTTGGATGTATTTGGGAGAAATTAAACTGTGTATTCTAGCATTCCCTGCGCCATATTCTCCGTGTTGATGCAGAAGGTAAATTCTTTTTCCTTTCCCTCCCCCTTCTTCCTATTACTCTTGAAATTTTAACACAAATGTCTAAGTTTTCTCTTACACTATACAGTCATTTGACGGCTCCATCATTCTGATCACAACAAGTCTGCACCTGGTGATTTAACAGTTCAGTGAAAATTCTCCTCTCCATAAAGCAAACCCTTCTTTCCATGTTATTTCTCTTCTTTACCCACCTTGGTTTTTTTTTTTTAAGCATAATTTATCTGGTCTCATCGATCATCTAAAGGAGGTACACATCTTGATGATAACCTGACCTCAAACTCCCCTTTTACATGTGGGTTATTTTAAGCCCCAGAGTCCTCTGTCTTTGGGAGTGTTTTGGCGGGATCCTTTAAAAGGCTGCTGGGGAGAGGCAGTTTTAAGCAGAAAGCCTTATTTCTTTCTGAAACCTGTTTTGTAGTCTCTCCTCATTTATCTTTTAGAGTCTCTGCCTTGCTTCTGTAGAGATTCTGCACCATCTGTCTCTCTGACTCTATCTGTAAATTTAAAATAACTGCCCTAGCGTAATGATACTGTCCCATGTTTATGTCATACCCTGCATGCGCAGGTCATATCCATCACCATGCAGGGTGAACAACTTCAGAGATGCCAGCCAGCCTGAAACTCTCAGGAGAGGCTGGGTTATCAAAGGGCTATGGGAAATGTGGGACATGGCTACAGCCAGCATTATCAGCTATGTTTTGGTTCTGCCTCTGACACCACCCCATCCCTGGTGCCATATGATATTTTCATTCATTCATTCCTCCATTCATTCATTCATTCTCGAAAGTAAAGCCTGTCCTGAATACCTGCCCCGTGCCATTGATGGTATATCAGACATCAGATAGAGATATAAACCTGTAGCTTTTCATTTATTCTTAGTGTCAACGTGGGGTATTGGATGTTTGGGTTTCTCTCAGAGCCCCTCCTTCAGTGTTTGTAGGGATGGAAGCTGCTATTACCTCTTTGGAAGACACCCAACAAAACCTTTGACCTACTGCTTCTACTCAAGACATTTCCTGGGGTGGGATGGGCTTACATAATGCAACGCCTGTCTACTATAACATTGCTTTCACTGGAAGAAAGGAGAAACAATATCACATTATTCTTGACAAATGCAACAGCTAGTACATACAGCAAGGTACTCTTCATGTGCTCAACACTTGAAATTATCAAGGCCATCTCCATACATGCCAGACACTTGAGTCCTCACAGTAACCCCCAGATGAGTTCTGACATTTGTATTTTTACAGAGATGGGAAGGCATGGAGAATTTAAAAACTTCGGGGGCCAAGGAGATTGCCCTGTTACTAAGTTGACCTTAGTTCAGATCTCTAGTACTAAATAGATAATGAGTGAATAATATCTAGTACTAAATAGATAATGAGTGAATAAATAAATAAATATATATATATAATATATATATATATATATATATATATATATATATATATATATATATATAGAGAGAGAGAGAGAGAGAGAGAGAGAGAGAAACAAAGTCAGCATTTCTATATGCACAGGGCTGGCAAGGAGAGGGTATGGTAACATGAAGGTCCCTGGAGATTGCAAGATATTTAGCATAGACCTCTGACATACATAAATACAAATCTCCTGGAACTGGAGTCCCAGACAGTTGTGAACTGCCATGTGAGTACTGGGAATTGAACCCCAGTCCTCTGGAAGAGCAGCCAAGGCTCTTAACCACTGAGCCATCTTTCCAGCCCACATGTACTTTCTTAATGCACTACCTTTGTAAGCATTAAAGGTACTTTTAAGCAGTTGAAGACTCTCACCAAACCTGCACTGAACCTTGATGTTGCTGGCACTGGGAGCCAGGAACTTCTTTGTCGTGTGAGGCAGACTTGTGCATTATGGGATGCTTGCCACATCACAGCTTCTATCCCTAGGTACCGGTACACCTCTTCAAAATTGTGGCAACAAAAGATACCCATGGGCATTGCGAGATGCTCAGGGCATACATGGATGGATCCCTGATCAAGATCTGTGATCAGAAGACACTCACTCGAGCCTATCACTATGTGGGTTTCCTCATTCCAGTGGATGGAAGGGAGATTGTTCCCCCATTTCAGGATCTTTTTAACTTTGAAAATTCTCCAGGCGAGATATACGATTGTCTTGTTTGTCGTCTTTCCGTCCAACTTCTTCACTGTTGGCCTGTCGCTGGGTAACCCGTGAGTCTCAGAACTCCTTTTGGAACTGTGCACCTCTTTCTGACTTTAGACTGGGGTGAAGGTGTTGACCTTTATACCTCCTATCAGCAATTTTCTCAAGGTAGGGGGTTCAGACGCTTAACAACGTTCATTAAGAACTTGGCTATTAAGCATGCAAAATATATAGACTGTCCCTGTTGAGAAAATAATTATACAGTAAATTAGCCAAATGTCCAGTATGCTGCCTTTTAAGCAAATCTTTGATGTTCCCAGTACTTACAGAAGATATAGGGCATGTTTATTAAGACTCTTCAACTGTGTATAAAGCTAGACCAGTCCAAAGTAATGGTGTCTGCTGAAGGAGTCTTTATCATAAGAATTTACCTTCAGTCATCCATTATTTATCTCAGCTATTTTATATGCCATTATAATAAATATTATGACAGAGAAAGCTTTTATGCTTCAACTTATTGTACGACTCTGTACTTGCCTGCAATCCTTCAGGAATGTAACCATGTTTTACCTAGAGTTAACGTAAATCATCACTCGCATTAGAATGAAAAATTCACGGTGGGGGGGGGAACAAGGCTCTTTCTTCAATAGCAAAGCCTAAATGCACCCTCATGTTGCCTGCCAAGCTCTGCAAGCCACTCACTGCCCTGCCCGAAACTGTTTCTAAGCTGCAAAGTGACTCCATCACAGAGATGGAAATTGGGAGATTTTGGAATATTTTTGCTCTTTTGTTAGTTTCTGGCAAGATAAGCATTTTTTTAAACCAAGAAATAGTGCCAATTACTGTCTAAGCATTTTTAATAGTTTTGCTTTTACTTAACTCTTAACTCGATACCAAATTAAATACAGTGCTCTCCGGTGTGAGTTCTCCTCCTGCAATTATCTATAGGCATTGATAGAGTTATTTTAAAAATTGCATTCCAGTAACGGAAAGTGAACTGTTTTGGCCTGTACACAATGAAGAAAGAGTTGTCATGATTTTCTCATTAAGGATGTTTGTGTATTTTGGCAGGAGGGATGCGTGGGTGTTTTTGGGGAACCTGGGAATGAGAGTTGATTGTGACGGTTGATTTCAAGGTTAAAAATGATAGATTCAGCCACTCTCCTTCAAGATTTTAAGAGAAATCCAGGGTTCTGCCAAGGATCATTTTGGGTTACTTCCCAGTTTCAAAGTATGCAGTCATCATGAGAGTGTCCCCCACCCCGAGCATTTTCTTATTAGATGCAAAATAGACAGCTAGGCATGGCAGTACTCACCTGTAATCTGGAACTAGGGAGGCGGAGGTAGGAGGAGCATACTTTTAAAGCAAGCATGGGCCACATAGCAAGACCCCCTCTCAAATAGGGCAAATGAGAAACCACATACTATATAAGCTAGATAAAATGTATAAAGGCAGGAAAGAGATATTACATGCTTCCTTTCCTGGCTGGTTAGAGAGTACATTTATTGGTATCTAGTTTTTACTTAAGCCTGTCTTAGATCAGGCTCACTCCCCACCAAGGCTGCTCCTGTTGCTATCCTGGGCTCATCCACCCAAGAGCTTCAGTCATCACAAATCAATTGTAGTTTATTTTTCCTCATGCATTTCCCAGCAATGAGACTGCCACTCTTTGCCACCATTAACGCCCTTAAATGATACTAGAAAAATCGGTGTTCCAAAGTCCTGCACAGAACATCGGTGAATTATTAATCTGATTTGGTTAGATGCTTATTGTAGTTCTGTGAATAATGTCATGTCAATAATATGCTCGGCACCAGTATCCCTTGCCATTGTAAATGTGACAAGTCCTATTTAAGGTTGCAGAACATAAAACCAGGACTGAGAGTCTGTAAAGAAGGGCGAGAGCCATCAGCATAATGCAATTAAGGCCCATTGGATTAGAATTTGCAAGATGCCATTAGCAATAAGCTCTGAATGTAGATTATAGCTTTGCTTACAGTGTTTTTTTTCCTCTCCCAGCAATAACGCCGCTCTTGTAAATTCTAAGTGTGTAAAATAAATATGATATAAAGTAGACCCGAATGAGAATGTATGGGTGTTGTTAATTTCTTGGTAGCTCCTCCGAGCTGTTTTCTGGAGAAGGGGAAGCATGGCCACATTGCTGTCTGTGTGGTGTCCCTGATCTTAGCTGTCACCTGCCCTTTCCCGCTGTGCCTCTTCCAAGTTCACCAGCCTTTGTTTTGTCATCTGTATAAACGGTGCACATTAACCTAGACTGCAGAGGGATTTTCACGTCACTGTTACACATAAATCAGCACAGACAGTGCCTGGGGCTGGTTGCTACTCTTGCTGCCTTCATTGTCAAGTTGGTATCTTTACACGCGTGTTTCTTTTACAAGGATCCAGAAACAAACTCTTCTTGTTCTCGCAGGCGAGGGGTGGGCAGAACTCTGCTGCCACCTCGAAGCAAGGCTGCAAAGTTGCTCTTTCCTACTTGTCTTAGTCAGTGTCCCATTGCTGTGAAGAGACACCATGACCACAGCAACTCCTATAAAGGAAAGCAGTTAATTGGGTGCTGGCTTACAGTTTCAGAGGGTGGTCCCGTTACTGTCATGGGGGGAGAATAACCACATACAGGCAGACATGTTGCTGGAGAGGAGCTGAGAGTTCTCTATCTGGATCCCCAAGCAGCAGGAAGAGAGAAGGCCACTAGGCCTGGCTTGGGCTTTTGAAACATCAAAGCCCGCCCCCATTGACACACCCACTCCTGCAAGGCCACACCCACTCCTGCAAGGCCACACCCACTCCAGCAAGGCCACACCTCCTACTCCTTCAAATACTGACTCCCTGTGAGCCTGTGGGGGCCATTCTCATTCATACCATCACTCTATGGAACACCAAGTGTGGCCCACGATGGACAGAACTTTCTGGTCACTTTAGAGCCCCAGCTCTATGAGGCCACTGGAGGCCTCTGTGTTTTTCCATCCATTGGCTTTCATGGTAAGATGTACTCATGCTTTGTTTGTTTGTTTGTTTGTTTAAACATAACACATTTGTGTGTTTGTGTGTTTGTTCAGAGTTGTCATAGTACAGGTGTGGAGGTCAGAGGATGGTGGGAGTCAGTTCTCTCCTTCCACCACATGGGTTCTAGGGAAGGACCTCAGCTCGAATGCAGGCAGCATCCCACGCTGCTCCCCTCTTTTTAACTCTTATCATGATGGTTTTAACAAATCTTAACAGTGGAGAGCTGCTGTCTCCTGCAGCATTTGATGTGTTGATCATGTGGGCCAGGGTGTGAGTCAGGCTCCTTTGGTCCAGTTGAGTGGAGAATGCAGAGCCTATGAAATACAGGGACAATGTGTGGCATGCCGCCTCCCCCAGGCTTGGCTTGTGCACCGAATACTGATCATACTGTAAGAATGTCCTCCGCTGGCTTGGTTGGTTGGTTGGTTGGTTTTTTTTGTTTGTTTGTTTTTTTACTGCTATGTTTTGTTTTTGACTACTGCCTTGTTTGGTTTGGTTTGGTTTCTTGTTTTTGTTTGATTTGTTTTATTTTTTGCTTTTGACTGCTATCCTTTTAGGTAGGTTTGAGCACGAAATGTTTTCTTACTTTTCTGAGACAGGGTTTTACTATGTAGTCTAATCTGGTCTTGAGCTCATGAGAAGCTTCCTGCATCAACCTCCCGAGTGTTGGGTTTATTGGATGAGCTATTGTACTCAGCTTCCTGGAATTATTTCTGTTTTGCTTCCTAAGATTTTATTTTATGGGGCATGTCTTTTGTCTGCCTCCATGGGTAAGCAGACTCTTGAGTGGGCGGGACTTCCTCTGGTATGCTGCACTGATGAGAGAGGCACAGGAGATAGCCTTTGTGGAAAATCTTATCACCTTCTGAGGTGGGACCACATGAAGCTCAAGAAGAAGGAAAACCAAAGTGTGGGTGCTTAGGTCCTTCTTAGAAAGGGGAACAAAATACTCATGGGAGCAAATATGGAGACAAAGTGTCAAGCAGAGACTTAAGAAAAGGCCATCCAGAGACTGTCCCACCTGGGGATTCATCCCATATATGGTCACCAAAACCGACACTATGGTGGATAGCAAGAAATGCTTGCTGAAAGGAGCCTGGTATAGCTATCTCCTGGGAGGCCCTGCCAGAACCTTACAAATATAGAGGTGGATGCTCTCAGCCAACCATTGAGCACAGGGTCCCCAATAGAAGAGTTAGAGAAAGGACTAAAGGAGCTGCAGGGGTTTGCAACCCCATAGGAAGAACAATATCAACCAACCAGACCCCCAGAACTCCCAGAGACTGAGCCACCAACCAAGGAGTACACATGGCTCCAGCTGCATGTGTAGCAGAGGATGGCCTTGACAGGCATCAATGGGAGGAGAGGTCCTTGTTCTTATGAAGGCTCTATAGATGATGCCCCAGTGTAGGGGAATCAAGGACGTGGAGGTGGGAGTGAACGGGTGGGTAGAGGAATGCCGTCATAGAAGCAGGGGGAGGAGGGAATGGGATAGAGGGTTTCCGGGAGGGGGGGAGAACCGGGTAAGGGGATAACATTTGAAATGTAAATAAAGAAAATATCCAATTAAAAAAAGAGCAAAAATAAAATAAAACCCCAAATTGTATGACACTCTTTAAACAAACAAACAAGACTGACTGCATGGAAGAGAGGGATGAACGTTGTCTCCCTCTGTGGCAGTACAAGCTGACAACACACTGCCTTGTCTATTTGATGATGCTGAGGTTGGCCTCAGTTGTTAGCAGGGTCAGGAACCAGGCCAGGAACCTGGTAGTGGATCAGAGGAGAGAGGCGGGTCGCACGGACACTGCGGACTATAGAAGCAAAAGGGAGGGAAATCGCCACTTTGTCTGGACAGTGACCCTTCCAGTTGCTATCTGGGTGAAGTCATGGACTTCTCTGTGGACATGGGTAGACAGTTGTAGGGAGAGACAGATACACCAGGGTCTGGGCTTATGGGCAGCTTCCTGAGATTGCTGTCATGGTTGGCCAGTGAGGACCCATTTTTGTCAGTGAGGAGTGAAGGCACTCGGTGCACCTCCTGAGGGAGACAAGAGAGCACTGGACAGCCACCGTGGTGCCCCACATTCGTGAGCCTTTTCTCAGTGGCGATATGCATTCACTGCCCGTTTCTCTGGGTTACATTCTACTTTACAACTTCAGTCCCAGTAAACAGCCACTATTATTCCCATATTAAGGAGGAGAAAGGTGAATGGCTCGGGATAAGTATTTTTCCCAGCATTCCTGTGACTCGATCCATGGTATAATCAAAACCTTTACTGTTAAGAACACACACCGACTGGGCTCGGAAAGGCGTATTCTGTGACTTAGCAGAGGTCCAGTGGGCCTCCCCCAGAGTCCCAAGATCATGTATCACCCTTCATGGAGGTGCTTTTGAATCCTTCCCCATGATAGTTATCAGGGTTAAGATTAGCAAGAAGAGTCTGTAGTCACCAGGATGCTACAGATTGTTATTGAAAATCAGTGGGCAGTGTGCTTGAGCAATTGCCTTCAAATTCATGGTGGTAGCCTTTTCTGACGGTCTTGTACCATGCCTTATATATGTAATAGACTTGTTTCCCATCTCAAAAGGCAAGTGCCATTTATGCTCATTCTCAAGGAAAGGCAGCCTGAGGTCCAGGGCTCCTCTGAATTTTGTTGTCAGTGCTGTGGTCTCACTGAGCTGCGAATCCAGGTCAGCCTGACTCAGGCTTGTTTGTTGAAAGTGACATCATGTCTCCATTTTGCTATCTAAATACCTCATGCTGTTCCCCATCTGGTCGCCCTGGTTTTAGGCAGTATCACATGTGAGTCACACTTGGCTGATTTATACTCATGAAGTACCAGAGATCACTGTGGCGTAACAGCCACCAGCAGCCCATTTTTGTCTACGTGGATAGCCTCATGAATCGAGGGCACAAGCTCTAGAATGTCATCGTGAGCAGACAAGGAGGCTTGTATCCTGAAGGGGTGTCTGTCCACTTTGACACCACCTCAATCCCAGAGAAACAGGAGAGGAGGGTGTGGGCTCTTGAATGATCTCCCTAGTTGAGCCCCCAAGTATTGGGGCAAGCGGACTTCTTAGCTCCCTTGAAGTTTCCATCACTTATGGGATTCCACCTGGGTGGTTCAGTTTTAACACGTGGGGCAGGAGAAACTGTATGTATAATTTATAATCAATTAACCTTCTCTATTTGACCTCAGAAGCCAAACTTGCATAATGGTCTGATTACAGGAAATAGTAAAGATTTGGGGAAGTGAGGCATTGAATATTCTTAGCATGGAGTTCTTTCTGTTGACCAACGATAGATAGGTAGGTAGACTGGTCAGAATGTAAATAAATATGGAACCTATGGAAGACTTTCCCCTTCCCTTCCCTTCCCTTCCCTTCCCTTCCCTTCCCTTCCCTTCCCTTCCCTTCCCTTCCCTTCCCTTCCCTTCCCTTCCCTTCCCTCCCCTCCCCTCCCCTCCCCTCCCCTCCCCTTTTCTCCCCTCCCCTCTCCTCCCCTTCCCTTCCCTTCCCCTCCCCTCTATCCTTTCCTTTCCCTTCCCCTCCCCTCCCTCCCCTCCCCTCCCCTTCCTTTCCTTCCCTTCCTTCCCCTCTCCTTCCTTCTCCTACCATCTTCTATTTTCTTTCTCTTCACTCCCCTCCCTCCCTCCTTCCCCTCCCCTCCCCTCCCCTTCCCTCCCTTCTTCCATCCATCTCCCCCTCTCTTCCAGGTTCTATGCTACTGTTTGGTAGCCAGGTCTAATGTTTTGCTCACAGTCCTCCTGCCTCAGCCTCCTTTGAGTGTTGGGGATACAGCATTTGACCCCACATTTGTCCATGGTTACTGGTCCTGCATGTTTATGTTCATCGTACTTGTTAACATTTTCCTAGAATCGATGTGAGTGTGAAGCAAGGTGTTGCCTGAAGTCAGGCTGGGGAGCTAGACATGGGCTTCATGTCTGTTGTCTCTGTCCTCATCCTGGATCTCCATCCTTCTCCTGGGCATGCTAGGTTTACACTGTATTACATCTCATAACAACTTCTCTGTCACTGAAGCGTGATTGTAAGCAATATCCTCCACTGTCCAGTGGAACCCTCTTGAGATCCTGTGTACAGCCCATTGCACTGCCTGCTACAGAGGCAAGATCACAGAAGAAGATGGAGGCTCCGTGACCAAGATGAGCCTGGGCTTGCTAAATGTGAGCAGTGGAGGTTCTTTGCTGTCTTGTAATGTGCTGATTCAGCGCCTGTTCCCTACAGCCCTTGATGACTGATACAGAAGACCTTGCTGGATATGCTTAGATTTTGCTGGTCCATCTGAATTGCAAAAGGGTTTTTTTTTCTTTTACAAGAATATTTTGCCAAAGTAGAGACCAGGCTTTGGCCAAACAAGGCTTTTCATGTTATGGATGGCACATGCTAACTTGGTCACTTGTTAGTGAAAGTAATGTTTTTGTTTTTATATGGCGATGGGTCATTTCCAAATCTTGAATATGGTGATGATTATATGAATTGTTACATTCTTCTCTTTTGTTTTCTGTTGCTGTGACAAAGACACAAGTGCTACGTTGAGAAGGAAAGGATTTCATTTGCCTTACATGCCATGATTACAGTCCAGTGCTGAAGGTAGGTAAGGCAGGAACTCAAGCAGGGCAGTAGTCTGGAGGCAGGAACTGAAGCGTAAACCATGGAGGGGTGCTGCTTACTGTCCTGCTCAGCTTGCTTTCTTATGCACCCAGGACCAGCTGCCCAGGGGATGGCACTGCCCCTGGGCAGCACCTTTCCACATCAATCAGTAATCAAGAAAATGCCTATAGGCCAGTCTGATGGAGACATTTTTTCAGTAATTGTTTCCTTTTCCCAGATGACATTAGCTTATGTCAAGTTCACAAAAAAGTAAGCAACACACACAGAAGGAAATGTCATATAATTTGACACAAAAATAGACCAATCAGAGGAAAGAAAACGAATATATCTCCAAACTTGGTAAAGACAAAAAAGCAAAAAACAAAACAAACAAAAGCAAGAAACCATAATGACTCTGAAATAATAATAAATTATAGTGTTGTGAGTGCTGAGATTTTTAGGTTTTGGTCATGTACTATATACTAGTGTGATATCACCACTGTGGGGAGCTGTATGGTGGTGTTGTGAGATCTTCTATACCAGTTTTGACCTCTTCTGTGACTCTGTCACTACTCCCCAAAAAAGCACATGCATTGCACATGCACAGTGACTTGTGGCCCGCCCTAGATCAATCACCGACAGTCACCACCAATCTAGGCAGGAAATCCCACTCTGGCTTCCCTGCCCTGATAACCCACAGCGCCACCCTTCGGAAATGACTTCTGTCAGGCTGCTTTATTCCCAGTTAGAACGCAAGCCACAATCATCATTTTGATGAAGCTGCTACATTTGCTAGGCAATCCGGAGGGCAAAGCCCCTCCCCAGCAGAGGGGTGGGCACAGACTCCTACTCTAATTCCCAAAGGCACTTTCTCTCCCCCCACCCCCCAAGACTTCACTGAGTTGCACACAGTTTTTCAGAAGCAAGAAATCTGATACCCATGACAGAGAACTCTGAATCTTACTGTGTGGACTGGAGTCTCTTATCCC
This sequence comes from Tokudaia tokunoshimensis, assembly GCA_036184795.1. Taxonomy (NCBI): domain Eukaryota; kingdom Metazoa; phylum Chordata; class Mammalia; order Rodentia; family Muridae; genus Tokudaia; species Tokudaia tokunoshimensis. Next base: position 41,767,558 of record BTHU01000020.1, read on the forward strand.
CAGGAGCCTAGTAACCTGCAGCTCACGGATTAGTGGGGTGACCTCTCACTCCCCCTGGATATATATGTCCTGGTTTTGTTCTTATTAGCAATGGCAGCTCAACACTATATTTTGAAGAATAAAAGTGTGTGTGAGGGGGTGGGTAGCAAAAGATGACCTAACAATTTTAAGTTACACACGGAGAGTAATGTGTGGGTCACTTGGCTTGGCCATTGGTTTCGTTGGATTGCTTTGGGGTCACCATATGGGAATGTTCTCCCTGTTTTATGGAGGAAATATGTACATGTATTTTCATAATGTGTAGCATGCGTACCCTTTGGGGTTTCCAGCAAGGAATGATGACTTTAATGAATGCCTGACTTTTCTTTGTGTATAGTCACATTTCTATAGGATTCTGTGTATCTCAGTGATTGCCTTGCCCTGGGTGAAGGGAGATGGAAAGCATGGCAGTTAAGGGCTTGGGCGGGGGTCTTGGGCAAGTGTATCTGCTTATTTAAAGGTCTGATCAAACCCTTGGGTGTTTGTCGTGCACAAGAATGTGGGGAAGTACAAGTCACCTGTCAACAGATTCTATACACTTAGCAGAATTCTTAGCTATTGGATAAGTAAAAGTAAACAGAAAAGTGTGGGATTTAATTAGCATTTCTGTAGTCTTTTAAGATGCCACCCTGCAAAGTAGATGAAAATATTCCCTGCTCTTCAGTATTTTTTAAAGATTTATTTTAAGTGTGTGTGTGTGTGTGTGTGTGCTCGCGCGTGAGTGTAGGCACATATGCACTTGAAGTGCATGTGGGCATCTTGGGAGGCCAGAAGAGAGTATCAGATGCTCTGAAGCTAGAGTTACATGTGGTCGTGAGCTACCCAACATGAATGCTGAGAACCAAACTCTGGTCCTTTAGAAGAGCAACAAGTACTCTTACCTGGAGCCCTCTCCCCAGCCCCTTGCTGTTGTTATTTTTAATGGAACGTCTCTCACTGGCTTGGAGTTTTGAGTAGACCGCATTAGCTGATCAGTGAGCCCCAGGGATCCTCCTGCCTCCACTTTCTAGATCTTGGATTAAGAGCATGTGCTGTCACACCTGGTTGTAATCATACATAGGTTCTAGAAGCCAAACTCACAGCCTCTTGCTTGTGTGGCACGAAATTTCCTAACGGATCATCTCCCCAGCCCTGGACTTTCTTTATTTAGAGTTACAGAAACTTCTCACCATGTTGCCTCATTTGGCCTTAAACTCACCCAGGATTATAAGTGCGTGCCACCACCCCTGGCCGGATTGTCTTTAAGGGTGATGCAGGCTCAGTGGATGCATTTCAGAACCTGGGTTGAGTCTTTTGAGGTTAGTACTGTCCATTCCATTGTGACCAGGCCTGCTCTTGTTGGCCCCCGGCCCCCTAGTAGATACTGCTCTTTGGAGCACATATTTAATGACAGCATGCGCTAGAAGACACCTTGGAGCCTCTTCCATGTGCTGAGTGAAGCCATGCATGACCCCAGCCTGGAGATCCAGCCAGAGTCCCTCCCATGCTCCCCGGACTTGGCAGTAAAAGCTGTGTTCCTCCATTCATCCCGGTGATGTATAGTCTCTCTGGGCATCTAATATTAAACAGGGGAATTCCGACATGTTCCATAACGCATTTACTGTAACTTGATACCACGAGCTATTCTTGCCGTTATTTATCATTTCTTTCTTATTTTCTCTCATTCCAGCACAAAGCCAAGGTGGAAGCAATGACCCTGGACCTGGCCGTGCTCCGTAGCGTGCAGCATTTTGCTGAAGCATTCAAGGCCAAGAATGTGTGAGTGTTTCAGTTCGGGGGGTCATACATCACAATTCCTTCCTATTGTAATGTCTTTATCAGATGAACGCCATCGGGAGAACACAGGGCTGTCTTGGCACCGGAGGCTCATTTATATTGGTACTGTTAAGGTGGACCGTATTTTCTTGACTCTGAGTCACCCTCCTCATGAGCTGTGTCATCAATCTAATAACAGCTTCCCAGACCAAAAAGTAAGAAGCCAAGGCATTATTAAAACTTGTAGGGCCAACGCAGGGCAGGGCAGTTTTCAGATGTGCCTTGTTAGAAACATGTTGTTGTGTATCTATCAGAGTCGAGGAAAAACATACCTCAAGGGCACCTGACAGCCTCACTTATTCTATACTAATGGGGCTGAAACCCTGAGCATTCTGTCTTCTGGCGCTTTGCAAGCCTTTGATGCTTGGACATGGGGTGTGGATATAGCTCTGCACACAGATGCGGGTTGTTAGACTTTCCAACCCCTTCCAACTCCTGGTGCCTCCTGGTACTCACAGTCCTGGTTGGATCTTACATCTACTCCATCTGCTGACATTGGAAGTGAGGGGATGCTCTTCATCAACTCTTCAGATTCCTGTAGCTGAGGTGTAGAGGGGGTGGGGGTGAGGGTGGGGTTGGGCCGTACACACTATTAACCTCTAGCAGCCTCCCTTCCCTACAGAGAAAGAAGGAAGAGAAGAGAAACGAAGAAGAGAAAGAAGGAAGGGGGAGAGGGAGGGCATGAAACAGGGACCCAGACTCCATGCTAATGAAAGCAGTGGCGGCTAGCTATGTTATAATTACAGTATTTTGTTTCCAGGGTTTATTTTCATGGTTGCCTCTACAGGGCAAACAGCACTGGTTTCTCATTTACCACAGTGGCTTCGGTTTCATTAATAAAGAACTAAGCTTAATTTTATTTTCCAATGAGGTGATGGGAGCACGGGAATTAAGTTAATCATAACCCAGGTGGTGCCAGGGGGGAAAGAGTGGCATAAGGGAGTCCAGCGTGCCCAGACTGGTAGGGCTCAGACTAGGCCATGCTGAAGTTCCCTGAGCAGATGAGAGGTGTGGGGAGGGATCTTCAACCAGGTATTCAAATGCTACTGCGTTACCTGGTTTCTAGTGCTGGGTCCACTCTGGTCCTTTAGACCATCACAGTGTTTGATCTTCGCTTAGCAAGCAAGGGGTCTGCCTCCTTGGACAGAACATCCTGGTCCAAGTGCTTATATTGTTGCCACGTGAAGACCCCCACCCCCTCCAGTCTTGCCAATCAAGACTGAGTCCCACTATGTGCTTCCAGTGCCGTGTCCTTAGTAGCTGCCCTCCCTTGAGAGCACTATCCAAGAGGCTGGAGGCCAGGAACAGCACCAGCTTACACATTTAGTTTTTCATCTCATCCTTCGCCTTCTGCTTGTCCATTTACTTACCAGGCATTTGCCGAGCACTTCCAAACTCCCAGCCATTCTTCTGGGAGGACATTGCCAGCCACTGGGAGCAAAGTGACCTCAGACAAGCCACAGCCTCAGTTCTAGGCAAGCTGTGTTTTATTACAGCTGCCAAATCCACATCCCAATATGCCTTTAGATGCTGAGGGGAAAGACTACTAACAATCCCAGCAGCAGCAGTAACAGCTCATTTGGGGTTGGGGGGGGCGACCAGCCAGACACACACATTAGATCGCCTTGTTCGCACCTTCTGGTTCAGATCTGAAAGCATTCTTTCATGGTGGGAGTGACTATATCCATTACACAGATGAGAAAAGTGAGGCTAGACAGGTAGGGGAAGAACCGTAGAGATGGCATTTGGTAGGTTGCGGGGCCAAGCATCTCTATGTACCCATCACACCAGGATCCCTCCCAACTCCTCTGTGATGCTGTCTTTTGTTGTAAAGGTAATAGGGACTTGTACTCAGAGAACTAGTGAGATTATTAGTATTACCCAGGAGTTGATGGCCAAAGGAACATTCTGTCCATTCTTAAGCTTCCTCCCTATTTGTATTGTTCTGATTGAGTACTGAAGTGAGTGTCCTGGCTGAGGAGAGCCGACAGCTTGATCACAGCCCTGTCCTTCACCACTCAAAGCAGTCCTTAGATTTTTATCCAGTAAGGAGCTCAAAAACCATCATGCTTAAGGGCCCTTTGCAGTTGCTGACCCAGACTCTCGGAGGGCAAGATCGCCCATTTCACAATAGTCTTTGATTTTCCAATACTCAGTTGTTCAGGCCGAAGGGCGCTTTCCCTTGGAGCCTCTCCACATCCTGTTCTCTCTGTGTCTTCAGAGTGGCATAAGGGTTGCACAGCGTAGAGAAATATTGTCCTACTGAAAATATGTACATAAAGAAGCGAGCGATTCTTCCCTCTTGACAGACTGCCAGTACCAAAGCTTCCCCTAGAAAGGCAGATGACAGCTCAGTGCTAACGGTCTCCAGATCGGGGAGCTGTCAGAAGTGAATTTAAGTGCTGGTGACCGGGCTGCCAGAAAAACCTGTGTAACTCCATTCTTATCGCTGCCACCCATCTTCAGACATTAAAATTTCCTTGTGTGTAAAATATAATGACACATGAAAGCACGCCTGCTAGTTCAGAACCAGTTCTTTTGTGTGTATATGTGTGTGTGTGTGTGTGTGTGTGTGTGCAAGTTGGACCAAAGAGCCTCTCAGTGTAAATTCCATGTGGACGCCCCATTATGCTCCTTTTAATAGATTCTTTTGGAGCCTGCACACAATGGAGCCCTGGAATACCATCAGGTCCCCATGCAGTGTTTGGTGCAAGTGTCACCTTTCACCCTGGGATGGACAAATGAGTTTATTTTGTCACTTGGAAAGGAAGAAAAAGAAAAACGAGAAAGAGAGAAAAGAGAAAAGGAAGGAAGGAAGGAAGGAAAGAAGGAAGGAAAGAAGCTGGAGGCAAAGCGCTGGTAGAACATGCAGCCAGCCACTTAGGCTGCAGAACTGACCTCTCCCTGCCTCGGGGACACTAGGCAGCAGCCACCTTAGATGTCTTCTCTTTGGAGGGTGGGGTGGGGAGGTGAAGACTGTCGTAGAGTGAACAGGACTAGTGCCAGCTACAGAAGAAGTAGGGGCTAACCAAAGGTTTTGTTCAGTCCATGAATGGCCACATACAGAACTCTTTTTCTGCTCTGTGTGTACCTGTGTGGGTATGGGTATAGGTGTGGGTGTGCATGCACATAAGTGCATGTGGAGGACAGAGGTTGACAATGCATGTCTCCTGTAGTCGCCTCCCCACTTAGGATTTTTTTTTGTTGTTTGTTTGTTTGTTTGAGGGAGGGTCTCTTTACTGAACCCGGAGCTGGCTGGTTGGCTAGGCTGGCCTCTTAGGATTCCTCCTCTCCCTGCTTTCTGAGATTATAGGTGTGCCTCCCTTTGTCCGGCTGCCACATGTGTGGTGGTTTGAATGAGAATGCCCTCCCATAAGATCGTGTTTGACTGCTTGGTCCTCAGTTGGTAGAACTGTTTGGGAAGGATCAGGAGGTGCCGCGTTGGAGGCATGTCACCAGGGACAGGCTTTGAGGTTTCAGAAGACTCTCAACAGGACCAGTGTGCTTTGTCTGCCTCGTGCTTATGAACTAAAATGGAAGCTCTCGGCTCTTGCTCTGGTGCCATGCCCGCCCGCCGGCCCACCCGCCTGCCTGCCGACATGCTCCCCATCCTGATGGTCATGGACTCTCACCCTCTGAAACTGTGAGCCCAAATAAACTCCTTCTAATATAAATTGCCTTGGTCGTGGTGTCTTAGCACAGTAATAGAAAAGTAAGTTAGGTATTATAGATCCTGGGGGCTCAAACTCAGCTTCTTATGTATGTGTAGCATGTACCTCACTGACAGCCAGCTCCTCAGCCCTTGGGCAAAGCTTACACACACACACACACACACACACACACACACACACATTCTCTGTTGTCCTTCTGTAGTAATCCTAGGTTCGCACCATCATCACTCAGTTTACCAAATCAGAAGGTCTAAGCCCACAGAGAGTCTGAGTCACTTTCCCTTTGAATCATGTGTTAGGTGGAGAATTTGAACCCAAGATTGTCTGCATCCAGACGCAGAGAAGACATGTGACCACTTGCTACGGCCACTCTGCGGTGGTTCTGTGCAGACTGCCTACCTAGTCTGCCTCCCCAAGCTGTTTGCATATTGCTTGTTCCACTGGGTGGCCAACTCAGGAACCTGGATCTGCTTCTAGATGTCTCTCCCCAGAGTTAGTGGTCATGGTGGTCAGCCAGTATCTCTCAGGCTAAATTATTCTGGGCACTACTGGAAAGTTCCCAACCAAAGACTGTGGCAGCTTTCCACCAAGCTGTATTTTTTTTTTCTGAGGATATTTTTGTTTAAATTAGGATTCAGGAAGGGAGCCAGCCTCCACAGTGCTAGTAGGCAAGAGTATATCTGGCAGTGGGGAGTGGCTGGGGCAAGTCTCTTTCTGGTATTCACTCAGGCTGGTCTTTGCGATGGCCTGCGACAGAGTCCAAAGCCTCAGCTTCTTGGTGATGGCTTCTTATCCTCTTTCAATCTGACTGTGACTTCTTTATTTACCAGAATAGAAAGCCGACATCTTGGGGCCCAAAACAGCTCAGCAATCCAAGGACAGGATGTTCCAGAAGCATGTTCTTTCTCACTAGAGTTCTGTCGTTCCCAATAAAATGAAAGGCTGTGCTCCAGTCCTTCAGTGTTAAAAATTGAGACTGGCTTGTCATAAAGGACGCAGGTTCCTAGGACTCTCTTGCCAGCCGGCTCTCATTGGCCAAGGGCTTCATTCGTCCCGGAAAGGAACCACAGTTGATAGAAGTTGTATTAATCCAGTTGTACAATTCTGAAGGTTTCTAGAACGTCATTTTTCATCACGGGTTTCTATTTCTCGTCTCAGCTTTCTGTCTTCGGGATAATTTAAATAAATTTGGCTCAATTTCACCAGGAAAATCATACTAAGATGTGTTTTATTTAAAGGTTAAAATAAAGGCTTTCTATCCTTATTAAACATTTGAGGAGAAAAAAATCTTTAGCAAAGTTGTTTATTTTTACGTTCCACTAGATGACTTTCAGAACTAGAGTTTCTAACCAGGGATATTATATTCTTGGATCCATATTCTAGAGTTCTGTCTCCTTTCCATCTATAGAAGTGGGTGGGCTATACATTATTAAATAAAACCCAAATTTTGAGGGATAAATTACCCAGAAGACCAATGTGTAAATTACAGATTAATCTTTCCTTTTCCCCCTAGCTTGGCTTTGAGAGTAATGTTTTAGCCAACATTTCGGCATCCAGCTTTACTCAACATGAGAAATCCACCCTGGTTCATGCACCAGGAGATCTTGTTGCCTTGCTTTTCCTCCCAGTATGAAAACTCTAAGAGAGACAGCACAGAGGCTGGTTTTCACTGCAATGGACACTCTCCATTTGGGGCTCTGTTTCGATGGTTCATGGAAATTTTGATGAAGTCTACCCACTCATTGTTCTACTACCCTATATATTTTCCAGCTTAAAAAAAAACACTGAAAAATACACTGTGGGCAATTTAATATATCTAGAAACACCAGGAAGGGAACAGCTTGTCTCTTACAAAATCTTTACTTTTTATTTTTTTCCTACTTAACTCTTTAGGTGCAAATCTTCTTACATGACATTAAAAAAACATTTCAAAAGAATATCATACAGTAATCCTGTATTAAAGAAATGAACAAATGCCTATGTCAAGTAGTGCAATATGAAGCAGAGCTCAGTACATTTTCCTGTAAAGGGCCAGAAAGTAAATATTTATTTTGAATGAACTCTCTTTGCAAGAACTCAGTTTTGCCTTTGTAGCATGGAAACAGCCATGGGTAGTATGTTCCAATAAAACTTTAGTGTTAAAAGAACTGTGGGCAATACGTATCAATAAAACTTTATTGACAGAACAACCATGGGCAGTGTATGCCAATAAAACTTTATTGACAAGCATTCCATAGCTAGACTTCTCTGCAGGCACACTATGTTATCCATGGGACAATAGCCCACAGCCCCTTCTTTAGTAGAAATAACAGGCTTGGGGATGTCAGCTGAATTCAGATTTAAATTTCAGCTCTATTACAAGGTTTTCCCTCCTTAGGAAAGGGATCACGTGACTGGTTATGATAAGTAGATACATAGAGGTAATCTGTTCACAGTCAGTTTCATCATTCTATAAAAGCTGACTTTGGATACTTATTATGTGAGAGAAGGAGGAATTTGAGTAGAATGGTGTGCTGTACTGTTTTCTGGGAAATATCTCCTTATGGGAAACAATCCAAGTAACACCCTGAATACCATTAAATAGGGAAGGTCCTGAAGCTGTGGAGGGAACTTGGAGGCATAGAAGTGATACTGGTGATGGCTGCTATTTATCAGCTCTTATGTCATTTGTCTTATGTAGCTAAGGGGTCAGAAGGCAGGTCCAAATAGCAAAAAGAACTACAGAGTCTCCCATTTGTACTCAGTTCAACAAATAATACATCTTACAGGTCAAGAGATTAAGAATCCTCTCTAAAGTCATGCTAGCTAATAGCTGCTAGGCTAGGCTAGATCTTAACCCCAAATCTCCACTGAGCTCAGCAAACTCAACTATTTGGAAAATAAGAGAGATACCAACTTATTTGGGAAAGGCACTGTGTAGCACATATCCCCCCCCAAAGGAGGTTTGTCCCATTAATTGGATGGATGACAGCCTTTGCCTACTGGGATGATTATTAAGGTCACCTCAAGGTCAGAGTTGATGCTCTGTGAAGCCAATTTTCTATAACCAAGAGGAGATTTGCTTTGCTGAGTTACGTATAAAGGAGGTTAAACAGACCCATCAGAGAGGAGGCTCAGCCCCTCAATTAAGGTACCCAGACCGTTTTCTTCCAAATGTCTAGGAGGTGCTTCTCCACAGAGTCCCCTTAAGCAGAAATGGCAGCTATATGCTCTCATTTACCGTTGACTGTATACATTTACTCCAAATGTCAGTGCTCATTTCCCCTCAGTTCCTACTTGTCTTCAAAATGATGCTTATCAGTAGACAGGCGAAGACCAAAGGGTCAGTTTGTGATGTATACCTCTGAAGCAGAACCGTTACATTCACATGCAAACTCAGCTCTGACTCCGACCCGCTCAGGGGCATCCTGCTGACTGAGGTACAGTCTCTGTACTTGCTGATGCTGCCCACTCAGTTCTCAGAGACCAGGCCTCATTTCTTGTGTCTTTGTTGATTATCTACCCCCAAACCTATGCCTCTGTATCTCACACTTGTAGAAACATCCCTAGGATCTGCATGTTGTCTCTAGCCATTACCTCAAACTGTCCCCTCATCCCTGCCTGTCACCTGCTCAGGGGATGATGTGTTTCTACAGAGCCTCCAGTTTCCTTCCTTTCTCCTTAATTCCACTTCTATATCAACAAATCATTTCTTAGATCAGTAGTTCTCAACCTTCCTAATGCTGAGATCCTTTAATACAGTTCCTCATGTTATGGGGACACCAACCATAAAATTATTTCATTGCTACTTCATAACTGTAATTTTGCTACTGTTGTGAATCGCAGTGTAAATGTCTGATATGCATAATATCTGATATGTGACAGCCCTCCCCAAAGGGGTTGAGTACCACTGTCTTAGAGCATCCACAATACACCAAGTCATCACATGCAAAACTTTGGGATGTTTCCTGTTTTCTGTGTTGACTTTTGGTTATTATTGTTACACCAAACCCCAGGGACCAGAGGATTTGTCTCTGACTTCATTCTATGTCTTTGTTCTGTTACCTATGAAGACCTTGGCAAATTACTGTCTTTGTGATCCTCAGTCAGTTCATCGATGAATATGAGAAGAGTTGGTCAAAGCACTCTAGGGTTGTTGAGAGGCTCAGATAGCATGCTATTCTCTCAGTATTCTGCCTGGTGTCTGATGTATACTTAGTACAGACTCCTCACCTCTGCCTGTCTCATTCTCGTCCTGTCTTATCCATCACACTGCCTTACGGTAAGTATAGAGCAGTTGGTGGATGGACCGATGGATGGATGGATGGATGGATGGATGGATGGATGGATGGATGGATGGATGGATGGACGGACAGACAGATGAATGGACAGGAGAAGAGGAGAATGAAAAATTGGGGGCATATGGACCCATTTAGAGAAAATTCATTTTTTGTTTGTTAATTTGGGGGGCTTTTTTAAAAACCACAGTTTTTATAGTCCAGAATGAGCTTGAACACCTGATCCTACTACCTCCACCTCCCCATTGCTGGGTTCTAGGCTGGCACCATGTACAATTCCAAACTTGACTGTTAAGGCACCGATTTTCGACCATTCAGTGTTCTTGAACAGATACCCCCTCGTGTAGTGTTAAGATGGAATCTTGGGAAATGACCATTAAAGATTTTTTTTTAATTATGTGTATATGTGAGGGGTGGGAGTGGAGAGCTATGTCCACTAGGGCAGGAGCTCTTGGGCTCCAGCGGAGAGGGTTGAGTCCTCTGTAGCTGAAGTTACAGGCAGTTGTGAGCTACCTGTCATGCCTGGTGGGACCCGAACTCAGGTCCTCTGCAATAGCAGCAGGTTCTCTTAACTACTCTGCCCTCTCTTCAGCCTCAGAAACAGCTTTTTAAAAGTAATCGTACTTGCTATGATTATTTTAGACAAACTAAAGGTGCCCTTGTAGCAATCTGTGGAAATGTAGCTGCATCAAAGAGTCGGAGCTCCCTGATCTGGCCATTGACCCTGTGTTCCCACCAGCCAGGCACAGTTCAGCCCATGAAACCTGTTCTTTGGCCCTTGAGGAGACCATTGAGCCAGCCAACTTTGCAGCAAACCCATGGCAATCTTAATATTGGATCACTCTCGAGGAGCCCTAGATTCCTGTAAGACCTGCCGAATGCACTCTAGTGTCTGTTTTTGAGCTGTGCTCATGGATGTCACGTGATTTCTTCCCCTTATACCATTCTTTCCAACCCCACTGTCCAGTCAAGATTCCACGTTTACATAATTGATACATGGAGATGTGCTTAAACTGTAGTGAAATCACATCTTAATGACACGGGGAGCATCTTTTTTTCCTCAGTAAATTGTTGAGAAGTTAATTCTTGTTAGCCTAAAAACTTGATTGTACACTTGAAATAAATCGGCTGTGCTACCCCGTACTGTCTACCGAAAGTCCCCAAGGAAGATCCCATTTGCAGATGTGCCACTCATCCAGTGCCCTGTTTTGAGTATTGTGTGAGCTTTCTTTTCTTCCTTTGGAAGCACTGATTCAGAACCTCATCTCTCAAAAACATAAATGTATCCTCTCAATCAGTAGCCTGGTTCCTCATTTCACTACTTGGCCTGGCGCTGCACTGTAGCAGCCGACTGACTCCTGATAAGACAAAGGTACTGGACAGGCCTGCTATAGGCTACATAGTAAGACCCTGTCTCAGAACAAGTCAACAGGCACACTCAAGTTGGCATAACCCACACACTGATAACCAGAAACAGTCAGCAAGATGTTTCTGGTTGTCCCAGAAGTGTGTAACAGGTACACTGACAAATTGTAGCTTCTGGAAGTCACAGTGAGCAGAATGTCTCTAACCTCAAAGGACAGCAGTGCCTGGATTGCTTACGGTCACTCCCTGGTGTGGAAGTGGCCAGGGGTCTAAGGAACCCTTCTATTGGTGGTTAAGGGAGACTGCCCGGGCACACGCTGTTCTCTGGCATGGCTATATTTTGTCATTAGATATTCCCAGGGCCAGCAGAGTCCCAGAGGATGTCAGAGTACATTAATTTTTATCATAACATGGAATCTCCCATGTCTGAATGGCAGCACATAGCTGTCAGGGGCTTTCTGAACTCTATTATAGTTCCATATATCTCTAGGCAAAACAGAGGAGAAAGTCCTCATTGGTGAAGAAAATGTACAAAATGCATGAGATGCTGTATTGTTGGGCTTGACCATGAGCTTAAGTACATGGCACACACTATTTCTTTCTCTATTGCCCATATAAGTTCACCTCTGTGGCTCCTTATTAAAATTCTCCCCTCTACCTACTAGAGAACTTCAGAGTTTGTATTAAATACATTCTCTATGCATCATGCTAATGGAATCATTAACCAATAGTTTTCAACTATTCTATAAATGTTTTCTTTAAAATAAATGAGTGTTCCTGTCTTATGAATTTCTACCAGAATTTATCTATCCGAAGTGTCACCTGGAATTTATAAATAATGGATTATTATGCTCAATATCGCTTTATATCCACAAAATGTACTTTTAGTGGGGAATGCTAATGCATGTCAGGGCCATCTAGTTATTTGGCCATTCCTTTTATTCTGTGCACTTGTCAATAAAGTAAAATGCTTAAAGGTTGCAATTTACCTGGAAAAGAGGAGGCGCTGGTATTATTGTAGGAGCTTTCAAGTCCACTCCGGGTATAAGGAAGATGGGGAAATGTCCCTCCTCACTAAAGCAAGCCAACCCAGCAGGCTTCATCTGCTAGCGCCCTCCCTCTTACCTAATCCTAATGATATTTGTGTTCTGTGAGTTGAGTTGAAGAATCTACTGCTGTCCATTGTGACCCAAGAGATTTTCATACCATAAGAAAAGTCCTTTAGGAAATATCACAATTCCTTTGTCCCTAGGAACCCCTGGGGTTCCACCAAGAGAGGCTTGATGACACTGCCTCTTTCCCAGTTTCCAGGAGTTGTGTTCAAATGTGTGCAAGATGATGTGAGTGGCTCAGGCTTCTCTTCCTCACCCTTCCCTCCCTACTTCTCCATATTCTGCTAAACATTGATTTTTCCACTTTATTAAATATTCTCTGGAAGCAGGAACACAAGACAGTCAAGTGCTTAAGTGCACAGGGCAGGTTTGGAAATTGCTAGAATCTGCACCAGAGAGTCCAGCCTGCCCTGTAGCTACCATGCCAATCTGCTTAAGTGTGCAATTATCAAATCGATGCCTTTCCCCCTAGAAAACCGTGTTGGGGAAGGTGGGTGTCGCTGTGCTTCACACTGCTGCTTGAGAATCGGTGAGCTTGAGATTTCACTGCTGGGACTTGGGATGATGGGATGGGAAAATCCAATCAAGATAATGGACAGGAGGCAAAAAATTTGAGAAAATAACCAAAACAAGAGTGGTTTCTTTCTACTAATGTACTGATGTTCCAGAATCTACTCTAAGAAGTTGCAAATGGTGCATGAAATGAAAAATTCCTGTTGGTCTCCGGGGGACAGAGCCAGAGCTCTGCTCTCCTCCTGGTGATTGTCTGGTTTTCTCTATTCCAGCTGAAATAAAAAGAAAATAGTAATTAAGTGTAACTAAGTTATTGTGACAGCAGAATTCACTCCTGGTTAACTATTGTGTTAGTGTCCTACGGTGTCCATCAAACTCTTGACATCTTTAGGGCCGTGACCCACCCAAAACACAGCTGATGATCATTGACCACCCAAGCTGGTCTTGGTGTTATGGGTAATGACTCCTTTTGCATGCTTTCTTTCCTCCCCTATTTATAGAGGTAATCTTACAGAGACTCTGAGGGCACTTGGAACAATCTAGTAAATGTGGAGAGCAACTGTATATGTATTTTTATGTACATGCATTCTTGGTGGGTACCATCTTCCCAAAGTGGAGAGGCCCGGGGAGTATAAGAAACAGGAAGCTGCTGGGCAGTGGTGGCGCACGCCTTTAATCCCAGCACTTGGGAGGCAGAGGCAGGTGGATTTCTGAGTTCGAGGCCAGCCTGGTCTACAGAGTGAGTTCCAGGACAGCCAGGGCTATTCAGAGAAACCCTGTCTCAAAAACACCAAAAAAACAAAACAAAACAAAGAAACAGGAAGCTAAGCAAAATATTAATTGCCTGCATTAGGCAATGTCTCCATCAAGGTCAACACAGAAACATCATACATAGTTTTGCTTAAGATTTACTTTTATCATTTTTAATTATATGTATATGTATGTGTCTGAGGCCAGAAGAAAGACATATGTGCAGTATCCCAGGAGGCCAAAAAAGAGGCTACTGGATTCCCAAGGAGCTGCAGTTATATATGCAGTTGTGAGTGTCCTGATTGCTGGGTGGTAGGAACTGAACTAAGGTTCTCTGGAAGAGCAGTAGGCACTATTAACCATTGATCCATCTTGCCAGATCCTGTATGTAGTTTTTCAGTTCTCCTAAACATCAAACACACTGGGCATAGCCAATCTCTTTTACAGGAGACACAGCTGTAACTCAGTGTATTACCGTTTCTAAGTTCCACTTGCCTGATAAGGGGCAAACCCAGGCTGAAGAACAAGTTTTCGGTGTCACATAGTTTAACTTCTCTGGCTTTCTGGAATTACATCAATCAAAAGAATTCTCTCATGAAAAATTCTCTCTCTCTCTCTCTCTCTCTCTCTCTCTCTCTCTCTCTCTCTCTCTCTCTCCCCCACCCCCAACCCCCACTCTCACTCTCACTCTCTCTTCTGAAATAGACACTCTGCATCTCAGCCACCCCTCAATAAAATGACAATCATTTCCCATGGAAGACATGTATAAAAGGTATTCACTACTTGCTTGTTCTTTCTAAATAACACCCTTAGTAGCAATTCTGTTATAATGCAACTCTTCTCAAATTAAATCAATTGCATGTCATATCTGGATTATTATAAAATCCATGCTTTGGTATCCTACTGTATAAGACTTAGTGCCACCAAGACTTGAAGGAAATCTTTTGTAAGATCATCCTTTAAACTGCAGTTTTGACAAGCCAGTTACATATCTATCCAATGTATTATACAATATAATTTTTAAAAACTATTTCTCATATATTCCCCCCCCAAATCCTCATGAACTGTACCTATGGCTTGTCCACTGCATAGCTGTGGTCTGGGCAGGTTCCCGAATCATGGAGAGTTTCAACTGGGTGGAGGCAGCTCTAGAAGATAACTACGATGGCCAAGTTCCTGCTGCCTATCATGAATTCAGACCAAACCAGCGATGTTAATTTAAGCCAGGACCCACCTAATAATGCTATACAATCTTCACCCCTTCCTTCTCTGGCAGAACACCCTGCTAGTCACAAAGTAAGACTTCCAAATGGGTTTCTTAATGGAACACGGCTCCATATGTCCTTTGCATCAAATTTCACAGTATTTCCAAATAGTATGAATTCTTGTAGCTCACTTGAGCAGTACCCCAGATGGTCTGACATTCTGTTTCTAGAAGGAAGTGGAATATATTTCCTTTTGCCTTGGGTTCCATCTAGGTCATTCTTTCATTTGTTCAGAAATGGGATGGTGCAAACTCATAATTGTTGGATCATCTAGAGGGGCACTTCTTAACCTAGAACACCCCACTTTATTTGTTGGGCATGCTAACAATTTCATCTTCACACTATTACTGTGACCCCTTGTCATGGTGGTGGCCCCTGCTGCTCTGAGACTCCTGTGAAGTCCCGTTCTCCTTCCTTTCTCACAGTTGACATTCTGGGTCTTCTTGCATTCCTGGAATCATGATGTAACCGTCTTATCTTCAAAGCATAAATGACTGCCTTTTTTAGCCATTTGTATTCACCAACTTAAATCATTTTTAGGTAATATATTGCCAAAGATACCTATATAAAGCTGCAGGGACCAAATGTCATAAAGAATATAGCATTAGTTCTGATGCATACATTCAGATATATACAAAGGGCTTACTTGCTTATAAAGGTTCATTTTTTATTATGATTGTGTGTGTGTGTGTGTGTGTGTGTGTGTGTGTGTGTGTGTGTGTGTGTGGTGTGCGCTCATGAGTACAGGTGCCTCAGGAGGCCAGAAAAGGCTGTCTGGTCCCCTATAGCTGGAGATGTGAATAATTATAAGCTACCTAGTGTGGGTGCTGGGAATGGACCCCTGATCCTCTGTAAGAACAGTGAGTGCTCCTAACTATTGAGCCATCTCTCTAGCCCTAAGGCTCAGTTCTCACTGCATGCCATGCCCTCTGAGAACAGATTTACTTACTTCTGCTATTGAAGTCTAGTGGCACAGACAGACTGTGACTCATGGTAGAAAGTATGAAGAGGTGCAGAAATAGCCCCCCAGGACATGCTACACCTAAGAAACTGGTCTTTACAGTAAGTGTGAGGATGTACTATGTGTGGCTCACTTGTTCCTAGGTACTGGTAAGGAGGTGCCCCAAAGTCTCAGACTTAAGGAAACAGTTGAGAAAGACAGTGGATGTGTTGAGGACCCATACTGATAGGATTGGCTCTATTCAGAATCACCATTCCTGGTAGTTTGACCTTCATCGAGGACTTTTAGCCAGCAAGTTGTTGGGTATCCAGATTTCCAGTTCTGTGCTTCTTTTTACTGGAAGTAAGTCCAACAACCTTGTCATCATTGTGATCATCGTCATCTCCTCCTCCTCCTCCTCCTCCTCCTCCTCCTCCTCCTCCTCCTCTTTCTTTTCTTCTTCTTCCTCCTCCCCCTCCTACTCTTTCTCCTTTCTTTCTTCTTGACTTTCTCTTGGTTCTGTCTGTTTGACCTTGTCAAAGGTCTAGACAAAGCCTGTAAGAACCTTTGAGGAGGGAGCCCACCAAGCTTCAAGCTGAACATCAAGTGTCAAGAGATGGTCTTGAGTGCATGAAACTTCAGAGTAGCCCCTGGGAGGACCAGAGTGTGGCGACACATGAAATGGGCAGAGCTGGAAGAGTCCACAGTGTGGGGACTGCATTCACTTGGCAATAGCTGGTGTATGGGGCGGGCAGGGAAAGAGAACGGACACATGCATTGGAAAAAAAAGAGGGTGAGCAGACAGAGGGTTGTCTGTTACAGCGCAAACCTGTTCTAACCTCAGGTGGCTCTTCGTCTTTACAGCCCTCTTGACTCTGTCTTTCTTTGTTTCTCCTTTCTTTTCTCCACTTCTTCTCCTCCTCCAATGATTTTTCTCCTGTTTAATGTGTGTGAGGAAGTGGAAGTTGGAGGACAGCCTTGGGTGTCGTTCCTCAGGCTCTGTTAAGTTTTTAAAACATTATTTACTTAGTCTCGGACATTTTCACTCATATATGCAATGTATCTTGATCATATCTACCCCTGCTCTGACCTGCTTTTCGTGGACACCCCAGAACACATACCACCCTCCCAGTGGTGTCCTCTCTTTGTTGCCTATGATTCCACTTAGTGCAGCCTGTCGGAGTGATGACTGAGCATGTTGACTTGCTCCTGTTCAGGTAACCATAGCTACACTCAGTTCATGAGTACAATAGACAGGTCACCTCCAGATGAGAGCACCACATTCTTTTTGAGGCACAGACCTGGAAGTCACCAAGTAGGTTAGGCTGGCCGACCAGCAAGACTTGGGGGTACTCCTGTCTCTGCCTGCCCAGATCTGGGAATTAGAAACTGGGGACTCTGGCTCCATCTCCCCGAGACATGTGTTATAAGAATAAAAGTAGTTCCCCAAGTCCACGCAGCAATTACTTTTCCAACTGAGCTGGTCTGTCCCCAGCCCTGTCTGCAGGGTTTGATGAAGCTAATGCACAGCAGGTATAAGCCATTAGAGAGAGAATGCCTGAAATTGGGACAGGCAGCAGGCAGGGCTCTAGGGACCCAAAGGGGCAAGCAGCCAACGAAAGCTCAACTGTTCTTTATCTGGTTAGCGACCGGCCCTGGACAGGACCCCAGTCCTTCCACTCATTGCCTCTACCTAGCTCTCTTCTTAGGACAATGAACCAGTTAAACTCGGCTACTGAGAGAGCCTGGCTGCATGATCAAGAAGCCTCACTCATGTCACTCTGAAGGGTACCCACAGAGCCACCCGCTGGTTCATCCTTAGGACTCCAACTACCAGGGAAGGGGAGGGATCATATATGAACTGTTGGCAACACACTGCCTTCCAGGTAGAGGGGGCCACCGCCTTTCAACACCATCACAGCAGCGGGATGCCTTGCCCAGGTCTACCCGTCAGGGAGAGAAGTGGGTAGTTCTCCTTGAGCAGACCAGAGGGCAGGCGGATGGATTTCTCCTTGTCGTCTTCTCCAGTGCAGGACATGGATGATGGCCCCTTCGTCCCCTATCACCCTTCCCAGGTCAGAACCCTGGTGAGAGGGTGAAATTCCCCATGAAGGTGCTCGCTAATAACAGCTGCTCTGGGCTCCACAGATGCAGTCTTTACTGCCATC
The DNA here is from genome assembly GCA_036184795.1 of Tokudaia tokunoshimensis. Taxonomy (NCBI): domain Eukaryota; kingdom Metazoa; phylum Chordata; class Mammalia; order Rodentia; family Muridae; genus Tokudaia; species Tokudaia tokunoshimensis. The sequence continues at coordinate 41,785,473 of BTHU01000020.1, forward strand.
CGATCCTCACAGTTTGATCCTGACTTTACTCTGTACTCCATTGATGCTGTCTTTAATTCCATCCCATCCTCATAGTTTGATCCAGCCTTTTCTTTGATGGCCTGTAAATATTCATCATCCAAGGCTCTTTTGAATCGCAGTGGCTTTTAGTTAAAATCGAGTGAAATGTACCATTTGAATAATAAAAACCTCATTAAAGGAAAGCTAAAAGAATACTTTTCCTTTTGTACAAGCCAATTAGGTACCCTCATAATTTAAGAAAAAAAAGGCAAGCACATTATGATTTCATATTCCATAGCCTGTTTTAATTAATAGAGGTGACAGGGTTTAGGTGCTAGGCACCGAGTTTGCCTCTGGTGTTGTGCAATTAAACATTAATGAAGAGAATGGAAATGTGAGAGCTAATGTGTCCCCCACATCCTCTGCGCATCCAGGCTGAAGTATTCAGTGGATGTCTATGCTTGGGGACACTGCAGGACAAAAGATGCCCAGAAGAGGCCCTGTGGCCACTGAAAGGGTGTAATATTAAAATCCCCCATAGTCACTCTTCCTCAAAGTGTCCCAAAGACAAGTAGTCACAGAATTAGGTTTTCTTTTGTAGCCAATGGGCAATGGTGGATCGATGGGGGAGGGGGGGGCTTCTACTTAATCCCACCGGCTGGTAAGATGCTGGGCCATGCTCATCACCAGCTTGCAAGCTCTGTTCTTCTACTCCCAGTTTCTAGGGGAGGAAATGGGTTTACATGGGTTCACTAAGAAGGTAACTGCGCTAGGCTAGATCGCTAACACTTCCTGGCTTGGATATTGTATTAGTCACTTGTAGCTGTGACAAAACACCTGACGAAAGCAACCTGAAGGATGAAGGATTTATGTGGACTTGCTGTTCATGGGATTAAAGTCCATAAAGGCAGAGAAAGCATGGTGGGTGCGGGGGAGCAGTTCAATCCATGTTGCTTGGACCTGGTCCCTCTGTGGCCAGCAGGAAGCAGAAAATACCCTGAAGCAGGGCCAGGCTCTGTAAACCTTGAAGGCCCACTCCCAGCGCCCACTTATGCCAGTTAGGCTCTGTGTCCCAAATACTCCACATTCTGTAGACATACATTTTTGCAACCTACTTTTAATAAGCGTTCAACCTCTTCTCCAGCCCACCACCCAGTAGAGGTAGTAGAAGAGAAGTTATTAGGATATAGGGAAGTGGACCTGTTCAGCTTGATCCTCTTGGGCAGCAGTTCAGTCCCAGAGCAAACATCAAATACGATTCAGCAGCTGCAGACCAGTCCACTAGGCAGGCAGACACCAGGCACAAACTGACAGCTACAGTCCAGTCCTTTCAGCAAGCAGACACCAGGCAGCTATAGTTCAATCCTGAAGAAACAACCAAGCTCTCCAACTGGCCTGAGGTGAGGCTGTGGAAGCAGCAAGCTGCAGGAACCTCACTAGCCATTTTTGGGCGAGTTTCTCTCAATGTCAGCGTTACCATAAGTTGAGCTCAACAACTCTATGTAAGTCAAACCAATGCATTTGTGTCATTAGCAAAAAATAGTGAGGTGGAACAAACCAAACCAATGCTCAGTGCTCGTCTCCCACTGTCCGTGGGGTCATATTTATATTTCTTCATCAAGCATCCTTTCATGTGTTTGCTATATCAAAACATCCCTTCACCTATGTCTGCTTCAGGACAACAGTCTGTCCCATGTCTCCTCCAGAAAACCTTCACCTGTGTCTGCTTCTGGAAAACAATCTTTCACGTGTTTGCTTTAGCAATACATCCTTTCACCTGTGTACCCCAGAAAACATTATTTTACATAACTAACTTTTCAAAGAACCTAGAAGTTTCCACTTTAGTGTTCCAATATGGCTGCTGCTTCTGGGGCCTAAGTTCACAACCCAAGGCTGTGGGTGGCAGTCTGCATTTATTGAACTGAAGCAGTATTTTACATTATTCTTATTAATTTGTTTGTTTGCTCGTTTACTTTTGTTGATTTGAATCTTTGAGTTCTGACCTCAGGAAAGTTGCCTCTAATTATATTACTAATTCTATAATAGTGTAATGCACAAATTTCCTGTCTTCCTGACTGAATAATGACAACAAGAATGAATATCGCCCAAAGTTTTCATTAAAGTTATATGACCTATGTACTCCAAATTCTCAGTGGATGTCTGCTACATAGTTAACTGGACCATCCCAAGGCAGAGGAGAGGGTTTGGAGGAGAAAACAGCTCAGAGAATTGAGCAAATATTAGAGTTGTAACCAAAAATTAGCTCAGATGTGATAATACACTTGCATGTCTCCCCTTTCCCTGATGCCATGTTTTCCAAAGAGTCTGCCTTGCTGGTAAGCCACTCAGGCACAGACCTCTACTTTGGTGTAAAGCAAGACTGATGCATGCAGCGTGGGACTGCTGCCTCAGTACACCCAAATCCACTCTTCAAAAAGGAAAGGTACCGTTTGGAGCTGTTGGTTGACAGCCATGATGCACACCATGTATGAAAAAGAAGTTATCCGGGACAAACCCAGCTGACCACAACCATTTCACCATGCTTATTTTGGAGTGGTGATAAGTTGGAAAATAGATCAAGCAACAGGAATGAATATCGTGATCTGTTAACAAGATCCAGATTGCCCCATGATAATGAGATTTCATGAATACTTAAGACTGATTTCTCAGATTCCCCTCTCTAGCTGTGCCGTGCATGCTTTCCACCAAGCCTTTAACCAGACTTTACTATCAGTTCTTTATCACCTTGCCAAGAGCATAGGAGAGAGGGGAATGTTTCCAGATTCCTGTAAAAAGGCAGTGTTAGCTAGATGTCAAAAGCAAAGTCTTCTGAAGCGAAGAAAACAACGAACCAGCATCACATAGGAACAGACACAAAATCTTCAACAAAATACCAGTCAACTAAATGAAATAATGTACAAACAAAAGGACTATATACTGGTTGACTTGACTCTTGAGGGATTCACAGGTAAATATTCAAAAATTAATCAGCGAAAGAAATAGAAACCAGGAGAATAAAGAGCCATCTGGATGGATACAGAGAAATCATTTGTAAATAGTTCAGTACACTTTCTGGACTAAAAACCACACTCAGGCTATCCCTTCACCTCATTGATGGTACCTATACAAAGTCTACCACTGATATAGTTACACTGAAAGCTTGGATGATTTCTCCCTAACATCCAAAGTAGGACAGGGGTGTTAGCAGCCAGAACCATCCAAACTGGGAAAAAAATCAAAACTGCCTTCCTTGCTGATGAAATCACTTTGCATCTTAAGAACTCAAATTGGAAAGCATGTGACAACTCACAGCCAGGCTCAACCAGCTTGTGAGGTGAGCACTCAACATGCAGAAGCCATTTCGCTTCCGTGTGAGTTCTGTGTTCTAAGGTCAGGTTGCAGTCTGGACATGGGAATTTTACTGACCAATGTGCTTTTATACTTCAGATCGATCTATACTTTGAATTCAGTTTCCCTCAAACCTGGAGTTTTGGTCTTAACTTCATATGAGAATGGAAAAGACACTGGACAGACAAACCAAGATTAGAAGCCTCCCATTTTACAGTAATTACCAGCATGGTGTGTCATGACCATGGACCATGGAGAACTGAATAGCCCTGGGATTACAGAATTAAACCCTTATGTGATCGATTTTTTTCAAGCCCTTTGCTGGAATAACTCAATGAGTAAAGATTAGTCTTTTCCAGAACCTATGGATATCCACCACGAAAGAATGAAGTCACATTGCTTTCATGCACCATATACAAAAGTTAGCTAAACAGGAATCAGTAATCTAAATGTAAAAGTTCAAATTATTACATCCCAGAAGGAAAATATAGTATCAGAATATCTTTATGATATTAAAATAAATGATTTCATAGGTTCAACCCAGAAAGTACAAGGGACAAAAGAGGAATTAAAAACAAAACAAAATGAGAAAGATATTTGAAAATATCTTGAAAGGGCTGATCCATCATATATAAAGAACTTTCATAATTCAACAATAGGAAGGCAAACCTGCTAATTCCAAAGTGGGCATAAATGCTGAATGCATATTTTTTCCAAGAAAATATGCTAGCTGCCAATGAGCACATTAAAAAATTCTCAGCATCATTTAGCCAGGAACAAAATTCAGATGTAAACCACAGTGAGTTCATCACTTGAGTTTGCTGGGGTGACTCAGGAATCATTATAGAAGAGGAAGCAGAAAGATAAGGGAGTTTCTAGAAGCTATATCCACAAAGTCTCATCAGTGGGACTGTCTAAATATGAGCTGAACAAGAACAACAGCCACAGGCATGCTAACACAGATAAGTGAAGGACTGTAAGACCTCAACCCTACAAAAAGACCCACAACAACTAAGGGATGCTGAGACTGGGAGAAACTGTCTTCCCCAGAGAAGAGCACACCAATACACCAATTAATTATACTAAATGGGCAGTCCTGAAAACATGCCTATAAGTAACATTATATAGACTCAGACTGAAGAGGTTGTATTAGTGTATTTAGGATGTGTGTGTGTGTTTATGTAACAACAATTAATGAAAGAAGAGGCCATGCATTTGAAAAGGAACAGTATATGGGAGAGCTTAGGGGGAAGAGAGGGCAGGGGATAAATGTAATTCTATTATAATCTAAAAATATTATAAAAATAATTTGATAAAAATAGATAAAGGAAAGAAAGGAAGAAAGAAAGAAAGAAGGAAGGAAGGAAGAAAGAAAGAAAGAAAGAAAGAAAGAAAGAAAGAAAGAAAGAAAGAAAGAAAGAAAGAAAGAAAGAAAGAAAAAGAAAGAAAGAGAAAAAGACACACAGTGAAAGTGCCAGAATTACCACAAGATGGGGATGTGTAATGCATGGTTGGTGGGGATGTGGGGGATGTGTCCCACTTTGGACAGCAGTTTGATTCTTCCCCAGAAGTTAAACACAGCATTATGCTGTGAGCCAACAGTTCCATTTGCAAGTACATACTCAAGAAATAAACAAATACGTCTCCGTCTCCAGAAGAACTGGCAAAGCAATGTCTGTACCAGCAGTATTCACATTAGCCCAACACTGCAGCAACCCAAATGTCCATCAAAGTAGTAACAGATGAAAAGATGCCATCTGTGCGTGCACCAGAGACGTCTCGGGCTTAGGAGGGTGGGCAGTGTCCATTTTTCATACAGCATGAAACCTCGAAACATTCATTATACCTAGTCAAAGATGACTGTCACAAAGGGTCACATGTTGTCTTGTTTGCATGAGATGATTGTGTTAGACAAATCTATAGAGTAGAAGGTTCATATGGTGTGGACACCATGTAATTGGCGACAGCTAACAAGTTGCTTTATAGTACTTACAATTGCTGTAAAGGTAAAATTTGGTGATGAGACGCAACCCATACATATTCAACTCAGAACACACTAAAACCCCTGAACTGTGTGCCTCAAATGAGTTTTATGGATGCCAGTTAAATCTCAGAATTAGAAAACACAAAGTAATAGCAAACACATAGAAGGAAAAGCAAGTTTAACTACCCCCTCCATACCTCTTGCTAATCTTTTATTTTCTTACTCAGTGACTGCATTTGGAGAAATTCCATTTTTCTTGCTTTTGATTTTGCTTTGATTCCATGTTATTATCACATGTGTACATTTATTTGTGTGTCTTTCCTTGGAATGTGTGTATGTGTATATGTGGTTGGGGGCCAAGACTGAGGCGTGGAGGTGGGAAGTCAGTCTGCAGGAGTTTGTTCTGTCTTTCCACCATGTGGGTCTGGGGAATGGGACTCAAGTCATCTGAGTTGTAGCCAGTGTCTTTATCCTCTGAGCCATCTCCACAGCCTTGGTTTGGGTTTCTTGAGACAGGGTTGCACTGTGTATGCCAGGCTGGCCTAGAGTTCACTGTGTGCCCCATCTTGGCTCCTGCCTCAACCTCCTTCAGTGCTGAGATGACTGCCGTGAGCCACCACACCTGCGTTGGCGTTTCCTCTTTTTGGAGAAAGCTCTGTGACACATGTAGTCACACATGCTGACCTTTGCCTCAATTCATCTGGGAAGTCCGGGAGCCTCTGGATTCACTGTGGATTTCCTAAGGTAGACCGCAATGTGGGCGGCTTAAAGCAACAAATTCATAGTCTCTCATAGGTCTGGGAGTCAAAAGTCTGAAGCCAAGGTGTCTACAGGTTTACTAGGCTGGCTGGGGGGCCTCTTTATCATCCTCCTGGCTTTCTAAGGTGGCACCCAATAGTTAGATTTCCTCACCTTGCCCATCTGCCATTCTGTTCCTGCTATCCCATTGACATGTACGCAGTCCTATTAAATATTTTGCTCCCTAATGGATTCCAAAACAAAATGGATTTGCTTGTTATTGGGTTGTTAGCTTCGTACCATTTGCATGCGTCCCATGCCCTGGGAGACTTTCCCCCAATTCAGTTAACTTCTGGTTTGTTGCTTTTATGTTTTTGATTAGGAATACAGTAGAGAGTCCTGAAAATCTGTCATTGTGTCATAGCCATTCATTAGGATTTCTTTGAAGTAAAATGTATTTGTTTGGATTTAGGGCTTTCAACCAAATGAAAGGGTTACATTTAATATTAAATTTTCATCCATAGCACACCTCCTCTCATCCCCAGACTTATTTCTTACAGGTTCAGATTTAATCCCAAAGGAAGATACGTGTGTGTGTGTGTGTGTGTGTGTGTGTGTGTGTGTGTGTGTGTGTGTGTACACATTGAGATAAGGCTCTCATTTATCCAAAGATAGGCTGGAACTCACTTCACAGTCAAAGACGACCCTGAACTCTTGATCCTCCTGCCTCTACCTCCTGAGTATTAGGGTTACGGACATGCTTGATTTATGTGGTGTTGAGGACGGAACCCAAGTCTAAATTTATGCTAGGCAAGCATTCCACCGATTTATGCCTCCATCCCTAAGATGAATGTATTGAAATACTCTGTGACTGTCTCTATAAACAGACTGTGTTCTCTTTGATCCATTTGTTTAGTATCCACTAAGCATTGGGCCCCAGTGTCAGCCTTTCTTATAGTGTATCATTGTCCTAAAGAAAGGAAACCAAAAAACTCCTCATGTGTATTTGTGGGCTATTTTGATTGAACATAAAAGCAGTAGCAATTGTTTCTATTAGACAGCACAGTTAACCAGGGATAGTGTGTTTCAACCCCAGCGAACCACCCTCATCCTGACATACCCTGTATGGTTCTGGGTTAGCATGGGTATCTTGTGTCCTGGGAACATCTTGTTGCTGGTAACCTGAGGTCACGGCCCATTCCGAGCAAGGTAATGTCCTGCCTCGTCTCGTTTCTCACCTGTTGGCAACTTGACAACCCTGAGAATTGGGTTGTTTCTAAGTCAGTGTGTATGGTACCTAGTTTTCAATCACCGATTGGTGCCTGATGTCATCCATTTCCTCATGCAGGCCTCTTCACGTACTTGTGTGTAATGCGGGGACCTTTGCTCTACCCTGGAGCCTCACAAAAGACGGCCTGGAGACGACTTTCCAGGTGAACCACCTGGGACACTTCTACCTTGTCCAACTCCTGCAGGATGTTCTGTGCCGCTCATCTCCTGCCCGTGTCATCGTGGTCTCCTCTGAGTCCCACAGGTGGGTTTGAATTTGTCCTCCTTTGGCTTCTGCATACCCTCTACACACGCATGCACACACGCACGCACACACAGACGCATGCATGCACACACAAATCTTTTAACACTACTAATTTTGACCAGTCTCACTGTGAGAAACATGAGTGTATACAGCCTGGCCTCATTAATTTTTCTAGATCCTTCCAGATATGTGATCATGGGGAATTGTTTCATGGGGGACTGTCTAGAGCAATATAGAGTGATTTTACAATTATACCTCAGGCTCCCCATTGATTCCACTCAGAGATGGAATAATAATTGATTAAATCTGAATGGCATGACCTTTATTGATTTGTAATTCAACAACTTCAAAGTCTCACCGAGAGGAGAGTGGCGGTTATTCTAGCAGGGGAAACAACGCAGTTAAGGGCCTCGAGATGAAATCCAATTGTTTTATAATGAGAAATTAGGGAATTCAATGCAGACATTAGCAGCGTAATTGCAGAAAGGGAAGGACTGTAGTTAGCGTGGATTGGAAATCTGGCCATGCCTCTTTCGGTTAGAATTTCAATTTACACATCAGATGGCGTTGTTTTCTGATTGCCATTAGACTATTCAGTCGACAAAAAAGACATCTGAAAACATCACCGTGTTTTCAACATATTTGTGCGGGAGTTGGATAAACAACTCTCTGAAGTGCTGAGGAAAGACAAAGGATTTTCGGGGCTTTGGAGGCAAGATTTACAGCTTGGGAGGGAGACTTCCCTGAGTTCTTGGTGTTGGGGGTAGGGGGAGCTTTGCCTCCTTAGTAAAGTAGCTACAGATAAATAAATGAGTGAGTGAATGAATAAATAAATAAATATAGTGCCAGGGACTCTTTTCTTCCTCTTCTTCTCCATCTTAAGTCCTGAAATGTTTTGGTGACCCAGAATGGAGCGTTCCTTTTTTTCTCTTTTTAATCATACTTCCATAAAATGTAACCCCTGGGACTTTGAAGAGAGAGACCAGCCAAGGGTTAGCTTGAACCCTTTATCACTCCCAAACACAGGGGCTTACGGTGTAAGTGACACGCCGCAGACAGATTTACTCTTGCCAGTTTAAATTTATGATGGCTTCAATGAAAGAGAAACTCGAGTAATAATCCTCCCCCGCCCGGGAAGACACGAAACATCTAGTAATTAGGCGGTAACCAAATCTGCCCAGGCTTATCTTTGCAAATCACACCAGGTTTGTGAAAGAAAGGGAGTACTCTTCCCCCCCCCCGCACGGCCCCAAAGCAGTGAAGGGGGCTACCGTGGGGGCAGCAGGAGAGAGAGAGAGCTTTAGAAATAAATCTGCCAGCCACAATCGCTTACCAGATGTGGAGGGCACCACGGGATATGTTTAAATGAGCTGGTATTTAATGAGAGACTGTGTGGAGGTGTCAGCTGCTCACTTCCGTCTCTACAGCTCTGTCTCCGATGCTGTTTCCTGGGACACCTTTGTTCTCACTGGAACCAGTGTAATCCCTGCCTACTTGGAGACCCACATCCTAATTTCATTTTAAAGACTTGTTTGGAAGGAAGGGCCTTGGTCTCCGGAATGAGATCCATTGCCATTTCTAGCAAGGCCTAACTAATGCGTGTGAGAAAGGCCTGCATGGGTGTGCTGACTGGCTCTCATTGTCCGCTTTCTTCTTATTAACATTATACAAAATATTAATTCCTACAAGCCGAACTGTTTATCACTCTTTTGTGGTATCCCTGCGCTCCAGAGAGCAAGCGTGGGTACCGGGCACACAGACAGCGCTGGATCACGGCGGAAGGACCCAGAGCCTAAACCAAACTGTAAAACACAGTGTCGCTCTCTAATTACCTCCATAAACCTTGGCAGAATCCCTTCCTTGGAGTCAAGACCCCCTGTTAGGGGAAAAATAAAGTCCTATGTTTGCAGAAAATATCATACTGGATGCCCTCGGGTGAAATATTTATTAGCCTCTCTCTCTCTCTCTCTCTCTCTCTCTCTCTCTCTCTCTCTCTCTCCTCTGTGTTTTACGTACTTATCTGGAGTCTGAGCAAGTGAATTGAGTTTCTGCCTGTCTAAAATATATCATAATGAAATGGGAAGTTGACTTCCTCGCTGTGGAAATTTTTCAGATAACAATTAAAATAGAACGAGGAGAACAGAGTGCCGGCTGAACCATTCCCAAACAGCCCCAGCGTGTGAGGAGACACACGGGTATGCAGTCAGAGACAGTCACACACATACAGTTCCATCCATGCAGGAACACATGGGACCTCACACAACCAGCCATCCTGAGTTCTATACTCAATCACTCCCCACAGTTTTACATGTGTCGAGTGTCATACACATAACCATACACATGTAGACATACACCATCATACATAGTCACACATATAATTGTATCCCACCGCAGCCTCACATATGTAAACTCTCAGACCATAAACACACATAAAATCACACACAATCAGGAAAAGAAAACCACATAGAACCCCACAGTTATATAATCTCATCCACAGTGCCATATCCTCACACACACACTATCTCACACACATAGCCACACATCGTGTCATATAGACAGTCACACATACACAACCACAGGAAGCCACACAAAGTCACAGAGAGACATACATCCCAGTCACACATGATCCATACAACCGTAGAGAAAAGCTACCCCATCATAAGTGTGCAGCCACACAGCCACATATGTACACTTCATCACAAACACACGCCATGGATGTACAGTTATTCCTGTTCCTCAAACACGCAGGCTGATATCTATGCAAGTTCATTCTCATTGTTTTACTTTTGGAATTAAGAATTGTTTCAGCTGAAACAGAGACATACGTAAAGAAATAGAAGACAGGGGTTCGTCAGGGGCGCTCAGTATCTGGAGAGCAGGTGTCAACTGGCCTCTCTGTGGGTGACAGGGACACTGACAGGGACTTCCTTGGCTTTGCCAGACTCTCAACTTGAAGTCAGAGCAGTTGGCCTTGAAGAGCTGCCTTGCTGCCTTTTGAGCTGCCAGAGCAATGGGTCACATTCCTGGATCCTCCTTCCCTTCTGAGTGGATGGACCGGAAGTGTGCCCACCCTTCCCACCTCATTAAAAACTGGCAGCATAAACTAGTGGGACCTCCAGGAGCCTCTGGTCAGTGAGGCCCAACGTCCCATCGGCAGCAGTAAAGAAACAATAGATAATATACATAAGTCCAGTGATCCGCCGTCAGGAAGCCAGCCGGGACCCATCCTAACACCAGGAGACACCACCTGCAAATGTGTAACCCAGAGCTTTGAGAGGGCGATCCTCACGGGCAGCGTTACCTTTAAAGTGAGACTCAGACACAGATTTTTTGTAATAAGGGACACTTGGCATTTGTCACTGCCATTCCCTTGGTGGCACAGATTTCAGAATCTCAGCATTCAGCATCTGAAGCCAGTGTCACTGAGTCCTGGGACGGGGTAATTAACTTCCATTAATGTGACTGCCCCTGCACTGGTGGTTTGAATGAGAAATGTCCTCCATTGTCTGGTCATTTGAATGCCTGGCTGGAGCCTAGAAGACAAGCTGTGTGTGTTGCAAAGGGTGGAGTCAGAGAAGTGACCCCAGCCTCTTGGAGGAGCCTAGAAGACAGAGAGTGAATGCCATATTTCGGACACTGAGTTATTTATTCTTTTGGAATTTGGTTTTGCTTTGTTCAGATTGTGACTGTGCATCGGTTCTTGGCCCTGGAAGTAACTTAGTTTGGGTTTTGCAGGAGCCCATAGATGAATGACTATATTTTAAGGGAGATTTTGGATTTTTAAATGAGACATTGAATTTTTGAAGAGACTGAATTTTAAAAGTGTCTGAATTTATAAAGACTGTGAGACTTAAAGCTACTTAGGTGTTTATTGTAAGATCTTGGGGGTGAATGAGAAAGGAAAGGTTGTGGCTTAACAGTGTCTGTTGACAAATGGTTAATTATGCTGGGTAGTTTTATGTCAACTTGACACAAGCTAAAGTCATTGAGAGGAAGGAGAGAAAATACCTCCATCACCTGGGGTTGTAGGCAAGACTCTAGAGCATTTTCTTAATTAGTGATTGATGGGGGAGGACCCAACCCAATGTGGTGGTCCTGATTGTATAAAAAAGCAGCCTGAGCAAGCCAGTAAATAGCTCTACACCACGGCCTCCGCATCAGTCTCCTGCCACCAGGTTCCTGCCCTGTTTGAGTTCCTGTCTTGACTCCCGTTGATGATGAAGAGTGATAAGATGAACAGATGATAAGCATAGTCCAAATAAAACCTTTCCTCCTGGTCATGTTATTTCTTCACAGTAGTATTAAGACTGACCAGGGTCCTATACAATGCCCAAAGTTAACATAATGAAGGCAAATGTGGAGAGTCCTTAAACAACTATGATACTGTCTAGAACATTGTTTCTTGGTTGTTTCTTATGATCTGTGTTTTGTAAGACAGTCATTGCTTCCTATTTATTTATTTATTTATTTATTTTTCTGACAAAGAGAAAGGCAGGTATAACGGAAGCACACAGCTGGTGTTTAATGGCTCTGTCAGACTCTATTATAAAACTTCACTTAGTTACTTTGATTTGTGAGTATCCATGCCATGCCTGTGCTCAAAAAAAAAAAAACAAAAAAAAACAAAAAAAAAAAACAAACGGTAGACTCAGCCAGAACCCGTTTCTGGCTTTGTTTACATTTAATTTTTTACACGTGAAAGACTTCGGATGGCGCCTCACCAAGGTTACAACCCTTTTATGATCATTAATTTTTAATCTGGAAAAGAGTCTTGGAGGCAAGATGGCACATCTGTATTAACTTGGATGCTCAAATGAAAACACACAGAACTTTTGCATTTGGCTAAAATAATCAGGAAAACCCTGCCAAAGGTTAGGAATGTGATATTGCTTCCCTAATGCAGCCACCTTTTATCTAAAGCTTGTTTCCATTTAATTATCCTTGAACTTGTGGTTGAAGATCTTGAGTGTGAGTGTGCCTGTGTGTGTGTGTGTGTGTGTCACATACAGAGAGAGAGAGAGAGAGAGAGAGAGACTTTGACTTTCGATTTCAGATCTTACATTCAAACTACATCTAGTCTGGAACCCATGATAGCACAGGCTAGCCCCAAATTCAGGGTGATTCTCCTGCCTGAGCATTCTGAGTATTGCAGCTACAGACTTAAAATATGTAGTTAGAGGTTCAGTGAACCTTGGGTTTATTTGGCTTACTGCACTTGTGGGTATAGGGTTATCCTTCCTCTTTGGATCAAATTAATTGGCAGTGTGTTAAGTCACCATCTTCTGCTTTTAAGGGACATGATTGTGAGGTACTCTAGATCAAATCTCTATAGATTGCTCAGATTCCAAACAAATTCCAAAGCCCTGTGAGAAGCGGCATCTTCTGCATTCCATGTCACGCTCTCTGTTTTTCAGATTTACAGATATTAATGACTCCTCTGGAAAACTTGACCTCAGCCGCCTGTCTCCATCGAGAAGTGACTACTGGGCCATGCTGGCTTATAACAGATCCAAACTCTGCAATCTCCTCTTCTCCAGTGAACTTCACCGTCGCCTCTCCCCACGTGGGGTTACGTCCAATGCAGTGCACCCTGGAAACATGATGTACTCAGCCATCCATCGCAACTCGTGGGTGTACAAGCTGCTGTTCACCTTGGCCAGGCCATTCACCAAGTCCATGGTAAGTGTGTGACTTCTGGAACCTCCCAGATGCCTTCAGTCAGCGTCACAGGAGGGCCTGGTTGTGACCTTGTGATCTCATTGTCATCGGCTGTCGTGGGCCTGATATTGAGGGAAACAACATCTGGTCTGTTGATTCATTAGCAAAAGCTCTTCAATACATCCGTCGTGTTTAGATTGTGTCTGTTGCTCTACCATTGACTTGGCTTGGATAATAGATGTTGGTTGTCAGTGTTAGGTAGAGAACACCTGGAAATCTTGGAGGTTTGGGGTGAGGGGCACAATAATGGTTTATTTTTTCTCAATATGATTTCTGCTTTGATTCACAAACTTCCGAAGTCTACTCTGTGGAAAAATAGACCTTGCTGTACGTGCTTTGTTTTAGTTGAAAATGTGGATTAGGGAGTGTTAGTAGGTACTGTTCTTCTTGGTTCGGTGAGGTTTTTGTACTGGGTATTCTAGATGCTTCTTGTAATAGAGGACTGGGTATAGATCTTTCCTGGAGAAGGCTTTGTGGCTTGAGTGTGGTTTTTCCTTCATATCCCTGAAGACAAATCTCTTGGATGAATCACACCACTGCGGTTAGAACTGAAGTTTTCACAAAGCTGAATGTGAAGATTTTCCATTTTCGTTGGTTGTTTTATCAATGGTGTGTAAAACCTCTTCTGTGAATTCATTAACCCAGTGTCACTTGAATAAAGGAAGTGCATGTTACACAGCATCCTTGCTCAGTTGCCCCTCTGAGCTTGGGGCCAGGGAGATGGCTTAGTGGGATGAGCATGTTCTGAATAAGAATTACGAACTGGATTCAGATCCCAGCAGACAGGTCAGAGCTGTGGCTGGCCCTACACAGTGGCAACCCCAGTGTTAGCATTCTGTAATTGGATCTCTCAGGGCCTGAAGTTCCAGGCGCAGTGAGAGGCCTGCCAATGGATGGATAGATAGATAGATAGATAGATAGATAGATAGATAGATAGATAGATAGATAGATAGATAGATAGATAGATAGATACATACATACATACATACATAGATACATAGATAGATAGATAGATAGATAGATAGATAGATAGATAGATAGATAGATAGATAGATAGATAGGTACGTACGTACGTACGTACATACATACATACATACATACATATATACATTCATAGATATGTAGATAGATAGATAGATACATACATACATACATACGTACATACATACATACATATATACATTCATAGATATGTAGATAGATGATAGATACATAGATAGATGATAGATACATAGATTCATAGATACATAGATGATAGATGATAGATGGATAGATAGATAGATACATAGATTCATAGATACATAGATGATAGATGATAGATAGATGGATGGATAGATAGATAGATAGATAGATAGATAGATAGATAGATAGATAGATAGATAGATAGATAGATAGACAGACAGACAGACAGACCATAAATACAGTAGGGGTGTTAAAAGAAGAACCCAACATCTACCTCTGACTTATGTAAAAATAACTTTTATTTGCCTGAAATAATTATCATCTCTGAGTCTTACTGCCTCTGTCTGCTAACCTAGGCCTAGTCCTGGAAGCTTCTAGCCCCTGTACAATCTTATCTAGACCTAGAATGTTTTTAGCCTCTGAGACCTGCTGCTGAATAAGCTGACCTCTAACTTGTTCTTTCTGAGCTCTGGCTCAAATTCCTTTCCGTGCAGACTGATTCAATCTGGCTTCTCTTGGTTTCTTACTGAATTGCTCTGCTTGGCCTCATACTGACTGTGTCAATCTTTTCTAATCTTCTAGCTCCTTCTCATCCTCTGGCCCACTCTGTCTCCACCTATATCTAGCTTGTTCTCTCTCTGGTAAAACTGCCTCCTGTCTTCTTTCTTTCTTTGCACTGCCCCTGAAGTAGCTTCCCTTCCCTCTCTTTTCTTGTGAGAGTTGGCCATAGTCTAGTCTGTCCGATCTTTCTCTGATTCGTCACTTTGTCTGCCATTCAATTAGACATCACTTTCAAACATGGTGCTTTCACTACAAACTAACTTTACTTTCATTGTTTAGGATCAAAGGTGTCTACTAAGGGTGTGTCTGTATTCCAGCCAGAGGGATTAAAGGTGTGTGCTCAGGCCGAGCTACACCACAACTAGAAATAGGTTTTTCCAGTAAACAGCACAATCTTGGGTTTCACAATGTGTTTAAATATCCTGCAGCAAATTTATATACATGAATCCATGGGTGTGCAAACCACCACACATATACATACATGTGAATGTTCCACAAATACACACATGAGATAAATAATAAAAGTATTTTCCTTTGAATTTGTATGTCCTGGGTGGTTACTGATACTGTTTTTTTTTTAAATGATCAAAATTGGATCTTTAGACATACCGTAAGACCAGCTATCTTTCTGGTGGTGGCAGGGGCAGCAAACAGATGCCTGGCACAATAGAAGTGCCTCTCCTTAACATTTTTCCCGATCAGGACCCAGTGTGTTAGGCTTCAGCACAAGTTAGGGAAGTTGCCTCAAACATCTGATCCTGTCACATTATTCCTCAAATCATGGGCACAGAATTGATCTAATGGTCACCATCTGACCATTGTCCACTCATAGTAATTGAGACTTGATATGGGTAGTACAACTGAGGAAATTCTGAACTCTGTTTCAGTAGTCACACCTGTCACGCGGCCATGTCATGTCAGCGTGCTGTGTATGTCACCTGTTGTGTAACCCTTCTCTCCTTGTCCTCAGTTACTCTCGATTCTGTGACCAGTACCTGTTTCTAGAAAGTTCTTTCTCATACCTCAGTGTGAATGACAGATATAACAACGGTCATGGGATAAAAATGAAAATAAGTCAGATAACTCTATTTGCTGTGACTATAGTGATTTTAGTTATGATAAATAGAGAGTCTGGTGATAGGTGTAGGGAGGTTTGATGGTTCTGTCCCTGCCTTGATCACTCCAGGAGTAAGATTCCTGACAAGACAGGAAGATGGCATAAGAGAACCTGAGGTAGGGGCCTCAGACCTACCTGTCTAGTCTCCAGGAAGTGCCAGTGGCCGGGAGTTTCTATTCTCATATTCCTAATTGCTTAGGAAGCAGCACTTGCTATCTCTTCAGCATGCTTTAGTTGCCACCACTTTGGCTTTCTTCTTTGTGTGTATATGGTTGTTTTGGAGGCAGTACCTCACTACGTAGCCCTGGCTAGCCTTCTGAGTGCCAGGATTCCAAACCTAGGTGTAGAGATTAACGAGCTTGTGGAACACATAGTCTTGTTTAGGTTCTCTATGATAATAGTGACCTGTCTAGATGGCTATTGGTATTTTGACATGGACTTCCCTGTTGCTGGGTTCTTCAGAGGGGAGGATGGAGCTCAAGAAGAGGGAGGAGGGAGATCAGGTGGAGGGAGTATGAAGTTCCAGGAGGAGGGAGCTCTGGAGGAGGGAAGAGGGAGCCCAAGAGAAGGGAGGAGGGAAGAGGGAGCCCAGGAGAAGGGAAGAGGGAGGAGGGAGCCCAGCAAAAGGGAGTAGGGAGATTGGGAGGAAGAATAATGAACCCAACAATTGCTTGTCAAACCCACCCCTCTCTGCTCTACTGGAAGTACATATAGGACTCTGCAGCAAGAAAAGGAGAAAGCAGCAGGAGTGGATAGAGCTGGGATAGGTCACATCCCCAGCAGGGCAGATCTGACTGACCTGTCTCAAGCCATCTCCCTCACAGTCCTCTCGTTGCTCGCACTGTGATAAGACATGTGTGTCTTGGACAATGGGTGTGTTCCTGCCATTTCCACTGAACTGTGTTCTGAGACACAAATCACATGTATCCGAGTCCCCTTCCCACATATAGAATGGATTCCTAAATGCCAGCCAAGCGCTTATCGCCCAGGTAACTTTCTAGGCTAGGACTCCATTGTGTTTCAGAGCCCCTTCCCCATCTCATCTTACTAAAAGCATTCTTCCCTGTGGCAAGAACCTAGCTTGGGTATCCTCTCCATTGCACAAAGCCCAGGGAGGAAGAAATGCTACCCTGCCTGGCACTCAGAAAGCCCAGCCTCCCCGCCTCCCTGCAGCCAGCCCCTGTATACATTAAACAGCAGTGTTTTAATATCAACGTCCCTTCTTTATTTGCTGTGACTCGCTGTGACTATGGTGATTTTAGTTACCGTAATTAGGTCACCCTTCATGGAGTCGGGCTATTTTAAGTGGCTCTTTAAGGACTATTGTTGCAGATCAGTAATTTTACAATTGGATGCTCTCGTGCAACTTTATTAAATGTAATATGTCTTTTAAATGTTGCCCTTTTACAGTTATACGTTTCTAATTGTTGCTGTAAATGCATTATCACTTTGAAATTAATTAATTTTTGCATTTGGGCATCCTGCAGTATAATAATCACTAATGAGAAACTCACGGGAACTAATTCTCAGCACAGCGCCCCCTACTGACAAGGTCATGTCTCTGCCACCCTCTTCCTCCAGAGGGCTACAGGACAAGTGTCCTAGGGACTCTGGGAGAGAGGTGATTATTCCTCCTGCCTCAAATTTATGATAAAATAAAAAGAATGAGCATAATGAAAATATGCTGTTTTAAATGTTGATTAAGCCAAGATTTTTTTCCAGTAGCAGTCCCTAAAATGTCTTAAAGGAAACCAAAGTTTGCTGAGAGTGTTTGCATGATGAAGTCCCATCAAAAAGGAACTTTGTGTTGACATCTCTGCCTCTAAGCTGTGTTTTATGTATATTAATGTGTGTGCTATGTGTTAGCATACATGGTGTAGCTATGCGTGCAAATGACATCATAATGAATGTAAACCTGACCTTTGCTGTTATCTAACAGTGTAAGAGATTTACCAGGGTGGTTTTTGGCTATGGGTGTGTGCTGCCTTGTTTGAGAGCTTTAAAGCTCCCAACTAAGGGGAACCTTGGCAACTCCCACCTGACATCGAGACGCCTCAGGTGTCTGCGTGTTTATTTTTCCCTCACAACACTTCTGCGGGCTCAGAATAACTTGCATCTGGGCCAGAAAAGGCTCTGAGAGCCAACCTACCTACCTGTTCAAGAAAATGCCACTCTTGCCTCCAGAACCTTTGCCAACTCCTTCCTGCTCCGTTTCCTTAGCCAAACACACCATAGCACCCCCGCCATGCGTGTCTGATTGTGTCGTTACGTTTCCTTTTCAAAACATCTGACAGCACCTCCTTGACCCACTCCCCTCTTTTACTCCACATTAGTTTTGAACTCTGATAAACAACCTCCTTGCCAGAGGTCTCAGGGCCAAGCCAGCCCTCTGTGGCTCGGCATGTAAATTTCAAGTTGAACACAGTCACGTGCCTCGAAGGGTGTTTGGAGCAACCAAATATTTGTGTTGGCAGGTAACTGTCGGAAAGAATATCATGTGTTGGGGTAACAAGAGCTTAGCAGATGTTTTAGGGAACTGTGTTTTCATATCAGTTCACGATTTTTTTTTTAAATGGCTTGAGTTTGTAGATCTTCTGAAAGGATTGGGTTTCTCTTCCTGTGGCCATAAAAGGCTGCCATTGTAGGGAGCCGTAACAGATGTGTGGCTACCCGGCTAATGGATGGGCCTGCAATGCTGGGTCCCATTGCAGAGCTATAAATTACCATCCGAGAAAGCACAACATAGCGTTCTCCTAACCTTCCGCAGTGCCAAGCTGGGCAGCTCTGCCCTTGAATAACCTGCGGCCCGGTGATTTATAGTCGTACGATTTTAAAGCATAATGAAGGGCCTAATAAATGTTGATTTGTTCTTTAAATTACTATTTTAACAAAATACATCCCTCAAAGGCCTGTAGCTAGCTACTCCGGAGGTGCATTCAAGGACCCACCTCGTGTCTGAATTTTTATTGGTATATTGGCGTGTCCCGTACAAGGATGGAAGGGGACTAGCAGGGGCTTTCCAGTTTTCCTTTTTCTTTCTTCATTGTTTTTTTTTTTTTCAGTTGAGAAAAGAAAATACACTCTGCAATGTGGAAATCCATACTCTATGTTAATCTTTGTATTTTGAGCTTTCTGAGCATGGGTGGAATTCTCTGATTTCTGTTTCCCCACCCCTCCAAGCCAAAAGATGGCAGGAAAGTAGACTTTGGAGACCTCTGTGACTGGGCCACACATGAGCTCGGTCACCGTGGCTCCTCCAGTGGCTCAGCTCTCGTCTTACAGAGGGCCACCTCCCTGCAGCCTCAGAACCGACCGCCGTCTTACCTTCCAGGTGATCAGTGGCCTAGGACTCATTAGTTAGCTCTCCATTCTGTCCAGAGCTTTTAAAGTTTGTGGTGTTTGCTTAGTCCCAAGGCCGGCGCATATGGCAGATTTCAAAAGAGCCAAGAACATGGAATCTTTAGGCGGTTGTTTTAAAGCTTAGCTCCCCTGTTTCTCTTCAGTCATTTTGTAATAATTCAACCTGCCTTAGGTCAAATTTCTGTATCGGTTCAGTGACTATGAGCTTTGAGCTCTTAATTCACATGGGAAGATATTTGGAATAAGATGATCTGGGGGTCTTATTTAATTTTTTCATAGATCCTGAAACCCTGAGGCATCCCAGGGGTATTTCTGGCTCCTGAAGTGGGAAGTGCCTTTCAGGGCTGTCTTGGCTTTCATTCCATGCTTACCGAAGTGACTGCATCAGGGATGACCACTGCGTCCTATACACGTTCTGAAGGCAAGGTGGGGCAGCGGGATTCTCCCGCTCTCTCCTCTTCCTCCATAAGAAGAGGATTCTGACTCAGAGCTGGCCTGTGAGTGCCTCAAGTCAGGTTTAGGGATAGAGCCGAGAGTGAGAGAAAGAGAGTTCCTGTGACTCGAGAATCCGGTTACACTAGTATTTATTCATAAGCAACAATGAACAAATATAAAGCGAAAGGGATTGCATTCATTCACACACACACATTCTCACCTCGGCTCTGTTAAGTGTTGTAGCCTAGTTCTGATGGAAGAGCAGGTAAGGGTCATTTCCTCACTGTGCTTTGGATCCCCTGCTGGAGCCTTGGTCCAGAGTTGGGGTGTCTGGAATTGGTGGGGCTGGCTCCAGGAATGAGTCAGTCTCAACACGAAGAGTCTCCACTGGGGCTCTCGGGAATGAGCCCAAACCTTAGCTGTCAGATCAGGGTTCTTAAGTCTCTTTCAGCTCAGACATTCAGCACTACTTTATCTGACACTAGGCCTTATCATCTACACACACACACACACACACACACACACACACACACTCTCCAGACCTAGTCTCCATGGTAACTTTTTAGGCAATCAAAATTGAGGCGTTCACTTAGGGTGTTTACCTTATCACATTTCACACACACTCACACACCCTGGGCTGGGTTACATTTGTAATTTCTTTTATATTGCTTACATTTATTCCTTACAGTGAGTCATCTTGCCCTGCTCCCACTGTCTGAAATTAAGTCAATTATTCCTGTTCCTGGTGGATGGGAGGCTAGCAGAGCACAGAAGTGCCTTTTTGTAAAATAGAAGGATCAGTCATCCAGTGGCTTAAACTGTCTACTTACAGCGCGGCCATGAGAACATATGAGAATTAATCAGATGGAATCTCGGTTCTCAGTTCCACTCAACCAGCCCCAGCTCCAGTCAGTCCAGCCATGTGTTCTCTCCTAATACATTTTTCATTCTGGAATATCCCATCGCTTCCACTCTTAACCACTCCGCTCACCCTGCGAATACAAGTATAGATATATGTGTGTATATGTATGTGTCTGTATGTTATAGATATGTATGTTTGCTTTTTGTATCTGTATGTGTATATATGTACATATATATGCATGTTTTGTGTGTGTATGTCTGAGCATGTCTGTTTATATATGTTTGTATATGTGTGTTGTATGTCTATGTAGGTACATATACAGATACATGTATCTGTGTGTACATGTATGTATGTGTGTGAGTATGTTTATATATATATGAGTGTGTGTATGTGTATGTTTATTTTAACAACTTAAGATCTATTCTCATACATTTCCAGTTCCATGTATATGATAGATGGTCATGGTACTAGAATTTGGAGGGGTTCCCTTAATGGTTACCAGATGATCCAGGGGAAAATGGGGTCAGGATAGACTCAAATGGAGGCTTGGGGACTATTTTACTAGCATTTAAAAGAAAAATTCTCAGGACAAGGAAGCTGCTGAGGAAGAGAAAAGAACAGCCATGATGGTTGAGCTAAGCTGGTGGTGGGGGTGGGGGTGGGAGGGGTCCTGTGACAACAGGCAGCCAAATAGCAGAGAAGCAGGGTGCTTCAGAGAATGACTGAAGCCCAGAGTGTTGGGGAAAGCATGCCTGGAACAGAGACTTAAGAAGACGAAAATGAAAAGTTGCACTCTGTTGAACAATCTAGAGAAACAGGCCAACCTCCAACCAAAATGGCTGAACACCGTAAGAGACTGTGCCGGGGGTGGAGAACCTTCCAAGGAAGGGTTTAGTATCTCATTAAGTGGCTAGTTACTCCGCCCATCTGTTTGTTTCCAGGGCAGTTCCTCTGATAGGTGACTGATGCTCCCCTGGAGTGTCATGTCTCCATGCAAGCCAAGGGCTCCACTCTCCTGACTAGAAGCTTTCTGCTTCAGTGTTTTCATCACTGTCACCACATTCAACAGCTCCCTCGCCATGCTGTGCACCACAGCTCCAGCGTTTATCCTAACTGAGCATGTGGCCCCTTTGACCAGCATTCGCCCCTCCGATTTCTGCCTCAGTGGGGCTCACTTCTTGTCCACTTGTAGACCAAACTGAGGTCCTGTTGTAGTTGTCCTTCATGCTTGGCTTCTTCCACAAATGACTTGTCTTCCAGTTGCATCTTGATAGATCTCACTCAGGGCTTCCTGCTCCTAATGTGGACCCCGTGCCTGTCACAGGTGCCATTCTCCTGAGAAACGTTGAGTTGGCAAGCCCCTTATATACAAGTCTGAAAAACTAGACACATATTACCAAAGGTGGAGGGTGAGGTGAGCTCTGTGTGTGTGCATGCGTGTGTGTGCATATGCTTGGGTGTACACCCGAATGCGTGCAATTTACATAATTAACACAAGGCTGGCCTTGAACTTGTTATATCATTGAGGATGACCTTGAACTTCTAATCCTCCTGCATCCAGCTCCTAACTACAGTGATTGCCTGCCAGATTCCTGCAGTGCTGAGGATGAACCCAGGGCTGGAGTCACCCGAGGCAAGTGCTCTGCCAGCTGGCCCACACCCATGCCCTACTCTGTGTTTGGATGAACTCTTTCCTTTCCTTTCTCTCTCTCTTTAAAATTTTTTATTGTAAACTTTGTTGTCAAAACAAACAAACAAGCAAACATCACAATGAACTAGACACAAAGTTAAGGCAGCTACTTGGAGTGGAGGGGGCAGAGCCTCGCGCTGGATTTTAATGTTTCACTGTCAAATATATTTTTTATGCACTTAGCCACCACCAGAAATGTTTTTATGCCTATTTCTTATGGTTTTTTGAGACAAAGTTTCAACACAAACAACCTACCCAGAGTCTGGGGCTCCTCTTCTAGACCAAGCTGACCTTGAACTTCACCCAGATCTGCCTGCCTCTGCCCCCTTAGTGCTGGGATTAAAGGTCTATAACTCACATATTTAATTTTTGAGACAAGGTCTCGGGTGGTCCTGGCAGACTTCAGGTAGCATGTGTTGCTAAGGATGACATTGCAGCCACCTGATTGTTCAGCTGGAGTCAGGAGCCTCAGGTCAGCTCCAACCTTCTGGGGGGCCGCTTGCCTGGTCCCTACTGACACCCTCCCCCTTTCTCTCTCTTTAATGGAGGTTACTTTGTGAGGTTGCTTACCTCTGAGTTCTACGGGCTGGCTGGCTTTCTTTCTTCTCTGTCTCTGTCTCTGTCTCTGCCTCTCTCTCTCTCTCTCTCTCTCTCTCTCTCTCTCTCTCTCTCTCTCTCTCTCTCTCTCTCTCTCTCTCTCTCTCTCCATTGTAGTATTTCAAGTCTAACTTAGTCTTTGTTCCTGAATGAACACCCGGGAGGAGAAAAGCAACCGCCTGCCCTCAATGTGTGTGACAAATCACTTAATGAACATTTAACCAAGATTTGAAAGCCACCAGCTTTATCTCCCTCCTCTTGTCTCCCACAGACCCACTGGCAGTTGGGTGGCCCCGCCCCTCCATACCTCCCCTAGCTTCTCTATTCAAGTACCGGCTGCCTTTGATCCTCCCCCTTCAGCTTCCTTTTCTCCAATTTCATACTTCTTTCCAGTAATTTTTGGCCTCAATGCAGTTTAGATGCTGGAGGCCAGCACGATTAAACAAATGCCCAGAGCTTGCGTTGTCTCAAAATTTTCTGGAATGTTCTTCCACGAGTACCAATCTCTGTATAACTTTCTGGATATACTGATTCCCCCACCCCCCCCCACCCCCGTGAGGTGTAATGTGATGTTTTTCTAACATAAAGAGAGAAGACTCAAACCCGAGTCCCAATTCGTTTTTAGAACAACTCTGTTCTCTCGAAGTAAGAAAGAAATGTTCTGTAGGAGCCAGCTGAGGGTTTGGCACTTTATCTCTGGTCTCACCTAATGGAGTCCTCGCCATTTACATAGTGTGCAACCTTATAGACAAGCTGATAGTATCTCAGTGAGCTGAGCAGTGAGTCAGGCATGGAACGCAGAACTATTTAGACACACCATGCACCAGGGTGAAGGGAGAGAGAATGGTATAAAGCATGGGTACTACACAGGGCCCCAGCGTCCCCTAGCCAGAAACATACCCTGTGCAGGCCAATCACAGTCTGACACCTTACTCCGTTTCTGTATTGCTTGTTAGATGTGAGTCTCTGTGTCCAGGGATGTGAATGCTGGGGTTTGGAGGCAGGGTTCGCATGGGGGAGTATCTTGCAGCCTGCCCACCACTGTGTGAGTTGTGTTAAGTGGTTTGGTTTCTCTCTCTCTCTCTCTCTCTCTCTCTCTCTCTCTCTCTCTCTCTCTCTCTCGTTGTCCCTGTTACTGTGTTCCTGTGGACGGGGCCCTCACAGGCACTGACACGGAGCTCCTTGTCTGAGGTCATGGCATTTATGACCAGTGGCCTCCTCTTGCCTCCCACCCCCCACTGATCACATCCTTCCTGTCCTCTGCTCCTGCCACTTCCTGGACAGAGAGAGGTGTCCGAGGCACCAGCTTCCTTTCCTATGTATGTTTATGCATTTCTGCTCCGTGGTGGGAGATAAGATGGAGCCACTTAATAAGAAAGAAGTCTCATGAAGAAGATGAAAGGATGCGTCCATTTGGGATGTCCATCCCAAATATAAAGATGTGGATCATCTTGCATTGCATCAGTAGAGGGGTTAACTGACGGCCGGCTTTCTCTTTCCAAAGAAACTCATGTTGCTGGCATCGGATAGGAATTTTAAAAATTGCACAGAAACTTAATTTCTTTTAGTGAAACCTGATAGATCTTGCCAATCACTGTCAAGCCTATAAGGAATATCATTCTGCTTCCCAAGGCTCGGTACTCTCTCTAGGATCAGTTGTTACCGTTCTGGACTGCTGTACTATTAGAACAAAGAGCTAAGTAAAGAAAAAGAACTTCATTTTTTTTCTGTTGCTTTTTAACTTTTTTTCTGAAGAAGTATGTTGATTTTAAATGTTAAAGATTTTTTTTCTTCTCCATTGCCTATACCTACCCATTGCATTGCCTAACAAAATATCTTATTCAGTCATCTTCAGAATTCTCTAGAAATATCAAGTCATTTCTGTCAAGTGGAGACTTTCTCCTTCTTCATGCGTTAGCCAGAGGATTAATCCCATGATCAACATTTGCTTCTTGAGTTTCCTGTGATGTGGTCTCCTTAAGTCTTTTGAATCATTTACATTTCGAGAAAGAGAGAGAGAAAGTGAAATGTTCTTTAAGAAGTCAAAGTTATCCCTGAGAATATATGGTGTGTTTGTTCAGCTGGGGAAATCTTATTTATTTGAAGAACAGAGAGAAAACTCTTCTGACTGATCAGAAAAAGGGGGAAAGAATAAACAGCGTCAGTGTCCAAGTAACTTGAGCTACAAAGTTCCTCGTTTTTGGAGAAAAGTTATAAAAAGCATATTTGCCAGATCCAAAAAAAATACCGTCCATCAACTGCTGAGACCAGCATAATGTTTTCTTAGTATTCTCACTCTTTAAAAGGAAAGAAAAAAGCCATAAGGATCGGGGAACTCGAAAACCTTTTTGATATTTTAATATTCTTAGGCAGGTGAACATGGAAAGTCTGTTTTTTCCTCTCCTGTGTTGAGCATCGCAGCTTGGCTCCTGTATGGGCTTCGTGTCACTGATCCCCCTGTTGACTCTTGGCAGCTATAAAAGACAGAGTTAATGAAATTAGCATGTTTGAGATCTCTCCTCAGGGTTAACCCAAGCAGATTTCCTATAAGGGTTTGCGAAGATGTTCGAAAGAAAACAACTGCAGCATCCTCAGGGAGGATTACCTTCTCCAGCACACACCCTGGAGGGCAGCAAAGCTTTCTTCCTTTCTGTCCTTTTGTTCCAAGCCCAGGAAGAAGCTGGCAGGATTCTTCTGCTTGAGAAGGATACACCCATTCTCCTGGGCTCTCTGATTCGGAATCACTGGTGCATGTTACCTGGGCGTGTCTCATCTTTCCTCCCTTCACCAGGGCAGGAAGAGGTTCCCTTGGGTTCATCTTTGGCCCCCGGGTGATGGAGTCCTTTTAGATCCAAAGCCAAAACAAACAACCACAACCCTCAGAAACTGAACTCACGTCCTCCAGCCCCACCTGACCTTTGCAGGTTTCCCATGTGTGACTGGATTGCTAATTCATTGTAGCCGAGGGTCCCCCGGAGAGTTCGAGCTGATTAAGTAGTTCTGGGAGACAACACAAACACTAGGGACGGGCTGTACCAAGCATCTGACTGCTTCCCAGGACTCCAAGGCAGGTGGGAGTGGGTGGAGTGTGCTTGCCTCAGGTTGGTTAAAATGGGAGTCAGATGGAGCAGAAAGGGCCCCATGGACCTTGAACCTGAAGGAGGATCCAGGCCCTGGATCCCAGCAGCCTCTTCCCAGGAGGTCTTTCTGTGTGCCATGAAACAGAGGAGACATTTATTATGTACCTCAACCAGCAACTGATTTGTTTTATTTTGTTCTGTTTTAACTCTGTGTGCACGCATGTATCCAGGTGCAAGTGTGTGTGTTGTGCATGCGCATGTGTGTTTGGCGGCCAGAGGACAGCCTTGAAGCTTATGCGTAGATAGGTTGCCCACCTTTTGAGACATCTACCCTTGGCCTGCAGCCCATCAGTTGGTCAGTGAGTCCCAGGGATCCTCCTGCCTTCACTTCCCCAGCCCTGGGATGGCAATCAGGAACCATCATATAAACGATGGCCACTTTGATCCTTCGGAATTGCACCCAGAGGTTGGTCTTCTGCTTGATTCTAAATTGAGAGCATCAGCCATCACAGAGGTGTAGGTAACAAATACCACCAAAGGCTTTGTGACAGAGTTGAGGTCTTCGGCTCTTGTTGGTGTTGAGGACAGTGGGGGTGATGGCAGTGAGGAAATGGAGTCAGGATGTTGACTGTGAGGACAGAGGCTTTGCAGCAGTGGGGACAGAGTGGATGGCTGAGTCTTTAAGTTAGTCACCTTCTATTGAGCCCCTGCTATGTGCCAGGAGTTAAGGCATTTCTGACTTTTGATTCTTTATTTTTTTGATTCTAGAGGTATGGTCTCACCTTGTAGCTGGCCTCCAACTTGAGAATCTCCTGCCCCAGTCACCCAAGTGCTGGGATGAGTGGTGTATACCACCACTCAGCAGATATTCTCCAATACCATCAGGGGAACTAGGACGGGTAAATAGCTTTGCCCAAGGCCACTCCACAGTCTGGGCGAATGTGCAGAGGCATTGTGCGTTGAAGGCACAGAGGTGGGAGAACTAATAGTCATGACACTCAGGAGTGACTGGATGGAGCAAGATTTTGTAGCGTAGCGTGACCATGAGCACTCAGTGGGCAGGCACACATATGCGATATGCTCATTTCTGAATGTATTTGTCAATCTGTACATGTGCACGTGTGGCCATAAATTAACCAGGGAAGGGAAATATCTAATCTTTTTTAAGAGTAATTTATTGCTTAACTAAATATTTTTTCTGTCTTCTGTTTTTTATGCAGTACAATTAAATTTCTCTAACCTGAAGAATGTCTGATGGATCTAGCACATGACAATATTCTAATGTAATTTAATGTATATTCTTCCCTCAGACAGGTATATTGTTAATTTCTACAAATAATGACTTCACATATGACTCTGCACCCTCTCTAAAACATCTTGATAGATCTTTGTGTTGATGACTTTAAGCTAATGATGTAAGACCCCAGGAAGAGGATTTGTGGAAGATAACATGTGCCATTTTTTTTTAATATATATACCATTATTGTGGCTGTTTGTTATTTAAATAGCTGTGGCCTTTTAGTGAATTCCAGCATTAGCAAACCATGTTAGCATGATTTAAAATATGTAATGAAATTCTCAATGCCATCTGATGACAGAGCTATCAAATTAGCACTCCTGGCATTGACAGATAGCCCCTGGGAAGATTAGCTTACATTGTTTGGAGAAAAAAAGATGAGTATTCCCCATGGTCTGGCAACAGTTCTACATGCACTACGGTAGGTGATACTACCGGAGGGATGGTTTATTTGATGTTGAAATGTCGCACAGTGTGTACCCATCCTACAGTATTAATCTCCAATGTATACAAGAGACTTGAAGTATATTCCGGCTGAGTTGTAGCATTCTCTCTGAGTGCATGTGTATACATACATGTACTTTGCATGTACTTGCTTGGACCCTTTGTTTTCTTGTCATTGTCATCAATAATAGACATTTCCACAGCTTTTCTTAGATCTCTGTTGTGGCTCTCAGGATAGAATTTTCCACGAAAGTTCCTCTGTAGAGAAAAGGTTTCCAGTTGGCTCAGTTAGTTGTTTTATTCTTTCAGAGGAATGTCTTCGGAGTCTTTGGGTAAAGAGCATTAGCAAGTGTCACTTTGAATATGTGTCATATTCAAGTAAAGGTGAATTCTACCAAAGCTAGTGGTCGGAAGTACAGGATCTTTTTTTTCCCTCTATTTTTATTATTTATTTTATATTTTTCCTTATGCATGCATATGTGTTTGCATGTATGTGTGTGCATGTGTGTGTGGCTGCCCACAGAGACCAGAAGAGAGCTTTGGACCTCCTCAGAAGCTGAAGCTAGAGGGGGTTGTAAGCCACCTGCTGTGTGGCAGGATCTCGACTCTAGTGCTCTGGGAGGAGCAGTACGCATGCGTAGCTGCTGAGCTCTCCTCTAGCGCCATTTTTTTTCTTGACTAAGTATTGTTGTTGTTTATAATTTTCCATGTGTGATGTTTTTTAGTCCCAAGTGAAAAGCCATGATTGTCTAACAGGCACTTTAATAAAGTGTCTGCTTTGATAGCATTTATGGGGACCCCAGCGACACACTCGATTTTCCATGTTGGGGTTCTCCTCTCCTTGTTTCTAGGAGAAACAAACAAACAAACAAAAAACCTAAAAAAACGAAAAAACAGAGGAAAGTCCCAGAAGATAAAGGTGTATGCTGTGACCTGAGGGCTGCATTCAGATGCTCATTCTTCCCTCTTATCTCCTACTTATCAATGTTCATTTCATATTCAAACAGAACAGTCTTCCATTCACTCTCTTTTCCCACATTTAAAGCACAACAGTCCTTCAAACTTACTATGTAATGCATAAAAACAGTAAATTTTAGCATTCAGGCTGTGAAGACAATCTGATTTTAAAATGTATGTGTGTGTATCTTTTCAGATATGCACATGTATAAGAGTATTTACATATAAACTTACACCCATACCAGTGGATTTCCATAGGTGGTACCAGGTTTCATCTGTGTGTGAATTAGGGGTAGAATTAGCTTGGAGAAGTTGAATTCAGAGAGGGGTAGTTGATGAAGGCATTAGTGTATTCTTATTGGGTCTGGGGAACAGAAACACACACACACACACACACACACACACTCCAAACCCTTCATTTCCAGTAATTTCTATTCCTGTGTCACCTCTGCATTTAATTTACGTCACTTTTACGATTATTTGATGTTCTCCCAGGTTAGCTGGCCCCATTAATTATAACCCAGAGGGAATATATTAGTAATCTTAGTAAACTAATGGGTTCCCACCGATGACTTTGGCGACATACATTCGTATGCACCAAGCATGGTTATGGTAGGCTGGGCCTTCCTTTTTCCTTCCCCTGTACCCTACCATTTGTTGTAATATTGGAGGTTATTTAGGCTACATTCATAGTTCAGAGGAAGATACCAAAGCTAGAGAGACTCTTCCCAGCTCACACCCATGCAGAATGACCAGATATCCTTATGTCCACCTTCTGAGACATGTCCCTAGCTCATGGCCTAGTGGCATCTCCTGTTGAGTTATCTTGAATGAATGCAGTTCTCTTATCTAACTAGCTAGTTTAGAATGGTATGTGGCAGAAGCATTGTTAACACTCAGTCAGTGGGTAATGTGTTTTTCCCGAGTGGCGTGGGCTGCAGTGGTCCATGCCTCTACCTTTTACCAGGTTATCCTTTCTATTATTCATCTTCATCCTCTTTGTCACACACTGGCTGGATGGTTTCTGCCACTTCACCTGCTCCTGCTTCTGTTCATGTGTTTTCCTTACCCCTGCACACAGAATCTTAAAGGTATACGGTTTAGTTGTAGTCTATTTGGCCTCTCTCTCTCTCTCTCTCTCTCTCTCTCTCTCTCTCTCTGTGTGTGTGTGTGTGTGTGTGTGTGTGTGTGTGTGTATGTGTATGTGTTTGGGGAGGACTGTTACATTTGCCAACGAATGTTCTAGGAACTCAGCGTTCTAGTTTAGACATTTAAGAATAACACCATCTACTTATTTGCATTTCAATTCACCCTGAAGACCGACTAGACATTACAGTTAGGAAACAAAGAACTGCATGGTTTGATTTTGAAATCCCAAGAAGTTATACTTACTGGATTCATGAATGGTTAGTTCTTTATCCGAAAACCCACCAGCTCAAGGCTCTTTCCAGCCGATTCAGGAGCTTCTCAGCACTACTTTTGTTCCCCGTCCTAATTTTTACCTGTTTGGTCAATGCATTAACCAAACTTCA
The DNA here is from genome assembly GCA_036184795.1 of Tokudaia tokunoshimensis. Lineage (NCBI taxonomy): Eukaryota > Metazoa > Chordata > Mammalia > Rodentia > Muridae > Tokudaia > Tokudaia tokunoshimensis. The sequence goes on from BTHU01000020.1 coordinate 41,815,909, forward strand.
GCTCCGTATTGTTAAGCATTTCTTTAGATGCCTTAACTGTTTACATTTGGAAGTACTTTCATCCTCTTAGTTCCAGTAAGGGTTAAAAAATATTTTATGTATATAGTGTAGTGTTTTTTCTGAATGCACATATATGTACTGTGTGCATGCCTAGTGTCCACACAGGTCAAAAGAGGTCATCGCATCCCCTGTAATTGAAGATTATGAACCATTATAGTTCACCATGTGGCATGCTGGGATGAGAACATAAGTCCGCTGGAAGAGCAGCAAATGTTCTTAACTACTGGACTGTCACTCCAGAATGCCAGTAAAGGATATTTATTATTTTATTTATTTTTATATTTGCATAACATTTATTTATTTGTTTAGTATCTCTCTAGTACAGAAATCTCCATTACTATTAGGACCCAATACTAAAGCTGGTCCTGTTTGGGCCACACTTTGAGGAGAATGGTGGAGATAAGAGATTCACAGTTCAATATTAAGTCATATAAGATATGCTTGCCCTGTTTAGGAAGTAGGAGAGGGCAAAGGAAAAAATAGAAGATAGAAAAATGTCTCACCATGTCTTTTCTGTAATTCAAGAACAATTTTCCTATAGAAAAGTACTCGCTCGGTACCCTGATCTCCTCGTCTTTAATCAAGTGTGATCCTTGCCTCAAACTGCTCAAGGTCAGCCAGTGTGTAGGACTTCATCCTTGTGGGATGTGCCAAGAGTGAGACGCTCAATGATGCAGAGGGGAGGGTATTCATAAAGCCAGACCTCACGCTTCTTGGGAAGGTATCCCCACAGGAGGCTGTTTCTCTAGTGTCCATTAAAGGAAATCTGCCATGCAGCTCAGCCATTGGAAGTTGGGCTATTTTGCTGATGGTCTTAAAACCAGGATTATTATTGTTGTTGTTGTTGTTTTTATTGTTATTATTATTATTATTATTATTTCAGCTTAGCCTTTTACGTGTGATATTAAAGAATAGCATTTTCAGCAAGAATTAAAAACCCAGTCCATCACTGCCCCCAGAGACTCCTTACCTGTGTAACTTTGTTCTCTGGTGTCACTTGGCACAGTCATTATTATATTTTAATAAGTTCTTTTTCAAAAAAAATTTCATACAGCAGGTAGGGATGAGGATGGTGTATTTGCAACAGAGCAGAATTGGAAATATACACCACAGTCCATAACCTAGGGAATTAAATAATGCCCTATGAATTCTGATGTTAGTGCTTGGGATCTCCTGTTGTTTCCAAAGAGTTGGCTAAGGGTGAAAGCAAAGAATTATGCCTATGCTGGTCTGGGTACTACTAGCCTGTGACCATGAATATTAATGTGCATGATCACGTCTATCCATCCCAGCCGTTCCCATGCTAAGACTGGCCTCCAGTGTTGGGTAACTTGGGCATCCCTGGAATATACTGACCGTTTCATAGTGTCTCAGTGGTTTCCCTTAAAACCAAATTGAAATCTGCAAGGATGCTTCAGAATTGCTTGGTCTGGACTGTTCCCTGTGAGTATTCTTAGCACCATTTTTCAGAGGCATATAGGTAGTAAAATGTGGAGAAGAAGCCTTTGTTGAGTTGGCAGACCACTGACCAAGAATTGTTTTTAAATAGGCCATTCTGTTTACTTTCTACAGACGTAAGGTTCTGAATTATCATACCCAGTAGGCTCCCAGCGACCTGCCTTCACCCCACAGTGGATAGATGATGGAGCAGATAATCAGATGGAAGCATCTGTGTCCTGATGCCGTCTCTCACTGCCTGCCTTGGCACAGCCTCCTCGTGTAGGCCGAGGCTCCCATAAGTTCATCTCTGAGTGGAGGCTCTGTGTGTGTACCACGCAGCTAGGCTTGCAGCACTGTGATGGTCCAGCTGAGGTTGGGCTTGTGCATTTGGGACCCTCTGTGGCCAGGAGTAAGGAAGAAGATGTGTGTAGGGATGAGCCCCATCTTGCCCTCTGGGATGCAGTCATCAGGCCATTTCTGACCATTCCACCTCTTACTGGGACAGGGAACACAACAGAAATCAGCATAAGGCTGACTTTCCTGCAGACACCCACCATTTTGTAGGGAGAAAGCAGGCGAGGCCTGTGGTAGATATGTCTTGTCACATGCTTTGTCTTTTTCTTTTACAAATTTAAATGAACATTAGATGTGACCACGTGTTAAACATGTGGTACAATAAAACATTCTGGATCACTCTGATACTGTAGCAAGGTGGGGTGGACCTTGAGCCATTCTGGAGACCCCGTAAATAGAAGCTTTAAATTGTGGTGTTATCAGAGCAAATACCTAGTAATTCTCAAGAGGAATTTGGAAGCGTTTTCCTTTGAGGGCAAGGCTTGAAAAGCAGGGCCTGCAGACAGCAATGGAGACATGAGTTTTGGTCATCTTGCTTCCCGACTGACTTCACGTCACCCTGCCATCCACTCTATTCTCCATGTTTATTTCCTATTAGCAGCTATCCATGGGTGTTGGTGGTGATTAGCCTGTTTAGTCACTGCTGGAAGCTTGGTGCTATCTTGATGCTAAAGAATTCCATGTTTGATTTATTTCCTAAAGCCCAAGTCAAAGGACACCCTTCCCTCTGTACGAATGCTAAAATGCTAACTTTCGCAACTCCAGAATACTTAGACATTAGAATTCTGACTCTTAGTTTGTATGTTGAATTCTGTCCCCCCTCTCAGTGCTCTGTGCCTGCCTGGGGTTCTCCAAGCATTCCCTCTCAACAGTCTCTGACCTTCCATTTACCCAAATGAAAAGGTGGTTAATAATGTCTGAAAGAGAAAGATGGGGTGGGGGGAGTTAGAGACTACTACATACAAGAAACAAATTCAGAGAAGTGAGCGGTATGTGAGGTTGGCACACCAGACTCATTTAATGCAAGAAGAAATAAAGAGAAACCAAGCAGGTCCTAGCCTAGAGAGATAGGTAAGGTGGCCAGGAGCTGCTGTTATTTCAACACAGTACTGCTTTCAGAGATCTCAGCCAACCCCAGACCAAAACCCCTTTACAGGTCATTCCTGAATTCATGCCACATGCCCCATGTAAAAACACCCTAGGAGTGGATGGGACATGCCCTGTGAATTATACCTTATTTATTATCGCAGGGGCCCCTCTTCCCCCCCCCTTCCATCCAGCTTTGGAATTATGGGTCGGGGCAGTTTTTAATACTCTATTTATTTTAGGGGTGGAAAATGTTTTTCTTGCACCGTAACATTCATGCAGTACCAACTGCTGGCAGCCTCCCCGGCATTTAAGGAAATATTGTCGTAAGGCTTTTATGTTCCATACTTCAATCAGCCGGAGCCAGCAGCATCCCCACAGAAGGACCCTCTGCAGGCCATTTGCAGCATTTTGCTACAATTAAACTCCTCTGGTTTTAGCCCTCAGGCAATTTAGTACCTTTTTACATATGCACATTATGAACTTTTGACCAGGGTCTCGCAGTCATATATTAGAGCTCTGCTCTTGGAAACAGGCTTAACAAGTTCCTCTGAGTATTGGGCTTGGAGTCAGTTGTGGAAGAGGTAATTGAAGCAGCTTGCAGCGAGGCCATTCAGAATCTCGGCGATGATCCTAAATATCGCCCTCTCTCTCTATCTCCCCTCTTGCTCTCGCCTCTCCCCCTCTCACCCTTCCTTGTTTCCTCTGGAAGCCGGTAGCAAGAGCTTTCAAAGTCCGTGATTGATCTTTTATTCAGTAGCTAACGAGGGCTGTGATTCTATTAGCGTGCTACAAGGCAGGAGAACAGTGATTTAATGAAGTGTCTAGTGAGCCGGCCATAGATTTATCCTGTTGTCGCTAATTTGCGGCACGGTGGCAAGCATAAAGGAAACGGTGCTCACAGCCACTATTAGGCAGGTATTTCCTTAGTAAATTGTTGTAAGGTCAGGTACAGTTATCTGAGCCAAAGCAATGCCTCCCCTCTTCAGTGTCTGCAGATGACAGCCTCCGTGCTGAGCGCTCACTGAAGTGGAACTGGGAGATCAGAGGTCCGTCTCTAAGTCGCCCTTAGCGGAGGCAGGAGCAGATGAACTGCCAAGAAGGAGTAATAGAGTCATAATTGGTGATTAGAACGGGGAAAGGTGTGATAACATCTTAATACAAACTGGCGTGTGTTATAGTTACTGTCAGTTGTTGTAAACTCGCCCCGCCGCCCGGACTAGTTCTGTTTCCCCTTGATTAGCTCTGAGAAACTAGGCAGAGGGCACTGGAAGGACCACACGGGTTGCATCCCTCCCGGCCAGCTGTGGCTGCTTCCCCTGGTCTTGTCCCAATCCCAGTGTTTCTCTTGGCCACCTGTGCTTGTCCCCACCCAGGATGCTACCTACCACGGTAACCTTTCCCTACCACCTTGGAGGGACTTTGACCCTGTCTCTTTCTGGGCACCGTGACATGGTTGCACACTGACTCGGAGGCTGGCCACCCTGCCAACCTTGGCTAAGGGCAGGTACTTGCCCCATACCAATGCTGCTCCCTGCCACAGCTCAGTCTCACAGTAATACAATTGCTCTTGCCGTGCCAGACAGAAAACACAGAATGCACAGGCCAGAGGGGTGAGAACCTCGGCATCAATGTTGCCCAGGATAAGTGTTGGGGGTGTCCTCACAGGGAGTGTGTAGATGGTGTCCATCCACGGTAAAGACAACTGAAGCAATTCTTAAGATGCTTCGTGAAATGCCAGGCAGTTGACAAGGACCACTGTTGGAAAGCAAGGGGTGCAGGTTCATGTTGATACAGGCAGGGGACGTTCCCATGAGATGTGGCATCAGAGGGTGTTATTGTTTGTTTGTTTGTTTGTTTGTTTGTTTGTATGAGGTTCCAGGGTTGTCCAGACAGGCTAAACAGCTCTCATGTACTCGTATTGCACACATACATACAAACATATATAGAACTATTTGTCTTATGACTCATAGGTCTAATAAATGACGTTAAAAAATGACATCTGTATGCCCAGGATCTCTTAATCTGATATGTTTCCCAGATTATGGCCTTAGTTTTCACCTACACAACCTGTTTTGCACACTCCTTGGTAGGTAAATTTCCAAACTTCTTTTTTTTTTAACCTCATAGAAAATGTCATGAGAGGGTATCTGCAGTATAACACAGTTTTTGTTTTAAAGAAAGAATATTCTGTTGCATAGATTTTTTTTTCTGTTAAAAAAGAGGTAATTTATAGAATGAGAGTTGCGTTCATATGGGCTTCGTTGTTTTTAAAGTAGAAGCAGCCATCACACCAGACCCAGGAGGTCACCTCATATATGATCCCACTTATGCAAAATATCCAGAGCAGGCAAATTCACAGAGACCAGAATGCAGATCAGAGTGGTGTCGAGACCGTGGGGTAGGGGGGTACGGGAAGGCTGCTAATGGGCTTGAGGACTCCTCAGAGGATGATGGCGACATTTAGAATCAGATATAAATGACTACCCACCTCCATGACTGTACTAATATGCCACAAAAGTCAGATGCTTCAAAATGGTTAATTTTACATTTTATGAATTTGCCTCAGTAACAGGGTGGGGAGAACATAAAGAGGGCATGTTAAGATGCTTATTTCCCCCTTTCCATCTACGATGAACAGTCCAACTGTTGCAGCATGGTCAAGAAATGGTTGGACTTTGGATGATGCATGGTGAACAGAGACATGCGCAGCCGCAGAGACGCGTGCCTGTCTTATCATCTCTTGACCACTCTATTGATTAGTTATGTGTTTGCCTGTGGTATTAATAATGTATACCTTGAAAAAATCTATGTGCATTATGGTCTTTGATCTCACAGTGAATTTCAAAGCCAAGGATTCCATTTTCTTTTCTTTTCTTTTCTTTTTTTTTTTTTTTTTTTAATTTTCAAAGAAGTAGACTAGGAATAATTTTAAAACTTCTGTTCCCTTTCCTGACAAGAAATTTCTGAATGTTTTATATCTATGTTAATAGGATATAGATTATGCACATTTATGGGATACACATATACATAGATACGTATGGATATACAGCCCTCTACATATACATATCTATTAGAATCACACCTATGCACACATACAAGCATATTGTAAGAGACTTATAAAGTGCTTGCAGTTCAAGCTTAGTGTATCCCAGAGGTGAGGGATATCTGAACACAATTCTTGCTCATCTACTAGATTAAAACAGAAATTAAAGCCTTTGGACTAACACAGGATCAAAGGGTCTCCTTTCATTGTTCTTTTATTGTTTATTAACTTCAAAAAGACTTCTTCATTTAAACTGACTTTAATGTCTCTTGAATGCTCTTTTGTAAAATGACTTTGAAAACTCGAGGATAATGTCTTCATTAAGTGGAAGAAAAATCTTAGGAAAAAATATAACCGTAACTTGGCTTTCATTAGGATAGAGGGAGATAAAGCCCTGCTTAATTAATGTCTGTTCCCCTCTGTTCGGAATTGTAAGGAAGAAAGGGATGAAATTAGTACTTATAAAAGCTTAAAGGAGCACTGGTGCTTCCTGCCTGTGGTCCAGGAATTTAGAAGAATGTACTTGACTGTAACTATGGCAAGACTAGAATATGCTAGATACAACACTCATTTGGGATAGCACATGAATGTAAACTCTGTGGCTTGAGTCACTCCGACTTCTTTGGTGCTTTGTTTTCCTCCCCTCTCCTTTCCTCCCCTCCCTTCCCCTCCCTTCTCCTCCCTTCCCCTCCTCTCCCTCCTCTTCCCTCCCCTCTCCTCTCCCCTTCTTTTCCTCCTCCTCTTCCTCTTCCTTCTCCTCTTCTTTTACTTCTTCCTTTCCCCACTGTCTCTCTCTTCTGGTTTTTCAAGACATGGTTTCTCTGTGTGACCCTAGTTGTCCTGGAAAGGTGCTCTGCAGACCAGGCTGATCTTGAATTTACAGAGGTTCACCTGTCTCTGTAAGTGGTGTGAGCCACCATGCCAGGGTAGCATTGTTTTTAAATTTTTTTGTGTCTCTAATACCTGTTCAGAGTGTTGAGTTCTGAAGGTGAGAGACCTCCTTTCTGTTTAAATAAAGACAAAAGTTCTCGCCTCTTTTCTGCAGTACCAATCCACAGTCACCTTTCTCAGAATCTGTGCTCCCTGCCTAGGGAAATGTCTCTGGCCTCTAGGTGCCTTAGAACTCCCTGGACAACAGATGTTCGTTTGTCTGATGTTTTATTTTTTTTTTATTATTACCTCTATTATTTATTTATCTAATGGGTAGGTGCCATGTCACATGTCTGGAGGATGCTCTGGAGTTCAGTTCTCTCCATCCACCATGTAGAAGGACCAAACTTACCCTCTGAGCCATCTCACCAGTCCTTCTACCTCTTTGTGTAGCTTCTGTCTTCTAGACTTCATTCTACTCCTTTGGTGTAGGAACACAGTCCCACACTGCCCATCCTCTTCTTTAAACACCATAGGGACACAAACACAAGACTCCAAAGCTAAGTCTCCCGGGAAAGTGCCTACTAGCTGACCACACCCACAGAGCCTCTCCTACCCCTCCCCTTGACCGAGCGGGTAACACTGCAGAGGAGGCATCGCCCAGCAGCGTGCAAACCAGGTTTCTAGACCCCGCCTTTTGTTTTCCATGGCCAGTGTAAGGCAGTTCCTCACAGGGCCAGCTCGTGGTACTCGTTCATCCCTTTTCGAAGACACCTCGAAGCTGAATTCACTGCTCAGCATTCCCAGCTGCTCAGGACTGGACTTAAGCGTGAGACCCCTAGCTAGCTCCATGGGGGTAGGGGTGGGGATGGAGAGGATGAGAGATGGTAACAGGAGAGAGAAGAGAAGGGAGGGATGGAGACTTGAAGTCATCCCAGCTTCTAAGTAAGACAGAACTCTATGGTAAGTAGAAAAAAGTAGGAACAAAATTCTGTTTACGCCAAGCATGGAGGTTTCCTCCAACGAGAATGGGTACAGGTGCAACACATGTTCTGAATTCCGCATCTAACAGATCTGCTCTGGAATTTTCTCGTGAGGTCACTATAGTCGCTCTTGTCACCTGTCACCCCTCAAGGCCATTTAAGAGTGAAGCTCCTTGCTTCTATATCTTTCCCTCTAGTGGTTCTAACTGACTCCTCTGTGCTGACTGTGTCTGTTGATGGAGAGATGGGAGTTTGCTTTGCTTTCACAACTGTGCAGTCTTGCTGGCCTTCCTCTGTTGTGAATGCTCAAATGCCACTCAGTCTTAGATTTCAGAGGCAGATGTAAGCACCCTGGGTTGTAAGTGGCATGGAGTCACTGTCACTGCTTTATGTAAACCCTCAGGGATGTATACTCTCCTGAGAACGGTAATTTAGCCTCCAAACCACTCACTAAGATTTCTACTTGTAAAATGTTTGAGAACTGCTACTCTAAAGACATGTCCCTTCCACTGTTTGTTGCACATTTAGGAGAGGCAAACAAGGAAAATACAGGTCTAGGTACCTTATTAAAAATACCAAACCGTTAAGTTATAAAATGCGTTAACTGACAATAGCTCTTGGATAGGGGCTAAAGGCAAAGAGAAAAGGAGCAGAAAAGAGACCAGGTTTTCAATTGAGATGGCAGGCTCCATAATGCAGTGTAGTGGCAGCACCATAAATCACTCATTCCACATGAAGCTAGCTTCCCCTAGAAGCTATGGGTGCGCAGTGGGCCTTTTGATACAAGAGGTCTAGTAAAGAGATCTGGAAAACTGAATCTTAAAAATGTAGCAGGCTGCCAAGACATGCCTTCCTCCCAGCCAGGACTTTCCTTATGCTGTGGTCATCTAGGCTTGGCCATGTTTCCTCCCAGAAGACTGTTCGTGCAGATGGATGAACCACAGATCAGGTGAGCCGATGCTGGGCAACACCTAGAAATGCTTTTTTGGGTGTTTGCTTGACACAGTTAAAGCAAACCAACGTGTGTGACCCAGATTAATAGACAGTGATATGCGGATGACATTCTCAGGAACTCTACAACTTCCACATTTTAGGTTAATGTCTTATTAAAGGCAACATCAAACAATCCCACATGTGTGTAGTGGTTCACGTACAGCCAGAGTCTATTTATTGCTTCTGGAAGGGTCAGAGTTACTGTTTGGGATTTCTAAGAAGCTCCCTTCACAATGGCAACCTACAGACCTAGACCCAGGCTCCTTCCATCTTGTTGCTCTGCTTCCCTCCACTCATTGCTTTCACAGCTGCCCTGCTTGTCTATATGAGTTTAGTGCTGGAAGCAAGAAAATGACTATCGGGGGGAGGGGACCATTTGGAGGAACAAATAAATGTAGGAGAGGTGAATTTCTTTGCATTATAGGAGGCCAGAAAGTATGGTTTAGCTATGTGCCCAAGAAGAAGTCGGTACCGCAAATCTTTGCTCTGGTGGATGGACTAGTGTTTGTAGGCAATCACTTTGGACTCCCAGTTATCTTTTTTTTTTTCACTTAAGTTGTTTGTACATTTAACTCTATAACAGTCATAGATAATGAACTAGTTTCCATGCCTTCCATGACTTCAGACTTGTCAGTTCTTCTCTTACCGCCCAGCATATTTAGTGTTCTTGCCTAGTTTCTCCTGCCATGGTTGGGAAATACAATACTTCATAGAGCTCCTGGCAAAACTGGATGGCCATGTGGAGCGATTCGGGCAAAACAAGCATACAGGGATCTGTAAGAACTTCTGTGTTAGGTTTTCTGCTTTGCAGGAGGATTAGAAAGGTGTGGCTCGTGATTTTGTTCTCACTTTCTTCCAACCAGGGATACAGATTCAGTCTCCAGCTGCTACTATTTTCTTGGTTTCATGACCCAACCCAAGAGTGACAGAATTCAAAGGAATGACAAAACAGCCTTCACACTGAGAGCTACTGACCATTCCCAGTACCTACATCACAGTCAGCCATGTTTCTTTATCTGCTTTTCTCCTCCTGACAATTTTTGAACCACAAATTATCAGACCAGTGCCACTTGCAGTCGAGGTGCCCCAAGTCTGAGGGTGCTTCAGGTATATGACCGTCATCCCTCACCTCACTTGACTAGTTCAGCATCCGCAAAAAGTAAGGAAGTTTTGCTTCAGCAAGGGAATGATCCAATGCAGTGCTTCCGCAACATTGCCCGTTATAACCTACAAAGTGCTTCCTCCCTGTTTGTGTCTTGCTCTCCAATACATCTTCCCTTGGGTGGACTTGGGTTGTGTTGATCTCAGAACTGTTGATCCTGTATGAAGCCTGAAGTGCTGCGTGAAGCTCCCACCTTGCCTGCTACTCTTGTTCCATGTTCTTCTGCAACTGTACCGAGACACACTGGTGTTATAGTAATTGCCTAGTGGCATTTAAAAATGTTTACTTGGGCCACATTGGTCAAATGATAAAAGAGAAAGAGTCCTTGACCACCGCTTGGTCTGAAGGAAGCTGGAATCTTACCACTCTCCATACCCGGCCACATCTGCAGCAACAGCAGCAACATTTATTGGCATTGATGATCACAATAATAATATCCAAGAAGAAACATTGTAAATACATTCAAGATGCAGATGTATGCATACATGAAAGAAAGTTTTAACTCTTTTAAAGGAATCAATTTGTAAACATTTTTTTCCATTCATTAAAACTATTCCAGATAATCTGTGTCATCTTTTGAGTCTACACAAACATATATCAAATATTATAAAGATACTTTAGTTTTTTAAAATTATACATATGCATGTATATATGTGCATGTATATATATATATATACATATATGTATACATGTATATGTATGTGTGCGTGTGTGTATACACACACACACACACACACACACATACACACACACCTATGCACCTTCCCTGGGGCACATGTGGTTCACTCATGGAGATCAGAGAACAACTTTCCAAACTTAGTTCTATCCTTCCACCTTACAGTCCTGCTGTGTATACTACCAATCTCATTCAAAATGAATTGTTTTACATATTTTATTTATTTTGAGTGTGGCGTGCATGTGTTTATCAGTCAGTAAATTGCCACTTACTTTTAATATTATTTCTATTTTATTTTACTCTTTTAAATGCTCTTCATCAAATTCCCACCTTGACTTTTCCCATTTGCCTTCTTCTTTATTCCCAGGCCTTTGGCAAGTGAGCATTACAGTGTTAGCCAAGGGTACTGCATGCAAGGAGTGGCTTTCAGCAGGCTAGGAAGAGTGACCTTTAAGATTACTGAGACAGGAGGGCCACCATCCCTGACTCTGTAGTCACAGTATTAATTTAGGGGTGACAGGGGAGGGTGCTCTCTTTTTATCTGTTAATTCCTCGGGGACGTTCTCTGCAGAATGAATAATCTTGAAATGTGTAATAAAGTTCCCTATCAAGACCACTTTTACAGAGAGATTTAAATCTGATAATAAGATAACAGGAAAGGAAGTGACATTGTGAGCATCTTCTTTTACAATAGCCCTTGGTCCCGACTGTTAAGCACACCGTAAAATGACTTTTATACATTTATGGATTGAAATGGTTCTGCTAAAATTTTAAGTGTTAACGTTGTTCAAACTTCCATTACCAACTCCTCTCGCATGGTTACAAAACAATTTCCTACTTGACATTTTGATCACACTACCCCAGAATGGGGAAGACCTGGTTTCATGCTGTCTGAAGCCTCTGCCGATTTCCACTTGAGCACCTTCCTTCAGAAGGCCACTGCTGTCTGTTTGCACATTTTACCCCAAAAAACCCTTGACTATGATCCCAAGAGAAAGTATTTTGTAGAGAAGGAGAGAAATGTATGTTTAAAAAAACAAAAAACAAATATTATTTAAACAGAAAAGAAAGATTGCCTTTTTCTGCCCTCATGATGGTCCCCTCTTTATCCACTTTTGAGTTATTTTGTCATATTCCTTAAAACTATCACGGAATCCACCTACAGTTCATAAACTGTACCTCACTTTTCCTAACAGTTTTATTGAGATATAAGTCACATACCATTCAATCCGACAAATGTGCGTGTCAATGACTTTTAGTGTATTCACAGAACTGGGCAGTAAACCACCACAATCAATTGTAAAATATCCTTATTACCCTGATAGTGGTCACCTGGCAGGATGCAGCCTGTTTCCTCTCTGGCTCCTGAAGCCACTACTCTTCCTGTTCCTGTGCCTCATCTATAATTGGAGCCATCCACCCTGTCCCTCTGTTTGTCTCCAGCTTCTTTTAGGATCATGATGCTGTCAGTAAGTATTGCATTATAATGTCTAGTCTCTCACTTATTACCTTTTCCTTATATGTGCAAAATTCTTAAAATACATATGCAGAGCTACCTGTAGGCTTATACAAGCATCCTGGCTCTTTTGAGTTTATTCCTATAGATGCCATGGTAACTACATAAGCTCACGTCGTGTATGTAAATGCTGGGTAAAGTTAATGCTAGTTAATTGGGCCCGAAAACCTCCCTCAATACAACTGTGAGTACAGGTAGAGGAAAAGCCAGCTCACTAATGAGTTATTTCCAGAAACCGCAGTAGGCTCTGTCCGTTCCTCTGTGTTTGAAGTTGCTCTGTTCTGTCCCCATCCTTCCTGTGAACTGAGAGCCAGAGACATACGTCCCTGTGTTGTCTTGCCTTCCGTATTAACCAGGGAGGAGAGACTGGTACCTTTCTCAAATGCTGCTGTTGCTGAGGCAGGAGCTGGTGAAAGGTGGATACATACATATATATCCTTCCTGTGCTTGACTCTAAGGTAGATTTTGGCCTGTCTGAGTGAGACTAACATTAGTTAAAGGCAACTGGAGTCATGAGAAGGTGTTGAACAAACAGGCCCCGTGTATTTTGTGAAGTAATGAGGTAAGTTGGGAGGTGTACATGCCTGATTCTTCTTCCCCTTCCCCAGGATTATCCTCTGTTCAGATGCCTGTGTCCTGATTTGCCGAGAATACACACCGGTAAACACAGTGAATGTTCCCTGGTATTACCAAATCCAGGGAAAGTTTGGCCGTAAGACAAGGTGGTGTGGATTTGCCCGATGTACCCGGAGAATCGGTTTTTGTCTTGTATTTCAAGACCTGTCTCCCATTATCACGGAGGATGGAAAGTCTGCTTAAATTATAAGCTAGCTAATTGCTTCCTCAGTTGAAGACCTAAATGAGTTTTAAAGCGAAATGCATATCTCCAAGGGCTAAGTAGCCAGCACACAATAGACAATTGAGATAGCAAAGACTAATTTAGCAGAGTCCTTGCTCCCTCCCTCCCCCCTCCACTACCATGCCTAACTTCTCCCTCCTCTTTCCCTCATTGCCCCTCCCTCCCTTTTTCTCCATCTCCCTCCCCCTTTTTCTCCTCTGTCTCTCCATCCCTTTTCTTCTCCCTCCCTCCCTTCCCTTTTCCCTTTCTTCCTTCTCAGCCCCATTTCCGTACTTCTCCTGCTTCCTCTGCTCACCTGCCCCTCCTCTCCCTCCTTTTCCTTCTTCCCTTGCTTCTTTCCTCTTTCTCTACCCCCTCCCCCCAGCGACCCCCTTCCATTTAACCATTTGGAATGCAGCAGAGTTGTATCTGTGGGTTTCTGCTCCTAATTAAATAAATCATTTATGCATTTAACACAATCTTGAGTTACTAGGTGATCATCTGAGGCACTCAGAAGTCTAAGAGCCCTTGAAAGCCACATCCAAGCATAGATATTCCATAGCACGTCTTACAATCTAAATATTGCTTTTAGTGTAATCGAAGCAGCTAGAGCAGTCCCAGCAGTTGATGGACTATTTTTCAAATTGATTTCAAAAATGTATTTAAGGGGATGATCTTCTAGTCTAGATTACCTATTGATTTTTAATATGAAAAGCTCATTATGTAAGCAGTAACTGCATATAAAAACCTCGCAAACCTTTGCATAAATCCTTTAATTGAATTTCCAGAGCCTGTGGTTCTACTTTTTTTTTTAATTAAATCTATTTCTTTTTTTAAGTGTTACTGTGTAATTTGCATGCTGTGAAGAGGCCCTGTCCCAGATAAAGTGCCATTGATCCTTATTAAACCTCACCTCTGGGCTTGCTTAAAACTAACTGGAAAAATTAAAGTGTTCATGCCGCACTGCACTTACAGCCCTGTGATGGGATTATGGGAAAAAATAATAAAACTAATTTCCAGCAGAGAATTTGTAATGTGAGATTTTATTTTTTTTCAATTTGATAATTAATAGTAAAATCTTATCACAGATATAAATCATATTTTAGCCTATAAAGTGAAATGGCAATTAGGAAAGATAATATATACTTGATGTAAGCCCATCATGTTACGGGCGCTAATCTTTTTGATCTTTCAGTACTTTAATTTTTTAATTGTGGAAGGAAAGGATTATGAATGCAGTTCAAACCTTCTCAATGGAAGGTTTCCTTGGGAAAATCTGATTCTTCTTCAGGACTCAGAGGGATTTTTAATGTCAGCATGAAAGAGCATAAAAGATATGGAAAAGATACCCGGCTATGCTTGTGCTAAAATGTATGTGTTAGAGTTACCAAGGGAAAGAAGAATAGGAGGCCTGCAATGGGTTTTTCTATTTTTTAATACCTAACATTTGTTATTTTAAAAGCAATAAAATCCCCTAAAGAAATATTCATAATCAATAAGAACACAAAATATGGAATATATTAACCGAGTTATAAAAATGTTTGTGGTATAGCATGAAATGAAAAACACAGTAAGTTATGTACGGTTTAAAGTGTAATCAATTTTGAGGTTGTATACAAGGATATAAATGATAAACACAAGTAGTAGCGTTTTTAGTAAAGGCTATTACAAAATACTGTATTTATGGCCTATTCCATTCTTTTTATAGCTCATTAATGTAGAAAACAAACACAGTGTATCCATCTTCTCCGACAGCGTAAAATTCCCCTAAATGATGTTTTTAAATGGAAATACCGGGCTTATTTGATCTGTTTCCACTTTAAACAGGTTAGGTTGATAGGGAGTATGTGCCACATTGGGGGTTCTTTCTCAGACTCTGCAAAGGAAAAAGGATAACCGTGACATACTGCCCTCACTTCTCACAAGAAGGTGGGGGGGATCATCTAACATTTGTAAAAATGCTTGGCACCTGCTCCCTCCTCTTCCAGGGCTCCATGCCCACCCTCTAGGTCCTATCCCCACCACAAAAAGAGCCTTCCCACCTATGGAACATGCATCAATTCTTCCGGGCCACAAGGGGGCTGTTGAATTATTGGTTCACTGCATTGGCTGGTGGGGGAGTTTTAATGCTAGTTCCAAAGGTGTTTAATTTCCTGCAGTGCCTATGAATATGCATAGGACATGGGCTCAGCAATCTAGCACTTCAAAAGAGACAGCTGGCTTTGGTAATAAGGGTGTTTGGTTAGTCTCTCTTTTCTCTCTCTTCCTTCCTTCCTTCCTTCCTTCCTTCCTTCCTTCCTTCCTTTCTTTCTTTCTTTCTTTCTTTCTTTTCTTCTTTTCTTTCTTTTCCCTTTTCATGGACAAGGCCTCCCTGGATTACCTGAATTCGTAATGTAAATTTCATTAACTTATCTCTAATATTTGAAAGCTTGCTATGATGTTGCCATCGTGAGCTACTTTCTCCTTTCATTTCCACATTCCACAGAAACCCTAGGCTGTCACCATCAATGGAGCAGATGGCCATGACCATGAAGTCACAGTCTTGGCTATCCAGCCTTCATGAAATATAAGTAGAGCTTACTAATCTAGCCGTATCCAGAAGAGGGGGGAAACTCTTAGTAAGCAGAAAAAAGTGTTGAAATATCCTTTTTCTCTCTATTTGGACTGAAAATTGCTCTAGCACTATATAGCTCCATCCATCCCATCTATCCATCCACCCATCTACCCATCTATCCATCTACCCACCTGTCCATCTACCCATCTATCCATCTACCCATCTATCCATATACCCACCTGCCATTATGGCTTCTCACTCATACCTGTGTCCACCTATCCTTCCATCTACCATGACTCTAACACCCTTCCTTTTCCCATCCATACATCTATATATCCATCTATACATCCATGTATTCATTCGTGCACCAATCCACCCATCCCACTCTCAGGATCCTAACACCCTTCCATCTCTCCCCCCGCCTATTGACCTCTCCATCCATCCATCCTTCCATCCATCCAATCATCCAATACACATCAAATATCTACAGTGAATCAGGTACCACTTCAGTCAGTAAATCTATATAGATATGAATTTAGGTCAGTCAATGCCTTCAGGGATCTCATTATGTGTGGAGAAGACAGTCTTTTGTAAGTAATTCTTATAGACAGAAGAAATAAAGGCCTATCTCAGCCTGAGAGAAGATGTATTTTGTGAAGTCTTTCATTTTAATCTTGCAATCTGTTTGTTAACCTCTAAATATAGTTTCTTTGGACTTTCTACTTTATAACTTAATATTGTATGGGGTATCATAATACCCAAGTGTTACAGAGATGAAGGTTTTAGAGTGACATCTCTGTGTGGCATAAAAAAAAGTCAAGATAGGTACTGCTTTATGATACAACTGAGACAAGACACACCAGATCCCTGCTAGAGACAGGCTTTGGTGTTGTTGCCTTCTGAGAATCATGTGGCCCCTGTCACAGGAAAGTCTGGGCCAGTGAGCATATCCATCTATAGAACTGGACAGCCATCTGCGTATCAGAGATAAGGCACCATCTCTGGGCACCAAATACAAATGTAGCCTCTCTTGGGATGCAAGGCAGTGGTTAGAGGCCAGATTCATCTGGGATTCTAGACCCAAATCAGGTACGAAAGCCCAGGTAGAGCTCGACTTAAATTAGAAGCTTCTTGTAACACTGACCCATTAGTGCCATATTGTTTCCTGCCCTCTCCTGGCAGAGAGAAGTCGAAGGCAACAATAATGAGTCTTCCTACTGAGCTAAGAGAACCACGAGGCTGAAGGCAGAGCCTCCCTCCCTCCAGTAGGCTATGGATACTCAGTTATTCAGTATTAGAACAGTACACCCTCAAGAGGTTTGTGCTCCAGTATGGTGGTCATTCTCACATGTGGCTATTTAAATGCACACTACTTAAAATTAGAAATTCAGTTGCTTAGTCATATGTCCCATGTCCCATAGCCATGTGGTTGGGCACTATAGACTATTTCAAGCAAAGCTTCTATGTCTTCTAGGGCATACATCACATTTATCCATCAACACATTCAGTGGGTGGCGCATACTCTTTCAAGTGCTTTGCCTGTGTTAACACACATCTTTTTTGAGTACCCTATGAGGCTGTACTCTTATGATGCATATTTTTTAGGTGAAGAAACAGATATACCCAGCAAGGAGTTAGCAGAGTTTGAATTCCAACTCCAGGCCACCAACTCTCAGTAACTGCGTGTTGATTCCCAATTTAAAAAAATGTATTCTTCATATATACAGTACACTTGTGTTGGTGCGCAAGGCCTCTGATGGTCAGAAGCTGTGTATATAAGCTGTGTAAGGTACTCCAAAATCAGCTTATCACCTGACTATATCCCAGGCAGAGCATTCATGGCAGAACCTCGTTCCTTCTCCACTCTCTATGGACTTCAGTGGTTTGTTTGTTTTTTAATGTCTATAATTCTGTTGGTGCCGGGGGATGTGTATATGTGTGTGAAAAGGGTTGAGATACAGATTATTTTGTTTCAAATAAAACCTCCTCACAAACTAAAGTGAAGCTTAGAAAGACTTCTTCACAGAGACCAGCACATCAGGAGGTACCCAGCACAGAAACCCAGGCAAACTGTAAGAAAAGGGTGGAATTACTCAGCCAGCTCCTTCTCACATACGCCTTTCAGTTGGTACAAAGTAAAGACAATGCAATTTGATTGAATCGTAGACAGCAGTCTCTCTCTCTCTCTCTCTCTCTCTCTCTCTCTCTCTCTCTCTCTCTCTCTCTCTCTGTGTGTGTGTGTGTGTGTGTTGTGTGTGTCACACATACACAACACACACATATACACACATGCATACACATACCACACACACACCCTCCACTAAGTCTATGCTAGTAAAAAAAAATTTAAAAAAATGCATCTGCTGTTTTTTTAAAGGTGAGCATCACTGCGAGTCTAGGCCAAACCTAGAGACAGACGCCAATAGAATGAGCCATGCTCTTAATTTGTAAGTAAGAAATTAGGTTTCCAGAGCCCTGTGTGCCCTTAAGATTTTTCCAACTGATGAAAGCTAGCAATTGAAATCAGTCTGGAGCCTCGGGGATTGTAGATAGACTTGATAGCCTTTACAGGTCTGCTTGTGACCCTGCCCTACCTACCCCAAACTACTTGAAACACTTCCCTCAGGAGACCTGGACGCCATTCAAGACAAGCTTCCATAAGGAACAGAGTCGTGGCATAAAACAGTCATGGCCAGAGAGGATTGCTTTTGGGGAGATTTTGCTGGGTGTGCCTTTGTTTGTCATTAACTCAGACAATTGTCCCCAGCCTCCAACCTTCAATTTAAAGGACTTGAAAGCTCTATTTTCCCCCTCAAGTGCATTCCAACATTAACACAAGAGTACACTGAAACTAGTTGGTAGAGTTCTGAAACTGACGAAGATAAGAGTTTCCTCTAATATTCTAGCCATTTTTATTGTAACCTTTTCAAGAATGTCGTGTCTTCTGCTTAGAGCAGAGGGTGTGTGTAGGTTGCAATGTGTGTGTGTGTGTGTGTGTGTGTGTGTGTGTGTGTGTGTGCAAGCGTGCGCACGCATGCACCATGGAGGTGCTAACAAAGCTGAATTTGTATGTAGACATAATACCTATTCATGATGCCTTTCCTGTGCATCCTTCTAGGGCTTGAGTCTTAGTAAAGTCCTGCAGTCTCCATGCAGAAGGGACCCATTCGTCACCCAAAAAGTTCCCCAGGGCTCCTGATCCGATTCATACTGAGCCAGGCAGCATCTGCATTTCTGATACAGTTGGCTTCCCCGTGCTTTTCAAGGGCATTTTTACAAAGTTCCACAGAGTGATTTGGAAGCATGTCCTTCACCATATTGCTTCTCAGAAATGGTGACCCAGGGGATAGGATACCTCTGCCTGTGTGGCATGGGACAATGGGCATTCTGCCTCTTTGTACCCCACAATGTCACAATCCTACCTGCAAAGCAGAGGTTGAAAAACTTCACTCATGTTCTTGCTTGACATCAAATAGCTTTTAATTAACCAGCACTCCCTGAATATTTATCCCTGCACCAAGTGCTTTTAAGTTGCTAATAATAGTACTGCTGTCCACTTGTAAGTGAGGAAAGTAAGGGTCAGAGAGATTTGATGGCCAGCTGAATGTCACACCACTGGTAAATGACATGCTACTTGCCAGATCAACACCCTCCCCCGGACTGTTGTTGGGGTCAACAGTACAGTGTAGGATGCACATCTCATTTTTCTTGGGAAGGACCTATGTTGTTCATCTGTATCCTGAATCTAGCAAGAGTGTCAGGTACACAGAAGATCCGTGATACAGTCTCAGTAAAGGGAAGTCATAACTATACAAGTGGTCATAGTTATTTCCAGAGGTGGGGGCGGGTGTCTAAGTTTGCAGGGAATAAAGCTTATGCGTGTTGGGGGCCACTTTATAAAAATAGCACCTGGCAGTGCCTCTCCCTGCCTGGGAAGGGCTCCTCCATTCAGCTTCATACAGCTACAGGGTTGTGCTGTATTGTGGAAAACCATCTTATAGGTGTCTTTACAGTCCCAATGATAGTATTCTGTTTCTTCCCTTTCTTTCCATACCTTCAAATGAGAAAGGCATTTTAGAATATTCCTTTGAGTTTGGTGTCGAAGCTTATGGGAACAATGGTCTCCATTGACTCTTTGAAATGGATTTACCCTGAAGAACATGACATGGTAGTTTCTGCCTTCCAGGAGAGAAGCCAACTCCATGGGTGATGGGCCTCTGTGTTCAGCAATGTTCACCCCAAAAGCTTTGTCCAATACCGGGGACTCTCTCAAGGTTTACCTTTTTGTT
Source organism: Tokudaia tokunoshimensis (assembly GCA_036184795.1). Classification (NCBI taxonomy): domain Eukaryota; kingdom Metazoa; phylum Chordata; class Mammalia; order Rodentia; family Muridae; genus Tokudaia; species Tokudaia tokunoshimensis. Next base: position 41,835,776 of record BTHU01000020.1, read on the forward strand.
TGAAGTGGGTAGAATTCCCCCCCTTTTGGGTAGTTTTTTTAGTGGTCTTTAGCAACTGAAGTAAGTGACAGTAGTCAGTGGAGGTGGACAGTAAGATTTATAATGTATTTGTGCTAGCTGATTGCCAACTGAACCGGCCTTTCCCAGCGGTGCTGTACGCAGACTCGGAAAATCAATAGGGATTAACCTCTGACCCCCTGCACATACTTATACTGTGGCTGCATCGCTTACCAATATTTCATCTGTTTCACTTAGCCGCTGTTACTTACTCAATAACGTGTGGCCGATCTCACAAGATACTAATTAATTTTTTAAAATGTACCATCGCTTGAAGCTCTGATGAAATCGCCCACCTTAGGAAAGCAAGGACCTTTTTGGTTTATTTATTAAACTCACATTAATTAGTCCTAATTAAAAAAAAGTAATGGAATGGCATTATGATATAAAGGTTTGCTTTGCTTACAAACCCCCCTGTGGTTGGTTGGCATCAGGAGAGATGTCTGCCTGGAGAAGAGCAGATGTCCCTTGACTATGCTTGGAAGATGGGTCCCATTCAGCAAAATTGCGGGTCCGACTTTTTGAGCATATGTTTTTTTGTTTTTTTTTTTCCTTTCCTATTAAAGGGACAGCAATAGATAAACAGACAGTGAGATGAACCCAGGGCTTTATTACTTTCAAGAATTAACATCACCATCATGCATGGTGCCTGTGTGCTCGCCAGCCTGCACATGGGTGTGTTACTGGTATGAACTGCTTTTAATTTGTCACAGCAGAGGTTGGACAGCAACAGAATTTGCAAGGATATAATTTTGTAATCTTTTCCCTTTAATCTTCAGTATATGTTAAAGTATTGTACATCTGTCTTCAAATTGAAAGTACTATATGTTTTCCTTCATCTAGGACTCTTTTGTTTGCATTTTTTTTTCCAGTGTGCTTATCCCCCAGAGTTTACTTACAGTTTGCTATTGATCTGGCAGCTGGAGTTTGAATTGGTCGATGTGCTCTGTAACTTGTTTAAGATACCCTACCTGAGCTATTAGCTTCAATAATGTATTCATAAATTGATTAATCATTACAGTAAAACTTATTAGCCGCATTTATATCTGCGTGTTACCCGCAATTGACTTGTAGTCTAATCATCGCGGGTTCTTAAGCAGAAGCTGGGTTTACGTTACAATTTAAGAATAGTCAGACTGCGAAACAATGGTATTTGCATGCAGACAGTGAGCAGATGCAGACTGAGCTCCTTGGGCAGCTTTTCATCCTTCCAGCAGTCTCCTGATAAAAATGAACTCTAGGGGAATAGACCAAGATCCTTGGGAGCAAGTGACTGTATTTGCAAGGGCCATTCTATTCTGAAGGCCGCATCCTTGGTAGTGAAGCGAAGGAAGAATGGCCTTCACTCCCTTCCTCCAGCAGCTCCATCATGGCGGCTCTACGTGCACGACTCTTTCCCCTGGCTCCACACAGCTTGTAAACAGAGTGAGCTACGCTCTACTCTGCGATGCAGTGATGTCCACAAATACAGAGCAGTTGAGAGGACCAGCATGTTGTTAAGGGAGCTTGCTTGTCACCAAGCATGTCATTGGATACCAGTGTCCCGGCTTTCCCCATCGCTCTGTGAACAGCAGGCGACCACTCACCTCTGTACAAGGGGCTGAAGGCAATATTTTCTATTTCTCTCTTAATTAATATGCTAATTTAAAATATGTTATTATTGTGTGTGTGCGTGTGCATGTGTGTATGTATGTATGTAGTAATGCATACACCATGACACCCATGTGGAGGTCAGAGCCCAGCTTTCCTAAGTAGGTTTTCTCCTTCCAGCGAGAATTCTGGAAAATGAACTCAGGTGGACAAACTCCAGCAACAGGTGCTTTGCAATCCCCTATAAACTATTTTTAAAGCAATTTAAAGTTTTTTGCAAAACTAAGTCAAAAATACAGTTCTCCTATGACCCCTGGCTCTACAAACATAGCTTCTTCAAGCCACATGCCCTTCTAATCCACCCGCATGCTAGTTAAAAACAATCATTTGGGTAATGGATGTGGAATTTCAGCTCATTCAGCTGGGGCACACCCAACTCCTTGATTAGCAGTGTTTCTGGTTTGTTCTTGGGTATAGACTCTTCCAGATAGCTCCCACACCCCAACATACACTTACAGCTTCTATAACAACTGGATCTCTTTCTCTCTTGGTGGGAGAGTCATTTTGCCTCCCCACGGGATTTCTCAACTTCATATTCCCTCCTTCAACATGTTATTCAGCAGCCTGCTAGATTAATGTATGCTGTGATCTTTCAGTAGCAGCGAGGGGATCCTGTCTCGCCGCATGGGTCTGTTTAGTCTCGTGTCTCAAGAGTGCTGCTCTCTGCATGAAGGCTATCTGCTCACAAGTCCACCATTGTGCCTCAGATTCAGGCAGCACCTCCGCCCTGAGGTCTGCTCCAGATGAAAGACAGATTGCCACAGAGCCTCTTTTCTGAGGGTCCCTCTTACCAGTATGGGACTTCATACATTACTGAGGAAACCTCGCCTCCCCCACCACTCCTGTATGCTCTATCTTTGCCAGCCTTCCTCAGAATGTCAGCACGGATCACTGTTCTACAAAGACATAAAGGACCAGTCAGGGAGCTTCAGCAGATCAATTATTTACAGTGTTTAATTATTATCGCACAGATTTATTAAACTTCTTGGTTCCCTAGGAGCCCATGTTGCTGCTGATAAGAGTTTACTAAGCTTGGAGTCATGGGCATTTCATTGGGAAACAAGGTCCCTTGGTGAATGCTGTTACCATACACCTGATTTCTCTGTGGACGTTGGTAGTGATGGTGTGCCAGCATAGGTGTAGGGAGTATGCTTCTTCCTGTGGTATAAATACCCATGCCCTGGCTGATTTCAGGCTGCCAACATGAGGTCACTGAATGTACAGTTGCAAAAAACTGTGCAGTCCCACAGCAGTCCGTGTACAGTGGGAGTTCTACTCTAGAGATACAATGCATGTCAGTAAGACCTAGAGTATATATGCAAATCAAGCACACTAGAGTTACCCACAGGTGTTAAGTTTTGACAACCTTTCATCTTTGTATTCTCTGTTCCTTACCTAATCATACATTTGCAAAACTTAATTTTTTACATTTTCGTGTGTATGCATATGTGCACATACATACACATTCTCTCTCTCTCTCTCTCTCTCTCTCTCTCTCTCTCTCTCTCTCTCTCTCTCTTGTGCACGCATGTGCCTCAGTGCACAGGTAGAGATCAGAGAACAACTTGAATGAGTCAGTTCACTCCTTGTATGATCTGGTTCCAGGGGATCAAACTCAATGTTATCCGGCTTAACTGCAAGCACCTTTACCCGCAAAGCCGTCTCACTGGCCCACATAATTTATTATTTAATAGTCGATATATCTACTAACTAGTTCCTAAAAGTTTTGAAAATGGAGCAGTGGGCTTTCCTGGGCTGTTGGGCTCTACCTGCAGCACACCCCTGTGTGTACTTAGATTGTATCTTAGGCTCTGGTGCAGTTCATGAGCTCTCCCTCCTTCCTAATGGGGTATCTTTGCACAGTCTTCCACGTGGGTATGACGAGCCAGTTGGTAAGCTGCTGAGTGCCCTCCACTTCGAGCAGACACATGTACCCTGTACGATACATCCCGACAATTCTGTTGCCCTGATATTAAGAACAACAGCATTTTGCCAGAAGCCATAACAAGATGATTCCGTAACAACAGCAGGGTGACACCAGACTGTGTTTTGCAATTTTCTTTAATATTTATGCTGATAAATAATTTATCCCTTTTTGGGTTTTTTTTTTCCTTTCTTCGTTGTGAACATGTTGATATAGACAGGTGCTAGGTTTTCCTGTCTAATGCCAGGGTCTGCTAGTTTCCCTCCCTGATGAAACAGGTTCATCAACAGAGCTCAGCCTCTGGGAATTGTCTGCCCCATGCTGCATTTCTCCTGTTAGCATAAACTAATGGGATCCATTAAGGTCCAGACCACATATTTGAAGGAATCTACTCATTAAAGCTCTGTCTGTGCATGGCATTTGGACATGAGAACCATCATCTGGGAAGTTCAAAGGCCTGCCTCATTTATTCAGGACTGGCTGGGCATGCTCAGCCTGGGCCCTTACTGACACTGGAAACGCCATCATTTTGCCAGGTGACTGTCTGACCTGTACATTGGAAGGAGTTTAGTGACACTCCTACCCTGCACCACTTAGATGTCAATAGCAGCTCCCTTCCCCCTGCGACAATAATTAGATGTGTCTCTTGATAAATGCCCCGGGAGTGGGCAGAGTCAACAACATGAAGCAGTTTTAGAAGGTTAGGACTTAGTGCTTCAAGCATGTGGGCAAGGAGCTATGGGATTGCCTCTCCAGTTGCAGTTACTCCTCCCTGCAACTAGATTACAGGATTCCCAAACCCAAAAACACTGAAACTGGGACTAAGACAAACTTTGGCCAACTTCTTAACCTGGGCCTGGACCAGAGGGAGAGGGACACGTGTCTACACAGTCACTGTTACATGTGCTTTAGGGTCGTCTGGATCAGTCTCCCAAGTAAGTGGAGGTGAGACTTTTATTCTTTTTAGGCCAGTGGTTCTCAATCTTCCTAATGCTGTGACCTTTGAATACACTTCCTCATGTTGTGGTGACACCCAGCCCTAAAATTATTTTCATTACGACCTCACAACTGTAATTTTTGCGGCTGTTACAAATCGTAATATAGCTATCTGACATGCAACCCATGTGGGGTTGAGGACCATAGGTTGTGAACCAGTGCTCTAAGCTCTTGTGTGCTGTGGCCACGTGCCAGTTTCTAAGCTAAGTGGTAAGGGGGAGGGAGTATGTCTCACTGGGAACTGGGCAGTGTGAACTTGGAAGGGTGTGAGTATCTTTGGTACGTTTGGATGTAGATGGAGGGACCATGGAGGACAGGCCTTTGCAGGGAGGAAGCTCTTTAGCCCCTCTGGTGTTGGCACTCACTCAGCAGCGAGCCCAGAAGTGAGATGCCACCTTGCTCCGTGACTGTTCAAGCCCTTGCTGAGCGGTGATACTGATTTTGTGCAGCTCAGGTTTTAGGTGGTGTGATCATGTTTGTGTTCTTAGAGTAATGCTGCATCTCACCTGTACACCACCCTCAAGCCTACGTTTCAAACCATGAAGGGCTGACCTTTGTAGTGAGTTCTCTTCTTACTCAGTTCTCAGTGGAGTGTCTCCCTGGGACACCTCAGATGATTGCAGGGATCTTCTGCTGGCTCCAGCTAGCACTTCAGTCCTCAGTCACTTGATCCTGGATCCTGTGGAGCTGCTGTGGAGGGCACTGTTGGAAATACTGTATGTGATGCACTAGGCTGGCTCTGATCCTGGGACACTCCTGTAGGCCACACAGGTCCTATGTGACTCTGGGTGTATGACTTGGGCTCTAAGACTCTTAGTTTCCATTCTTGTCGAACGAGCATCCCAGTGGATCCAGAGAGGAATAGTGGAGACATAAACATACATAATAACTAGGGAAGAACTCAGCTATTGAGGACCTGAGTTCCATCCTCAGACCGCACTGAAAAGCCGGAGGCAGTGAGAGCCATGCTTGCAGTTTCAGTGACGGTGAGATGGGAGGCGGAGACAGATGGGCCCCTGGAGCTTGCTGGCCAGCTAGCCCAGCCAACTTCTTGAAGTTCCAGACCAATAGGAGAACCTGTCTGAAACAAAAAGTGGAAGGTGCCTGAGGAATGACACCCAGGGTTGCCTTCTGACCTCCACAACCAAAAATATGCATGCACACGCATACACACACACACACACACACACACACACACACACACACACTCATAAAAGATCAAATTTTTGTTTTGTTTTTTTGAGACAGGGTTTCTCTGTGTAGCCCTGACTGTCCTGGAACTCACAGTGTAGACCAGGCTGGCCTCGAACTCAGAAATTCTCCTGCCTCTGCCTCCCAAGTGCTGGGATTAAAGGCGTGCGCCACCACCGCCCGGCCTTAAAAGATCAAATATTAAGTAAGCCATTAGAACATCGTCCATAGCTCTGCTACATGGCTGCTTTCCAGTTGAAAGTGAAGTGTTACTCCACTTTGGGTTCTCTTTCTAGTTAAGACATTCCATCAGTCAAGGGCACTGGGCTTTTGCCCCCTGCCTATGGGGACCTTGAGTGGCCTGGTCTACCCAATTGTCTGGAGTCCCAGGGCAAACAGGCCCCTTCAGAAACAGTCAGCATCAGCAGTTATATGCCTCCCTCTCCATCTGCAATGAGATTTTGTGCTTGTTACCAGGAGATCAATAGTGAAAGTGATTCTGTTAGACGTTCGACGGGGGTCATTAATCTCCTTCAGCCTCAGTTTCCCTACCTGTGAAGTGAGTCTAACTGGGATGATAATGAAGAGTTAGGGCAAGTGAGGTTGGCAGCCAGACACCTACCACCAGCTAGAACACAAGAACATCTGTTTCCTCTGCAACCCAGGTCAGCCGAGGTCCTCCTGTTTAGAATAATGAACTGCCACGTATGGGGTCATTTCTTTCTTCTCTTGGTCGAATATTCAAGTAGAAACTGTGCTTTGTCCACATGCTGACCTGCATTTCAGTGTCAATGACAACTGGGAGAAAACAAGAGGGTGACAAGTAATGGTCTTTCGTGTGTGTGTGTGTGTGTGTGTGTGTGTGTGTGTGTGTGTGTGTGTGCAGATGCATGTATCTCACGTTCATGTGTGTGGATGCATATATGTCATGTATATGTGTGTGCAGATGCATGTACTGTCATGTGCATGTGTGTGTATGCATGTACTGTCATGTGCACGTGTGTGTATGCATGTACTGTCATATGCATATATGTAGATGCATGTATGTGTGTGTGTAGGCCTTTGGGTGTCATTCCTTGGGTATTGTCAGTTTTTGAGACAGGATCATTACCCTGAAGCTCACCAAGTAGGTTAGGTTGGCTGGCCGTCAATCCACAGGGATCTGCCTGTCTCTGCCACCTCAGTGCTAGGACTACAAGTCCATACCACCACACGCAGCTTTTATTTTATGTGAGTTCTGAGGATTAACCACAATCAGCTCTGCCCATCTGCGAGGCAAGCGCTTTACTGACTGTGCCCAACCCTCTTCCTTTTTATTTTTCTTTTAAGCACTTTACCAGTGAGACTTACATTTTCATCAGTTCCTGTGAAGGATTCACATATGTGTGTATGTATTCAAGTGACATGTATTCTACATGTTCAGGAGCTTAAATGGAATTCAGACAGGCCTTGTATTTCTACAAAGTTCTGCTCACCTAGTCTCCCTCTTCCCAGTAAAGCAGAGTAGAGGTGACTGTAAGCTAAGGTCTAGAGTGGAGGGTTGTTATGAGGGGAAGGGGACGCAGTGTGACATTGGAATGGTCTAAGCTGGGCTTAGAAACCCCAACAGTGTGCTGGCCTCACAGTGCCAGCTGGAATACTTGCCTCACACGCTGCTGATAACCACAGGGTATATCTTGGTGTGAGTAACAATGGGGGGGGGTGCAGGGTCTGCCAGATAGTGGGACAATTTTAGTGTTTATATTCCACTGGGGTAAGCACTAACAAAGACCCGCCATTTCCCAGATAACCAATTCTTTTAAAAGAACATCTGTTGAAACTGGCAATTTACAATCTTCTTAAAATACTGAGCGACATAATTAACCCTCCGGGGAGACTAATATTAGTTTATTAGAGACAATTTCTACTTCTGTTTATTTTTACACTAAATGATTTGTTCAGATTGGGGGAGAATGGTTTTGGATTTTTTTTTTTTTGGTTATTGTTTTGTTGTTAGTCTTTTGTTGGTTCTTCTTTCCTTTTGAGTTGGGTTAGGCTGGCTTGTATTTGTCATTGAACTTTCCATCTTAATCAAGGCCATGGAAGGTAAATAGCTAGTTGGTAGTATTGGTTCCCATGGTTCTCAGACCATAAGTAGGAAGAACTCAACTGTGAAGCTCAGTTTGGCTTGCTATTTGAGTAACTGGGTACCACACAAGCTTTTGGGCATCATGATTTATCTTAACTGACCTCAAGGGCTGGTCATGCGCCTGCTTGTTTACTTGGCTGACTTTGTCTGCAGCCATTGGTTGGGCCTTTTCTAACAGTGAAGCTCTCTGGCGATGGAATTCTCTTCTGGACATTGCTCCACAGCCTCTAAAATTATTTACACCTTTCACAAGGATGTCATGAACCCTGCTGTTTCAACACAGGGCTAATTTCAGACCTTCAGGTTACTGCACAGAGTAGAAAGGAGACAGGGCACTTTTTGACCCAGTGCAGGGTGGGAAAATACAAGTGGCTCTCACTTTTGCTTGGTTGTTCTCTTTAGGATAGCAGAGCACCTAGTTGGATACCTGGCCTCTGTGTGCCAAGATCTCTGACCTGCAACAAGCCAGGCTCTCTGTGTGTGGTGACTCTGTAGAGTCCCCCATCCGCTTCCCATCTTAGATAGTTTTCTATTGTGGAAAAGACCATGGCCAAGTCAACTTATAAAAGAAAGTGTTTAATTGGCCTTATAATTTCACAGGGCTGGAGCTCATGCAGCAAAAGGCAGGGACAGGTGAGTGCTCACATCTTGATCCACAGGTAGGAGGTAGAGAGTGACACTGGGAATGGCATGAGTCTTTTGAAAACCCAAAGCCCTGACCCCAGTGACACACTTTCTCTAATGAGGCTGTACCTCCTAATCCTTCCCGAAAAGTTCTACTGAATGGGGACCAAGTTTCCAAACATACAATCTTACAGGCGTCATTTTCATCCAAGCCACCTGATTCTACCTTCTCTTCTCCAAGCCAAGCCACTAGCTGTTCAGCCCAAGAATCAACTCAGAGAGCATCCCCCATAACTTTCGCTCCATTGAAGGGATGCCCTCATGAGCAAGAGCTTCATAAAATAAAACATGAAATACATCCATAGGAAAGTTGCCACAGGCACCCATGCTTCTAGAGTAGCCCTGGCTGTCCACTTCACCTTTCTTTCCTCCCGTGTCTTCCCTCATGACTGACTTGATGCTTTAGCAACAATGAACTGGGCTCACCACTGCTATCTATCCCCAAGGCTCCTATCTGTCTATCTCCTGGTATGTCATTACACTTGCCTATTTGTAAACATCTTTGATATACCAAAATATAGTTCTCAGTATCAGCTTGTCCACAAAATCTCGATGAGCCCTTCCCTCACTTAGCCTGTTAGTCACCTCCTTCACATTCTCCTGACATCCTATTCTCATCTATATCCTGTCTAGCCAGTAAAACAGAGGCCTATTGGACAGCGTGGTGTGGCCATTTGCAGTCCTAGCCCATGACCTTGTGGGTGTTCAGTGAACAGTTGTTGCATTTAGTTATCTGTCCTTTCACACTGCCATGGAAAATATGAGGCCTGTTATTTCTGGGTGTCTTCTTTTTAATGGAGTATAAGGATTCACTAAATCACAGCATCTTATCTAATTAGGAAATGTTGGCTCACACCTCAAGAAAAATCTCAACATTAAAAAGCATCTTTGAATCACAGTCAACTTCTGACTAGCTAGTGGGGTGAAGTCTTAAGGCTGGAACCAGAGACCAGTAGAGCTTGGGTGAGGCCTTAATCAGGAGGGCGTGTTTATGTGTGGGCCTTCCAATCAAATCATCTTTTATATTCACCAGTGAGTGGGCTAGTTGGACTGTGGCATGGCCTTCTGGAGGAACCACTCCAGTAACTCTTTAGCAATTAAACCCATTCCTGTAGCCTCCTAGCCTTGCCCTCATCTATATGCAAGTTGGGCTTCACAGTGAATTAGAATATTCAACATTCAGTACACATGAGATCGATCGCATGAGGCAGTCAGAATGCTGGCACCTTTGCATGTAAGACCATGACACAGAGCAGAGACAGAGACATCTTTGATCTTAAGGACGAAGACCAGGACCTGCCCCAGGAATTATTTACAAGATCCTTTTATTTTCTCTCTCAAGGGAAACTGGATGTATACTTAAATTTTGTTCCTGTATTGGCTCAGAGAAATTTATTGTACTGCTCACATGTCCTGAGTAACTCATATTGACTTAAGAAAGTCATTCAGGAAGTAGATGGTTCTGAGAGACTATGTACCATCCAATCAGAATGTATTGGCTTTGTCTTTTTTTTTTCCATTGTCAGGCATCTTTTTATGAACTACCAGTAGCCCAATGCCCAGTGTGTGAAATGCTTAGGGAATGAGCATGGAGACAATGGGTACCCAGGGTAAATGCTTCCATATCCCAAGTATACTACTGACACAGACATCACTAACCATTCAGCCATTCAGATTACTAATTGGAGGAGTACTATAGTCTTCAGTTAGTATGGGAGACATTCCTCTCTGTCATCTTAGCAAAGTGACATCCTGTGTGAGTGTGTGTGTATGTGTGCCTGCATGTGTGTATGTGTGTGCCTATGTATGTGTGCACTCACCTGTGTTCGATCATGGCATCAGGTAGCTCTCTCAATCACTTCTCCACCTTATTTTCTGAGACAGGATCTCACTGAACCAGAGCTTGTCATTTCAGCCAGGTTTGCTGGCCAGCAAGCCCCTGGGATCCAGAATCTGTTTGTCTCCAGTGCTGTGGTTACAGATGTGGGATCTCAAGTGTTCCTTCTTGTTTAGCAAGCAATCTATCTATTTCCCCGATGTCCAAAGTGACCCTCCCTCAGATGAAAGTCACCTGATTCTTTACACAGAGAACAAACGGGGCCTCTATCCAACGGCCTTTGGTATTTTATTCTCAGTGGTCTTTTGCTGTTGGAGGTTAGCCTTCTTCTAGGGAGAACTCTAGGGAAACGTCCCACCAGTAATAGATGGGAATGATACATGCTTTCTACTAGGCACTACCTCCACAGGTTAGACACTCACTCTCTGGTCCAGAAGCTTCCTTAGAACGCTTTATTTATTTATTTAGCTTTGCAATGCTCACTTCAGTAGCAGGCTTACCTGTTCATTTAGTTGGACTTTGATTTCTGCACACACAGGCTGACGAATATTCGTCCCACTGAACAAGGTTGGCCTGTGTAGCTAATTGATGGCTCCATCTGTGTTACAGCTCACAGGAGCACTTGCTTTGGGCCTTTCCAGGTGCCCACAGTGCCAGTCATTTTAGGAAGAACCTTTGAGAAATTTAAGGAAAAATCATTCCTTTTACTACAGGTTGTGATTAAAGATATAAGATCGAAACCCACAATAATTCATATATACGATGTTTATGTGACTCTTGTCCGACTCTTATGAATATGTAATGTATCAGGTCTTTCTGAATACCACATTACCCAGTTTCAGTGCTGGGAATCCTGAGATCAAAACTATGTAGCAAGACCAGGAACACGCAGGAGCAATGGTTTTTAAACCATGCGGGACCATGTTCCGACCCAGTGTATGATATGGGATTACATTAGCTTTGTTCAAGTACAGATGCATGTGCACGTGTGTGTGTGTGTGTGTGTGTGTGTGTGTGTGTGTGTAGGCCAGAGGCAGTGTCATGTGTCTTCCTTAATGTTTCCCCTTAGTCTTGGAGATGGAGTGTCTCAGTGCACACGTAGTTTGCTGATATAGCTATACTGCTGGTCTCCACTGTGCCTAAGTCCTGGATTACGTAAGCATGTGTTGTCTCTGCACTCAGCTTTTTAATTTGGATGTTGGGGATCACACTACTGTCCTTATGCCTGCGTGAGGAGCCCTTGACTGACCAAGCTGTCTCGCCAGCCCCTGATCCTTCCCTTCACTTGAGAAAGTTGACAGTGGCTACCTCTTCCTAGGTACCTTTGGATTCCCCACTTTTACAGTAGTGTCGCCTCCAGAAGCTCGGCTGAAGTTCAGATTTCAAAGCCAACAAATGTTGTCTTCCCCTCTGCATTTTGGATGGGTTGGTAAATAGACACAACACCAACACAAAGCAAAAGAAACCAGCAGCAACGACAGCAAAACTGTGCCTCTCGAAGGTAATTCGTATGGCGGCACTCTGTCGAGCTGGGTCTTGAGCCGGGGGCCGCCTCCGTGAGCCTCACAAGTGCCCAGAGTGCAGAAGCCCCATCTCCTGGGTTTGCGTGGTCCTGGCTTAATGGATTATGCATCGGTTGCCGTTTGAGAAGAAGCAACAACGTGAGGCTGGGCCATCGGTCCTGGAGACTGCACGTGGAGGAGCTCTTTGTCAATTACCCCTCCCCCCATCCTTATGGTATGGCCTTTCCTGTAATTACAGTCGAGATCCTATAGCCGGAGGAAGGGCTGTCAATTGAGTGGAAGCCAGATGGGAGGCTGATGTCCATCGCACGGTGACAGGCCGTTCTGAGGGCTTCAGGCTCATCCTGAGGGAGGCTGCCGACTTCCTCCTCAGACACTCGACTGCCACCCGGTTTCCCACCATCAGATGGATGGATGCACCAGTTCTGTGGCTGAGCCTGGAGGTCAGGCCCCTCGGACGGGAAGTGGAGATGAGCCATCGATCTACGTTTTTAAAACCGAGAACCATTATTTCGAAGGCCACCCCTTGTGCTTAAAGGAGATCTCAAAAGACGGCGGGCGGGCGAGCAGAGTGCTGGTTGAGTCTCAGCCCTGGGGAGTCAGTCTGGGTAGAGGGCCCTAGAAAAATAATCAGTTTCTTTTTCTTATTTTTATTAGTTCCTTGATAGTTTCATACAATACATTTTGATCCTATTTACCCTCTCCCCCATCCCTCCTAGACCCATCTAGTTCCCTACCCACCCAGCTTTATGCCCGCCTCTTTCTTAAAACCTACCAAGTACAATTTGTACTGCATATCTACTCTTGGATATTTGGCCTTCACCAGATGGTGGTCTGCCCACTAGGGGCCACACCCCCTAAAGAAAATGGACGGTTCTCCCATTGACTATCGACAGGCCATAGCTCCTCGGCTACCGGTGGGTCTTTGTGTGCATCCTCTCTCCACGCTGGGAGTTTGTCCAGCGTGAACCTGTACAGGTCTGTGTGTATTATCTCACCCGCTGTGAGTCCTTATGTGCAACTGCTTGGCTGTGCCCAAGGCACAGTGTTCCTTTGTGGTCACTCGTCACCTGTGGCTGTCACGCTACGTCCCCCGACTTTCCACCATAACCGATGAGCTCTCGGTGGTTACCCCTTGTCATCACCTTGATTGGCTGTAGATCTCCGAATTCACTGCCTTCTACTACAAAGAGAAACTTCTCTGATGAGGGCTGGCCACTGCACTAATCTGTGGATATAATGATCAGGCTTTACTTTAAACCAAGCATGCTTTTTTCTTTTTCCTTTTAAGTTAACATAGATTATTCTCATACGATTGAAAATAGAGATCGTTGAACTTAGCTCTCATGACCAGAGATTTCATGTGTGTGTGTGTGTGGGGGGGAGGCTCCAAAGTCAGCAATGCAATGGGCTGACTCACTGCTCCTCTGGTGTTGAGAACTTCCTGTGTTTGCATCGTTTACACCCCCTCTCTGTCCCAATCCCTTCTGTGCCCACCCTCTCAAATTCAAGGACAGTCGCCATGTCTTCTAAGCACCCAGAGAGGTGTGCTCCAAACAGAAGAGTTAGCTCACTGCAGATGGGAAGCCGTTTGGACGGAAGGAGACTAGACTGGTCTCTTCCTTCAGGGCCATAGCAACACAGCTGCAGGCCACCAGGACAGTGAGGGACAAGGGTTCAGAGTTAAATCACAGGCTCTCTGCTCGTGAGGTCTCAGTGTTTTACGGTATATGTTTTGGGGGAGGTGATAACAGTGACCAGCTTCCTATGACTGGCCTGAGAACAGAAATACCTTATCTACGCCTTGGCCTCCCGCAGCTTAATAAATCCATGTTCCTTGGGGTTCAGGCAGGAGTCCTACAGTGTGGGAGCCCAGCCTTGCCTTGGTGGGACTGTGGCTGGGTGAAAACCGAGATTGTGGCTTAGAAAGAGATACCAGACTTCCAGATACTTGATTTAGAAAACCAATATTCTGAGGGGAATTTGGGGAAAACAAAATGTTTAACTAAAATTAAAATTTTAAATTAGCATATAAATTATTAGTATGATAATGGTATTTAGTTTTTAAAATGTATATGTATATGTAATGTATGAATATGTTGTAGGGGGTCACACATACCAAAGTGTGCACATAGCGGTCATAGGACAAGTTGTGGGACTCAGTTTTCTCCACCAGGTGGATTCAGGAGATTGAATTCTTCTCTGTCAGGTTTGGCAGCAGGCACCTTTACCCGCTGAGCCTCTCACGGGCCCTGGGATGGCATTTTAGAACAGAGTTTGTTGTAATTTATTCTCCCTTAGTTTTCCTATCTCCCTCTCCTCCCTTCCCTTTCCTTTCCCTCCTGTCTCCTCCTCTCTCTTCCTCTTCCCTTCCCTCCCCTCTTTCTTTCTGGTATTGTTAAGAGAGCATTGATAGTGTCACCGTGGGATGGGTGGGAAAGGAGACTGAGAGACTTCACAAGCATTTTAGGGTTCATTCCTGCCTCTCCGAGCCTCTCAAATTAGTGAGGTTTTCTGCAGGCCATTCAGAGCTCATGGGAGAGTGAAGGGAACCAGGTTTCAGCAGGAGTCTGATTCCAAACTGTGCATGTCCCGCTCACAAAGGTGGCCAGAAGCAAGGGGACATCGGGTTGTACAGACTTAGCGTGAGAGTGGCGGTGGGGGGCTGGGGGGGAGGGTTATGGGGAACCCCTCTCTTTGTGCTTAATTATAAATGGAACCTCCTGGGTGACCTTGCCTTCCTGGACATCGAGAGACCCTTGCAATAATCATTGAGACTGGAATGTTATAAAGGCTAAAGACATAATTTTGTGGGCTTTCAGTCTATTAACTATCTGAGGCTTCTTAATAGTTTGGCTTAAGGCAAAGATGATCTTATTCAAGTTTCATCCTTGTTGAGTCAATAATTAACTTAACCGACGTTGATTAAAACTGAATTTTCATAAGTATCAAAAACATCCATGCCTACAAAAAGTGGTGGCAACGAACGAACTTCACAGTCTCTCTAGATGGGGCTAGCCCACGGGGAGCCTGGCTCCCCACCAGTCTCTTTGTAAATGCCTCCTGTCCGCCTCTCTGCTTTCTTAGGCAACCATAGCCGATCATCCTGTACCCCTGGGAACTCACTTTCATGTCAAAGAGCACAGTGCCTTTGTTGTCTTCCACGTTGGGTCCACGGCACAGGCTACGGGGTCTTCAGTGCCCTTTGTTAGCCTCCTTTAGAGGATCCTCTTACCACATGGTGATCTCTGAGTATCTGATTGTCTTAACCTTCTGGACTTGTTCTCCTCCAAAGTCATCTTTCATTATCATTTAACAGTTTCATACATGAATACAGTGTATTTAGATCATATCTACCCTTCCCCCCTCAACTACTCTCAGACATCCACATATGCCTCCCAACTTCTTGGGGTTTCTGTTTTGTTTTGTTTTTTTAAATAACCCACTGAATCTAATCAGTTTTGCATGGATGTGTTATGGGCAACCTACTAGGGCCACATGCTTTTAGATAATTCTCCTTTTTAAAGCAGTCATTACCTAAGCGTCTCAGCTAGGGGTCCGGCCACAAGGCTGATTGGCTGGACCTTGTGCAAGTCTTATGCATGCCACCACAGCTGCTATGAGGTCATGGCACAGTGGTCCTGCAAGTTCATGTCTCTTTCTACTGTGTCCCCTGTAGCAAACCTGGGGCGTTATGCTTAGATTCTTTCAGGTTGGTCTAACCAGGACACGAGGTATGCATGTAAAATTACAGTGCATGCATAAAGCCATAAGTAAACGCACTGCACATTTGGTGTATATCTATCAATCTATCTATCTATCTATCTATCTATCTATCTATCTATCTATCTATCTATCTACTCAATTGCAAAAAGAAAAAAACAAAAGGGAGCCGAGAAGGAAGGCAGTTGAAATTTGGTTGCTGTGCACAGGAAAAGATAAACAAAGCAGCTTGACTATAAACAGAAAAGGCAAGAGCCGTTACAGGTAATGCTGATGGCTTTGGAATGTGAGGCTAGGGCGGGAGCCCACATCCCAGCAAGTGTACCTGTGCGTTGTAGAACTCTGCCAGCCCAGGGATCCTGATACATCCACTGCAGCACTCCCAGGGCCCAGGCTGTGCATTGCAGAGGGAGGCAAGGCTCTCGAATGAAACAAAAGCATTTGAGGCAGGTACTAAGTCTCCAGCTCCACTGCTAAGATTAAATTGAATTTTCCTGGTGTCCTTCAGTTTTCCTCTATGCAGAATGTAGCCAGCATTTCCCCATGTCTTCCTCCCATTCTCCCCCTCATTTTTTTTTAAAAATATTATTTCCTTTCTATCTGTTTTTTGTCTGTCATTTTTGTTAGTGTTGTAAGGCCACATATGGTCACATAGAGTCAACCACAGTGACACTTCCCTCATGGCCAAAACAGTGGCAAGGTGTGCCAGGCGCATGCTGTTGGAACACCTGGCTGAGGCTCTGGCGTATCTTCCTATGACTGGGAGTGGGTACATGGCTCATAATGTTTTACAAAACAGGGGCTCCGTCCCAACGACTTGGAGCCATCCCAATGACTTGGAGCTGTCTTCCAGCTGGACCGGCTGCCTGGGAACACATGTATGTTTGTGCTGGAAGCCCCAGCAATATCATTTCATCCAAAAGCGTTTTTTTTTTCCTGTGATGAATTATTCAGGCAATGTTTTCCAAAATTGTCATTGATCGGTACAGACCCAGAGAGAGTGTTACAACAGCGTTTGTGCCGGGCCCTGTGAGGGGTCGATATTTTCTGGCTGTAGATGTTCCAAAAGGAAGGAGGGGAAAAGGGAAGAAAGGAAAAGAGATTGTGGTTTTTTTTCCCTCTGCACAGTAAAGCAATGCAGGTACCACTCCTGGGGTGGCACATATTTAGCTTGAATTGAAACCCAGCCCAGGAGCTAAGCATGGCCTGGCTGGGGTGAAGGTGGGGGACACAATATCCTCAGCTATTCAGCAGCAGTAAAGTGAAGTAGGAATAGGAGACTCCTAAATGGCACTGGTTAAAGACCCCAATTAATTCACATAAAACTCTGGGTCTGAACATGACTGCCTTCCTTAAGCATATACAAGGATGTGTATGTGCGTGTGCGTACACACAAACACTCACAAGTTAAAAACAAAATCAAAGCTGTTTTTGGAATGATACCTGTGTGTTGGAGGAAGGCAGGCACTTGGTTCTGATATCTCTGTCTGTGGAAACACTCTGGGGATTTTGGTAAACTCCATTTGCAGGGAGGACTTGTTGACTACATCCTGCCTTCCACAGTGGTCCACAGACAACCAGTGAAAGCTCAGACATATCTTCGGCGTCACCTAAAGGAGTGAGAAGTAGATATTCTCTAGGAATAGGAACTAGGAAGCCAGCTGAGATCTCAGTCAGGTTTGCCTTCTGACTCTATTCTAGGTGTTAGGCTGGCTCACTCCCAAACAGTGGTCCTTGGCTTCAGCTGGATGCTAGAGTCACCTGGGGACTTCTTATAGAGTAGTGACATTCCAGGGTAATTGCATCTGGCTCTCCAGGGAGTTGGAAAGCAGTAAGGGTGGAAACCCCTCTTTACCCAGAATTTCCATCATTAGCTTCTAGATCTGAAAGAAGGAAAGCTGAGTCAGAACCCTTTGCAAAAATAAAGTTGGGGTCCTGATTAACCCAGGTTTCCTGAGACTGGCACCACACCCCACTTCCTCCTGGAGTTTTTGTTGTTGTTGTGGTGGTGGTGGTGGTGGTGGTGATTTGGTTAGTTCAGTTTTTGTTTCCCTCCTTTAAACAGGGAAATGTGACAAGCCTTAGAACTTTGAAGAGTCATCTGCCCCTAGTCTTCCATAGCCTCTTTTATCCTTATCAGCTGAATGGATATATAACACATTTGCCTTATAAGCCATCCATGTACAGTGTGTGAGTCGGTTGTTTTTAGTATATCTACAACTTCAGAACATTTAATTAGCTCTAAAAAAAAAATGTCCTGCGTTCTTAGACACTATCTGAGTCACCACACACACACACACACACACACACACACACACACACACACACACGGGGCGCGAGGCAGTGGCTAATCTCCTTCCTGTCTCTAAGGACTTGCCTGCTGGGGGCACCTCAGAGAAATGGAATCATAGCATACATGGTGTTCTGTGTGTATTCATTCACATGATGTCCTGACTTCAAATTTTACTTGTTAACAGCTTCTACTAATACCTTTTAATTTTTTTTTATTGTTGAATGCTATTCTATGGTAGGGATGCACCCCTGTCCTGTTTATCTGTTCATCAGGTGGTGAGCATGTTTTTCCCCCGTGGACTTTCACCTTGTCAGTATCATCTACTTCTGACAAATATCTTCAAATACTTTCCATTGGAAGCAAAGTGTGATCAGCAAAGCCGGAAACTGTGGCACTTTCACTCCACAACTGCAGTGCGACCTTGAACCATTCCTGACACTGCTTCTCTGTCTATGAAGGAGTGAGGGGCGCTCATCCATTCCTGACTTCTCCCCTCCTCGAGGTAGCCAGGGGTGAAGGGAGGGTGGCTTCTGAGGAAAAGGAGGGGGTCCTTTAAGATCAGCACGACGCCGTCAGTATTGTTTGCGTGATTAATGAGTCCGTGATGCTAAAGCTCTCATTTAATGTATCTGCACCTTCTAAGAACATTTCGTTGCGTGCGCTTCGACTGGGTTTGAGATTTATGAGGCCTAACTTGCAAGCGATGTGCGCCCGGATTAAGGGAACCTGAGACTGTCTATTTATGTCTGACCCAAGGAAATTCCCTGTAAGCTGCTTATCGGAGGCGCTTGCTAAGAGCATGATGGGAAGATGGAGTCCGTTGGTCCCCTGGTAAAATCTGGAATCTGCTCTCTTGCATTTTCATAGCACATTCAGAAAGTTAGTCCACCGGTGTATATCTGCCGGATGATCCACTGGTGTAAATTTAGTTTTAAAATACATATACTCTGCAATTCTCAATTTGACTGCAAATGCGATTCTCAGTTTGACTCCAAGCACCAAATCTTGAGGGTATAATTCAGTATATTTAATTCTTTGTTGTCAGACACCATGTCTGATCAAGGTTATTTTGAGGAATTTAATACAACTCTTTATTTCCATCTATTAAAACACGCATGAGCTGAACTCTTCCAATCTGTATTTTTCTTCTTTTTTTCTTTTTGAAACTTTTTTCACACTGTAACAATTAGGTGTGTCTAAAATCTTGAGAGAAGTGCACTCATTTACTATTTCTCCACCAGGGGGCACTGTGGTTTGACTGCCCATTTAAACAGCCTGTCTTCTATCGGTTTACCAGAAAATACACAGAAGGAATCCTATCTGGAAGCAAACAGATGTCAATTCTTTCTCCGCACTAGCAAATGGTAGCGTTGTCAAGTTTGTTAAACTTAGCTCGCTGGAGATTAACATGCAATGTATAATATGCATGTGCCTAACTGTATAATAAATAGTAAATCACATTTTTATGCTTTCTCTGAACTTGGAGACTTGCAAGTTATTATTTTTTATTCCCTGGGTGTGATGAAATAAATAACCTTAAAATACATTTTAAAGATGTCAGTCAGGGAGGGGAAAAAGTGCTTGGCAACCATATTTGATAGATTTCTTTTGTGATTAATTCTCTTGTTGAGTTTTAACGACTTTAAAGATATAAAGCTAGAAACTACAAAACTAGGCATGGTTAATAAATAACCAGAATAACAGGTATGTAGAGACACATCTGTGGAAAACTGAAATAAAATATATCTCTAGGTTGTATTTGGAAATAGCTCTTGGGGGGGGGTAGCGGGTAAAAGTTTTAAAACAGTGAACAGAAAGGTTGCTTTCATTTTTCCAGATAATTCTTTTCAGAGAGTGTTTTCTGAAATCCACACATGTACACTAAATTATTTTATGAACTAATGTTTATTAGCAAGATCAGTGTCTTGAAACACATATGTCTACCTGGAATTTTGGGAACGTATTCACAAACATCTTCTGGTCTTTTCTCATGCCTCCTTACCCAGCTCCTGCCCCTGCCTCCCATGCAAAGCACTTTGCTGATGAACTGCCTTTAACAGGCTCAGAGAGCTGGGCCGTTCCAGAAGACAGAATTGTGTGGACTGTGTTTCAGTAATACTAGCATGTTTTCCCTATTGTGAACACTCAGAATTTATGCAATGTGACCCAATTTATCCTGAGAACCTCTCTGTGAATCCAGGATGGTGGAAGAATGAATGCCAGTCTCCAAACAGCAACCCTAAGGCCCATCATGGGGCCTGTTGCCTTGCCCCAGTTGTGTGAAGCTCCTATCACCCTATTAGAAGGCTGGATCTAGCCTATTAGCTCCACCCCCACCCCCTACCCCTACCCTGCTACAGGCAGTGCCAGGGCATTGACTTTCCTAGCACATCTCCACCTGAGTTCTTAAGCCCAGCAGTTTAGAAACCAAACACACATTAATTAATATGAATAATGACTCAGAAGAGTTGTAGGCCCCCAGAAGAAGAATGTATAAATGGACATATTTGCACATATGCTTTTGTGTCCAAAAGGAGATAAATGGTGTGTTGAACACAATCCCGTCTCCTCCATGAAGGGCTATTATTGTCCCTGATTTTTTTTTCTGACTCCCCCAAATACAATAGGCCAGGCACATTTCACACAAGGCATCTCCCCACCCCAATCTCCAGAACTTCAAAGTTAAAAATATCTGAAAAAAAAAAAAGCAAGAAAGAAAGAAAAGAAAAGAAAAAAAACAACACAGATCTTATTTCTGAAAGCTCTGGGTTGTAAATGAAGTCTAATTATCTACCTTCCCTGTGGCTGGAGGGAGGAGGCAGACAGAATATTCTGCCCTTCTGTTTATATTATTTCCTTCTAAATGAACACACTTGCCAAGTGTTCAAGGCAGATTCTGGCTGTACCTCACCTTATCTAAGTAGCCTGTTTTCTAGAAGGAAGGCAGCATCCTGCCAGGCGGACCCTGTCCAGTGGCTCTCCTGTCAGACCTGTTCGGCATGACAGCAGCATAAATGAGTACACGCACACGCGCACGCACACACACACACACCCCTTCCCCTGGAAAATCATCTTCTCTTTTTAAGGACCTGGGATGGGGGTTTTGGTTCAGAAGCCAGTGAATGTGAGGGTAAATACCCAAGTCCAGAGGAGGCTGCCTGACAGAGTTCAATGGCTGCCTGAAAAGTCCAGACTTCTTTCTTGCTCCAGCCTAGGGAAGTTGCGGGTCCTGTGGTCAGCCACACAGTCCTTCCCAGTCCTGGACATGCCTTCCAGATCTTACTAGCACACACAGCATGCAGACTGAAGGCTGGAAGGAGCCCCAAGCACTTGGCCAGGAAGAGGCAACCAATTCCAGCTGGCCCACGTGCTGCACTTTAAAAAATTACCCAGATGAACTGATTTTGTAGAGAGTGGGTGGAGAGGACTCCAGGCCTCTGGGGGTGGGAGTCGGGGTGCAGATTCAGCTTTTCCTCAGTCTCGAGCAACGTGATTCGGAGACAGGCAAGGGTTGGCTCTGCAGATCACACAGCCCTGCCTGAGTGCAAGAGACCAGAGATGGTCTGGTTGGAAGGTTTACCACCTTGGCCTGGCCCCTTCCAAACCCCTCACACCACAGGGTCTGCTTGAGTACCACGTTGGTTTGCCTCAGAGGTATGTCTTCACCAGCAGCGGCTTCCCAGAGCCAGAAACGTGAGGCTTCAAGTTTGGGGGCAGGGGCTCCTGTGGACGTGAAAAGGCTACCTCAGAACTGTAAGGCATCTCTCCAAACGTACTCCGACTCCTGCTCTCTAGTTCCCCCATGGCCGACTGACAGGCCGCGTTCTCTTGGCGCTGTGCCCAAGTGAGTTCTTGGCACATGTCAACATTGTATATCGCTTTTGCTTCAGAGGAAAGTCTGCTCAGTGACTTAGCCACTCTGTCAAGCCGAAAGTCTTGCTCCTGTGCTCCTAAAATTTCATTTTAACCTGAGAAAGAGAAGAAGACAAAAATGAAAGGGAATCTGAGCGTTCACTCCTTTTTTATTTCATTCTCTCCAGTCCTCAGAGGGGGTGCTCAGAATCTCCACAGTCCTACCCAGCTACCCGAATGCCCTGCGACCAGCAAGAGACCATGTGTCTCCCCGCCATACCTGTCCAGTTCCTGCAATGTCACGTTCACCAGCTGGCTCCTGTTAGAAGCTAGGAGTCGATTAATTATAACCTACCAGAGGCTTGTTTTATGGTAAGACTCAGGCCCTGTCTGTTCTGTACCACTGTTGAACACGCAGGAGAAGCGATATTCTTCTAACAAGGACAACATGATCTCAGATGAAGAGGTCAGCCCCGATAGTATTGCTTGCTACCCGTCGCCCCGCCCCCCAAAAGTGAGCAAATGTATCAGCTGGACAAGTCCATGTTCTGATGGAGAGAACATTAGCGATTTCTTTGTGTGTTGCTCTGTTTTTAAAGGAACAATTAATGGTAATAATATCCGAATACAAATTAATTTTGTAAGGATTGGGGAGGCGACTCAGCAGGTAAATTGCTTGCTGAATAAGCACAAGGACCTGAGTTCCGATCTCCAGAACCCATTTAAGAAAGCCGAGCACTTGACTCTAGTTGAGTAACCCTAGATATAGATGGAGACAGATCCTAGGGTCCCCGGCAGCCAGCTGAGCTGAAAGGGCACATCCTGATTTAAAGGAGTAGACATGTTTAGAGAGTAGCAGGGGAAGATACCTAATGCTGACTTCTAGTCCCCACACTCAGATATGTGTGAGCATTACTTGCACACACGTACATGCACACAGTACAAATAGCAGCAAATATAAAACTACACTGAAGAAAAAGCAAAGGCTGGAGAGATGGCTCGGCATTAAGAGTGTTTGCTGCTCTTCTTTTAAAGGACCCAAGTTTGGTTCCCAGCACCCATGTTAGGCAGCACATAAGCACCTGTTAGTCTTGTTCCAGGAACTCTGACATCCTCTTCTGACCTCTACACACCGGTATCTCCATCTCCCCTTCTTTCTCTCTCTCTCTCTCTCTCTCTCTCTCTCTCTCTCTCTCTCTCTCTCTCTCTCTCTCTCACACACACACACACACACACACACACAAATTTTGGCCAAGCACTATAGATCTCACTTTAAATGCAAAGTATGAGTTATGCCTAGAAACTGTGGATGTTTATTTTAAGCAGCTGACCATCAGGGGCACAGATAAAACTGGAAAAGGCAACAAACCAACCGTGTCTCGGACAAGTGCCAGGGTACTCTGGTTCATGTCATGTAGATGTGTCCCAGCTGCACCCTCTCCTGGGAATGCTTTGGAAGATGGCTAGTGTGCTCAGTCCATTAAGTCTGTGCTGTCTATGATGTGAATGCTTTGCAGATCCATGCGAACAAGCCCCCAGCATGTCACAACGGGTCTCCTATCGTCGAGGAAGAGGGCTCAGGACATCCATGTTGCAGGCATCCTCTCTGGGGCTGCACCCAGCATCCTGTTGTGGTCCTGTCCCTAGTCAAGTCTACACAAATGATGCCTCTTGATACACGCAGAAAGTGCATGTGGTGTCATGGAATTGAGACATGATGCAATGCAATTCAATGCAATGTAATTCAATGCAATGCTGCTGCTACTCCTCTTATATGCTGCCTAGAGAGAGAGCAGTCCTGTACCCCAGCTTGATAACTCAATTTTTTTTGCCTTAGTAATGATAGCCAATAATTCATAACAAATTGTAATTTTTTTCTTTTAAAAATATTTAATTTTTAAGCATGTGTACATACATGTGTCTATGTGTGGGTATATGCACATGAGGATGGGTGATTCTCTGAAGCTGTGTTACAGGTCATTGAGGGCTGCCCAGTGCAGCGCTGGGAGCTCAACCTCTGCAGGAGCAGCTAGCGCTCTAACCACTGGACCATCTCTCCAGCTCCATGCTTGTTTCTTATTAAAATAAAACAAAACAAAAACCTCTAAGGAGTAGAAAAAAAAAACACTAACAGGGAGGCCAACTATCGATAGCCTTGACAACGGGGACTGCAGTTGACTACTCTGTGTAGGTGGGGCCTAATGCTGTTCTTCCCACCTTCTTTGTGGACCTACCAACTCTTCCAGACACAACTCTCTGATAATCGTCTGCTGTTCCATTCTAGGCATTGATCACCAGCCTGGGTTCCAAAGGGTCCCTCTCTCTAAAAGGACAGCACAGGGGTTTGTTGGCAGAATCTCCTGGTGTGTGTGTGTGTGTGTGTGTGTGTGTGTGTGTGTTTGTGTCTCTGTGTGTGAGTGTCTGTGTGTGTGTGTGTATGTGTCTGTGTGTTTGTGTCTGTGTGTGTGTCTCTGTGTGTGTGTGTATGTGTATGTGTCTCTGTGTGTGTGTATGTGTGTGTGTGTCTGTGTGTGTGTGTCTCTGTGTGTGTGTCTCTGTGTGTGTGTGTATGTGTATGTGTCTCTGTGTGTGTGTATGTGTCTGTGTGTTTGTGTCTGTGTGTGTGTGTGTCTGTGTGTGTGTCTCTGTGTGTGTATGTGTATGTGTCTCTGTGTGTGTGTATGTGTGTGTGTGTCTGTGTGTGTGTGTCTCTCTGTGTGTGTGTGTATGTGTATGTGTCTCTGTGTGTGTGTATGTGTCTGTGTGTGTGTGTCTGTGTGTGTATCTACCTGTGTACTTTTGTATAGTGCTCACTATACTCACTGTGAAGGGAACCCTCTGCCTACAGAGCCCTGGGGCTATGCAGTAACTGAATTATTCAATTAATATCAGAGCTTTATGCCTCCTGCCTTTTTCTTTTCTTGAAACCACATTTGACCATTATCAATGCTTTTGTAGCCAAGTCCAGCTTGTGGCCTGGGGGTCAAGCTGGGTCAAGGATAGATGTCAATGCTTCCCAGCACAAACTCATAAGCCCACTTTAAATCTTCGAAGATACCGTTTTGAAATTCTCGTTCCTTGACTCGAGGGCACGACTCTCTACCGTGAACTCTGTAGATGGCAAGCAACATCATGACCTAAAGTCGAAAGGTTGATAAAACGACTTCCTAGGTAAATTGTGTTCCAGTAGTGCAAAGATCTAAACATGTTCAGACCCTACGTTTAAGGCATTTAAGGATATTGCCCTGATGTCTTGAAAGCAGCCATGACAGGTGTATTTACTCCATAAGAATGGGCAAAACCTGCAGACGGAAGTGTGATTGCTTTATCTATGTGGACTTGATGGAGAAAGTGGTTACAATGTTACCTTTGCAGACTAGGTTGCAGGCTAACATACCTATATCTATTACATCCTGAACCCACAAAACAACAAATTAAAAACTGAATTATCCAGTCCAGCAAAGAATTCACTCACACAATGGAAGAATGTGCGGAATGCCAGAATAAGTCTGTCTTAGTGTTTGCACTAAGTGATTCACTCCGAATCATCAAGCTACACTCAGAGGGGTGGCACTTGCTCCCCAGGCTGGGTCATAGCTCAGCTCTGGATACAAGTGTTTGTCACAAATCAATAAAAGCTTCCCTCGAGCATCCGTTGGCTGTGTGGCATCTGTAACAAATAGTTTTGCATGTCTCTTACTGATGAAGGCCACACCAGTTGTCCTTTGTACTGGAGAATGTTATAGCCACGTGCACCTGCTTATACCCTCTCTCTTGTTTTCAGAAAACCAGTTGTTATATTTATCAGAATATTGGATCCATATCAGGCAGTTGCACGATTGAGACCGTGCCCGAGGGTCTGTGGCATTGGGAAACATACAACGCTGTGACCTTTGCCGCGACTCCCCACCCCCACTCCCTGCCAAGGAGTGCTCTCTATGGCTCCATGATCCCCTCAGTCTGCAGTCCTAAAGGCTGCACTTTTCAGAGAGCAAGGATCCTTTGTGGCTGGCGAATTTGCAGCCCATCTAACAGCCCGGGCAGGAGTCAGGAAATGTCCAAGGCTGGCTCCTCTTGGTACTGAGGCAGATTGGTGTCTGCTAGCCCAACACACAGATTTCCCCAACTACCAGCAGTGAGTGCTTCCATTCCCTTAAGCCATTGACTGACCTTCAGTCCCTTCTGTCCTTGGAGGGCTGGGGAATGATGCATTTCAAAAATACTCATCCTATACAGAAGAAAGCAATGCGACACGGTGCTGTCCCATAGGCAGGGACCCTAGGACTATTCAGTCTCCTAAGACGTGGCAGCACATCTGATCTGAAGATTATGTATACATCATCTGTGTATACGTGCATGTGTGTGCATGCTTACCTGTTAATGTGTGCAAGGAGGTGTGTGCCACAGAGTATACATATAGAGATCATGCATCAACCTCAGATATTGGCCCTCCTTAACTTCCACCAGCTTTCTGGTGGCTAGTGAGCTTTCTAGAGAGTCTCCTATCTCTACCTCCCAACTCAGCACCAAGCATTGGTAGTACAGACACAGACATATGTTCTCATGTCCAGCTCTTCATGGGTTTCTCGAATCTAAACTCAGACCCTCACCCTTGTGGCATGTGCTTTGCCCACTGACCCATCTCTCCACACCCAGGCATTTATACAACTCAGGTTATTGCCCTGTCTTCCAAGTTAAGTAATGCCCAGGCCCGTTTGGGCGGGGTGGGGGAGGGAGGATGATTTTGAGCAATTACACTCCACTCCTGCTTACTCGTCCTTACACATTTCTTGTTATTCTAGGCAAGTCCTGCATGCAGACAGAGGTTGCCAATAAAGTTTATTGTAGGAGCCAAGTGTCAATATCTGTAGCACCCCCCGCCTAGGGTGCTTGTAATTAAAATGCCACAGATAGTCTGGGAGAGGCATGAAAATTTGATGGCAAATTGATTTCAGGTTCATCTTGAAGTTTGTCCTCAGCTGGACTCGATACTCCAGGCAGCTGTGGGATGGCTTTTGTCAAAAGGGTCTTCAAGAATGAGACAGAGATGTCTTGTTCTGAATCTTAAGCACACTGTGCTGTTTATGACAGGTTATGCTTAGTGCTTGATTGTACAGCTCCTGCTCTCTCACATCCTTGCCCTGTAAATGGGGGAAGATAGGCTCTCGGGACTCCACTCTTCACACGGAAAGGAAGGGTAAGTATCCTGACAAGATCAGAGACTGTCAGAAACATTGGCTTCACAGGGAGGGTGTTCTGTCCAAGACTCTGCAGATCACAGATGTAACTTGCATTTACACAGCCCTGGGCATCATGGTAGTCAAGATATCATGACAAGGAAGGTGGCCCTGCAGGATTCTCTCAGAGTAGTGTGCATTTGGAAAAGGAAAGGGCCATAGAAATAGATGAAACAGTCAGTCTTTAGTAGTTTAAATTGAAAATTCCTATAAACTTGCATCTATATAAAACATTATAAAGGCCACTCCTTGTGAACTGTTCATACAGAAAAATGCTCTAATGAGAAAGTTATTAAAAACACAGGCTTATTTCTACAATTTAAACTTGGAAGAAGTTGGTAGGGAAAAAAATCTTCAGTGTTCCCAACTAAAAGAGAAAGAGAGAAAGAGGAAGAGAGGCATTCTTAAGTAAAATTAAATGTGTTCAAGAAAGCCCATATCTAATTCAACATTATTTGGCAATTATATTTACTTAGGAGCCAATGCATGATTAGAAATAGAATTTAAAGGAACACTGTTTGAGGCTGGAGAGATGGCTCAGTGGTTAAGAGCACTTCTTGCTCTTACAGAGGACCAGGGTGTGGTTCTCAGACCCTGCATGGTGGCTTATGACCATCTGAAACCTCCGTCGCAGGAGATCCGATGCCCTCATCTGACAGGGGCCCCAGGCGTGCATGTGGTGTACATACATGTGTGCAGACAAAGCAGTCAAACACAGAAAAGAAAATAGATCTAACATTTTATTTAAAAAAAGAAGAATATTCTCATAGAGCCCATTCATTCATTCATTCATTCATTCATTCAACAAATGTAAATGGAGTCCTTATTCTCTGAAGAGTAAAACTATAGGAAAAGAGATTTGTGAATCAGAATATACTGAGTCTCCTATCCTAGGCTGCTTATATGGTCTCATATATATTCATGTATTAAGTAATGCAGTATGATATATGATATATTTCATATAATGCAATATATGTGATATATATTTATATAAATATATATGGGATATATAATATATTTTTTATTTTATATATAATATATAGTTATATATAAAATATATAAAATGTAATATATGTTTATATAATATAGATGGACTAATTGTTCATCCTTCACTCTGGGCAGTTTGGATCTTCTTCCCACCCAGCCTGCCCCCTCGGGCAACCCAGTATTTATCCCGACAGGAGAGAGAGAACGAGAGCTTAGCATATGCTACTGGGCCACCAAAGCCTCTCATCTGCACATTCTGGAGATATTTATGGATCTTTTATTAGGACAGTTTTTATGGCCCGAGCTTAAAAGGTAAAGTTAAATAGGAAAAGTACCGAGCATGCGCCTTCAGGCACTCCAACTGCCTTGTGTTTTCCTTCCTTCTGCTTGCTGTGGCCCATCGCATCCTGATGGCAGTATTAAAGGGGGTGGAGGTGCCTCGAACCATGTTTTGGGAAAAGGTGGGACTACGAGTTGTCAACAAATCACACCTCGAAGATGTGGACGTGTGGCTTCCATGTTTGCAGGAGGCTATTCTCTCAGGCAGGGGATAAATCTGTACTGGGATCAGGACTGGCCACAAGGTCAAATTATTTGGGCAGGGCATGCTGAAGGATGTCCATGATCCCAGCAGTCAAGGTCCTGGGGCAGAAGACTGTTAAATTTGAATCTAGCCTGGGCTAGATAGTGAGTTCAAGGCCAGTGTGCTCTATAGAGACTCCCACCTCAGCAGATAGATACATAGATGTATGTGTGTGTGTGTGTGTGTGTATTTAGACACACACACACATATGTATGTATACATCTCACTGTCTATATATGTATACATATACATATATATGTGCAGATATATACGCATATGTTTATATACGTATATATGTGCATCATATATATGTGCATATAGAGAGAAAGAGGGAAAGAGAGATAGAGAAAGAGGGGAGACAGAGAGACAGACAAACAGAGACAGAAAGAGAGACAGAGAGAGTAATTTACTCCCTGAAAGCAGGGGTTGGACAGTGTGTCTAAGGCCTGTGTAGAGCGCTATGGTCCTTCTTGTGTTCCATCAAAACTCGGGCTTCCTAGTGTCTCAGTCACCATATTGTAAAGTGTTTCCTTTGGTCTCAGTGAAAAGCTTCAAGTTAGGATGAGTGAATGGTTGGTCTATAGGGGAAGACAGTCATCTGAATGGTCTATAGGTGGGCCAGCCTTGGACAAACCACCTGGGGTCCAGAAGAATGCTGCTATCCAAACTGGTATAACCACTTACATCCCTGAGAACAGACGTTTGGAAACTTCTTCATGTACACACAAGGACCTGTTACACATCCTGGGTCCCACAGCATTGCAAAGAATAAAACTTTTCTCCATGTAACATATGTAAAGAAATCTCTCCTGAAAATGGATGGTGCATTGTCACCCAGTTCACAGTGCTCCCTGGGCATCTCTCTGTATGGAGCCCTCAGAGAGCAGGGTGCACATAGAGTGCCTTTCCAGTTCAGCGAGACAGCCCATGCTGGAGAACATTCTAGAAGGAGCAGACTTTGATAACTTTACTGCCGTACTTGCTTTGACTCCCTCTTTTAGTAATTAGATAATTATGTATAATTAGCACATTAATTACGCGCAACAGCTGCAGAGGAGTATGTGTGCTTGAGAGCGTGTGTGTGCACATACCATTGCCCGAAACCAGCATATGAGTTCACTAAAAGACACATCACATTTTCCCTCCTTGGCATATTTGCACTACTAATTTGTGTGGAAGGATTCGTATGCATGTACAAGAATGCATAGATACATGCACATATCTAGCCAGGAGATATAGAGGTACAAGTCACTTAGTAAGTTAAAATAAAAAAGAAGTTGAAGTGACGATGACCTCTCCGTGGCTCCCTGGCACAGTTAGAGAAAATGTGAGCACCATACCTGGCTGTCCTTTGTGACAGGTGACTGCTGTCTGACCAACTAAGTACACCACATCACTGCTCGTCCCAGGACCAAATAGAGAGGCCCCAGTGCCCTGAGTGTCAGTAGAAGTCTTGTTATATATTATTAAGCGAAACCAGCAATTTAAAGGGAACAGAATGTAGGCAGTTTCCAGGCTATATAAAAGATGTAGGCATAGAACGGAGACATACATAGATAATGTCACCCTGGGTTATCTGTCTGCTTCCTTCCTCTCCACAGCCACTGATGAGACAACTCTGATGTGCCCCTGCTGTGTAGGAACCAGGGATATGACTCTAGTAAGTCAGCTGTAATCTGTGGTGGGGGAATAACAGACATTTTACCATTAATTTTTTTTTCCTTGGAACTGGAGATGGCTCAGTGGTTAAAATGAGGACAGGAGTTTGGATTCCCTAGGATCCATGTAACTCCTGGATGGGCATGATGGCCCATCTGTAATTTCACTCTCAGAAGGCAGGGTCCCCAGGGCAAACTAGGTAGCAAGACCATCTGGGATAGTTCTGGATTTGATTGAGAGACCTTGCCTTAATGAAGGAGGTGGAAGAGGGATCTCTGACATCAGCTTCCGGCCTCCAGATATACCATACAAGTTCACACTCACACACACACACACACACACACACACACACACACACACACACACACTTGCTCAAAAATGAAGGAAACATGGTTTTTTTCTGTTACTGATCATTTTCTGTAATGAATGTCACTTTTATAGAAAAACAAGATCACACATTCGGAGGGGAATTAATATAAATATATATATATTTGGTAAGGCCAGAAGAACCTAGTAGGAGCTTCCCTGCGCACCCAGTGAATTAAACAGCATTATGTTTGGAAACAACATGTAGATGGGCAGCAAGCTCTTCTTGCTGCTTTATTCACCTCTAGTAACTTGCTCTGTGGTCCCCTCCCTTAGGAGGACCCAGGGGCAGTGGGTGACCTGCACAGGGCCTGAGCTCCTGTTTGGGAGCCTCAGCGGACCTGCAGACTCCCTGCTCATCTGCTGTTGGTGCTTAGAGAACTGGAAAATTCCTGTCAGCCTTCTGGCATCATCGTGCTCTCCCTGAGTAGCGGCCACACCTGCCTTAGCACCTGCCGGCTCCGCCAGACTCCTCTGCAGGCTCAGCACTTGCGGCTCCAGTTCTTCTGGGAAGGTGGCTTTGTAGAAAAGTGTTCTCCCCAACAAGTCAGCACATTCCTGGGACACAATGTCAACGTGCCCCAGTTTGGCCAAGTTGCCAAAGTAGAAAGACTCTTGATGGTGTGTGGCCTTTGACCAGCATGCTCTTTGCGTTACTGAGTTTCTTTTTATTTCCCTTCTTCTTCTTCTTCTTCTTCTTCTTCTTCTTCTTCTTCTTCTTCTTCTTCTTCTTCTTCTTCTTCTTCTTCTTCTTCTTCTTCTTCTTCTTTCTTCTTTCTTCTTTCTCCTCCTCTTCCTTCTCTTCCTCCTCTCCTTCTCCTCTGCCGCCTTCTCTTTTTCCTTCTCCTCTTTCTCCTCCTCCTCCTCCTCTTCTTCTATTCCTTCCCCTCCCTCTTCTATTAACATTTTCTCACAATTAAGGGACTAGATGTGCTTCTCAGAGCCAAGGACTCCATGCCAATATTCTAGGACAAAACCTCCCCATCCTACGGTCTCCAAGCTAGCCATCCTTGCTGGCCAGGGCCTACAGCTGAAAGCCACCAGAGGCCCCTCCTATCATTCTTGCTCTTCTCCTTCCCCTAATGTTCATCAGTGCTGAACCTATTCACTGCCCTGTGTGTGCGCCATAAACTGATTCTCACTGCTTGTCTTCCTGATTCCCTCCAAGCCAAGGGACACAGCCATCACCTGCCTTCTTGTAACTCATACATCATACTATGTCGACTTCACAATGCATTGCAATTACATAGCTAGCTATTTTCATCTCTTGGGTTCAGAGGTTTGGGAAGCATGTTGTGAACTTGGAGTCCTTGTATTAGTCAGGGTTCTCTAGAGTCACAGAACGTATGGGTAGTCCCTATATAGTTAGGGAATTTGTCGATGACTTACAGCTTGTAGTTCAACTCCCCAACAATAGTCAGCAGTACTTGTGGGTGGAAGTCCAAGGATGTAGCAGTTGCTCAGTCTCACAAGGCAGCCGTGGATGGAAGTCCGAGGATCTAGTAGTTGCTCCGTCCCACAAGGTAGGCCAGGAAAAGCCATAGACTTGAAATGTTGGCAATGTCATTAGGCTTAGCCTGCTTAAGCATAATCCTTCTCTCCTTTGGACATGTACCATCTCCATAGATCCCTCCAAGCTCCCTCCCCGGCCTATTATGTATATATGTATGTATCTGTGTTTGTATATGTGTGTATATATATATAAATAGACAAATGTCTAGTAGAAAGAATACTTACTTAACATAATTTAAACATAACCACTTCCCCAATGCTACTTCATTTCAATATTTTAAAAATTAGACTATTAAAAAAATCCACGACAAGGCATTGAATGCCTGGAAAAGAAAGGTGGCCGTGGTTCCATCATGGAACTTGAAGACCAGCTGCACAATGCCATCTGCAGCTGAGAAGTACAAGCCCCAGATGAGGACTCTTTCTATTCCTGTTCTGTGGCCTTCACTAGCTCTCGCCATCTTTCTGGACACATGGGTCTGATTTGTAAGAAGCCATCTTTGCTCCTCCCCAGTAATGGCGAACTTAATTTGATTTTCACTGAATTATCTGTTAGCTTTCCATATGTATATTTTAAAGTTTCACACACATACACAAATCCTACATGCATTTCTTATTTAGGAAGCCAGGGTGGCCATCCTTCAAATATGAACCAGATATCTTCTAATATTAAAACCTTAGATCAGATTTATAGCAGTGTGAATGATATTCCCGAAGCTGACGTAGCATGGAGAGGCTCATCTATTATTGAATTACTTTTCTTCCAACAAAACTGTGTATCAGATGTAAGTGGATACCCTGTCTTTTCCCTGCTAAACTAGTATCACACACATGCACACATGGGCCTCCTCCCCCGTGCACACGCGGCTCTTAGTCTCCTAGTGTATTGTGACGGGTTAAGTATCCACAGAGGTGTAACAGGGTGAGCTACTGAAAATTGCCAGAGCCAGAATTGTTTCAAGCCGCGCTTTAAGTGCACTTGTCTTGCCCCACTTGGTCTATGTATTTGCGTGGGGGTAGGGGGTGGGGGGCACGATATCATAATGGTGTCTTAATGTCTACTGAATTATTATGGGATCTAGTAGAGGTGGGGGGTACAGTTGGGTTTGGATTCTGTAATTATCATGCTGTGGTCCAGAGAGCGCCAACACTGAAATATCCCCTGGCATTAATATACCTATCCAAATCCTCAGCCCTCCCCAGGAAGCTGGGTTGCTGAACTAGAAGCTTGTGGGAAATTGACCAGGTTGCTCTCCTGTTTAATCATCTCTTCATCAGTGACTGAGCATATAGGCACACACAGAGATTGAGTGGATAGATGAGGGACCACCCTGCCTTTATAGCCAGTGTGCTCACGACCAGCTAGACATCCTTCAACTAGGATATTAAATTCTTGGGGCCCCTATTTCCTCGGCTCTAACCCAGGAGCTCTAGCATCTTTTTGGTGTCCTGCAAGAGTAACGCGAAATAAGTCCTTAAAGGGCCTGGCATGGTGCCTTTTAATTGGACTTTAGTATGTGGCAGTTGTTGCTGGTTTGTATTTGCTGTTATTAAAGTTATCTTTACGTAAAGCACACATAATTCCCACGGGAGTAATTTTGGTGTTGCTGTTTCATTTCTACACAAGTAGGAACTCGCAGTTTTAATATCAACAAGGCATATTCACAAGGTACCCAGATTCCATTTATTTAAGAAAACCATAGAAATGTCAGCTGTGTACCAGGCACCGAGGAATGTCCTGGGAAATGGGCCAGCCACATATAAAAGTTCCCAGCCTCACAGAAAGTGTACCTTCTCCCTCTGAAGGCCTCCATTCTGCCTAACAATGTGTGCTCCCTACCAGGGCTGGGATCTCCCTTAGCTCCTGGAGAACATGTCATGGGTACCTTGCGTGTGACTTCACTGAGTGTAAAGTAGCCTTTCAACACTGTACCAGGACATCCACATGTATCCT
Source organism: Tokudaia tokunoshimensis (assembly GCA_036184795.1). Taxonomy (NCBI): domain Eukaryota; kingdom Metazoa; phylum Chordata; class Mammalia; order Rodentia; family Muridae; genus Tokudaia; species Tokudaia tokunoshimensis. The sequence goes on from BTHU01000020.1 coordinate 41,869,932, forward strand.
GGGGTGCATGCTTTTCTGTAGGACTAGCAAAGATGGAGTGTACCATGCAGAAAATCCCAGAAAGCCCTCCAGGCATCCTGAGCTGGATGTCTCACACTGCTTACCCCTTTGGGAGTTGTAAATAAATCTAATTTTGGCTGAGCTGTTGTTCTGGTCTGATGTTGTCATTTGATGGTTAGAGAGAGACAGAGACACTCTCTGAAGCAAGTACAAGTGGCCCTGACCTTTATCCATGCACCACTGTCTCTTCTGTGAAACAGGAGTCAGTCACAGTTGCCCAATCATGAGGATTAAAAGCTCTCATGCTTCATTGCTCAGGAGCTGGACATCTGAGACACAGTGAGGGATAACCAGGTCTTCGAAGTTTGTTTTCCTTATTAGCAGTGCATTATTCTGATAATCATTTTGATCACCTCTTGGGGCCAGCCTTTTCACTCCTCCTGCCTTGTCCCTCTGTGTGGGATAAAACATAGAAATCTGCTTCCTCCAAACCTTGTATGTGTTTCTATTATGTGTAGAATGCATATATCACATATGGGTATATGTATATGAAACACTCCTGTGCACAAAGTATATGTATGTGTGTGTACATATACTTAGAATTTGCTATGATTAGAATGTTTATTTCCATTATTCAGGATGATGGGTTGAAATACCACTTCACATGGTGGGGGTGTCTTTAGGATAATCATTGAGTCATAGGGTAGAGTCTTCATAGACTCCCTCCACACAAGGATCATGGAACATCCTGGAATAGGGAGTGTGACTATTGCAAGAGGCAGAAGTCAGGGAGGACTGGGATGAAAAGATGTCTTCTGGATATGACGGAGCCATTGCATCAGAAACTCATAGTAGCTATTGTTGCCTGCCCAAGAGTTGCCCAAGTCTAGCCAGTCAACATTTCAGTATGGAAGCAAGGGACACATGAAATCCTCACCCCTAGCTGAGGAGTTACTGGCAGTTGAGCTGGGGTGGAGGGAGTCAGTTTTCCTTAGGGGTGTGGATCCTGGTGATTTGCCCATGCTTACAGATAATACCCATTCGATCCAGTGGACCAGGAAACAAGGATGTGATGTTGGCGGGCGGGGGGTGGGGGGTGGGGGGCTGAATCTCAGAACAGTGGGAAGTAGAGAGTGGCAGGTAAATGTGAGCAAACATAAATATGAAACTCTCATAGAAAACCTAAGTGTTGTTTTTCAAAAAGAAGTAAAAAGAGAGATCCTTGCTTCTCCTACCACATGAGGTGAGGAGGTGCCTTCCACACCCTTAGAGTAGACAATCCATAGACACCAAATCTACTGCACTTTGACCTTGGACTTCTAGTCTCCTGAGCTGTACCCATCAACCTTCACATGCATGACATTTTGTTATGGCCGTTTGGATGTATTAACATAGGGCTTTTAATGAGCCCCTCCCCCCAACACCTGCATGGTATAAAATGTAGGGTCTGTGTATGCATAGAGATTTGAATTTTGCTCTTCTCATAAGCAGGAGACCAGTATTCCTTGCCACGGCAGTTCTATCCTGATTTTACTGCCACCCCCCCCACCCCCCAATGGAGTCTATAGGGCTTTCACTCAGTGTCTGAGGTTTCTCCCTCCGTGCCAATGAGGAATAGTGATGCAGTCAGCACCCTTGCCCAGTCTAGACAGAAGCTTTGATTCCGATGGGGCAAGTTCCCAGGTGTGGGATCGCTAAGCCAGACTTTAAACTTTTAAAAATGGCTTTTTATCATTCTAATGGATTGCTGTGAGAAGAGCCAAAAATCATGACAGGAACACTAGGAGTGGAAGTTTCTAGATGTAAAAGCAGATGGTAATTAAGAGGACACACATTAAAGAGGGTAATTCAAGCAGCATTTCACAGTATTAATTGGTTTTAATGTCTCCGAGACTTTCAATTCCATTTTTTGAGGATGAGGTAGCAGGTGGTAATTCCTAGGCTCTGCTCGCTGATTTCACATGCGCACAGAGCGGAGAGAAGGTGCCTTAATCTTGCTGGTGCTTGGGCAGAATAAAAAAGTATCATCCCAAGAAAGCCAAATACAAATGGACATTGGCAAGTAGGATGGTCCAGTGAATGTGAGGTGGTGGGCAGGAGGGCCGTGGGTGGTGGTGGTGTTCACTGTGTGGGACAGAATGCCGAGATGGCATTTGCTGCTCATGCATTGTGGTGAATGGGCTCACCTCACCAGGCCCCCAGTCTTCTTATAGACACTGCCTTTTTATCCAAAGTCCCTGAAGTTCAGCTTCCTGAGTCCAGCGAGGGGCTCCTTGATGGCATGTGATAGATTAGTGAGTTCGTGCTTTGCCATGACTCACACAGAAAAGGAACAGAGAGAGCCCAGACAGTGCTGTTTGGACAGCAGTGATCAGGACCAATAGGCACTTCACACGAGACGGGTAGGCAGGACCAAGGAAATCGCTGGTTCTAGAAACACGCATCGGCCTTAGCCGACAAGCAAGCACATTCCGTGTGAGTACATAAGTGAAGATTTGACAGCCTTGCGTACAGATCTTGGATGGCTCACTCACACGACTTGACTGTTGATGGCCGGGGGATCTTAGAGACGATTTAGTGGTCATCTCGTAGCTCGTCTCTGCTTTTCAATGCAACGTTTCACTGTGAGTGAGCAGGTGGTGATGGGCCGTCCGAAGAAAGAATCAGAAAGGAAGAGGGATGTGGAGAAGACAGAAAATGATCAAAGGCGTAGTCCAAGTACCCAATCTGGGGCTGCTAACCGCTAGCTATAGTATAGAAGACTATCCATGTACTCAGGCGCCATTCTTTGTAGGGTGGACAGTTTTACTCATAAGAGAGAGACGGGACATACATACCTGTCAGTGACATAAACCTGCTCATCTACCTCAGATGAATTCTACACATTTGCTCTCTTTAGGGGGTATGCTGTACCAGTCTCTGACTTCATAGGCATTCTCAAAATGCTTTACACTTGTCCCTTTATTGCACTAGAACAAATCGAAAGTCCGTGTTGCCAATCCCGAGGGCCAGAGTTCCAGAGTTTGGGACTTTTGCATAGACTTTTCCACTTGAACATCTGGCATGGCACAAAAAAAAATGGTGTGTATCTTATCTTGTAAGGTAAGCATTAGAGATATTGGTTTCTCAGGTTGCTTAACTGTTGTCCACAGCTGGATTTCCCAAAGTATTAGATAGTAGTCAGTCGTTGATTTAAAAAGGAACTCATTCTTGGTGGCATCAGCCTACTTGGGGATAAGTCTCTGTGGGCCTGTGAGAGCATAGGTGCTTGAGGGGCCAGGATTGGATAATGGGGTGTGGAGAGCATTCACCTAGGTCTTCCAAGATGTTAACATACTCTTGGTTCTACACGGGAAAGACAACAATTGTAGTGATAATTCAGGAAGTCCAGGGTCAGAGAGATAAATCAATTTGACTGAAGCCGGCTGTGCTCCCATGTTGGGTGCACCCGAAAGCTGTGTTCTTTTCACACACCTATGCATGTCCGTGAAGGGAAGAGATAGAAGGAAGCAGAAGACAGACTTGTAAACTCACGACATTTGAGACTCATCCATCTTTGTTTTATGGTCTTCACTAAGGCAGGAAGTACAGTCATGAAACTCGCAAGGGATGAAAGAATGAAGTTCAGATTAAAAACACAAACAGCAGCACCCTGGTGTCGTTGTCACCCTTTGACAGCAACAAAGGCTACTTTAGACTGTTCCTCTGGCCTGGCAGGAACCTTGGTGGGTGGGCAACTCTTCCGTGTTGGGTGGAGACAACTCGCCGGACTCTCGGGCTGTTCCTGCCATCTCCCTAGTCCCCATGTCACTCCTCTGCCTCCTCAGTCACTATTAAACGACCTCTAGATCTCTCCTTGCCTCCCTGTATTACCATTAGGAGACATCCACACTGAGAAATCACTCAGTTCCTGTTTTTGATTAATATTTTATCAGCCACAAGAGGAAATGGTATTCTGCAGCAACACTAATTGAGCAGATGAGATGCTCTCACCAGCTTAGGTTAAAACGTACGGGGCGGGCTGCAACTTCAGAGGCTGCGTGAGCCTTGGGATATAGAGTCCAGCATCAGCATCACAGGTTATGGTAGGGTGAAAGTCCATCACGGTCCCAACAGAAAGCAAGCAGCATTCTTTCTTGAGTAGTATCTTAGAACATAGTGGTGGTGGTGGTGGTGGTGGTGGTGGTGGTGGTGGTGGTGGTGGTGATGATGATGATGATGATGACGGCAGTGGTGATAAATCATGATAAAGCCATATGTAAAAAGCAGAGAACCTAAATATGAATTTTGTAGTGTACAATGTGTGTGCCACTCTATAGAAATTTGAGGTTACTCAGTGACCAGCCATGGACTGGGTCCCTGCAACACCCAATTGCTTGGAAGTCAGCTCACCCCGGTCTTGATTGAAAAGGTTCTATAACAGAGGATGCAGAGCAGCTATCCGTTACCTTGCCATCCGGTAATTACCGAATCATAAACATTTGGAGGGCTGAAGGTCATGGGCTTAGAAGCAAGCCTGGTCTGACTCTTCGTGAATTTCAGATGCATGCATTTTCTATCTGGGTGGTGGGATTTTAATTCTCACTGGACAGTCTGATGTGTGTGGATGTGTGTGTGGGTGTGTGTGTGGGGGTGTTATTCCATCACTTTCATTCTCTTGAAAAGACTTTATTTCCTACAATGTAGTTCAGGCTGGATAGAAATGGCTTTAGCACTTCGTGGGCTGACTGTGTTAGATGAGCTGTTTACCCTCACTCCTGATGTCCACTGGAGGCTTCTGATTTATGAGAAGGTGAGCCTAGGGCAGGGGAACCAGCTGCTCACAGACTCCTTGAAGGAGGCCCAGGCTCTCAAGGGAGGAGGCGAATGCAGGGTCGGGGGAGGGGAGGAGGCTCAGGGTACGGCCAGCAGCAGGAGTTCGGGGTTCCTCGAAATTTCAGGTAAGGATAGAGCACATTTTAAGAAACAACAGAGGCACTTTCTTCCACCTTCCCTGGATATGGTGCGTGGTGCGTGGTGCGTGGTGCGTGGTGTGTGGTTCTCAGTGCTTAGCGTAAGCTCTTCACTGACGGCTATGTTCTCAGGTGTTCTCGGGGAAGCCATCATCCCATCCTGGCAATTCCAATTTGTATGGCTGTCGAACCCACAGCAAATAATGCAGAAATGTGTCAGCCTGCAAAGCATCCCCTCCTAATTCTCTCATGGGCTTGGGCCTCTTCCCTTGTTCTCGATACAGTTACCATTGTTATTATCGGGCTGCTGGCATTGTTGGTAGACTGACATTGGAGACATAATGGGGATTTCTGTCTTTTGGTGGTGAGGTATGTTTTTTCCCCACACACAAGTCACTTTATTTTTAACCTTTCTTCCATTAAAAATCCAGCTTAATTAGTAAGATTTAATGAACCAGAAAGTTCATATTTGTCTTTTAACTGATGAATTATTAGCAGCATGTAACAGATAATATTAAGATATAATAAAAGAAGTTTAAAACACCAGCTATTCAGACTCTTGTGACAATACAGAGCCAACTGGAAAAGATTTTTCCTGTGAGAAACAGCCCTTACTTTTTGGTCTGTATTGATTCCTGAAATAGACTGTGGTCACTCGGTTTTGTAGGGGAGAGGGGCCGGGAAGTTGCCAACAATATGTTCTCTCATTGTCCTGTTTCTCAGGGACAATGGTGTCCCGGAGTAAATGATTATGTGGCTGCCCTGAGCCTCCAGGGCTACATCATCTCACTCCTTCTCTCTGACCCTCTCCATCTCCATCCGTCCTCTGTGTTGTTGACAGGGAATCATGGTGGCCTAGCCAGAGAGCCTTGTTTAGGAGCTTTAGGAAGGCATGTGCTATTTTAAGAAGGCACTAAATATAATTTTTCCCCTCCTAAATGGAGATATAAAACATAGAGGCATGGTTTACCGTTTGATGGGGACATCATTCTTTATGGTGGTGAAGCACACAACCTATCTGCCTGCGACGTCCAGTAAGCAGCTCCGGCTTCTGTAATTTTGATGAAAGAGCTTTGTCAAGAGTATTTCAGTGCAGACGTAAGACACAGCCCTGGTTCTTAACATGGCCTCCAGTGTCCACACTGGAGTAGAGGATGCTCAGACCATAACTGCACTGTGATAGAGGCGGGAGTGGGAAGAGATAGGGCATCCGTGAGGTCTGGTGGAGGACCACTCCTGATACCACCTGCCTCCCTCTCTCAGCCTTGAAGAGTGGCTCTTTACTGCCATCTACATCAAGGAATATGGTGACTTGTAGTTGGGAGAGTCAGAAGGACAGGTGATGCACTAAGCACGGGGTCAGCTCCATTGTTCTCCCAGACTCCGGTGAGCAAGCTTAGACCTACACAAACAAGCATGAAGTCCAGCATGGCACCAGTTCCTGAAGTGCATGTGTGGTCTCACACCACCCTGGACCAGCCCTGCTCACCAGAAAAGCTCACTGCCATAGCGTGGTCATTGGGAGCATCCCCTACCAATGCCTCCTAAGAGGACAGAACCCCAGATCGCATGTTTAGCAGAAAAGCTGTTGATACCCAGTGTAACACACACGATCTATTCTTCCTGCAGAGTGACTTTAAGACAAGTCTGCACCTGAACCTCTCTTCCTCCTGGAGTGTTTGTTACAATACAGTTTAAACATACAGCAGAACTCACTCTGAGTAGATGCTTTAGAAAACCCCTAGACTTTGTAGGAATGAGAGGCTCTGGGCAACTAGGAGATAATTTTGAATTAGCTCATTCTTCTTTGACATTGATGCCAGACGCATTTTTTTTTTATTTGATTCGTGTCCCTTAATCAGTTTTAACTATCTCCAGTTACATTATGTTTCAGCCTTGTAGCGTCTCTTAACACAACCTTTTAAAGCTATATGCGTGGTGACATTGGGTCTTTATGATAGCTTGGTGTGAAGACTTGTTTGTCTAGTGGTTCTCAGTTGGGTGATTTGGCTTTCGGTTAATATTTGGCAATGTCTGGAGCGAGAATGGACTAGGCCACAGAAGCTCCAGCCAGCACCAATTGGGTGAAGATCAAGGCTCTGCTTGGTACTACTGTGTACAGGACAGCCCCGTAGCCCTAAAGGTCAGCATTGTCTAGGTTCAAGGGGTTCATGTCCTGGGACAAGTCGACAGGGCTTGTAACACAGCTTTACTTCTCTTTCATTTGCTTTGGGTAATTAGGAGAAATTAAACAGAAGATTGCTGTCACCGTGCCTATCTCCAAAGCATCCAAGGTGCTAATTAGAGTGTTTTGTTGCCAGTAAAAACAAGAGTCAGAGTCCATGATTGATTCATGATTATTTTAAAATTAATGCCGCTATTATCATACAAAGCCGTGGTAAGTGGAGGTAGGAGACCTTCTGCCGGGGGATGTTAAGTCAACATTGCAGTAAACACACAGTAAACCCATTTGTCTCGGGCTTAATACTTTGTTGTTTCTTTTAAGCACTTCTTAGATGCCTGTGGGCTTTTTTAACATTCTTTGAAAGTTACTTTGGTGATGACTCTGTGGAGAATGAAAAGAAAGAGCTGTTTGTTTATCAGCAGCCTTGCTGGAGCTTGGACTCTAAAAGTCAGGCCAGCAGGGAACTTGGCATTCCTAGACTCTGGGCTATCTCACACCCTGGAGGAGCAATCAGCCTCTCAGCAACAGTGATGCCCGGTGACCCACGCAGATGTGTCCTCATACAACCTGGTAGAGGTTAGCTGTCCCACCAAATCATTGCCTATGGTCCTTCAGTCCGCTTCGTTTTATTTTACATTTTGTTTTATAGTTTGCATGTTTAGGTTTTGTATCTATGGACTCAGAGATGAGAGCAACCTCTCATTGCTTCGGAAAAAACACCTGATAGGATTAGTCCAGGGAAGGGAAATTTTATTTCAGCTCATGGTTTCGGCCCATTATAGTATGTTTGTGTGTGTGTGTGTGTGTGTGTGTGTGTGTGTGTGTGTGTGTGTGTGTGCAGAGTTCATGAGCATGAGATTATGTACTGGATGTGCTTCATGGCAGGAAGCTCTGAATGCGAAGAGCTGTGGGCATGAACCCCAAGGCTCAGCCTTAGGAGGAAACTTGGCTGAAACAGAAAGATAGTGAATGGTCTACTTGTGGGCAGATTGTCCCAAATCTGGGCTTTTAGATAATAATTTTCCTGAAAATTGTATGTTTCTGAATAATACCCCGATGATCATTTTTCCCTTTCTTTCTTCTTCATCTTTTGTATGGGGAATTGGACCTGAGCCGAGTGTGTTAGGGAGTGCTCCACCACAGAGCTGTGTCCACTGAGCCCTCTCAAACTTTTGAGACAGGATCTGAATTACTAGACTGCCCTTGATCACACGCTATAGCCCAGTCAGGCCTTGAATTGGTGATCCTCCTGCCTCAACCTCCGGAGTTGTCGAGGTTACATGTTTGCACCCCAAGATGTTTGTACCGTGAAGCCTGCAGACATTCAGGTTCTGTGTGTCACTCCTTGCTGCTTCTCCTGCTGCTGTCCCTTTCCTACACTCACTTCCTGTACCAGGCATGGGGGCTAGGGATAGATACCAGATCTCTTTGGGGAGAGATTGTCACCTGGCAGTTGTGCCTCTTGGAGCAGAGATGAGTGACTCATGGTGGGGACCACACTAGGTTAGGTCTCCATGATCCAGGAGACAGTTGTATGGGAATCAGCCTGCTTTGTCTTCTCTGTTTGTTCATCTCAGCTCCAACTACTTGGTCTAATAGTGCTAGGGCTGGTGGTAAGGTTTGGTTTCTGGAAAGATTCAGAAGAATGTAATGTCAGCTGCCCCTGTAGTCCTCTGAACAATCCTCCCAACCAGACCACTGCCCTGAAATGGGAAGAAAAGTCCTGGACCAAATAAGATTCTGATTGTGTCCGAGGCCTCTGACCTCTGAAGTTGCTGTTTAAAGGATGCCTTCCTAGGGTCATAGTTTGATACTTTGAATGTGGGAGATCAGAAAGCCAGTGGTGTCTGTCCCAAGGTGCACTCAGGAATCCCCAAAATCTCTGTTTCCACTGGAGTGGGGAAAAGAGCTGGAGAGAATCCCACCCTAGTGCTTTAGAGTTATACTGAAGCATAGAACTTTCTAGAGCCCAGTTTTCCTGGGTATAAAGTAGAGATGATTCTCCAGAGTAGCTTGCTGTGGGCCGGTGCTTTCAGACACTCTACAAGACTGTGACCTACTTCAAGGCCACTGGGAGAGCCGGCGACCAGGCAGCCTTTGACTACAGTGTTGTCCACCGTTCCACAAGTACCCTGCTCTCACCTGGATCTGGGAGGTAGAACAGTCACTTGACAGTTTTTGCCATATCTTGCTCCTGCCCCTCTATGTCCTGTTGCAGATAGGGCTGTGCCCACGTCTACTGGAGTCTTCCATGAGTCTCAGTATGGGCTCACCACCACCTCACGAGCAGGAAGTAAGGGTGGATATGCTGCCATTCAGCTAGCTGAGTTGGGGTCGCTGAGGCAGACAGTCACGGTGGGAAGGAGAAGAAACCACTGGGCTCCTGCTCGCTTATGTGGATTATCTTTCTCCTTCGTGTATCAATGCATAGATCTCGGAGGAACATCTCTAAAGTCATTCATTAGACTTTTAGTGTATGCTGGTCTCAAGGCTAAGTCTTTGGTATGCTAATTTCAACTGCCCTCCCTCCTGATTTCTCTCTCTTCCACTCTCCTCCTTCCTCAGTTACATCTGTCTGTTCTCTGTCCATTCACTCATATGTTGTCTGACTTAATCCTTGGAACCAACCAATGATATCTGATGTCTATTTCTTGGTGGGCAGGTAAAGGCTAAGGAGGGTGTGTAACACATCCTCAGAAATGTCTCCTAAGTGTGTGTATTGGGGGGGGGGGTGTGAGCTCATTTTCTTCTTAAAAATATTTTAATATTTTGATAATTCCATACAGCCATAACAATAAATTTTTATCATATTCGCCCCCACTCCTCCCAGCTCCACCCCAACCCTTTTAAATTTATGTCCATTTTAAAAATAACCCACCAAGTCCAGATTTTGTTGCCCAAGCACTGTCTCATGTGAGGCCATCCACTGGATTGTGGTCGAACATATATACCTCTAAAACAAACTGTCTCTCTTCCCCAGAAGCTGTCAACTATGAATAGTCCTGAGCTAGGGGTGGGGACTCCTGATCCCCTTCCCTATCCTTGCTGGGGTATTCACTGGCTTTGCCTTGAGAGGGCAGCCACAGTCATCATGAATTCATGAGAGCAGCAGGTCTTATCCTGTCCTGTCCTGTCCTGTCCTCAAGACACTATTACGAGCAGTTTGTTTTCTCACTGATTCTCCACAGTGATGCCTGCTATCAGAAGACTGACCCTGTACTCATCTTACCCTTCCCACCATTATTTGGGCTTCAGGATTTTCTCTTGCATCCTGCGGTCCGCTCTAGCCCCGCTGCCATGCTCAGCCTCCCTGTTTGCAACGGGAAGTCGGTCCACCTCTGAAATCTCACCTGCTGGCAGAGACAGGGGCTTGAGTTATGTCACTGGGACAGCTCTTGTCAAGCACCGCAGTCAGATTCTTGGTCCCCACTCCCACAGTTGCTGGAAGGGTGGACCAGAGGGTCCCTGCTGGATGGCGGGGAAGGTGGCAGATGCAGCTGATGCTGTCTGGATTTGGCAGGCAGGTGATATCAGATGGTCAGAACCCTCTGCCTGTTTTGGAGGCACACCATTGGCCTTAGCCTTGCGAGGAAGGTCAGTGCAAGCCAGTTGGGCTTGCGTTTCTGTTACAGCAGTTCTGGCCTATCTCTCCATGGGCTTGCTGATAATCAGTAAATGAAATTCACCTTTCCCCCATTTCCCGAGGACTGAAAGATGTGGGGTGAGTTACAGGGCAAGTCACAATCACTGCCTTCCTCCAACCTTGGAGTTGCAAGCTGAGAAAATGGGGGAAGGGGTGGGATTATTTTATTTGGGAGAGCGCATTCAAGTTCGGCAGTTAACCGAAAGAAAATTAAGTTCCTGATTACAAGTCCCTCCTCTGGCCTTCGGAGGAAGATAGATTATAATCTTTAATTAATCTATCACTCACACCAAAAAAAGGGGGGGGTAAGAATGGAGGGGTGTCGGTATTCATTTATTTGGGGAAGCCCAGGTAGCTCAGCTAGGAACACTCTATTCCTGACATTTGTTTAGGATTTTAATTTGTTGCTGAGACCTAACTGGCTTCGTGCTATGCGTGTCGGGGCTGGGTGGATGCGCCGTGGCCATGGGTTTCCTCCCGTAATGAAGACGGAGCGACTGTAAGGATGACCTTTCTCTGCCTTTGTCTGTGGCTGCCTCCTCTTTAACAGAACACCTTTGAAACACTCGCGTTCTGAACTCTTGAACCGCTCATTCCGCTCACCACACGCACTGCGGGGCTCGCAGTTTATCACGATAACCCTCCAAAGACTTTGCCTTCCCACGTCCGACATGGAGATAGAATTTTTCATAACCCTTTACTAGTCATAAATTTGATTGTTAAAGGACCCGGGTTGATCTTATTTCTAATACCCACATCCCTGATTTAGGGGCATTTTCTTTCTGCAGCCTTCCCCACACCCCCACCCCCACCCCCCCAAAAAAAAAAACGCTTGGCAGGGAAGCACATAAAATATGTCACCTGATATTGGAGGATTGTTTATTTCTGTTCATTTTGGACCTGAATAGTACCTATGAGATGCATTTGGAAACTTATCTTGTTTATACATTTATTCTATTGCCATTTCTCCCATTACCTGAAAAAGTCACTTTGAACAGCCAGCAAAGCCATGCCCTGGCCTGGCTGTGAGCCACACAGGTAAAGGAACCTTGCTAAGGAGGCGTTTTAGTGACCACAGGAATGGCATGTGGCAAAAGTTATAATTTTGCACCATGTAATATGTCATTTCTTTGCCCCTCAGATTCCACACCTGCCTTTCTCATAGTCTAATATGGATACACGGAGTTGCTTCCTCCTATTTTCTGCTAGGCACCCAATAGGTGCTGGGGAAATTAATACACTCTTAAGTGAACTGCGGTGTTTAAGTTATCAACTGGATGCACAGATGAAAATCCCAATAACTACAGTAAGCCGACCCAGCTCTACTCGTGAGGGGGTTTTGTGAGGAGTCACTGAAGTCATTCACCCGGACACCCACATGCCCCTCCCTATTGGCATCTTTCACAGAAGTTCTTGCAGAGGTTCCAGAAAGAAACCTCCCGAGTAACTGAGGGCGAGACGTTAGAACGGACCTTTTCAAAGTCTGTCTCTCGTCCACGAAACAACCGCTCTGCCTCCAAACCAAGCAGACACGGAGCCCCTTTAAAACGTCTAGATAATTCTTGTGGACAAACGTAGGGCTTCGGACCCAAAGGTGTTATTTTTTGGGGTGCGTATCAGGGGTTTCTGAATCCCGCCTCCACGGGTGGTCAGGTGATCTTAAGCAGGCATCTACGCTGCTCTTGCACCAACTCTCTAGGGAAGGAAACACTTGCACCTTGCACACACCTCACCAAAGAATGTGTTTTGTCTAAAGACAAACAGCCGATCATCACTAACACAAGGGTCCACAAATAAGCCAAAGCAACCAGTGAACCACACCCGAGAGAGGTTGTGTCCAAGCTGGACCATGTTCTCTGTTAAGCATTTTACTCCCTCCTTGAAGACAGGATCGGATCCGATATAAATTTAGAACACCGCTCTTTCATTCAAATACAAGTATTTCCCATTTCCGTTACTAACTCACAGGCACACACGCTCACACACCCAGAGGGACACAGACTTTAAGCTACACATCAGCTCCCCTAGAACTTAGAATTACACCCTGCCTTCCTGTTTCCGCTTCATTTTCTCTGTCCTCTGGTCTGTATTTGCCTTCTGTCTGAGTGAGTGGGTGAGTGGGAGCCAATATATTTAGACATTATTAGTAAGAGCAGACTACAGCAGAACTGAATAGTCGCGCTCCTGGGAGGACAGTGAGAACGGAGGCAGGAGCTCGGGTGTTGTGCACCGTCCTTTCCACATTTAAATGTGTGCTTGATGCTCAGCCTCAGGTAGAGGCTTACAGTCTCGCCACCTGGCCCTGACTTCCCCTCACACACACACCGTGTGTGATAAGCAGACCCATTTTCTGATTGCAGATTCATCCGTCCCTACTCGTGAGCGTGTCTGGGATTCATAAAAAGCAGCAATTTGGGGGCAAAGGAGAAGGGATTAGCTTTCTTCTTGACACGCAAATGAGATGTCATTTTGCCAAATGTTCATTAGAGCTGATGTTTGCTCTGGGTGTCGGACCAGGGAATGTGAATGTGGCTGGGTCTATGTCTACATTTAGTGGCTGTACTTGGGGCCGCTGTATGTCCCTTCCTATGCACTGAGTTTCCCCTGCTTCTTATAAGCATATCCTTGTTTTACACAGTGGAGGTTTTTTATTGTTTTTTTTTTTTTTAATAAGAAGTATGTCTCTCCCCCTGGTCCTGGAAAGACTGGATGTAGGGGAATACCAGGACAGAGAAGTGAGAGGGAGTTGAATGGGGAACAGAGGGAGGGAAGGGGGCTTATTGGACTTTCAGGGAGGGGGAAAACGGGAAAGGGGAAATCATTTGGAATGTAAATAAAAAAATATAGAAAATAATAAAATAAAAAAAATAAACCAAAAAAAGAAGTATATCTCTCACTATTAAGTATAACTATCTATTGAATTGAAGGAGTATAGATAAAATTAAAAATTCCAAAACATCTATTTTATTCTCAAGTATGAATAATTGTGTATGTGGGTACGTGTAAGTGCATGTAACCACGGAAGCTAGAAGTAAGTATATGCCCTGAAGCTGGAGTTTCAGGCAGTGGATGCTAGACGCTAAATCAATGGCCCATCCCTCCAGCCTCTCGCTAAATCAATGGCCCATCCCTCCAGCCTCTTAGTTTCAGGGAAGGGCTAGTGAGATGGCTCAGGGGAGAAAAGCGCCCGCTGACAAGCCAGATGGCCTGAGTTCAGTCCCCGGGACCCACATGAATGAAGAGCCAACTCCCACAAGTTGTCCTCTGACATCCCTGATTACAATGTGGCTCATGTGTACACGTAGACAAACACTCTAAATTGAAAGAAATATTCAGAGAAGTAGCATATATTAATAAGTTACATTTTGAATATAAAAAGCAGTTTATGGAAATGCATGTACTATATTAAAATCATTATATTAATACATGTATATATACCTTATAAGATTCTGAACTAAATACACACACATATATATATATACACACAATATGCATAGTTATTTTTATATGTAAATAAATATGTACATATATATTTGTGCACAGGTGTGTGTATACATGCATAGAAAAAGCTGCAGAAAGAAACACATGAGAGTCAGAGAGATAGATGGCTTAGAGGTTAAGAACACTGATGCTTTTCCAGAGGTCTCAGGTTTGACTCCCAGCACCTACACGGCAGTTATAGCTGCTCATAACTCATGCATGTGATGCACAGACATATATGTGGGTGAAACACTCATACACATAAAAGAAGTAAATAGATAAAGAAGATAAAATTTTAAAAACTGGAACAAAAGAAACCCAGCAAAATATCTGTAGTTACTTGATGAGCTTGGTAAGATAGACCTAGGTTCAAATTCTCTCTCTATCCCTCATTGCTCATGTGATCTGATATCAAGTCAGTGGTTTGATCTTAATAAGTATCCTGTTTTCCTTCTGTAAGGGCACAGTTAGAAAAGCACTTGTCTCTCGGGGCTACACGGCAATGGCCTATGCACACGTATGGTACCTGAATTTGCCAGGCAGTATCAGCATAGCTGGGGCTTTTCCTGTTCCCTTCCTTTGTCCTTCGCTCCTCCCATTGGAAGCAAGGGTTACTTTTATAATAGGAAAAGTGAATGTCGACTTAGCCAAGGGCTGGTGAGCCTATTTTCATGGTCTGGTATCTTGCTCGACACCAGAGGGTGTCTCCAAATGAAGGATTCTAGTGATGGGAATTGGGTAGAGCTAGTCTTCAATCCAGATTTGATCCTGATGGGTTTCCTCACATCATCCCTCCTAGGGGATCTCCCAAACTCCCCCAGACACCAACTGTAAAAGAACAGAAATCACCCACCAAGTACATGGACTTATTGATGATAGACCAAGGCCTCCTACATAGCAGTTATTGGGGCCCCCGCTGTGGCTACTCGGATGAAGAGGGGAAACTGACTCTGCAGGGGGTGATAGGTCCTGTGTTCTTCTAGCTGGAAAGATGAAGAATATCACAAGAAAACTTGATGAAGGAGAAGAGAGCCATTCTGCAAAACACCACAGTGGATGTTGCCAGGTCTAAACTCAACCTCTCGCTCACTCAGCCCTTGAATTTTGGTAAGAGTCCTTAAGAGACCAAGCCCTCAGCAAAACCATGTTGCTTGCTATCATCATGGAGCAAAACTGAGGTAGCAGAAGCCAGTCTGCAAAGTTGAGAAATTCGGCTTGGAGCTGAACCTTGACCGAAGGCTACACGAGGCCTTAGATAATCCAGCAGGCAGTGGTGTGCCCGGGCTTTATAAAAGACGCAGCAATACTTTGTGAGTAAAGGTTCCTACATCAACCTTCCAAACTGGCATGATGTCAAATGATGATTCAGGGAAGGCATTTCTACAAGAGGCAGAGATAAGAAGCCCTGAGTGCTTTTGTTTTTTGTTTTTGCCTTTGTTTCTAAATGCAAGGAAAACCTTTGGCCTCTCAGTTAAAACCCAGATGAGGGACCTGGGAGTCGTCACAATCTGATCCCTGAGGACATTAGTCCAATTTCGTTCTGTAGTCAGAACAGGTAGCAAAATAAGACAGGACAAAAGAAACAAGAGATTTCGTAGTTTAAGGTGTGTGTGTGTGTACCTGAGTGTGTGTGTGCGTGTGTGTGTGTGTGTGTGTGTGTGTGTGTGTGTATGCGTGCGTGCGTGTGTGTGTGTGTGTGTGTGTATGCGTGCGTGCGTGCGTGCGTGCGTGCGTGCGTGCGTGTGTGCGTGCGTGTGTGTGTGTGTGTGTGTGTGTGTAGGGGTATAGTGGGTAGAATAAGGGGTTGTGGGAGTGCTGTCTTTCTTATTGATGTCATATCTCTCCTTCCAGTGTTCCCAGGGTTCCTCAGGGACATGGGCTGATCTCCATTGTGTCGTCTGATGCAAGTATCCCTGATTGCCACTAGAGGGCGTCACAACAGCAAGGAAGTGTTTTCGTCTGAGGTGTCACATGTTGCTGCCCCTCAGCCTCTAGACTGCCTATTGGCTAGACTTGACTGTTGTCCCCACTGACTCTGATGTGAGACCTCCCTGTGGTCACAGCAGGGGAAGAAAGCAAGATGTTGCTTCTTGCTCCTTTACCACAAGGATGCAGCTCAGGTCCTAGAGAGACCAGCATGTAGGTTGATGTGACAAGGTGGGTGACAGAGCCAAAGGACAGCAGCTTGGCCACTGCAGCTTTCACCTGCACTATATAAACAGAAGCCCGACCCCTATAAGAACATTGTAGTAGCTGCAAAGCATGCCAACTGCCAAGTGCTGGGGTGAACACTTCAAATCCTAAATGGTGTGCAGTGTAAGAGTCTGAACTAAGCACTGTTCGCTGAATCAAGTGCTCAGGATCTCAAGAAGGCCTACTGCCTTGAGACCGTTGGTCCCCAGACCTTACCTGTCATGCTCTATGGATTGTATAGGAGCATGTCCCCTGGGCATACACTCCTGATCTGTTGATGGGTGGTGAATGCCCCATATCTGTAGTCTGGTGCCTGGTAGCTATCCTATCTTGCTGTTTGTAATTCAGAAACGCTATTTCTTTGTATCAAGGACAGTTGATACTTTAATCATCAGTAAGCTGTCATTTCTATAGCCTTCCCTACATTCCTTGTCAAAGATAGGGTTGCTTTTAGGGCAATAGAATGAAAGGAAATCTGTGCCTAGACTTACAACCCTGACTTTGAAAGCCTGTGGTGGTAGTGAATGGGGGTTGTTACAACAAGAGAAGCCTAGGCAAGCAGAAATCCCTGTTTTCTACTTTTAAGGTGTCTGTAAATTAGTTTACTTGTATGTTTTGATAAATATCTAGCACAAGCTCTCCTCTTTCTTTCTTTTCTTTCTTTCTTTCTTTCTTTCTTTCTTTCTTTCTTTCTTTCTTTCTTCCTTCCTTCCTTCCTTCCTCTTTCTTTCTTTCTTTGTTTCTTTCTTTCTGTTTCTTTCTTCCTCTGTTTCTTTCCTCTTCTCTTTTCTTCTCTTCTCTTCTCTTTTCTTCTCTTCTTTTCTCTTCTCTTCTCTTCTCTTCTCTTTTTCCTTTTCTTCTTTCTTTCTGGTTTTTCAAGATAGGGTTTCTCTGTGTAGCCCTGGCTGTGCTGGAGCTCACTCTGTTGACCAGGCTGTCCTTGAACTTAGAGATCCTCCTGCCTCTGCCTCTCAAGTGCTGGGATTAATGACTTGTACCACCACTGCCTTGAGAAGCTTCATTTTCAGTGAATAAAAATCAAGCAGAGGAAGCAAATAGAAATGGACACTAATATTCACTCTGTTTCTAATGGTAAACAGTGGACATTTCTCAATAAGCTTTTATTCCATTTGGAATAAAATGTTATTAATAATATAATACAAGTCCCTTATATAATGCAATCCAAATAGCGATTCATTGAGAGCACTTTATGGAGCATGTAGAAGCAGGTACTTACTAGTCCCCTACCTTTTAATGTGGGTTCCATCTCCGTCTTACTTACTAAGCAGATATTTCCTGCTCGTCAGATGTGGAAGCAATGGATGACTGAGGTAAGTGACTAGTGAGGTCAAAGAGGTCCTGAGCTGAAGAACTCAGGCTCAGCTGCAGGGCTGTGTGACAATCCTAAACCATTTTCCTATACCTCCTTACCTAGTGAGATTATTGAAAATAGAATTATAGATCTGAGGAGGTAGTTCAGTGAGTTACGTGCTTGCCTTGCACCATGAGGATGCGAGTTGGATCCCCAGAACCCATGTGAGAGGATTGGATTTGATAATCTATGTCTGTAATCCCAGTGGTGGGGAGGCAGGGACCCGGAGCACCCCTAGGGCTTGCTGGCTTGTCAGTCCAGTCAAATCAGTGAGTGCCAGGTTTCAGGAGTCCCTGTCACTATCTCAGAATCCTGCCCCAAAGACCTTGATACCATCACACGCCTGATTAGATTTCAATATAAAATTTTTGGAAACAGATATATGAGACAGATTTCTACATCTCAACACTTCATATGTTTCCATGGCTTAAGTTCTGTCTACACTGTCAGTTGTCTTAAGAAACTAAGATCATATTTGGTCCAACTATCATGCATGAAATTAATCCCAATTGCTAAAATAATCCAGAGGGCCTAGAAAAGGCAATATGGGCTTGGGGAGACTCCAGATTTCCTGAGTCACAGAGATGTTCATACATAGTATGGATGCCAATACAAAGGCATCTTGCCCAGGATTTAGGAAGAAAATATTTCAGAGTTTGTCTTTTTATTTAATATATTTTGTTTTGCAAACTCCTCAAAAGCACATGACTGCCTCATTGGATGAACTATATTTTTACCTTTGACTTCCATCAACTTGACCACGACCTGTCAAGGAGCCAACGGGCCAGTTGACTACAAATGAGTTTGCCTTTCATGCCGTGTTGTTCTGTCCGCTGGCAGCGAAAAGGATTCCAGGTCATTCCAATTTATTCAATTAATTTCAGAGATGAAATTATCCTGCCCAGTAACTAGATTGCTAATGGCATTTATTGTAATGGTTCGGTTCAGGTTTGCTGGTTGGAAAATAAACGCCTTCATTTCAATATTTGCCTTTTGGCTGCAGCCCATAAGCTTGTCATATGCCATGACCTCATTACCACCACAGCTTAATTGTAAGTTAATGTGCTCCTGGTTGTGTGTGTGTGTGTGTGTGTGTGTGTGTGAGAGAGAGAGAGAAAGAGAGAGAGAGAGAGAGAGAGAGAGAGAGAGAGAGAGAGAGAGAGAGAGAGGAGAGAGAGAGAAAGAAGCAGGCTTCTATCCTAACTGCCTAGTTGTTCTTCTCACTTATGCCCCTGAACTGATATTTCTGACAGATGGCTTAGCCGGCATGATAGAACCCATACTTCTGGGCACTTTGATCATACAAATTTCAACTGATTTTTTTTTAAATGAAAGTAGTGGGCGAGTTCTTGACCTACTAGAGCACAACTGTGATTTGAGATTTGTGGAGGTACACAACTTGTGTAATCAGAAGGGGCGGCCGGAGCTTGAGTTGGGACCATGGGGGGGACAATGGAACCTCTACAGGATCAGAGGCAGA
This sequence comes from Tokudaia tokunoshimensis, assembly GCA_036184795.1. Lineage (NCBI taxonomy): Eukaryota > Metazoa > Chordata > Mammalia > Rodentia > Muridae > Tokudaia > Tokudaia tokunoshimensis. The sequence continues at coordinate 41,889,237 of BTHU01000020.1, forward strand.
ATTAAAATTTGCATGTGAATAGCTTTCCAGCCAGTAGTGAAGAGATTCATTTGTCACATCCCGGGTACATAAAGCTTATTTCAGAATAAATTCTGGGGAGCGTTCGACCTGATTGAATCCGCCCTGAGCTTCTGTTAATATATTTGTTCTAGTCAGTTACACTCAACAGCTGTTTAGACAGAATATCACTTTTCCGTCTTATTCGTGGTAATGCAATCCCCCCTTTAATCTCCTTGTGGTTTCCCATTAAGTCATGACGCTCGCTTCAGAGAAGCTGAATAGGTTTCAGATTAACAGATGAACTGTTGCTCACACCATCTAGATCTGCACGTCTACCTTGTGCCTGTCTCTTAAATCACTCACTTGGCAAGAAGCAGGATACTTGGGCACTCCTGAGCATCCCATCCAAGAGCCCTCGTTAGGAGACAAAGCCACTAGTCTGCAAGGAATCATTTGTGACAAAGAAGTGAGGCTACTTTCTTAGAATCGATGCACATGAGCATCAGGCTTAGGAGCGAAAGGTGAGTCCTAGGTGATCTGCATCATTCAAAAACCCGTGACATACCTTGTGGAGTACGTGTCAGAGATTGCGTGTACAAGACAGACAATCTTCAGTGGGTTCAGTGGGTTCGTATCTGACTAGGCAGAGTAATAAAGGCAGAGTGGATCAGAAAAAATAAGACAGCGAAGAGCTAAAAGGAGGAGGGGGAGAATAAAAGAGGTAAAGAGAGAGAGGAGGAAGGAGAGGAGAGAAAAATGAAGCAAGGTCTGTTTTTCCTTCTTCTATAGCCATGGGGATATTGTCAAGACACATCATCTATTTGAGGTTGAATGAAGCTGGCTGGTATAGTTTCAATCTGGATTTCAAACGAAGGTTTCAAGCCTTTTAAATGTTCTTTGACGTCACTTTTTTCCTACTCTAAGCCCAAGTTAATAATGCTTGTATATTGTTATCAAAATCCTCCTTTTGGACATCTCATTACCATCACGGACAGAGCAACAAAGCAAGCAGAAGCATTTGGGAATCGCAGACACCAAGCTTCAGGCTAGAACAGGATCCATAGACGCCATCAGGGCTAGATGGTAAACTTTAGGCTTTGGGGCCCCTAAGGTGTCTGCCACTGCTAGGAAATCACTGGACACAATTAAGGCAAACACTGGTAATACATCAGCCGGTGGTCAGGAGCATGTGACAGTAAAACTTTATTGATACAACAGACAGTGAAGTGGATTGGCCAGAAGGATGTGGTTTCCTTCCACAAGGCTAGCAACAGCAGAGAGATGCTGAAAACTGGGTCAGGAGGGGCCTTCTGTGCCTGTCCATGGAATGGTCTAGCCATCCTCTCCTTCATCCTGACTCTCTTCCCTTCTGGTGCATTTCCTCCAGCTCCTTACAGAAGGAAATGGAGTCCACGTATCGCGGAGATGGAGACACTTACATCATTGTTGATTGTAGCACTATTCACAGAGGCTAAGTTATAGAAATAACCAAAGTGTCCATGACAGAGGAATGGGCGGTGCATAGGCACGATGGGATTTTTTTATTTTTTCAGCCACACAGATTTTCTTTTGGAGGACAAAGAACGTAGACGGAGATGGTCATACTAAGTGAATTGTCAATCTCAGGAAGACAAAGGTGCTGTGTTCTTCTCAGTTATAGATTCATAAAATTCTGTATTTACAGATGACAAGAAATGCAGGAAATGAAGCTGTCCATGGGAACGAAGGTCACTAGGGAGAGGCAGGATAAAGGGCGTGTAAACTAGGAGCAGGGAGTTATGCTTTGGGTACATATGTATATTAGTGCGTGCATGAAAATGGCCTTATGGAATCCAGTTTAGGACAATTAAAAAAAATAACAAGAGTAGAAATGTCACCAGGGATGTCATTCAAAGATGCAGCCACTCCACGTGCGGACTCCAAAATCCATACTTAAATCTTAAATCTTAAATGTGATCTGCAGTTAAAGCTGAATTTGTTTACCTTTTCTCCCCTCAAAAGATTCTCCTCGTAACATCCTTCTAATGAAGCCATCTTGCCCTGTACACTACCATCTGACTTATAGGAAGCCATCTGTTGGAATGCAAGTCTATTTGGGATCCAGGAAAGGAGGAGACACATCTGTACCTTCCACAGAGTCTGAATTGTAGTGCAGCTAAGCAGCATCCGCAGTTATTTTAAAAGGGAACAGTGAAATTCTGTTTATAGCCTGATACAGTTTTATAAACTAACTCCATATTGGATGGTTACTGTCAGTTATATGAAGGAACCACCCCTCTGCTGACAATCCTGAATAGGCAAATGTAGTCAGAGAGGCAAAGGAGAGGGCCTGGAAGTTCACTAATCTTGGACCATTGGGAGGAAGGTCCTTCTTCCTGATTAGAAATGGCAGCTTAAGAAGGGCCCTGTGTGACTTTGTTTTTCATTCTGTCATACTTGTGTACGCCTGTGGGCGGGTATGCAAATGGAGGCCAGAAGATGACCTTGGTTTTCTTCCACAAATCAACCTTGTTTATTTGAGGCAGAGTCTCTCACTAGGACATTGGCATTACTGGTTTAATGAAGATAGTTGGCAAGTAAATCAGACAAATCTGTCTCTGCCTCCCCAACAGTGGGATGACAAGCCTGAGCCACCACAGCTATCTTTCTTAGTGGATACCTCTGATCTCCATGCATGGTTTGTTCCATACACAGTTCCACACACAGACCAAGGGTCTTTTCAAGCCACAAGAACCACAAAGGGTAATGCAGAAGGAAGCTGTGAGAAAGGGCTGCCATTGTGGTTTCCACAAGAAGGAGGGACAAGACAGAGCAGGCAGGCTTTAGGATTGGCTGGTTTGGGTCATGTCATTGGTCTCTGAGATATAGGGCTTGCATGTGTGATTGGTTAGTACCTGGCCATAGGCAGATAGACAGACGGTGGACTGAATGTGAGAGCCCTATAGAAGAGCAGGATGGTTCCCTTGGAAAATTCTTGAATGGGAATTGACTTGCATCTGGAAGGTGTCCTCATGGGTAGTTTATTTGCCATGTCTAGGAACTGACTGAGGTCCCAGTAAAGACGGGAGACATGACTGTGAGCTTGGGCAATGCCTTAGGAGAGTTAGGCTGTCCCCAATAGAGAGATGGGAAGAAAGTGGACAACAAAACAAGCTCCAGTTTAATCTTGGGCAGAAAGTGGTTTCCTATGGTTCAGGTGAGTGTGGGAGCCGAGAGCATGGGAGGAGGAGAAGGGTGGACAGAGACAGCCAAGGCCTTGAAATCTAGCACACCGACTTGGTGGTCCTTGCTAGTGTTGTTGAGTATGGCAGTATCTTGAGATTGTTTGTTTGTTTGTTTATGTTTTTCCTACTGCCGTGATAAAATAAGGGAAATAGTAACTTAGGGGGACGAGGTTTATTCTGGCTCACAGTTCCAAGGGAAGAGACCGTTAGGACAAGGAGCTTGAAGTGGCTTGTCACTTGGCATCCGGAATCAGGAAGGAGAGAGATGGGTGCATACTGTGCTGCTCAGCTCTTTCGCCATTCTCCACTTACAAACTTGAGGACTGCAGCTAGGGAATGACACCACCCACAGTGGGCAGGACTTCCGACCTCAGTGAACACAGTGAAGACTATCCCCCTCTGATAACTCCCAGAGTCCTGTTTCCGAGGTGATTTTAGATTGTCAAATTAGCAACACTAACCACCAAAGGCTGGGTGGCTCTGTGGAGAACTTCAGCCAGACTGAAATTGAAACACAGGAGTTTGGGAGTTGCAGTTTCTTCTTAGCTTAGCTGAACTTAATTTAGCTTACAGTCAAGCGTCTAGAGAGGTGGAGTCCAGTAACCTCCTGGAGGACTTTGAGGAGATGGGAGCTTTTTCCTCAGGATATCCAAGAAGCATTGTTTAGGAAGACAATGGATCTCAGTTTGAAACAAATACATGTAGCAGCTTCTTGCTACACTGCAGGAAAGCAATGAGGTGTGTTACCCAAGGCATTAGCAGCAGTGGTGGAGGGAGGAGGACCTGGCCTCCAGATGGGCGAAGATGGAAATTCTTGGGGCTCTTCACTGCCAATTCCATAAACCTGATAGTAACTCTGGTTGATGGGTTCACAGCCATAATACATACATAACTTACTTATGGATATAAGTCAAGGTGGAATATATGTAGAATATACGTGTACCTCATATGTGAGCTTTCCCACCCAGAATATTCTTGTGTGCTCCTCTGATAAAGCCATCTCATCCTGCACACCACTGTCTGATTTATGCAAAACCATCTGTTTCCATGCAGGTTTTATTTGGGATCCAAGAGGGGAGACGCACATGCACACCTGTCTTTGAACAAAACACTTCCAAGACCATCTTGTTTGGTCTTTAAAACCATACTGTCAAAAGAGATCGCAGAGGTGACTGAAGGCAACCTGCACATGGTGCCCGGGGATTCCTAACTCTTCTGTGGTTGTGGATCACAGTGGCACACTTGGCTCCCAGAAATCCCTGTGCTCACCCGGAGCCTCTGACTCTGCATAGTGACCCAGTGCTTTCTGATGACGAGGAGACAGGGGAGCAGAGGGGACAGGAGAGCAGCATGGCCCAGGAGACACCCACTCCTCTCATAGAAACCATACTTATTACCAAAGCCCTAATTTTTGCTGAGTAGGCATCTGCTCCCCCCACAGAGCACTGACCAAGAAGAAAAGGGGGCCCGCAATGTGGTGTGGCCCGAAGATGGCTTGTGGCTGTCTTGCTGTTTAATGTCCCTGGGGAAAGGGAGACTTAAGAAGAGAACCTCTCCTGGCGTTTTTTTTTTTTGTTTTCCTTGTTTTCTCTCCCCTCGACTTTTTGTTCACATGCTTTGTTTTAGGTCCTGCTATATAGCCATGGCCAATGTCAAACTGTCCTCCATCCCCCTGCCTTACCCGCCCCATGCCAGGTTTGCGGGCCTGGACCACTCTGCCTAAATCCTCCTTTCCCCCATTAAATAATTTTTAGTTACAAGCATACTTATTGCTATGAATGGAAAAAACAATCCTGTGGTTTGTTAGATCTCCGTGGAGACGTGTACAGTTCTAAAATTAAATGCGCTCTTCTACACCGTCTGGGGAGGGAGGCATTTCTCAGCCAAACCATAAGAAAGGAAAGCTAATCTCCTGCATTTGGCTTGCCCACATCTCAATACGCGTATCTTTAGAATTACACACTGGCACATTACTGTTGAATGGTAGGAAGGCAGTGGTGGATAGCACAGGAAGGCAGATATCTAAACCTGTGATTTTAGGAAGATGCACCTCAGTTTAGTCACCTGGATAATGGGGCCAGTAGCACTGCCTGAATGTCCGAAGTTCCTTGTGTACTTATGATAATGTGAAGACAGGCCTTTTACCTGTTTCCCACCACAATACCATTTATTTTATTACCAGTTTTATTATCATTGTTCTTGCCCCTGCCCAGTGGGGCAAAGTTTACTCCTTGGACTAAGAACAAAACCCCCTGTAATTCTAGAGCACTTTACATCTAGGCAATTGTATTAGAAACTGGAGTCATCTCTTGCTTTTTTTGAGTTCAACAGTAGAGGCCACAGGAGGCCTCTTCTGAGAGATGCCAAAAGGAGAAAAATGGAGATGCCAGCTTCCACAAACATTATCCCTGTCCCTGCAGAATCGTGACGTCTCTGATCTCTCCTGTGTTGACTGCAGGATATTTATTATTCAGCGATAATAATAAATCGCTGCTTATAAAATCCAGGGAATCGAGTGTCGCGGAGGAGAGGAAGGAGAGCGCCGCGAGAGTCAAGAGGTCCAGCCAGGCCCAGGCTATTAATCATCGCCCTCCATTATTTCGCGAAGATTCATTCATTGTTCCATAGGTACCTAGAGGGTCAATTAGAGACCACAGACAGGCTTTTTCAAAGACACAGGAGGGTCAATTAGGCCCTCCTTATAATTTTCTGCTTTACCAGCAAATGCCAGCCTATTGCACATCAGACTCAGAGAGCTTGGAAATAAACATGGTATTCCCCTCCCCCTTTGGAGAGAGAGAGGAGCCAGACAAGGAGCAATGGAGGTGGGCAGTAACTGGTCAGTCACACATGACTCACAGGCAGACGAAGGGTCAGCGGAAGCCGAAGGGATCTGGTGATCAACCCCGACTTGTGAGGAGCAAAGTTCTTGTGGGGTCAGAGCCTCAGGAATGGTCAGGGACCTTCCCTGATGGAAGGCTCTCGTCCCTTATTAGAGGTGGTTCATTTATCTTAGGTGCCATCTTAACTGTGCAGGCGCGAAGAGTACAATTATAAGTTATAACAAATAGTATAAATAGTACTGAACCCAAGGTGACCCGAGTCAGGAGAGACTGGCCTGACCTGGGCCTGAGTCTCGGTGCCCACCATAGCTGCTGTTCATGTTTAGGAAGAATTTGGCCAATGTCATATTGTTTTGCACTATATCCTCATGGTTCTCCTGAGGTTGGCAGCACATTTACATTTTGCAACAGATTACAATAAAACAGAAAAAAAAAGAACTTGTTCCTAGTAAGGAATAGATGAAGGACCAGGACTGTGTCTTGGTGGTAGAGCACATGGCTAGTGTGTGTGAGGTACTGGGTTCGATTTCCCAGCACAAAGAGAAAGGGAGAACATGGAAGACAGAATATCCCAAGGCCAGCACCTCCATCTACTGCTTTTCTAAGTAAAAGTTTATACACTGACCCCGCCCCCATTCCTAAATGCTCAGTCTTGATAACAGGATGAAGGAGCTGTTCAATATCACCACCATCACCCTCCTCCTCCTCTTCCTCCTCCTGCTTCCAGGGATGGAACTCGGGTTGTCAGAGCTTGGGTGACAAATTCTTTATGACTGAGTTATCTAGCCTGCCCAGATTTTTCTAAGGGAAATGAATGAACTGCTGGTATCTTAGACTTTACAACAAAACTAGGATTCCACGCTTCTCTTGAAAAGGCCTGAAGTGATGTGGCTGACCTTTCAGTCTGGTACGAGTTGGGTGGGCTTGAGCGGCCCCTGCCCCTCTTATCCAGACATGTGCCTTCTGGTTTTCTAGACCATGTCGGACCCACTTCCCTCTTGTCTGCGTTGCCTCTTGGCAAGAGGATGTGCAGTAATCCCTGGGTATTCCTACTCACAGCAAGCTGTAATTACCTCTTCTAGGCTTCCTCCACACCAACCTCCAATTCTCTGCACTGGCTTCTGCCTCCATCACTTTTCTCCGAGCTCAACCTGAGTATATTTGAATGTCTAGGACTTTGTATGGATTGGTGCACCCCTCTGCCTGGAATGTTCTATCCGTAACTAGCTGCAGTTTTTCCAAAGACTTGCTGGACTTATACTTCTTACCTCCTCCTCTTCCTCTTCCTCCTTCAGACTGAGTCAGGCAGGTTGACATCCTCTTGTCCCTACAATACCCTCCCCAGGCACAGGACTATTATGATATCTGTTTGCTAGCCTGCTGGGCATCACACACTTGCCACCCCCAAGCTATAAAGCCATTCTGTTCTTGGAAATATCTTGAGCATGTGTGTGACAAGAGAAACAGTTGAGTATGGCAGGAGCCCAGCATGGGAGAAGGAAAGTGGTGGAGAAAATAGAGCAAAAGTCTCCTGGCGGCTCCCAAGACCTAGCCTATCGTAGATCCTCCCTTCATGGGAAAGATCACGACCAGGAAGGTTTAGGAATATTGTGACGTCTGATATACTAAGGGGACTGGACCATTTCAGAAGCATCCCTCTGTCTTCAGCAAAGAAGGATGGCACCAGCTAAGTCGTTGAGCATAATGAGAGTAAATGGGAACTGAGACCAGAGCCAAGGCTACACATAGCTAAGACGTGACTGTCAACAGAATTGGGGGGGGGTGTCAAGAGCAGTGTCCTCAGCTGTGGAAAACATCCTCCAGACAATGCACAAGTGGAAATGACCTCACCTACTTCCCCTTCCTCACAAGGATCCTTGCATTGCCTTGGATCTAGCAATATTTGTCACGCGTGTCAGGAAGCAAGGGCTCTGGGAGCAGCGTGGTCAGCAAATGGCATGGTTTGTCATGTGTGGCTATTTTGTGTATTCCACAGAGATTTCCTTTTTCTCCTTTCTTGAATCTCTCTCCTTGAGGGAAACCCACTTCTGGCCCGAGCTACTTGATAGAGTGTTCTAACTAATGGCTTTAGTTGTATGACTATGGACAGGAAGGTCCTCAGCTCATCCATCTCACAGACCCCAAGTGAACAGGCACAGACCACAAGTCCCACCAGATCTGCTCTCTTCCCTTAGTGTATGGAGCAGCTTACAGTCTGATGCAGAAAGTCCAGTTTCCAGCTTCCTCCCAAAGCTACATTTTTTTCTGTTTTGTCTGAAATAACTCAGGTCTCGGGAGTTTGTTGTTACATTTGCTTCAGAGAAATGAGTAAGTGGTGGTCATTTTTGGTATAATTTGGTTATGAGTAGGAACTTACAGAACCACTCTTTTTTCCCTTCTTTCTGTAGTTTGACAGATTATATGAGGTAGGATGATATTTTTATGCACAAATATCCACTGCAGAGCTTATCTGTACATAGTAACATAGAAGAAAGCATATTCTTTTTGTAGCCTAAATCCTCAATGCTGTCGGGATATGAGGGTGTCCCCAGTTGGTTTTTGAGTTTATGTAACACTTGGCATAGGAAAGGAATTTCACTAGCTACTACTGGCCTGAACTCACTCCTGGCTAGCATATTGCCACTGTCATGGAAAATAACAGTGATAAGTATTGTTTTGGAACCAACCTTTTCTAACTAAAAAGAACAGAGCTGTGGCAATTAGGGTATGGGGTCAGGAGTGTTATGCTCTGCCGGTACTGTGATTTTGAAAGCTAATAAAAATAAATGTTTTAAAAAGAAGAGAAGTTCTACTTCGGGTTCTTTAAGCTGGAGCTCTTGCTCGCTGCTGTGTTTGTGCACCGTCACTGCGTAACAAATCAGCACACACTTGGCAACTCAAGCCCCTACTCACTTATTAGCTACAGTTCCGTAGGTTGAAAGTGAGGACCCATTATAGCTGTGTTATCACGTCTGAACCTCAGGAAGACCATAGGGTGTCAGCTGGAGCTGCATTCCTGTCTGCGGACACTGGAGGGAAATCCATTGCCACGTTTGTTCAAGGTCTTGGCAGAGTTTAGTCCCTTAAAGTTACAAGACTGAGGCTTGAGGTTCCTCTTCAGTCGTAGCAGGTGGCTGTCGGAGGTCACCCACCCATATCCCTTGACACCCCAGGAAAAGCAACAGAGACCCATAGGTGAAGTCCCTTTAAAGTATGATTCTACCTTGTGGTTTGAATCTCCCTCACTTTCTCAGTGCTGCTGTCTGAACACAACTAGAGGGACTTACATGATTTGGACATTGGGTTCGGAGCTTTCGATAGCATATTGTAAAATCTATTTAGAACAATGCACTGACAGATCAATGCCTGGGATTAGCCATGTGTCACTGTGAGCTGGGTGCCCTGGAACCATAAAGTTTCACCCGCAAAAGCTATGTGTGTGTTTGTAACTCTGTGGGGTGTGTGTGTGTGTGTGTGTGTGTGTGTGTGTGTTCACTGTGTGTAAGTATGCAGGGGCATGTATGTGCATGTGTCTGTGAAGACCAGAGGACAGATTTTGATGTCCTTCCTCAGGAGCCAGCCACCTTGAATTTTGAGGCAGGATCTAGTACCTGGAGCTCACTAATTCAGCTAGTCTGGTCACCAGCCTTCCCCATGGACCCTCTTGTCTTCATCTTACTGGTGCTGGAGTTACAAGTGGGTACCACCATGCCTGGGACCCAACTCTATGCTTGCCAGGCAAACACTTCACTGACTAACACACCTCCTCAGCCTTAATTTCATTTTAAATAACAAAGCAAAGCCTCGCATTTTCAGAGACAGGAAATGAAGGAGGTCGGTATACTTGAAGAAGGTGTCCTGCAAGGGTGCTTAGGGAGAGCACCCAAAATGAAATCAGAGCCCCGATGGTGGGCAGACCTTCTTCAGGTGTGAGCTGCACATATGATCCTACAGAAAAAAGTAGAAAAGGACGTGGGGAAAGGAAAGGTAATTCTATAGCCTCCAGCCTCAGTTAGAGATACGGCTGAGATAAAAATGGTTAGTTCCTTTTATGGCCGAATTCAACACACTGTCTTCTCTGGGCCACAGAGATCCCCACTTGGAATGATGATTCTGAGGATTGCTGGGACCATCGAGGAAGTGGATGTCACTTGTTAGCTCTGTGGTAGACTTTGCATAGATGCCCTCCCAGCTTTCCTTTCTGCTGGTCAAGCATGGAACAGTGTGAGGCAGGGGATTAAAATAAACCTGAAGAGGATTGGCGTGTGACCATGTCACCCTTGCACAGTGCTCTTCTGAGATACGGCTTTATCTTAGACCCTCCCCTCCCCCACACAGTGCAACCATGTGACATCAGTGTGAGAACTGACACATCCCACACCAGTTCATTCACACCCAGAAGTGGAGGTACCTCTCCTTTGTTCTGTTCCAGTACAGGACCAGTTAGGCCCGGAGCAGGAGTGCTGGAGACCTTCAAAGTGCTGGAGAGTGAGTCTGAACTTGGAAATTCCTCAAGCTAGGTGTATCCAGCCCATGGGACCCAGGGGAAGCATGTGACCAAGGAGAGCCATGAACACAGCCCCCCACAAAAACCTAAGCTTACGTAAAACATGTGACGGTTTTGCAGTTTGCTTTCCAAATTGGTGGCACAATTCTGGACTGAGATCGTCACAGACAATGCCTTTTCGCAATGCCAAAAGGTCTGCCCAGGCGTTCCACTTGCCCCCCAGCAGGTGGCCCATGAGAGATGTATCATGGACTCCAATAATGAAGATCTGGCACCATGCATCGCTTTTTAGCAGATGCCTGGACCTAGTGAGTCCCTACATGCCTTTTTAGTTCATCTCAGTCCCCGCAGATCCTCAGCCGGCTTACCTTTAAGTGGACAAACTTGGAGTCATGACTACTGGCTCAGAGAAGACCATGTGGACGGAAGCTGACTCTTCAGCATCCTAACACACAAGCAGGAACCTGTCCTGGGCTCAGAGTCCTCACATTTTAAACCTCACAACATGAGGGTCCCCAGACAAAGAGCCACAATTGGTTAATTACAGGAAGACAACCCTACACACTCACTAGCTCCTCTTGCGTCTCCCCCTACCATGTGCCTCCAAATCCTTCAGAGGAGGATTACAGATGTTTTCTCCACCACCCCCCATTCCTCCCTCTATCTTTCTTTCTTTGCACCCTCTGCACTCCACACTTCAAGCTAAATATAATGTATCTGATTTCCCATCATACATACTAATCAGGATTGAAAGTTGTCTTCTGGGGCTTTAAAAAGCTAGCCAAGAGCGGTGCGATTTCTCCAAAAGGATGTCTGCAATCAAGATGATTACATGGGAAAATAAATCATAATTTATATTGCTGAAAATGTCATTTGCAAAAAAAAAGAAAAAACCACTCTGACAATGCCTCCCTTGGTCTACTACTCTGTGTGGGATAAACACTGCCCTTTTGCATCTTCCCCTCTTTCCTTATTTATTTATTTCCTTTTAATGCTCTGAATACCTCAGAAGCGGTTGCCGTTTCAGGGAGGCAGTAGGATGTTGGGGAATACAACTGACAAGCTGCAATTGAACAATATGGATTCTTGCGCGAGAGTGTAAGGATGTTCTGTATTCAGGATGCACGTGTGCACATTCGGGCATCTCCCTATTGGAAAAAGAGCTTCAAGCTGAACTCTGAAACCAAAGGCTCTCATCCACCCACATCGCTTTAGAGTGGATAAACATACCAAGTTATCTAAGAGAATTGATTAGTGATCAGACTTGCTAGTCTCCCTTGGACTTAAGAACTAGCTCCAGTTTTACCCTGGTTGACAAATATCAGGTACTTGAGCACCCATAGTTAACACTCGAGGCTGACTAAAAGTGGCCCCCGGTTCTCACCCCAGTACTGCATCACAGGAATACCCTTGATGGAGTAACACCTTGCCCTAAAGAGCCCTCGAACCTTCATCCCTCATTGGCCCCGACCAACAGAGAGCAAGCATGGCTCAGCTGACAACTTGAAAGGTGTCTGAGATGTTGGTGACCAACATCTGTAATTCCTGTACTCGAGAGAAAATTAGAAGTTCAGGTCAACTGGGGTATCCAGTATATGCATAGAAAGACATTGTTTCTGTCTTGCTCCACCCCCACTTCCACCTCCACCTCCCCAAAAAAGCAGCAAGGAAGAAGGGAAGATAGCTGTTTCTGTATTTGGTGCTCTTCCACATTCTTTGCCTGAAACCCATCTAAAGCTCTGGTGTGGATAAGCCTCCCAGATACCACAAGCAACGACCAAGACTAAAGAGTGGGGTTGCCTCCCCGAAGCCCGCTAAGCTCTCCTTGCAGACCTTAGTGGAACCACTGGCTAAATACTGGCAGCTGCTTTACATTTTGGGGTAATTTCTTACATAGGAGAAGTTCGTAAGGGGTGCGAGGAGGGGAGGGAGCAAGGGAACAGGGAGTGAGGATCCAATTGCTTCCTCCTCGTTATCATATTCAACTGGACCCTTTGCAAACACCCCATGAAACTGTCAGACATGTTGACCTCAGATGCCCTTCATTGCCGTCTACCTTAGTCGGGGTCTTATGCTGAACACAGGACCTGGACTGGCTGATCCAGGAGCTCCAGGGATCCGCCTGTCTTTCTTTGTTTCCTTTGTGATGAGACTGCAGCTGCTCTCTGCCACATCTGGCTTTGATGCCGGTGCTAGGGTTCTAAACTGTGGTCCTTACACACATGAAGCAAGCACCTTATCTGCGGAGCCACCTCCTCACCCAGCAGTCTTAGGCCGTCCCAAGCATCAGATGAAACCTTCGGTGCCAGAGCTCTTAGTCATTATGGAGGCAGGGAAATGCTCTGAAGCAGGAGAGGAGTGCACTCTGCCTGCCTGGGATCCATAGATTCCTTCTCCCACATTTTCCAGGACATGATCCCCTGGACATGCAGGCACCAAAGTGGATCTTCTTATTTCTTCCTTGTGTTCTTGTCGGGGAGAGGGAGATGGGCACCGACTGGATGAGGAAGGATCAGATGGCTTCCTGCTCTTTAAGTATTCATCCATCGGAGGAGGCAGAACTGTGGAGGGTTTCCATCGGGGAGCTGAGTGGGAGGGGAACAGTGTAGAGTGTGAATAGGATGGTTACTCTACCAGAGTTGACACAGCTTAAACGCACACCTACTATGGACTTCTCATGTGTCCGGCTCTAGACTAAAACGATACATTACCTCATGATCCTATGTCATGAAGAAGACACCAAGGCTCACAGTGGACTGCTGATTATCTTTGACACCACGACACCTATGTGGGTGAAGAGCCTGACTGAAGTCTGCATCACCTCCTGGTCCTTTGTAAAGGCTTTACCAGCCATGAGAGGTGTCCTATCCCAGGGAGAGGAACCCATTCTTTTACGAGAAGTTCCAAGGCTCATTGCTGTCTCCCACCCAGACAAGAGTTTATCTGACACACACAAGGACATAGGAGAATGAACTGAGTCTTCCCACCAGCTCTGGAAAGTTCCATCTGGCCCAAGCCAATTTATTCTTTGTATAAAAGAAAGAAAGAAAGAGAGAGAGAGAGAGAGAGAGAGAGAGAGAGAGAGAGAGAGAGAGAGAGAGAGGAGAGCGCCAATGAAGTCCTGCAGGGAAGGATGTTTACCAACCGAGCCTCCAGCAGGACAGCCTCTGCCAGGCCCATAACCATGCCCAAGTAATCCTGGGGCCATCCTGTAGTACGTCGCACTTCAGATGAAACAGAAAGGAACCAACTGCCCCTGCCCAGTGACTCATGTGGGGGGGGGCAATGAGGTTGATTCTTCGTTGTATTTAATGGGAAATGAACTGCCCCATTCAATCTTAGGCCCTGCAGAGCTAGTACAGCAAAAGCCACCAGATGCAAGGAGCGTGGTGAGACTTAACTCTTCAGAATTACTTTAATATCCCCAAACTAACATTGTTGTGGTGGTTTTAAATATATTTTTATTAGTTCTTTGAGAATTCCATGCACATATACAATGTATTTTGATCTCGTCCATTCCCCACCCCCCACTTCTCCACCAGCTCCTTCCAGACCCCCCAGTTTATGCCCTCCTTTTCTTTTTTCCTTTTATAACTCACTGAGTTCAATTTGTGCCGCCCATGGACTCATGGGTGTGGGACCATGTGATGGATAGTTTTAATTATCAGCTTGACACAACCTAGAATCACCTGGGAAGAGAGTTTCAGTGAGGGATTATCTGTGTTGAGTTGGTTTGTGGGCACGTCTATGGGGGACAATCTTAATTAAGTTAGCTGATGTGTGAAGACCAAGTCCACTGTGGGCAACAACATTCCCTAGGCAGAGGGTCCTTAATTGTATTAAGAGTGGAGAAATTTAACTGAGCACAAGCAAGCAAGCGAGTGAGCGAGCGAGCATACATGCATGTATCTCTCTGTGTGTTCCTGACTGTGGATATGATGTGACCAGTTGTTTAAGGCTCCCGATACTTTAACTTCCCTGTTATGACGGACTATAACCTGGAGCTATGAGCTAGGGTAAAACCTTTCTCTTATTTGTTCTTTTGTGGTGGTATTTCATCACAGCTGCAGAGATGAAACTAGAACAATTACTTTTTCTATTACAGGTTTTAAAAAATGCAAAACCAGAACAGCTGCAACTTTTCTTATGTGTGTGGGTACATATATAGGTATAGGTGGGTGTGTGTGCATGCACATGGATGTGCATGTATGAGACCAGAAACAGCTTCAGGTGTCATTGCATGTTAGAGCCATCTACCTTGGTTTTCTTCCCCTCCTTAAAACAGAGTCTTTCTCTGGAGCCTGGGGCTTATCAATTCTACAAAGCTGTCTCTGCATCCCCAGCAGTGGGATAACTGGCATAGCACCATCCGGATGTTTTACCTGGATTCTAGAGCTTGACCTCAGCTTTGTATTTGCCCAGAAAGCACTTTACTAACTGCACCATGTTCCAAGCCCCAGATTCCACTCCCTTAAATGACAGGATAACCACCTGTTAGCATAAGATCGATACCAGTGTCCGTGTGTGTTTTCTTTGGTTGCTTTTCTACTTGATTCCTGTAAGCTTTCCAGGCTGTCAGAGGAAGCCGTCGTCACCACTCCTCACACCCTCACGTTTACACCCGAAGGCTGGCTTCCACCTCCCACCAGCCCCGTGGACAGCTGAGTGACTGTACTTGGCTTGTCCCTCTGGCTTGTAGCAGACACTCCGAGTAGTGAGGTTGGATGTACCTGACGTCTGCCTCCGAGCCTGGCCCAGTCCGGAAAGGTGGAGCAAATCTCCAGGGAGCCGTGGAATGCTCACTTGTACAAAACACGGTCTGACCTGCCAAGAGATCTGGGGACTATTGAAAGGGGAACAGCGTGAGCAAATACATGACTCTCTTTAGAAAAAAAATGGTGCTCCCACCCAGAAAACTTAGATCCAGAAAGGGTGCTTTTTTTTAATAAATAATATACATATGCATATAACATATTTGTTTTAACACAGGGTCTCATGTAGCCAAGAATAGCTTCAAACTCACTGTGTAGGGATGAGCCTTGAATTCCCTATCCTCCTGAATTCCCCATCCTCCTGCCTTTATTGCCAGAGTGCTGACGTCATTGGGAAGCTCCTCAATGCTGGTCATGTGAAAAACCTTTGGGGTACAAAATAACGGGTATTATTATGGCATTGTCTATGTTTGCCCCAATACCTCCTCCCCTATTTGGCCTCCATCTTATCTGCGTTCCTCCTCCCCCAAACAGTTCACCTTCTGCTTCCACTGGAATCTTTGTGTGAGACCCGTATACATGATTATATATGTGTAAGTCCACATCCCACACATGAGAGAAAGCTGATCATTGCCTTCACCCCTCTTCCAAGCCTCTCCGGTTTCCAGTTAAAACAAGTCAACCTGTTGTCGTTGCATTAAAGCCACATTTTTCATTTCCGGAACTTTCTGTTTTACTTCACCATTCCAGCCCAGACAGCTACCGTTGAGTTTGTCGCAAGAATTACCACCGTTTCTGTCCCCGCTTCCTCTGCGTGCTCTTCCATTGGCTCTGCCTTCTAAGTTATACCTTTCGAGGAGCAGCTGGGAGAAGGGGGAGAGGTGGCGGGCGGCAGAGAAAATGTGAAATGTTAATGCTTCCTCTCCGAACTGTGGTGTTGTCAGCTCCGTTTTGTACATATATGATTATGAAGCAATTTGCATTAAATTTACACCTTTTCAAATTTTGAAAATTGCTTTGTTGAGGGAGAATCGCTGCACGTTCTCAATACCGGGCTGATTAATCACAGTTCTATGGAGGAGACATAACATTTTTATTAAACTCTCAGTGAGCAGGAAAATGAACACCTCCTGCAATAGCCATACTAATGTCATTAGTGAACGTTTTCATTTACAAGAGGCCTCTCCCTCATCCTGAGCCTTTCATCCTTCCCATATTGACCACAGCGTCTCCTCCTGAGTGGCTGAGAAACCGTATTCATAATGTCATGAGGTCTGTCCACAAGCTCCTGCCACTACCGATGATCTATCTAGGCCTTTAATGCCCATCTCTTCCTCTCGTCACTTGAGACTCTCCAAGCTACATCTCTGAGTTTCACATGTGGTCAGGGAGGGTTTCCATCCTGAAGAGCTGGGATTAAAACTCTGAAACACTCAAGTGGATAGAAGAATGAGGAGAAAAGCTGTGCTGCGTCGTGGTTTCTGTAGTGGAGGCTTCGAGTAAGGATGGAGCACACAAGTGACCAGGAGGGGCTTGTGGACCTGGTCAGCTATATAGCAATTCAAAGATGTGGGTCGTGGCCCAGATGGTGAAGTGACTCAGTGCAAGCATGAGGGTACTGAGTTTAGATTCCCAGCACTCACCTGAACAGCCAGGTATGGTGGTGGACACTTATGATCCCGGAGCTAGAGAGGCAGAGACAGAAGGTCCCTCGGGTTTGCTGGCCATTCAGTCTAACTCAGTGGTGAACTGCAGCTTCTGCAAGAGACCCTGCCTCAAAATAGGTGGAGAGCAATTGAGGGAGACACCTGATGGAGGCCTCTGGCCTCGATAGACATGCCTCACCTTTTGCTCCCTCGCTGTGGTATTATGTTTTATGGTGCACCTTGTTTGGATGCAAATTGTTTAACTTCATTAATAACCTCTCTGGCATTGGTCCTAATCTACTATGTTGAACTATAGATAGCATGCATGGGTGCCTCTTTGAATTCTAGGTGTCCTGAAAAGTGTATCTTACTGTTCAAAACATACCCAAGCTCATCAGTCTGAAGGTCCTGCAAAGTTAATGTCAGTAAGAAACTAGTCCACAAATACCAGAATGTAAACATATTAAATAGTCTCGCAATAAGAAGAGTAGAAGAGGGTGATGTGTGGAGAGTCAGGCATCTTACATTGTAAGGGGGAGGTTGTCACCAGGTGTAGAAATTTTGGAAAAACATTGCTGTTAGCTAGTGAAGTAATAAGCAACAGGTAATGTGGTCAGTGGAACAGATTAAGATTAAGAATGTTGTATTCACAATGGCAAGAAACTCAAAACTCCTCTCGGCCACCCTCAGTAAAATGGGGGAAAACGGCAGCATCATACACATCCTCAAGGTGGAGTGCTAGACAGCTGTGAGAATGAACGAATTTCTGTAGCCAGCATCAACACAGTCGTATCTTTCAAACACATCCCACAAAATACGAGAAAAACAAGTTATGTGGGATAATTAATACAGTATGGTTTGATTTACCAAGGTTGTAGAACCTGTAGGCAATAGACGCTGGCTAGAGGTCTCCCATTGCTCAGGACTGGCCTTGAGGTTTTGTAACTGTCTCCAACTCCTATTCCTGCTCTGTAACCAGATAGCCTCAGGCTCCCTCTGCCGCACTTCCCCTACCTTGAGGGAAGTGTCCCCTTGGCCTCCAAGCCAAAATAAGCCCTCCCTCCTGTACCAGGTATTTTGTTACTGCAAAGTACACTCACCATTTCCTGTCCAGCCCCGCCTCTGAGGTTCTTCCCTAGACCAATCACGAGAAGGGCAGGAAAGAAAGGGATTCTGTACTGATGGCACAAACCCCCAGTGGTCTTACGCTACCATGTCCTCAGGTCCTGAGGTTTGCACTTCCTGTTACTCTCCCTAAGCCATGTGTCTTAGTCAGGGTTTCTATTCCTGCACAAACATCATGACCAAGATGCAAGTTGGGGAGGAAAGGGTTTATTCAGCGTACACTTCCACTTTGCTGTTCATCACTAAAGGAAGTCAGGACTGGAACTCAAGCAGGTCAGGAAGCAGGAGCAGAGACCATGGAGGGATGTTCCTTACTGGCTTGCTTCTCCTGGCTTGTTCAGCCTGCTCTCTTATAGAACCCAGGACTACCAGCCCAGGGATGGCACCACCCACAGTGGGCCCTACTATCCGTGATCACTAATTGAGGAAAATGCCCACAGCTGGATCTCATGGAGGCACTTCCTCAACTGAAGCTCCTTTCTCTGTGATAACTCTACCCTGTGTCAAGTTGGCACACAAAACCAGCCAGGACACCATGCATTTGCCTACTATGTGTTGGGAACTGTCTTGGACCATGATGAAGTTCTGGAACCCAAACACCCCTAAGGCCTTCATCTGGTCTTGATTATTTTTAATAGTAAAATGAAAAAAAAAATCAATGACTTAAACTACAGTAATTCTATTTACTTTTCAGCCAAACATGGTGAAGTTATCAAACGGTGGCGGCTCCCTCGCCTTACAGATAGAAAATGCCTAGATAAATACAGCTGAAGACATTTTTAAACATGTAAAAAAATCAATTTTCATAAGGTTACATCTTTTTACCTCTTTATATAAACCATGCTGTATTAAAAGAGAGATTAAATTTTACTCTGCGGACTAAAATGCAAACACAAAATTATTTTTTCATTCTTCAGAGCATGCACTGGATTATCATTTATTTATGAGGCTTTTTTTAATCTAGAATATATGGAAATCTTTTCTTGAAGCACAATATAATATTGAATTGGGAATGCCGCCTGACAGTTCCCCTCTCACGGTTGCAGAGAATGATTCTCCTGTATGAATTTTTAAAAGAAACTTCAATGCTCTCTGCCTCTGTGAGGGAAAATGTGCAACATCATCCCGAGACACCTTTCCAAAGCGCCCTTCCATTTTGTGTCCCTCCAATGGAAGCCACAGATCACACTGATGCTTCTGCTATTTTTCAGAAGTCACAAAATGTCCACTTTGCTTCCTCTGGTTCGAAGGTTCCCCTTGGTGGGCTGGTGAGATGGTTCACTAGGGAAAGGGGCTTGCCACCAAGCCTGAGGCCTGGAGTTTGATTCCAGGTTCAACACGAGGAAGGAGAGATCTGACTCCTGCAGTCTGTACTCCAACGTCCTTGTATACACCATGACACACGTGCACCCCCACCCCCACCTCCCCACACACATAAATGGATGTAATTTTTAAAAGGTAAACTTGGAAAAGAATTTCTTGCCCCAGAAGACCTTTCTCTGAGATGCAGTACTGGATGCTCCTTCATATCTGTTTCCTTTGTACATTTTTCTTATTTAGAGACATTGGCCTTAGAAGGGTGTCAGTGGATTGTCTTCTAGTGTGTTCTGAGGTAAGTTCTGAGGTAAGCATCTCAGAACTTATAAACATCAGTGGTGAAGTCTCACAGTGGTACTAGCCGGGACCACATGTGTGTTGGTCCGTGTCTATATGTGTGCACATGCACCTATATGTGAGTGGTAGGCCTTTACATGTGCACGTGGAGGCCAGGAGTTCACCTTGGGTGTCATTCCACAGATGCTATCTATCTTACTTTTTGAAAACAGAGTCTCCTTGGCCTATAGCTTCCCAAATAGGCCAGGCTAGCAGGCCAGCAAGGCTCAGGGATCAGCACTTCTCCGTTCCTCGGTGCTATGGTTATAAGTCTTCACCACCACACTCTGCCTCTTTGACATGGCTTCTGGAGATAGAACCCAGGCTCTATGCTTTCGCAGCAATCATTCTACTGGCTGAGACATCTCTCCAGCCTCTGATAACGATAACATCTCACTCCAACGCAAGGTAATGTGTACCAATTACCATGTTGTTGATGCCTTTTTGTGTAATTAGAAATAATCTTATACCATTAGCTTACTCCACTCACATTCAATTTTATATTTATGTACTATAAATATGTATGAATAACAAACTAAACGCAACGTATATATAGTACATCGGTGACACACATTCCAAACTTACAGAGGCAGAAAGACTCGTAGACATACAGAAGGGCAGTCGTTGTAAATGGGATCAAAGACATTCATCCAGACCCCCACTGAAAGACAGGAAATGAGAACATGACCTCGTGTGGTGTCTGCATATTTTCCTGGCCCTTCATGATGCTTTGTGAGCACGGGCGAGGGTGGCAGTATATACAGGTTGTTTTCCCTTCGTTTTCATAGCATTGGTCACTCTACTGGGGGTCATTTAGAAACAGATCAATGTGACGCATAAACAGATGACAGTGAAGGTGGGCATGCTGGTGACACCTGGGCCTGTGTACTGGAGGGGGCTGAGTTCCTGGAAGGAGACCCACATGTCTGTGAGTGCTCTGACGACTCTGACTAGCCTCACAGTTCCTTGTGAGCTTTCTTCTTTCCCAGAGACACCACCACCACCACCACCACAAGAGATGGAATAACACATCACAGCCCTTCACATTATGTCCTGGCCCTTTGTGGATTTCTTCCTGGGCGATTCTGGTTGGTTTTCTCTCTGTTCTATCATATCATATCTCCTATTTTCAGTCTTGTGTGGGTTTTCTTTTTCTAGTTCTTTAGATTTGTTTAAAACTCATTTTACTTGGAGTGCTCACTACCACTAGTGGTGAATGCCTTTGTCAGTGTGGTGGTTTGAATGAAAATGGCCCTATACACTCATATATTTGCACGCTTGAGTCCCCAGTTGATAATTAGGAAGAAAGTGTGACCCTTTTCAAGTAGATGTATCCTTGTTAGAGGAGGTATATCACTGGAAATGGGTTTTGAGGTTTCCAAAGCACATTGCCAGGCTCAATGTCTCTCCTGCTAGCCGAACAGGATGTCGCTCTGAGTTTCTTCTCCAGCACGTTTGCTTGACTGCTGCCGTGCTCCCCACCATGATGATAAGAGACTACCCTCTGAAACTGTAAGCCAGCCTCAATTAAATGTGTCTGTCATATAGAAGGTGCCTTGGTCTCAGTGTCTCTCTACAGCAACAGAACAGTCAGCAGAAGGAAAATGCTTGTGCTCCAGGTACAAGGACCTGAGTTCGATAATCAGTACCCACATAAAATGCCAAGTGTGGTGGTCACACAGAATGTCACTCTGTTAGAACTGTCAAGGTGACAGGAGCCCAGAGATCACCTTTATCTCCAGTTGGGACAGGTAGAGGCAGGGGTTGGGAAATACTGACCCTCCACCTTCTCAGTGTTGGTAAGCAAATAACATCTACCTTGCAAGGTAGCTTCAGAAATGAAGTCAAGGGGCTACATCTCCATGTCTGACAGAGGGATTCCTGGAACATGAGAAAACTAGAGAGAAACAAAAGCTTCCTTCCTATTAGAAACAAAGTTGCTGAAAAGAGTCTCTGGAGCCAAGGGAAGGTGTCACCATTTCATTCTTAACCCACAGATGCCACCTGTGGGAGGGAAACATGCAAAGAAAGCAGTCAGGAGGGACAATGGTTGCTTCCTCTCTGTCTCTCTGCCTCTCCCTCTCTGTCCTTCTCTCTCTCTCTCTCTCTCTCTCTCTCTCTCTCTCTCTCTCTCTCTCTCTCTCTGCTTTCCTTATTACTTTGCAAGCCCTTTGAAAGCAAACGTTGTCTATTCTGTTTATGAAGGAACTTCATTGGGGCTGAGAACCAGTTGCAGACTGGTCACCTCTAGCATTCCACAGGAACAGTATCTCCTGTGCATCAGAACACTTCCTCCCCCACTCCACCTCCCACCCCTCCACCCCTTCCCCTCACTCCACACCCACCCCACCCCCTGCACCCTGACCAACCCATTGTAGACAGATTACCAAACAGAAGGACTAAGCTAATGGTACAGAAATAATTTCTTTAGCCTAAGCATGCTTTTCTACCACATTAGCTTTTTCATCCAAATGCTCAGCTCTTAGTAACACTCCCTGCCCTGCAGAGAGAGGCAGAGAGTGGAGGATTTCAAGTTTAAAGCAGGCCCCATGAACAGTGACATGGTGGGGGAGGAGAAGGAAAGGACTGGCCTTATGTGAGGTGGTTTAGAATCATTGTCTGCTTTCTAATGCCGCTTATGATGGCCCTCATTAGAGTGGATCTTAACGTGAGCTCCCACATCTCTGTGTCCTTCCTCCTTCAGACTCTCCTTGTAGCCCATTTCTCTGCTACCTGCCCATCCAGGTGACAATTCCTTCTCTTACCTTCAATTTAATAAATTTTCTAAAGGGTATCTATGAACTGGTCATGAGAAATCAGCCCTTGGCCATGTTAGAATGTGTTTGATGATTTCAAAAAAAAAAATCTTCTCTTAATTAAATGCTTTATTGGTCATTTTTTAATGCAACGTATAACAAGTGGGTTTTTTTTTTAAATATTTACAACTCCAATCTTAAAAAGAAAAAAAAGTTACATATGGTCATTTGAACTAATTGCAAAAATGACACTCCATTAATTAGATAATTAAAAGTCTCAAGCATGTGGCTATTGTATTCATTGGGCTGGAAGCCAGCGTCTTCTATAGCTCAGAAAGTGGGTTAGCATAATTCAATATTCAATTGCTGCACCGGTTTTCATATGAATAGATAATACAGAACAAGCCTTAAATCTGGCTGTGGAGAACTAACAGGGGCTGGTTTTATTTTAATTGAGTTTTAAGCACTTCTAGGCCATCTCATTGTCTTCATGGTTTAACCCTTTGGAGTTGTCACCACCTGCCTGCTTGCTGTGCCACCTCAGGCCTTAATGGCCATGATCTGTCTAGGCTATCAAGAGGCCTCCAGGAGGGGGGTGTTTCCTTCATGGTGGGGGCACTTTCAGGCTACTGAGTATACATAGAGGCCAGAGGATGACCTTGAATGTTGGTCCTCAGTTTTCTCACCCAGCTTGAGATTAGGCCTCTCTTGTTTGCTACTGTGTTCACCAGGCAAGCTGGCCCCGAGCTTCTGAGGATTCTCCTGTCCCCACTTCCCATCACACTGTAGGAGTGCTGCAATTATAGATGCGCCCTAACATGCCTAGCTTTCCATGGGTTCTTTAGGTACAAGATTAAGGTCTTCACATTTGGGTGATAAGGTCTTTACCCACTGAGCCACCTCTCCAGCCCTAAGAATATGTTCTTGACCAATAAGCACCTTGACCTATTTGGTCTCCTCATAGAGAACCCAGGTCACCATGGATGGAAGTCCTTCACAGCAGTGCATTGTGCCTTAGCACATCAAGGTTATTTGTCAGGGAAATTCTCTCTTGTAATACCAGGTCCCCTTTAGATAACAGGACTTAATACAAAAGTTCTCCCCATACCAACTAGTCACGTAAGTTGATTTCATACCCTTTTATTTTATAAAGTTTTGCTTATCAGGTTTGTCATCCTGAATTTGAAATTAAAATTCGTGGTCTCCGGATGACCTTATCGCAACTGACCCCCAAATCTAATCACTCCTCGCATCTGCAGAAAATCGACAAATATGTCAGGCCTACCTCGGGCCATCAAAACAATGTTTTAAATATTTCATTTGTAGGCAAGGCAAAGATCATCGTCAGGTGGGTCCTCTGAGAAGGAGCAGCATCTGCGCTAGCGTCTTTGGTCTCTCTGAGCTATAATCGGCGCTGATTATCCATGACTCTTTATAAGCAGAAAATGTACAGTTGTATGTTCCGCTTCAGTAAGTTATTGATTGTATTTATGGCCAGAAGAACGCATCTCAGTGGTCAATACCTGACCAAAGCGTGTCAGGGTGAAGGTAGAAAAATGAAGTGAGAGCTATACTTTGGACAGCCATTGCTGCTCCGCTATGCCACGCTTGTCACTCGAGGTTGCTGTCGAGTATAGATAGAAATTATATTAACATAGACAGCAGTGTAGCAAAGTATGCACCTCGTCAATAGGACAGATTTGTGTCTTCTTAGATGTCAAGATTTATTTTTCCAAAAGTCACATCCCCACGTCAACTGTTGCCCAGCTTACTTACGTTCGCTAGACTTCCGGTGTGTAAAGACCTTTCTAAAAATCTGGGGATCTGGGAAGGTGGCTCTGTCAGTAAAACGATCGTCGCACAGTCGTAAAGATGTGTGTTCGGATTCCTGACGTCCATGTGAAAAAGCCAGGTGTGGGGATGTGCACTGAGAAGGCAGAGATAGAAGGTCTCTGAGGATCACTGGCCGGCTGGTCTTGATGAGCTGGTGAGCTCCAGGTTCTTTGAGAGACTCTTTCTCAAAAATAGAAGGGTAGAAACATTGAGCTCTCACCTCTACATACAGGCACATATATGCATGGACACACATGTTCACATATACAATAACACATATAACCATATGCATCATACACACAGAGAGAAAGCACACATGTGCAATGGGGGCAGATAATTTAACATTTCACTAAACAAAAAATACATGCTATCTTATGTCTGGTATTCTCTCTCTCTCTCTCTCTCTCTCTCTCTCTCTCTCTCTCTGTCTCTCTCTCTCTCTCTCTTCTTTTTCCATTTGTGGGATTGGGAATTGATGCTCAGACTTAATACATTCTAGTCAAGTGAGCCTTGAACTTGTGAACCTCCTTTCTCAGCCTCTTGAGTCGTGGGTGTTATGGGGCAACATCTGGATGTTGTTTGTCTCTGATTCTCTGTTGACCAATGATGATTTTATAGAAATATCATTGGTCCAATATTTGTTTGTCAGTAGAACCTCAGCCTCACCTGGGCATGTCTGTTCTGTCTTTTTTGATTAAGTGGCAAAGCACATGACCCCTTGCTTCATAGTAAACCAGTTTATAGAAGGGTCAGGTCACTAGGTGAACTTTACCTGGGTCACTTTTGTTCATGGATTCTCCTGCAGTTGTTGGCAAAATGTCCCTGTGACCTAGTCTCCCCCAGGTCACTTGTGTTAGGCCCTTTCACTGATGGACTTCCTGTGTGCCTGAACTCTGCTGGTGTTGGAACAAGGAGATGATGAAAAGGCTGGTCCTGCCCTTGGACTGGAGAGATGGCTCAGTGGTTAAGAATGATTGCTGCACTTCCAGAGGACCTGGGTCGGATTTCGAGCACCCATGTGCTGATTTATAACCATCTGTGACTCCAGGGGATGTGATACTTTTATGGCCATTGTGGGTACTGGCACGCTTATCATACATAGTCATACACTCGGGGGAAAGAAAAAACTCATACACATAAAATAAAAATAAATAAAATCTAAAATGGGAAGAAGAGGAGGAGGAAGGGGAGGAGAAGACAGAGGAAAAATCAAGATCCTGCCCTTTAGATGTTACAATCGTCAGCATTTATTGTACACCAAATGCACATTTAACCTATTCCATTTGAACTGCAAGAGAGAGAAGCGGAAATTCAGTGCTCTTGTGTCTGCACAGAGCTCTTGAGTAAGGCAGGAGTCAGAGGAAGTGGGTCCTTTACTCTTGAAATATTTGTTCTTGTGAGTCTTTTCCTTGGAGCATCTTCTGAATGTTTGAAAAATGAGTGTTTTCTAACATCCCAGTCTTCACGCTCAGGCAGCTGCTGGGCCCTGTGTCTCAACAGCAGAAGCCAAGGTCAAAACTAGCATGCATTCCTCCCTGCCTGTAACAGGCAACACTGGCTTCAATGAGCACATTGGTCTCTCAGAAAAATTCTGATGACCTCGGACCTGCTTTATGTACCTACTCTAGAACTCAGGCTACCCAGTGTCAGATCAGGGGTCAGCGTGATGTCTTCCAATAAATGTCTTCCTAATGGCTCTCTACTCAGAAGAGATTTATCTGTTTCCTGCAGCAGAATCTCTTGTTCTGCAGCAGACTGCAGGCTGCAGATTGCAGGCTGCAGATTGCAGGCTATGTGGCAATGTGTACTGGGAAGGAGCTCCTAGGAGAGGCTGCAAATGTCAGGGGTGCACATCCTTCCTCCCGAGCTGGCACTACCCGAATGACGGCAGGATAATTTGATGTCGGAGCATAGAGGAAGGACTTGGGACCTACATCCCTAGAGGTAGGATTGGTAATCCAGAAGCTTTGAGTTAAGTGCTTCTGACATGCGGAAGCAAGAGTCAAGGGCAAAGCTGCCTTTGAAAGGCTATTTTTGAGGAGTCTACTGCAGATGCACTTGAGCTTCCTTAGAGCAAAACCAGTTAGTACTGCATGCCTACTGGGCAAATGCGTGAGGCTCCTTCACATCACGGCTATGTGACATTGCTAAAGGTTCCCAGCCTTCTTGTTGTCTGAAGGTTGCCCAAGCTTCCACATTCACAGAAGCCTACAGTAGCCTATCCCTCCCTCTGTGGTTGCAGGATACAGTTATAACTGAGTGTTTCTTTTCTATCTTCTGCACCAGAGTTTAAGATCCATGAAGTCGATGTCCCAACCTGGCTTGATCATCAGCATTTGGTTTTCTCAGCATTAATGTGAGGCCTGGTAGCATCATTATCACTTCCTGTAAGATCCTCGCTGTGATGGCTAATATTGATTGTCAGTTTGAGAGGAAATAGAATCACCCAGGAGACAAACCTGCTGGGTTGTTTGTGAGGAAATGTCTAGGTTCGGTGAATTAAGGTGGAAAAGTCTTTCCTAAATGTGGGCTACGCTCTCCCAGGGGCTGGGGTCCTGGACCAAACAGAAGAAAGTGAACTGAACACTTATCCATCTCATTCTCCATCCTGACTGAGGGTGCCGTGTGACCAGCTTTCTCACGCTCCTGCCGCCATGACTTCCCCGCCATGACTGACTATACTCTCAAGCTGAGAGCCAGAAGAAGTTGATCTTGTCACATATTTTTCTCACAGCAATTAGAACGGTAAGTAACACAATTACTGCAGCTAATGTTTGCTGCCGTGGACAGTGTGACAAAACCAGCAAATTGGTTCAGCAGGGAAAGGCTCTAGTTACCAACCCTGATATTCTGAGTTTAATCTCCAGGACCCACATGGTAAAGGAGTAAAGTAACACACACACACAAAAAGCTGTCCTCTGACCTCCACATGTGTTCTTTTCATGCTTACACACACACACACACACACACACACACACACACACACACGTATGAAGAAATAAAAACGTAAATTTAGAAATCTCATCTTTCTTTTTTTCAAAGCTAACTGAAGCCAGGGGTGTATCCCCGTGGTAGAGTGTTTGCCTTTCCTGCTCCAGATTCCATGTTCAATCTCTAGCGTTGCCAAAAATGAAATAAAACCATGCAGACAGCTCTAGCTTTAGAGCTGGAAATAGAGTTAGCAATAAAGCACCTATCTGATCTGAGCGATACCCTAGGCTCAGCCCCCAGCACTGAAAAAACAAACAAACAACCCCAAGAGTTCTTGTGGGCCAGGAGAAACTGGCCTCTGCACTCTTAGGGCGTGAGCCCCCAGTGTGCTAATTTCTGTGCTCAGGATCCTGCACTTCACCATTTAAACTTGGTTGGCTCCCAGCTCCTCTTCAGTCAAGCAGGGATACCATTGTGTCTCTGCTGGACTCACATTCAGGATTAGACAGATTATTCCGAGCCCAGCAGCCAGCAAGAGCCCAGCATACGGCCCAGTATATGGCGGCAGAGTGTGACTTTTACGCGCGCGTGCGGTATGAAGTTTGGGAGGCAGATGTGCAGCTGAACCAAAAGTGCTAGACACTTGACAGGAGTTATCTAGTCAGTGTTACTGCGTGTAGAAAAGTCAAACACAGGCCTGGCTCCCACAGGGGACAGAAATCAGGACAGAGCTCACCTTGCTAAGAGGTAGTGATTGCCAAAGGTGGGGGTGGGGGGAGTCTTCCAGCACGCTGCATATCTATCACCCTGCATGACATGAATCCATGACTGGATGTATACACATGTGCCAATCCGTCAGGCTGAACATACAGTAGCTGTGTGTCAGCGTACACATCAGCCACACCGCAGAACATAACAGAGGGAGTTTTCCTCCCGCCTCAACAGAAATGATGATTTCTTCAACAACTGAAATGCCCTGAGGGCTGCTGGGACGGAAGTGGCAAGGCTGGGGTGACCTGGCTGCTTGGCCCGCTTTCCCCATTCTCCTCAGACCTAAGCCCTGGCCTTTGCAAAGGCCAGTTACAGATCTGCTACTCAAAACCTGAACGTAAAAAAGAAATCCTTCAGCCATGTGTGAACTAAATATAGTGTCCGATTTCCGAGGCTGTGCTTCTGACCACCCCCGGGGCTATTTCTGACCACAGGGACAGCTTTAAACAGTGCGGTCCATAAAATGTCATCTGTGAGTTCTATTTAGGGCCAGGAGGAGAAAGTGCTTCTGTGCTAGGCAGGATCCTGTCTTGACCAGTGCCCTGGCTGCTGACCAGAGAGCTGGGGCCCTCTCTGCCTTCTGTTCTGTCCCACGAGGGGGAGTCTTTTAGTGGAGGAGTTGACCCATACCACCTTGGACTCCCTTCCCAAAGCTGAGTCCACGCATGTGCCAACTCCACACTCCCTGCCACCAATTGGAGTTTTGATGGCAAAGGGCACTTGGCATTAGCCAGTTAGCCCCCAGGAGGTTCTCAGTACTCTGCATCTTCCTCTTCTCTTTCCCATGGCAGTCACCAAGAATCCTTGAGTCATTTGGATCCTTCTTCCAAGTCACTTGACTACAGTTTGTTCCTAGACACCCAGTCCCTGTCCTTTCCCTGCCTCCAGCCCCCAAACCAGGGCAGATCTCCCTTTGTCATGGAGACCCTCACATTATCCCTCCACTCCTTGATTGCCTTGTCTTGTGCACCAATTCTAGCTGCAAGCCTTCCCCCCTGTCTGGACCACATGTCACAACCTCCTCATGATGTCACTGTTCCAGTAGCCTGAGTCAAGATGAGTCCACCCAGGCCTCTGTCTCCTTCCTTATATGTGGAGCAGGTCTCCGTCTCTTCGGTTTTCTTCCTCTTGCTGAATGCACGCTGTCACACCGTCCCATCTCTCGGTCGCCATATCAGACGCTGTGCTGCTCATTATGGGATTTACTTCTCCCACAGCCTTCTCCTGTACAGTGACTGCTGTCCAGGTTACAAGTGAGAAACCGGGCTGGGTGTGTTGGCGCTATACACCTGTATTCCCAGCATTTGGGAGATAACAGCAAGATCATGAGTTCAAGGTCAGCCTGAACTATAAAGATAGATCCTGTCTCTATATTGCAATACTGCACCTGCACACATATACAAAAGTTAGAAAATGTGGGGTGAAATATTTGATAATTTACTCATGGTGAACCGGTCGGAGCTATGGCATTAGGAATGAATAACACTTACTGACGGCCTTCTGTATATTTGGGATTGTACTAGGCCTAGGATAATCTTTTTTCTTTTCTAGAATGCCAGGGTGAAGATACCACTGTGCTCTTTTTGACATGGGGAATTTTGATCGAGAAAAGTTAAGTATAATATAGCCAAATAAATACCCAAGGTCATCTGCCTATAAGCAGGGACACGTTCCTTTCAGATCAGATTTCTGAATCAATTCTGTGGTATTCTGTGTTCACTAAATACCACACTTCATCTCTCTTTCCTCTTGATGGAAACTCTGCCCACACTTTTAATTCTTCAGAATACCGTCCCAAGATTCTACAGTGTGAGTTTGAAAATCCCCACAAAGGCATGTGGAAATCTTGCTATTTGGTAATGATGTAATGTAGTTAGCACAGGTTGTAAAATTTTTATGACATTTCAGAGAAATCAACACAAAATAGAGCCCAACTCTCAGATAAGAGTTTGAAAAGCAACCCATACAGCAGCTCTCCTATCGAGTTTTATCATCATCCCATTCATAATTGATTCCAAACTTGCATGAATCTTTCAAGATAAGTGTCTTATCGATTATCTCAAAAACAAGCGATCACTTGGCATCCTGGTCTGCTCATGGCCTTGCCCTGATTACTGTAAACAGAGAGGTTGACCAGAAGAAATGTCACTGTCTTTCCGAGGCACTGGAAATGGGAAGCAGAGTCACGGAAAAGCCCAACTGAAGAGCTGCTTGGTCAATGCTCACTGCCCTACTTTGGACATGGCGTAGTGTGAGCACGGTCTGGGCAGAGAAGTCAGTCTTGAACTATTTACCATCTCTGTTCAAGGTCTCCCTCCTGTTAGATGTGTAGTGGGTCCCAGCAAAAGCCAGTCCGCTGCTGTCAGGAAACATTAAGTCTCTTAGGTAGCATCAAGGATATCCTGCTGTTTACTTGTGGCTATGTAAATCAAGCCATCAAGCCCCCCACCCCCACCCCACCCCACACACACACACTTGCCTCTCTTCTTGGAAAGGGCTAGAGTGTTTATAAGGGATTTAAGCTGCCCGTTTGTAATTGCTGAAGCTATATGAAAAATGAACTCAGCATTGGGGAACTTTGTCTGCCCACCCAAAGGGTCCATCCAAGGGCTATTGCACCACCCCAGCCTTTTTGCAGGGTTACCTGCAGGCCTTGTGCTGGTACAGGGTATGGTCAGGATTGACCAGGGAACTGGGTAAAAGGAAGTCTCTCCAGGGGCAGCTCCTGAGGAAGCCCTGAAGCACTCTCCACATGACAATAGCCCTAAATTGAACACATTGGGCACTTGGCAAACAGGAGGCCTGACTCACAGGAGTTTGAGGACAGATAATGAAGATTCAGGCCATTGTGTGAAATTGGCAACCTGACTTCTTGAGGCAGCCACTGGCAAATACTTACTCTGAACCTAGGGGAAGAGATAGGGCTACTCCGCCTCCTAGGGAGTCTTGCTGCCACACAACCCTGTTATTTTCTTTATAGTGTTTATATTGTTGTTATTGGTGTGTGTGTGTGTGTGTGTGTGTGTGTGTGTGTGTGTGTGTGTGAGAGAGAGAGAGAGAGAGAGAGAGAGAGAGAGAGAGAGAGAGAGAGAGCATTACTTACCACTGGATGGCAACTTTCAGGAGCCCTCTTCCTTCCAGTGTGAGTTGCAGGTTTTGAACTCAGGTCATCAGGTTTTGCAGCAAGAGTTTTTTAACCACTGAGCTGTTTCCCAAGCCCTGAATGTCAGTTTTGAAGTGGCCTCAAGGTGCTCCAGGCAGATGATAAAGTTCTCTCTGGTGCTAGATCATGAAATTCTCTCCTTGCTAGAATCTTGTAATTTAGCAAAGCCACACGGAGGAACAGTTAGTTCACTTTCCGTGAGGATGGCACCTTTGAGGCAGAGAACCTAAGAACCTTTGGTCTTTATGGGATGTTTATTCTGATAAACACCAGGGTTTCCCGAGTGCAGTCTAATGCCAGGCACATGCACTCAGACAATGTCTCAAGTTCATTTACCTATTTATGAGTGTGTGTGTGGGGGGGTCATGCCAGGTGTACTGGTCAGAGGACAGGTACAGAGTCTTGATAGTAAGTGCTTCAACTCACCAAATCATCTCTCCTGCCTCAGAAATACCCCTTTAAATTAAGACAACAACAAAATGTATTTATGTAGGTCTGTGGGTGGGTCTTTGCACAACACAGTGTGTCTGGGGAGGTCTGAGGACAACTTTGGAGTTCTTTCTTTCCCTCTAACATATGGGCATATGGGTTGCGGGGGTTAAACTCCCGGTCATCTAGCTTGGCGGCAAGTGACTTTATTTAGAACCGTCTCACTGGGCCTGTGTCACTTTGTAGCTAATCACGAAGCTGTTCATAAGAGCTAAATCCAGAATGGACTCTTTGGGAAAGCCCAGTATTCCCAGCACTGAGGATCATGGTGGTGGTGCTGATGGTGCTGATGATGTCAGTGATGGTGGTGATTGTGAAAATGGGATGGGAGGAGGAATAGAATGAGGCAGTGTGCAAGGCTCTTTCTGAGAGCACTGCCACCTTGCCTGGACATGTCTGCCATCCAAGGCAGCCACCTTATGCTGGCCTTGTCAGATATTCTTGGGCTTCTCCTACCTTTATCTGAATCTCTTTTGCTACCAATTATATCCCCATCCCCCTCTGGTTTTTTAAGAAAATGTCTCTCTGTGTATCTCTAACTGTCCTGGACTCACTTTGTAGACCAGACTGGTCTTGAACTCAGAGAGATCTGCCTGCCTCTGCCTCCTGAATGCTGGTATTAAAGGCATGTGCCACCACTGCCCAGCCTGCTACCAATCGTATTTGAGCTCTCAAGTTTGATGGTGTCTGAAACTAGCACTTCTTATGGCAACCAGGGAACATGTAGGGTGCTTTCCTTCCTTCCTTCCTTCCTTCCTTCCTTCCTTCCTTCCTTCCTTCCTTCCTTCTTTCTTTCTTTAGAATTTTTTATTGTGGTAACTGCCAAGAAGGAAGCAAGGGGAGAAAGTAAACAACAACAACAGCAACAACAACAACAACAGCAAAACAGAAGAGGAGTAAATGAAGAACATTTCAGACCTTTCCATTCATTAGCTGATCTTCCTAGACAGAAGCACGCGGCGGCCCTGCTGATGCTCCTAATTATCACTTTATCGGCCCTCATCTCTGTCCATATCCTCGGGTCATGTCACACATAGGACTTATTCCTGCCTTCCCTGGTCCTGAGTGGCCACCCGACTCTTCTGTCTCTTCTTTGCCATCTCTCCAGCTTGCTCGGCATGGCGCATAGGAGCCCACCTGGGCAGGCCACACCACAGCCTCCTGGTTTGGGCTCTCACCGGGGACCCTGGTCACTCCAAAGTAGCTACAGCAGAGAAGTGGGTGTTTACGCATAGCTTTCCAGTAAGAGTATAGAGGAAGCTATCATTAAATGGTAATATGTCCACATGGTATATATAAATACGGTTTAAGGATCTGCCTAGGTTTATAATGTGTACCTCTTAGGTTTCTCTTGGTTTTCGCTCATTGAACTGTCCATTGGCATTGTTTTTTCTTTGATGGATTAATTTTTTCCCCTTCTCATAAAATAAAAATTGTGAGGCATTAACCCTTCGTGGTTGGGAGGTGAGAAATGATGGAAGCCCACAAAGAGGAAGCAGGATTGTTTAGAAGTTTCCCCAAGAAGACCGTCTCTGATAGTGACAGCTCAGGAAGTTTGTGGTTTATTTATCAAACGTTGCTCTTCCTCTGTGTATTGAGCCCTTCTGTGATGCAAGGATCACAGAAGCAGGTAAAATACAAACCCTGCCCTTAAGGAGAGAAGTGCAAATAGGAAAATACTTAGCCATGGCTGACAGACACTCTGGGGGAAAAGTGAGGGTGTGCTGGATACTGTTAGGAAGAGGGCCATTACTGTCAGAGATAAAGACACTCGCCTCTAAGCCTAACAACTTGAGATGGACTCCCCAGGACCCACACAGTGGGAGGAAGGAATCAACTCTCGAAAGTCTTCCTGTGATCTCTACATGTAAGTCGCAGGGTGTGAGCCCAGATTATATACCTGGTTACCCAAAGAAATGCTAGTCTGTGGTGTCTTTCTGAATATAAATCATACAAAGCAGGACACGTGTTCTGGTTGGCTGAGATGAACCAAGCTGCAGACAAACAGCAGCCCAATGCTCAGTTCCCCTCTCCCATAGTGAGACAGTATGTGCCACCCAGCTGAAGGAGAAGGCCGACATGGTCTAAGAAGTGAGCGGACATCCCCAGCTCCTGCCTCTGCCTTGGTTTTTTAACAGCTGTAGCTGTAATCAGACAGCCCGTGGATGGAGGAAGCGCCTTCTGACCTTATGTGCCTCCCTTGAGAACAGGAGAATGTTTCCCTGAGGCACAGCTCTCTGGACTTGCCCTCAGACAGGATGGTACTCAGTGCCTCTGAGGACTTGGCTCTTACCATCCTCTGGTGGAGACTTGTCCAGGACAGCCAACATGTGGGTCTCCCACTCCCTCTACTTTCTGCCTTTCCCTTTCTCCGACATTCACCTCTATCACCGGGATTCAAAGTTGAGTCTCCTTACCAAGACACTGGAAGACTCATTCCAAAATTGACACCAGACAACTGTTGTTTTATTTACTATTGTGTGTGCTGGGGTGGGGATGTATGATGTGTGTATACATCATGACATGGTACATGTATGGAGGTCAGAGTAGTTGTGTTCTCTGGGTAGCTGGTTCTCTCCTCCTACTTATATGTGAGTTCCAAGAATTGAACTCAAGGTTCCAGGTTTCAAGGGGAGCTCTTTTACCTGCCCAGCTACCTCGCCCGGCCCCCAGCTGAGTTCTGAATTCATCTTTGGAAAGCTAATGAGTCTCAAAGTAAGCTCCCAAAGTCACACATCAGTCTTTTCTGTCATTGAGAGAAGATGCTGAAGTAACCAATGTAAACACCCTAATTCTAGAAGCTTCCTGAAGATGCAGGCTAAACTCCCCCAGAGAGGGATGACTAGAGTTATCTACCTAGCAAGCTGAACGTGGCTGACCAAACTGAGAGGCCTGTAATTACGCTGAGGAGAAGGCACTTCTGGCTCCATTTTTCTAGAAAATAGCCACCGGCCACCCACTGTACAAACACACACAAGTGACGATAACCGTAAGTGTTTATAACAATGTGCCGATCGACTTCTTATTTCAATAGATATCCAGATTTATTATCCCTCAAGGTAAGCATTGATTTTACCTTTGTCTCCGTCAATATTTACCTCTGAGGTCAATATGTGTGGGTATTCACCTCAGCTCCAGTCAATAGCTGTTCCGTATTACAATACATGATGCTCATATGTGAGAATGGGGAGCCGTGTGGCATTACAAAAAAAAATGTTAGTCAAGGGAGCCTCTCGCCAAATGGATGTATTTCTATTTCATTTGAGTACATTCTGGCTGTTTGGAGGTCAGATTCTAGTTCACTTTGTCGGAATTGGGTGTTTTCTGCTGCAGGCTGGGGTTTCAGGGAAGACTAACCATGCAAACCAGCACTTAATGATAGAGAACTAAACGCAGTTTTTATCCCCCACCCCCCACCCCAAGAGTTCCTGAGTTTCGTATGGCTGTGAGACTATACACATTACAAAAGGGACAAAATGGGAGCGTCCACGTGCTTAGGGCATGGAGTTTGCCATTCTCATCTCGGGTTTGCAGGGAGTACCCGATGTAAGGGGGAAGATGAGGAGGGAGATGTAGAGACTCCTTGTCTTGTGTCTTTGCCTTTGTTACAGCTAGAGTTGGAAAAGGAGATCTGGGCCAGACATGTGCCCGGAAGTACGTGTGGCTGCTGGTGTGAGGATCTGATTGTAATAGTCCGGTTTTCCTTCCTTCCTTCCTTCCTTCCTTCCTTCCTTCCTTCCTTCCTTCCTTCCTTCCTTCTTTTCTGTTTGTATGGGTGTACAAACAAGTGTAGGTGCATGTGTGTGGATGTGCACATGGCAGTCAGAGACCAACCTTAGGTGTCACTCGCTCCTCCCTTTGGCCTTTGACCAGTGCATCAATTAGGCGAGGTTGTCTGGACATCAAGTTCCAGGGATCCTGTGGTCTCTGATTCCCCAGAGCTTAGATTATAACAACGACACAACCCCATATCCTGCCTCGTGTGTGGGATCTGGGAATTGAGTTCAGGGCTTCATGCTTATGGGACACGTGTTTTACAGACTGAACTTTCTCCATCCTGGATTTTTGGGATTTCAAGACAGGGCCTCATGTATCCAGGCTGGTTCCAAACTTGCTACATTATGGTGCATGCATGACCTTGAACACCTGATCTTCCTGCCTCTTCCTTCTGGGTGCAGGATTGCAGGTATGAGTGATCACACCCAGTCTAAGTGTACTGGGAATTGAACCCGGGTTTTTGTGAATGCTAAGCAAGTATCTGAATGTAACAGTAAATTTACAGTAGCGCGCATCTGGCCATAGTGGGCTTAGACCCTGCATCTCACTGGGCCACACTGCCCATTCAGATTCTTTTGGATTTCCTTTTATTGGACTTTTAATGTAATTTTAAAAGATTTATTCATTGCTGTAAATGAGTCCACACTGTCTACATGTGGACCTGTGAGCCACTGTGTACGTGTAGAGGTCATTAGACAAATCGATGAGGCTATTTCTCTCTATTTTTGTGTGGGTTTCTGGGTGGAACTCAAGCCATTAGGCTTGTAAAAGTGTTTACCTCTAACCACCTCACTGGCCCTGGTTTGTTAATTATTGCAACTAACATTGTATCTGTCCAGCGTCTTTCCTGACACTCACATACCTGTTTCCAGCATTCCGTTCTCTTCCGTGACACACCCGTCTCCCTCCTTGTGACAAGAGACCAGTCCTTGCTGCCAGTCTTGGTGATAGACAGAAGCCTAAGGATGACCAGAAGCAGCTCTCAGTCCCTGCCCTAAGCCTGTGAAACAGGGAGCCATGAAACCAAGTCCTTTCAGGGACTGGTCCTGCAGTTGGTAGAGGCGCTTTGGCACACCCGCGCCCTACACAGCTCACATCCTGGCACTTCAATGTAGTACTGTCTTCCCAGGCAACACAGGAAAAGGCTACCCATTGCAGGAAAATGAATAAGTAAATGTAACTACCCAGAATGAGAACCAGAGGAGCAGGGCTGGGGCCGAGACAGAGCCAGCAAAGGTGAAAGAGGCCCAGAGTTGATCAGAGCCCTTGGGATGACCGCTCCATTCACTTTTCTCTAAGCCGCAAACAAACAACATCCCAGAATTTCTGCCCTAGCCGTGGAGTGATGGAGCTGCCTCTGAATCCCACTGCTCTGGCCAGTTGTGTAATCAGAAACACTGTGAAAGTCTCAGTCTCCTCTCCCACCAAATGGGAAAATATCAATCTGATGGCGAGATCCGACAATGCTCTAAAGTCCCCAGCAAGAGCTTTATAAAGTCACTTCCCAACGTGCCCTTCCTGTGTCTTAATAATGTCTATCCTTTAACCTGCCCTCAGCTTTATCTCTTGCATCCTTGGGGCCTTTTTAACCCCACATATGAAACTAACCCATGGGCATCTCCATATGCAAGGATTCATTTTACCCCACACAGCATGCAAAGTCAGTCGCTGAGATTTCCCCAGACTCTCCTCCTCCACGATCGGCCACAACAGCAAAACCCAAACCAGCACATCCTTTCATATCAACTATGGCAAAAACCTGACCTCTCTGAGCATTACCTGACTCCGGAAAAAAAAAAAGAAGAAGAAGAAGAAGAAGCCTAAGGACAGAATCTCTGAGTCTTTCAGCCTGTTTTCTTCTTGCTGTGTGAAGCTGATCCTGCCCTCCATTCAGAAAGTCCAAATCCTAAGCTCGCCACAACCAGCTCCTACCATTCTAGTACCAACCCACCCCCACCCCAGCCTCCTTTTCTTCCTGTTCCCATAAGGGGTTGATATTCCCACTGCATTTCTGTCTCCTGCTTTTAAAGGAGCCCTAGATATCACATGTTCCGTGCAAGATCTAATACTCACAGGCCACCCTTGGCCCCTTTGTCCCCTTTACAACTCAGAGGCTCTCCTCAACTTGACACTTATTTAAAGTGTTTATTTATTTATATGGCATTCACAGAACTCCACAAGGCCCCCCGGGGTCCCTTGAGATGTAAATTAAAGCAACTTCATTTTCATAGTTTCTCCGTTCCAAATCCCCCATTGTTTATTCAAATAGCAGCCGATGCATCTTGCAAGTAAAGGCTGATAATTAAGGGAAGAAGAGCTGGTCTCCCAGGGAAGCTCTGCTTCCCGTTCCTTCACCACATCCCCAGCTTCGCTGTCAAAGGCCAGTGCAAAAGAGCTAGTGCCCGGGGACCAGGGATGTTTGCGGGAGGAGGGATGCTTCACCGGAGGCTCGATGTTGGGGGAAATGATAGAGATGGGCCTGCCACAGGAGCTCAGCCACTCAGGGTGGAACAGGAGCCTTTCCAGTCTCACACGCTTCTCAGTCTTCTCCTTGTCTGTCATCTGCCATACACCCCGGTGGCAGTCACAAACCTCCCACCTCCATCCAGCACACTGCATTCAACTTCTGCTAGGACCCTGCCACAAACATGGGCAGGCCAGGTTGTTGCAGCAAATATGTTCTTTCGGGCCTTTCTCTGGCTGTGTCCAAGGCTCACCTCAAGTGTGAGGTTCTCAGTCCACCTTCTTCTCCACTCTGTCTCCCTGGCTGAGATGCGTACTGTCCTTCACATCGAGCGGAGGGGAGCCCGTGAGGAGGCCTGACATGTTAACCCAGCCCAGGTGGATCTGGGGTGTTTCCCTGCATAGCTGCTGACAAAACCCCAAAGGTAGTAGAGGAACAAACTTCACACTTCAATGTTCAAAGAGGGTCCTGTGTAGACCGAGAGTGTTTGCGTTGGGGCAGATGATGGTCCTAATTCGGGGAATGTGAGTAGCCTTTCATTGTTCTTTCTCTTTTTTTTTTTTCTGTGCTTGCATATGGCATATGTATAGGACAATAGAGTAGACTTCATTGTTTCATGTAAGCACAGTCTGTAAATCAAAAAAAAAATCATATCTACAATCTCCTTGAGGGATATATACTTGGGTACTGACCTTCTTGTCTGTTTATTAGTTTCATGTAATAAACATGAAATGAACATGGCCAAGGTCTGCTGGTGAGCCTTGTTTTCCAAAGGGTCCCCTTGTCAGGGTCATGGCCTTTCGAGAGCCTGTAACACACAGAGGAAGGAGTGTGCTGCCTGAGATGTATCGAGACTATGGGTGTCAGACCCAGGGGAGCCAGAGGCACCCATGGCAGGAATAGCTGGGTGCCCCTCATCTGTTAAAAATAACCTCCAAATCAATATTGGTGGGGACACAGGCATGAGGAGGGACAAGCCAACTGAAGAGCAGGCAACAAACCTTCAGAACTTCCTGATGACAGGGACCGTTTGGGGGTAAAAGCTCAGACCATGGCATTAGAAGTCTGCATAGAGATCAGTTGGGAGTTTTCTAGGGGGAGGAGAAACCCTGCTTTATTAACTTGAATGCAGAGAACATGGAGAATGCACACCCATCAAAATAAAAATCACAGGCTCAGCAGGAGGTCGGCGCCTCTGATCTTTCTGCTCTGATCTCAGCAGTGATGGCTGCCAGCTTTGAGGAGTGGGGATTCCACACACCCTCAGTCCAATCGCAAAGCACCCCACCCCTCACCCCTGCAGCCTCAACACCTTCCTCACTAAACCAGCCCCTATCCACCTCTGAGCTGTGGAGATGCTTTTTAAAGACAAATCCCTTGGGTCCTCTGCTTGCTGGGGGCCCCCTTCTGCTCTGAATTCTTGCTCCTTGTTCTCCCACCACACACAGACTCAGATGCACCTTGGGACTCAGCAAGCACTCAGTGGGGTAAACCAAACCCCCTTTGAGCTCTAAAAGAGATAGGGCCCATTACTGTTAGTTTCTTACTTGCTCATGTCTGACCCATTATCCATCCATCCATCCATCTGTCCTTCCTTCCTTCCTTCCTTCCTTCCTTCCATCTCTCTAACCCTGTTTCTATTGGTTTCTCCCTCCCTCCTGTATCTGTCCATCTGTCCTTCCATCCCTCCATTCCTCTCTTTCACACTCTCTTGGGTATCCACCCGTCCATCCATCCATCCATCCATCCATCCAGACGCCCACCCACCTATCTATCAGATACTATTAGCCCCAATTGTGTGTGTCAAGCACTGCACTTACTATTATATACACTGCTGATTTATATGTTTGGATTCCGTGGTTGATTTTTTTTTTTAACATTTTATAGATGGTTGTTGCCAGTCTTAGGGCAGCCTTTCACACTTTACAGTTTTCTAAGAAGCACCCGGATGTACCTCAAGCATTCTCCCTCTAGACCCTACTGTGCACATGATTTTCTGTGGTGACCTATTTTAAGAAAGACTTTTCTGGCACCCTTTAAATTAACCTCATTATGCACGCTTTATTTACTTTTCTCCCATCTCTCATGTTTTTAGCCTTTCTGAACCCTTACACTGAGGCGTTACAATGATCTCCCACTGTGTGACTCAGTCGTCCCTGCTTGTTTATAAGAACCACAATACATGAGTTTATAATATGTATATTTTCCATAAATATACCAAATGTTTGCCAAGTTTCACATGCCCCCCCCTCCTTTTTTTCTCCTTTTTAAATTCAAAAATTTCTAGTTGTGTTTATTCTCACCGTCAGCATACTTTATCATATCAAAGCCTTTTCAGGCACTGTAAAACTACTGAGTTATGTTTGGGTCATGTTTTGCGGTGTGCCCTTTAATACTGTAGCTTTAGAAATGCAATTTTCAGCCTCTGCTTATTAGAATATGATAAAGTATTCCCGGTCTATGTCCAGCTCCACTAATCTCCAGACTGCGCTTCATGAATTAAGCATGAAGATTTTAGTCAATGTGCTTTCAAAGACCAATGTTTAGGGAATCATGGATTTTCTACAAGCTGAGGGGAAAATCTATAATAGGAGGAACTGATTTTCAAACATCATATTCCCAAGAAGAAATGTCCAGTTCTGGCCCAGAAACAGAAAATGTTTTGCTATCAGAATATTCTAGAACCATTTAAGAGTGCATTGTGCAGGTTAGTTTATTAAAGGGACGGTGTTTTTAAATGTGTAAGGCCATCCATCATGCAGGAGGATTTCAAATGCTGGCTTATTTTGGAAAAGTTCATTCAGATTGGGTTAACATCAAGGAGAGAATGCAAATTGAATTTGTAAGGTATTACTAACTTACCTCTCTTCCCCTCCACCATGCATGCCGTGGTTCTTCTTGCTTTATGTAGTTTAGCAAATAGCCAGAGATCTCTTTATAGGATGAGAGATTCCCCCCTAAGGGAGAGAAGGACATCGTCCTTCTACATCAGCACACCGAACAAAATGGAGGCATCTCTCCAGGAGAATGTAGAAGCAATTAAGATCTAGGAGACTGTGGAATATCTGGGATAAACTCTCAGACACTTGTGTTCTTGTCAGCCCTGGAGTCCTGGTGCTGTTTGGTGAGGACTGCACTTGGCTCTCTCATAGTAACTTTCATGATCATTGATATCTGTGTGTGTGTGTGTGTGTGTGTGTGTGTGTGTGTGTGTGTGTGTGTAAGAGAGCGAGAGCGAGGAGAATGTGTTTATTCATGCAGATGTAATTATACATGTGTATATACTTACATACATATGGAAGCTATACCACATGATCACCGTTGGTATTCTACATTTTTCCCCCCAGCTATTGGCCCAGGGTTCACCAAGTAGCTGGTCAGTAAGCCCCAGAGAGCTGCCCATCTCTAACTCCTCCATGCTGCCCATCTCTAACTCCTCCATGCTGGAATAATAAGCAAGAAGCCAGGCAAGATTTCTTTTAGGCATAAGTTCTGGGGATCAAACTCAAGTCAGCTTTCCCGACTCAGTCGTCTCCCCAGCCCTTATCGGTATCTTGTGTTGGACATCTTTCTTGCAGGGAGCTCGATCTCAGCAGCTCAGTCATGCCCCCTCTTTGCAATCCTGGCAGCTGAGGTTTGAGGGATTCCAGCTAGCTGCTTGGACAGTTGGAATTAGGCAGAGTTAGTATTTTGATACCAAGGCTCGTTGGATCCCTCAGTCAGAACAGCCAGGCACCGCTTGGTGGTTTTCAGACCCTGTTCCACATTTGGACGATATTGCATCGTCCAATAATGTGGACACAGTATGCAACCAGGAAGCTATGCTCAGCCAGGTTTTCAACGGTTGCTGATGACAACTTATCCTCTTTTCCAATGCAGAGATCAAGACAAAAAAATGTAAATCATCTCCAATTAGGGGGCTGCGGTTGAAACGTTCCCCCTTTGAGGAAGACAGGAAAATTCTCGACCTGTCTGGCTTTATCTGTGAACCTACGGGATCTCTCAGGGGCTTTAAATTAATCAATCAATCCAAAGACATTGAACTGAATCTCTACCTCTAGTCTGGTACTTTGAGATGTGTTTTAAATGAAAAGGAAGCAGAGGGCTGGCTGCCTTGCTCCCCGCATAGCCCAAGGCTGCCTGCCCTGGCTGGGGAATTGCCAGTCAGTTCAATCACACAGCCGCTCTGACCGGTGTTTTTCACTAAACTGACCCCAGTTGTGTGTAGACACGGTCTCCAGAGAGGGACATCACCTCCTTCCCAGCCCTCACTATTTAATCGTTCCTGACACAAGTTTTACCAGAAATGCAGCAAAACCCAGCCCTGTCAATGACCATTATTGGCTCCTGAGTGTCAGAAGAGCACCTTGAGACAGGTGCACAAGGGCATGTCCCTAGACATCTATGTTAGGAAGTGCCCAGCACAGTGAGGAAGGGGGAACTGAGGCTCAATAGTACCGGGGGATGCTGAAACTTCTTAAGGGGGCCTCAGTCCACAGATGCTCTCAGAATAATGTGCGTGACAACTGCTGAATGGCAGCAACATAGCAGTGACCTGGAGGTCACTCTATAAGTGGGTCAAAGAAGCCGGATATTGGGTTCTCAGACAAGGGTCACAGCTGCAGCTCTAGCCCCGTGTTGCTGTGGTTGATGTATTGTAAGAGAAATGGTGAGCAGAGGTTACATCTCAGTGCTGGGGTATGTTCTTAGAACCTACAGGGCCCTGGGTGGAAGAGAGAGAGGGAGAGAGTTTGGGAGGACAGCCTGTCTCCTAGCGTCAGGACATGTGACATCCTGCCCACTTTAATACTGGCCTCCTATTCATTCTCGCTTCATATTTATTTGTTTGCTTCGTTTCTTTTTGTGTGCCTGTGCACACCAGTGGAGGTCAGAAGGCAGAGTTCAAGGGCAGGTTCTCTCCTACCTTAGTGAGTCTGTCTGTCTCTCCAGTTTCTGTTCCTGCTGGAACTTCTAGATAGGTCTCTGCCTCTCATCTGTCCCCCATCTCCCCTTAGGGGTAGTAGGATTACAGACATGTGCCACCACACCCAGATCTCTCTGTGGCTTCTGGGTATTGAACAGGCAGTCAGTTCTGAGCAGTTCTCCCTTTTGCATGCCAAACCATCTCACCAGCCACTGACTCATTTATTTTCAGCCCTGCATAGGCCAAAAGTCTATGCTCAGGGAAGGAAGGACAGGGGGTCAGAGGGCAGCAGGTGATTCCTGGGAACCAGCATCTTCATTTTGTTTAGGCAAGGTCTAAAGAGGGGACAGAGAATCTGCATTACCAATGCCAGCTAGTCAGTCTCAGCCCTAAAGATTAGAATTTTCCAGACTGGTAGGTGACTTCAGGTACTGGACAAAACTGCACTAAGACCAGAGCAGACAGTAAGACGGGGAAAGCATGAGCTACTAGACACAGAACATGGAGACAATGCTGGACCCCAGGTCCTCTCATCGGCAACCGTGGGAATGAATTTTGACCTTCTCTGCGAAGCGACATGGAGTGGAGTAGACCTACAAAAAATGAAGACCTTCAAAGAATAAATCACTGTGGGGTGCCATGAGCCCCTGTCTGGTGTTTTGGGGAGGAGTCTGTCCTGTCCTGAAGCCAGCCCTGTGATGGTGGGGGTATCGGTGGCTCTGGGCAGAATTAGGGATAGAGTAGGACATGCTTCTAGAATCTCCACGGGATGTGAGCCTCACTGTATGGGTGCTCAGGTCATTCAGTTTCTGCTGACTACATAGGAAGTAGATGTGAAG
Source organism: Tokudaia tokunoshimensis (assembly GCA_036184795.1). Taxonomy (NCBI): domain Eukaryota; kingdom Metazoa; phylum Chordata; class Mammalia; order Rodentia; family Muridae; genus Tokudaia; species Tokudaia tokunoshimensis. The sequence goes on from BTHU01000020.1 coordinate 41,932,894, forward strand.
ACTCCCACTTTACAGATCAGGCAGTCAGGACTTGGGGAGTACCATAGACCCCACTGCCTTCTGTCAAGCTGGGCAGAGGGATGGGTGGAGCCTCTCTGAATCTGCCCACCCCCTCTGTCTTCCTGACTCACTAACCACTTCCTGGTTTTCAACAGATGGGAACAGAGACTGACTCCTTAGGAGAAAGGCAAGTTTCAAGGATCCAAGGGAGACACCATCTCAGCTGAGAAGTTTTCCACGGCAGAGTAGAAGACAAAAAAAAATGTTAAGGGAAACTCCTCTTCCCTCCTTGACTGAATACAGAGGAAGAGAAACTGTGTGTGTGTGGGGTGGGGGGGGGGGATGAACAGCATAATTTCCAAGTCAACAGCCACACCCCTCCTCCACCTTTGTAAACTTCTTTTTTCTTTCTATAGGGGAAGGAATAGCTTTGCCTGTGGTGTGCAAAAATATAGACTTCCTAACGTAAATCAAGAAGCTGTTACTACCGAATAAGAACACATGCGCGTGTTAATTGTTGGGCTGTGTAGAGGGGAATACTCAGAACCAGCAAGCAGCCTCTCTTTCAGAAAGAGCAAAGGATTAAGTTGGAGAGACTGTACTGGTATTGTTAGCAGGCTACTGCAATGATTCTCTTCCCGGAAGAGTAGAGAAAGGTGAAATTCCAACTGGGAATATTAGCCTGTGCCGATTGCCACCCAGGGGTATTCAGCTCTGTTTAAAGTGCCGAGCTCCGTCTTGCCTTATGATCCAATTGTTTTATTAGTGAGATCATTGCGTGTTTCATTTTGCTACAGTAATAGCGCAGTGTCTGTCTAACGATAAATTATCAAGTCAGGCAAACAATGGTTTTGTATTCGGGATAACAATGAAATATCTTATTAAAATGCAGGCTTCCTTGGGTCTCTGAAATTAGAGTCTTATTTGAAAGTGATTCCTCGAAGCTTAATTCACTGGTTTGAACTAACCACAGGAAGAGAATCATTGTTTTTGTCAGGGCCCAGAGGTACTGCAGATAGTGCCTGTTTCCTTGGGATTTTCCCAGTCCTATTTTATCCGAATATTCTCTGTTGGGTAGATCTTCTGGGCTTGACAATAAAAGGCACTGCGTGAGGAGCTACATCCCTTAGCATGCAAAAGATAAATTGAGATCTCAGGCAGACGTGTGTTTCCTGCCAGGTTCATCTTTCTTTCTTTCTTTCTTTCTTTCTTTCTTTCTTTCTTTCTTTCTTTCTTTCTTTCTTTCTTTCTTTCTTTCTTTCAAAAAGATACTGACTCTGAGAATCGTCAGATTATCAACAAATGGTGGGGTGGGGACTCTAACAGCACCCAAGAAAGGTAAAGTGTGTCATTATTTTTTTGGTGTGTGGGTCTCGCTCTCTCTCTCTCTCTCTCTCTCTCTCTCTCTCTCTCTCTCTCTCTCTGGAGTGAGTGTCCGGGAAACAGGAAGCAGGGTCACGTGCTCTGGAGCCTGCAGTTACTGGAGTTGTAAGCCCTTTGATGTGGGTGCCAGGAACTGAACTCTAGTCCTCTGCGGGAGCAGCCGGCCCCTTCCTCCTGGGCAGTCTCTCCAGCCCTGGGTCACACTGTTTTATCTTGTGGAGCCCCGGGATCTTGTGGATCCCCAGTATCCTTTTCATAGCTGAGAAGACAGAAACTTAAAGAAGACAATTCCCCGGGTCCTGTGGCTTGGCAAAGTGTGATGGCAGAGGCACGGTCTCCGTGGTTTGACCCGGGCATTCTTTTCACTTCTGATGCTGAATCGCTTTCTTTTGTCTTCTCTTCTCCCTAATGAGAACCTTTCTGCATTCTTGGATGCCACTCAGTCCCCGCCGTTTTCAGATTGTGAAAGAGAGGAGTTAGACGGCTGGGTCGGTCAGCCTGGAGTGCACAGCTCTCCTCCTGGGTGCTGTGATTCCGAACTTGGACCACCACACTTAGTTTATGCTGCATTAAGCGTTGAACCTCGGGCTCCTTCCTGAATGCTATGCGAGCATTCTTCCATATGAGCGAGCGAACCTCTTCCAGTTCTGTCGTCCTCAAGCCCTTTATATCAATCCCAATTCATCACATTCCACCTGACTTCATGCTCTGTGTCTCATGTTCCCCCACCCCAACCCCAGTCACCACCACCACCCTGTCACCCCCGGACAGGCTGTGCCTCGCTGTTCAATTCCTGGGACCCAGGTGAAAGTGGAAAGAGGGAACTGACTCCATAAAGTTGTTCTCTGACCTACACACACACACACACACACACACACAAAATAATAATTATTAGAATTATAAAATTTTAAAAAGAAACAAACTGAAACAAACCCAGGTGTTTCTACACCTGACTGTATGCGAAGTACCGGAAGTACTTCACACATGTATGCCAAAGGTGATACTTTGGGGCAGCTTTATTTTCTCCACCATGTTGCTGCTGTCAAGTCCTCAGAACCATCCTCCTTCAGACTCTGCACACACTACCATCTTGTGGGAACAAAGCTCTTGTTCTCAGCAAACACCCCTGAGCCTGTGTATGTCAAGCTCCCTGCTGAGAGGCGGTCCTTAGGAAGGGAGAATGGAGCAAACTGTCATCTCTCAAGCCCAAGGCTCTTGTTGACAAAATTGCCCTGACTCTTATGAAATATAAACTAGCCAACGTTTCATAAGTGGTCTGATCAAAATAAAATAAAAATAAAGTAATTATTTGGTGTTACGTATCTTTCTCCCTTCAGCATTATATAGAAGAAGTTAGCTTCTTCTGGCCTCCCTCCCTTCCCAGTTCCTTCCCCCTTCCCATTCACTTCCCTCCTCCTCCCTCCCTTCTCATTCTATCCCCGTCTTCTTTTTCCCTTTGAAAAGGTCCGAGTTTGTTTTCTTTGTAAAACCTCTAAGAGGCAAAAGGGAAAAATTGACAAGTTCCCAGGAGCCAACGAGGGCTTTTCTTTCTTTTTCCTTCCCTTCACCCTGAACTCTTGACAACTTCCTGTCACCTGACCCAGCCTCTCAGCACTCCGTTCTTCACTGTTCTCTGGTTATTAACAAATGCTTGCCTGGCCGATCCAGCCTCCCAAGGCCCAACTTTTCAGCCTGTATCCCTGCACTTAAGCTATACTTGTGACTCGGCTTCCAGCCCACCATACTTTGCCATCAAAACAAAATCTATATGTTCACAACACAAGAGAGGGGTCACCTCAAGGAAGCCCCTGCCCCCCGTCTCCCATTTTCAGTGAGAGGGAAGCAAGGCTACTCCTGAGTACACCAGTCTCCTCTTACCATTGTACTGAACAGAACAAAGAGTCAAAACTATGTCTCCGCTTTGAAAGTGGCCACTGCTATCCGTTACAGGGCAAATCTATTGTCAGTTTTGTTTTTAAAAGTCATTCTATTACATCTGTTTATCGTGGTGTGTGTGTGTGTTACACCGTTGCGCATGTGTGGAGATTAGATGACAACTTGGTTCTCTCCTCCCACCATTGCAGGTTCTGGGACTGAACCCATATTGTCAGGCTTAGCAGCAAGCATCTAAACCCACTGAGCCGCTCTGGTGGCCCTATAAACAATTCCTACAAAGCATTTTTAAGAAATGATAGCAGAGCCCAGAATCCTAGTGCTGGTCCCTCGTACCAGCATGTGCGGGCCTCTCTCCTTCCAGCATCCTTTATGCAAATGCCCAGCTGTCTTGGTTTATCCAGGCTGAGTTGCTCAGGGGCCATGGGCAATCCCTCATCCCGATGGAGTGTGCATTGCTAGGTCATCATCTTGCTCTTGTTGTCCGTGTGCAGATGTGGGTGTGCGTGGGAAAGAAGTGGAAGTACCCACTCTTCCTTGTGGACTCAGCACTGTGGGTCCGAGTGGGCAGCTCTGGCTGGCTGGGCAGAAGTCCTCAAACTCTTACCATCAGGTACCTTCTTGTAAGGAGATACACTCTTTTCAGAGGAATGGCCTGGCAGATTAAAGACATTCTTCACTGGTACACTGGTATATTTAGAGTCTGTGGCTATCAAAGTAAATATCCTCAGCCGGTCACTGGGATTTCTTGTAGGGAGTTAAAATTGGCACCTGAGCTATTATGGCCACTTAAGTAACGGCAAATACAAAATTCATGCCAACTCTCTCCGGCTGGTATTATAATCTCCTGTTTTTCCCTTTAGCAGTCTTTTAGAAAAGTTGGGAGCATTTAAGCGTTTATATAGTTTTTGAATCATTTCCTTTTAGGTTTGTTTAAAGGATGTCTTTTGCCATAGATCCAAGCACACAAGAATCTCTTCTTTTTGCCTTTCGGAATGTTTGCATGTGGCGCTACATGCATGTCTTTTACAAACATTATTGAGGAAGAAGGAAAGAGAAGGAGGGACAGAGAAAGAAAGGAAAAAGAGAAACGGCATCCTGTTATACTGTCCCCTGATGTCAGGAAATTTCTTACCCCCTTCATAGGAGCCCCTGGAACAAAGCTCAGTCCTCTTAACCTCTCAGCTTTAAAAGGCTAAAAGTATGCTAGACTCCGAAAAGGCAAGGTGGGGAAAAAAAAGCTGGAAATTAGCGTCATCCAGTTGAATCCATAAATGGATCCAGACAAACACAGAGGTGGACTGTTAGGCAGAGTGAAAGGGGTTCCCCAGAACCCCAGGATTCTCTTTTCTTTTCTTTTCTTTAAGTAGGGGCCGCCATTGTCATTCAGAAAACCCTGGACTGTTCTGAAAACAGGCAAAAGTCAATAGCTCACTTGTTGAGGATAAGCCTGTAGGCCTGTTCCTGAGCATTCTACTGGCAGGGCTTGTTGGGTAGAGGAAACAATTAGAAATATTGTCCTTACTTGTCCGCAGTGGTAACCGTGGCAGACTAACCGTGTCCAGTGGCCATTTGGTGCAGGACTAATGGGCAGAATGGATTATGTTTGTTTTTGTCTGTCTGCCTGGCACCTGGCAAACTGAAGAGTGCTCTCCCTCAAAACAACCAGTGTCCTTGTGAAAAGGCCGTGAAAAGGTGTTGAGAATGGGGACCAGGCAGAATAATAAATGGTTTTGGTTCTTAAGTAGTTAAGATATAAAGTAATGCAACATGAAATAAGTACAGCGACTAAGAACACATTTAATATCACATTCTAAAATCATGTCTACTAACGTGGTGGCTCACACTTGTCACCTTAGCACCCTGGAGTTAGAGGCCAGCCTGGATATTATAGCAACACCCTCTCACACATATATGCACCGAAAAATAAATCATACTAATTTCTTTGAAATTTGTTTTATTTTATAAAATATACTAAACAATATAAAAAAATAGTGTACTTTTTTTTTTTAAAGTAAGGTCTCACCCTGTAGCCTTGGCTGTCCTGGAACTCACTCTGTTAGCCAAGCTGGCCTTGAACTCACAGAGATCATCCTGTCTCTGCCTCTTGAGCGTTGAGATTAGAGATGAGCAGCACCACGCCCGGCTTATGAAATGCAACTATAAAAACAGTGACTGCCTTGAGCCATCGAGATGGTCTAGTGGGTAAAGAACCACAGAGATTTCTTAGTGGGAATTAGGAGAGTCAGGGAGTGTGTCAGGGTCAAGGGCAGAGCTTGCCGGCCTAGAGTCTCCCTTGTGGGTCAGTAATCTCCCTCTTTTCCCAGTGCCCCTTCAGCCTGCTGAGTGGAGTTTGTCCCTTGGACCTACTCGATGGTAGGGGGGAGAGAAATGACTCCCCCAAACTGTCCTCTGACTTTCAGATACATGCCATGGCATGTATGCACCCCCAACACACACACCTACAAATAAACATAATTTAAAAATCTAAAGAATGGTGATCTCGTTGGATATTGATATGAAGAACATTCTTGACTTTTCTCATTCTTTGCCTTGGAGTGGAGAAAAGTGGAGTTTTGTAAAGAAAAGCTTACTTTTGAGTGTATGTGTGGCTTTTGAAAGGTGCGGATGTTTTAGTTGGTGATGAGGCCTGTACTCTAGCAAAGCCTGAAACCTGAAGCAGCCGAAAGGGTCTCCGTGTGAACTCTTGTCTTGAACTGAGTGAAGCCTTCAAGCAGAGGGCTCCTCGGGCATAGAACCACAGAGATTTCTTAGTGGGAATTAGGAGAGTCAGGGAGTGTGTCAGGGTCAAGGGCAGAGCTTGCCGGCCTAGAGTCTCCCTTGTGGGTCAGTAATCTCCCTTTTTTCCCAGTGCCCCTTAATACTATGGAATAAGGAGGGCTTGCCCATCAAATAGGTCAAGTACATATTCGACTAAAGACACAGGGCTCCTCGGGGCCCTGTATGCATCAGAAACCTGTAAAAATATCACTCTCTAGGGCTAGGGAGATTGTTCATGAGAATGTGAGGACTCAAGTTTAATTCTTCAGGATCCGTGTACAAAGCTGTGTGTGGTGGGAACACTCTGGGAACGTGACTGTTACTCCACAGTGGAGGGAGGCAGACACTGGTAGATCCCTGGGTTCACTAGTCAGCCAGCAAAGTAAGCTTGGTGAGTTTCTGGCCAGTTAAAAACTGTGTCTCAAAAGAGTAAGATGGATGGCACATGCCCAGGGAATAACACCTACAGTTGTCCTTTGGCCCCTGAATGCACACACGGGCCCTGAATCATTAAAATATATATATAAAGTCAACTCCCATGGTAGATAACTGCAAACAGACTCATCCTCCCAAGTGCAAATGAAAGTATCTTAGCACTTCCTGTTTGGTGAGGGTATTAGTGCTACCTTAGAGCATCTCATACAATGGAATATGGCTTCCAGGAGGCCCAAGAGGGCTCAGCACATGCCTTTAGCCCTGCCACAGACCCTAGCAGACCCTAGTAGGGTGGCATGGCTGTGACACTGGATTCTAAGGGGTTGCCACTGTGTACTGTAGAGTGACAGGGTCCATCCTGTTTTCTTTTTTCTTTCAAAACCTTCTCTTGTGTAAATCCAGTTTATAACACTACTAGAAATACCCCGAATGCCATAGCTAAATAATTCTGTAACTTCAGCCCATGTTCTTGCCCTGGGCAAGTCGGCTAGAGTCCAGGTCACCTCTACAAAGGCTATGCTAGGTCGTTTCCACCCGTCCTCCAGAGGCTCGAGAGCTTCTCTGTGCAGAAACACACAGAAAGAGTTAAGTGAGGTAAATTCTTGGGTTAGACCC